>JAYMZC010000327.1:2400000-3610053 GCA_036346975.1 Drosophila prolongata
TTGCGGATTGGTCTCTTTAATGAAATATCCAAAATTGTACTTGTCGAAATCCCAAAAATTGAAGTCCTTGGGCATTGATTCCTTGGGAAACTCTAGGACAGACCAAGCCGTAGCCACTTTGTGGGACATTTGCTTGAATTTCTGGCTCTCCTTCTGGGAGGAAATAAAAGTGATGGCTATGCCTTTGGATCCAAAACGGCCAGCACGTCCAATGCGATGCAGATAGGTCACATGATCGTGAGGTGGATCGAGATTTATAACTAGATTGGCATGTGGTGAGTCCACACCGCGGGCCATCAAGTCGGTGGTCACCAAAGTGCGCATGGTGAAGTTTCTATAGCCCTCGAAGACATTCAAACGATCCGATTGTGCCATGGCTCCAGTAATCAAATGACACTCGACTCCGCTGGCCGCCAGGTAGTTCTTGTACGAATCTGCACGCATTTGGGAGCTGGCAAAGAGCACGGCCTGTTCGTAGGGCAACTGGCTAAAGATCTCGGCCAGGACTTTCAGTTTTAGGCGCATCTCCTCCACGCTGTTTGTTTGTGGCGGCAACTCGTAGACAAACTGACGAATGCCCAGAAGCACGGTGGCCCTTTCGCTGTTCGATATGAGCATGGGTTTGTTCATGATCTTGGCCAGGCGCACATCCAAATCATTATCGTAGGTGGCACTGCAGGCTATTATTTGACGGTTTTTGGGCAGGACCTCTATGAGTTGATTGACCGTATCCTGAAGACCCCTAGTTTGATATAGCTGATCGGCCTCGTCGAGCACAAGAAGTCCGAGTTTTGAGACATCCAAGACCCGGTTTTGATAGAGATGCCATAGGCGACCAGGTGTTCCGATAATCACCCGACTCTTCTTGATGCGCCTGCGATCTTTGGCCACTTCGGTGCCCCCGATAAAGGCAGTGGACTTGAAGTCCTGATAGAATTTGCAGAGGTAGTGGAATGTATCCTCCACCTGGATGGCCAGTTCACGAGTGGGCACCACAATCAAGGCATGAGGACGAGTCATCTTGCTATGGTAGCCCTGCATGGCGGCAATCACATAGATTAGGGTTTTGCCGGTTCCACTTTTGGACTGTACCAGCAGATCTGTCAAAAATGTAATAGCCATTATTGGAAACCCCTTGGTTAACCGTATATTAAGCGATTTATTTACCCATATTAGTCAGGGCCATGGGAATGGCAGCAGCCTGAATCTTCGTTGGCGTCACAAAATTGTGGCGCTTTAGACCGCGCATCATTTCGCGGCACAATCGAAGTTCCTCGAAGGATTTCACCTGTCCAGGTGCCACATCACTGCTGCGCTGCTCCCCGCTGGACAAATTGTGCGCTATTTCGCGCTGCATCCTGCACGATTTTTATTTTTTTGTTCACTATTTTAAAATGTGTCGCCTTCTCCAGGTTTTTTGTCAGTATGACTGCAGCAGAACCGGCTGAATATGCCCTACAAGCTGTCAATAAATATACCAAATTATACCACACATATACCACTTGGGCAGGCGACACCATTTTTACACTGAGACTGCATGTAAAGTATAAATGTAAATCGCAAATGCTTCTTTTGCAGAGCCTGTTCCGTAAAATCCAATATATAACCTTTGGGACCTATTAATCAACTTGTTGGACTAGTTTTATTTAACAAATTTCTAGCAGCTTTTGAGCAAATCGCTTAGCAGTGAGGCTGCAAAGAACACCACCAACTTTTTAACGATTAGCCATGACACGAACTAAATAAATAACATTTAAATACTAAATAACAGTTTTTCTTAACATAGCCTACAGTTGTTCTCAAACTGTTTCACTTGGCGGGATATTTAAATTATTTAATAAGCTTGTTTTTAGTGCAAAAACTAAAAAACTACTTACTATTTCACTTAAAAAATTAATAATTTGTACAGATTGTAAATTATTTTAACAATTATTTTAATATAAACTATATATTTACTAGAGGCATTTATTTTACCAAAGTAGCTAGGTAATAATCTATCAGACTTTTGTTTCCTTTCCAAACCTACAATGTCAGAGCCCTTTTACGTTAGTCAAAAACAGATCCAATATTTGATTTCCGCTTAAGAAAATTAATTTTTTTCCAACTCCAAATTCCAAAACCATGTTTAAGGCCAAGTATCGTGACATAGGATTCTTTGTGCTGCTGACATCGATGCACGTGTGCTCAGTTCTTCAGCCAGTGGTCGAGGCTCAGGCCAATTTCAAATCGGCTTATCCCTCAGTATATCGTAATTTGATCCTGCAATTGGGCTATATCTATAATCACTGGATGCTGGTCAAGGCGATGATGTATTCTCTGTTGGTTATGATCGGACTTTGGTACAGCCGGCATTTGCAAACTAAAGAGCCGCAGGAATCGGAGGAAAAAAGGGGCATCCTAAAGCTTCCAGAACCGTTAACCGCCAATGAGGTGAAAAAGGGCTGGCTCAATCGAAACACTCAACATTCCGGAACTAAATTGGGACCCTTTCCGGTGAAGAACTTCCTGCTATTCGCGCTGCCTTGGCTATTGACTTTTTTGGCCAGCGGATTGATTAACTACCTTCGCCTTTATATGGTGATCCAGCATTTCTGCATTTCCAACTGGAGGGCCATACAGCTTTATGGAGAACTGCAGGTGCTCTTTTTGCATCGCCTTTTGGCAGGGCCATTAATTCCCTATTGGTCAAAAATAACCGGAGGAGCATCCAACCTGCCCGGGAATTTTATTAGTTTCGAAACCCATCTGTTGGACTAAGCATGGCCCCTTTTGATTTGCATTTTGTATTATTGTTGGAAAAAATCAGTTATGGAATTGTAGTTAAGGATATATTTAAATTAAAATGTGTAAATTTATAATTAAAAAATATATAAATTAAAACGTTTTTAAAAATATTAAAAACTTAATGCATGTCGGTTTTTACTGGTAGTTTCGGTACCATATACATTTTCAGAAGATCCTGCTAGATCTACTAAAAAATATCTACAAATAAAGAAAATACCTTCTAAAAAATGATAGGAAAAACTTTATAACCAACGATTTTTCATTTTTTATGTACACTTTTGACGACAGCTTTATTGTTGGTTCTAATTTGTCAACTGTATTTTTGTTGTTTATTCTTCTGTTGTTTCATCTGCAACAATAAACGACATTTTCTATCAACCGAGGAGTAAACTTTTCAATGGACTTTTCTGCATTGCTTGGCAGTTTATTGTTGGAAAAACTTTTCCACCACGTGGGAAATATGCAGCAATCAGTTTTCCTTTCTCACTTTTCATCAGTGTGAATAAATGTGGAACAAGTTAATAAATACGTAAGCAAGTCCAACCAAACAGTTGCACATTTAATTAAAAAGTTTTCCCATTGCGGAGGTCATTTAAATAACCATTTAAAAGAATTATTTATAAATAAATAATAGACAGTTTATAAACATTCTCCGTAATAAAATACAATTTCACGATTGAGTACTACATACATATAAATAAATGCGAAGGCATAGAAAAAACCATAACGTTGAGACTTGTGTCTTTTCGCAATAAATTGAGCCACCTAATAATTAATAATTTATTAAGAAAATCCCGACATCACTGACAGGACAGTCAACCGAATAAAGTTCACTTTAAAACGAGAATTCTCCGAGTATATTTCTAAATTTTACCCGAATAAACATTTTAAATAAATTGCTTTTGTTCCGAACGTAAATCGCGTTTTGGGCACATAAAATATCAAGCTGAGTCATCGGCAGAATCAACAAAAGCCGGGGAAACACGACACTTCCAAGGATCGTTTCTTGAGTTCTCCATTGGCTAATCACGCGACTCGGAGCTGTTTCTGATTCCCCTTTCGGTCCACTGTTTAGACTTGCTGGTAAGTTTTCAGATTTTAAAACAGTTTTGAAGCATCCAGATTTTTTGGAAATATGATGCGGATTTTAAAGGTTATATGTTGAGAACGGGAAGCAAACTAGAAGAGTTTATTATAATTTTGATTTGAAATTTGCAAGCGTAGTTGCAGATTAACTCAAGCAATTTTAGTTCGCTTTAGGGTGATTTTTTTTAAATTTTTCAAAACCAGCATAGTTTTTAGAATGAGATATGCACAAATTGCCGTGACGTGGCTTTAGGAAAAAATTAGGTTTTTAACTAAAAAAATTCCTTATCTTGTTTATAGAAATAAAAGTCACGCCATTATTGATGCTCATAGAAAATCGGTTCGTAATGGAAGTCGTCAGGCTTATAAATGTGGCTTTTTTTTTTAATGAACATTCATTTTTAGTGACTTAAAATAAGAAAAAGAGGTCTGTTAGAAAAAAATGTTTAATAAATTAAATTTAGATATTACCAATATAAGGTTTTTTCGGGGGGTAGTAGGAATATCTTCGTTGTTTTTCAGATTTATTAAATTCTAGATGTAAAATTGGCGAAATTATGATTCACATGCTTTACTGACTGATCACTGTATACCAAATTAAGCTTAATCCGAAATGTTAAAAATAAATTGATCGAAAAATGATATATTATAAGCAGTGAGAATTACTTATTCATTTTTATAAAATGCAGATTTATCTACCCTTGCATCTGTTTAGTTTTTAGTAGGCAATGCTTGTGGGCTGAAAAATATTATACATTTAGATTAGGCCAACTCTTATAATTTCTTTTTGCACAAAAACCTTTATTTTTATTCAAAAATTAATAAGGGTAATAAAATAAAGAATAATATTGGCTTATTTATTTATTGTAATCCGCGAAATTTCCAAATTTTCCAACATTACTTTCATTGTGTAAGAACAAACAAATTTTCAAAAAAAACCCTTTTGAACGATCTAGTAATCTTGCTCTTTACAGTTACCAACAAATTGTTTCGGATTTATTTAGTCTTTCGGTTTTGTACAAAGAAAGCAGACTCCGCATTTTTTTTGTTATATTTTTTTTGAACACATATTTTACGTTATTACATAAAACATTTTTGAACCTTTTTGGACACCTGATAAACCTCCGAATGTGGCAACTCAAAATTGATTGAACCAGTTTAAAGAACCAACACGCACAGTACACAAGTAAACGCATCGTTTTTAAGCAACAAAAAAAAAACCAAAATTGTGTAGATAAAATCGCGTCTATATATAGTAGATATAGAATACTATTTCGAGCAATATGCGTGGACAACTGCTGCTGAAGGGACCTGCATTGGCGAGGAGCCTGAGCCGGGTGCGAGTGAGTGTCCTGCCGCAGATTGGACCGGTCCGTCATGTGACCGCCGGCTGTGGAGCGGGCGATGCCGTCAAGGGCGGCAAGGGCATTGTCCTGGGCCTCTACGAAAAGGAATCGGGCAAGGGTCCTCGACTCACGCCCGCCGGCGAGAAGTTCGACGATCGTGTCCAGGGCAAACTATCCGAGTTGGTCTGCGAAACGAAACTCACGGGTCGTCTGGGTCGCGGCAAGGTCTTCAACAATGTGGACGCCGATTTCCGTTCCATTTGCGTGGTGGGCGTGGGTCTGGAGGGCATTGCCTTCAACGAACTGGAAATGCTGGACGAGGGCATGGAAAATGTGCGAATAGCAGCCGGAATTGGTGCCCGATCGTTGCAGGCCATTGGCTGCTCCGAAGTGCATGTGGATAATATGGACTATGCCGAGCAGGCGGCCGAAGGTGCCGCTTTGGCCATCTGGCGGTATGAGGAGAATCTGGCCAAGAAGTATCGGAGCACCATACCCAAGTTGGAGCTGCATGGATCGCCCGACGTGGAGTCCTGGACGAGGGGTCTCTTCAAGGCGGAGGCCCAGAATTTGGCCAGGCGATTGTGCGATGCCCCCGCCAATTGCATGACGCCCACAATGGTGGCCCAGGCTGCCGTGGATGCCCTGTGTCCCTGCGGCATCACCGTCGAGGTTCGCACCATGGAGTGGATCGAGCAGCAGCATCTGAACTCCTTCCTGATGATTGCCAAGGGCAGTTGCGAACCACCCGTCCTCCTGGAGGTGGCCTACTGCGGCACTGCCCCCGAAGATAAGCCCATATTGATGGTGGGCCAGGGGATTACCTTCAACTCGGGCGGCATCAATCTGCGTCCTTGCAAGGGAATGGATGAGTTCCGAGGTGATCTCACCGGTGCCGCTTCCATTTTGGCGGCCATGCGAGCAGCTGCCGCATTATCACTGCCCATCAATATCACCGCCGTGATTCCACTCTGCGAAAATCTTCCCTCTGGCATGTCCTGCAAGCCGGGCGATGTGGTCACCCTGCTCAATTCCAAGTCGCTGGCGGTGAGGAACATCAGCCGAACGGGAGTGGTGGTCATATCGGATCCCATGCTTTATGGCCAGATCACGTACAAGCCGCGACTCGTCGTCGATGTGGGCTCCATGTGCAAGGGCGTGAAGAAGGCGGTGGGCGGTGGCGCCACAGGGATCTGGTCGAATTCGCATTACATCTGGAAGCAATTCCAGCGGGCTGGATCCCTGACCGGCGATCGTCTGTGGCGGTTCCCACTGTGGCGCTACTACAAGGATCGTGTGGCAGAGCACCTGAGCTTCGATCTGCTCAATGATGGGGAGGGCTATGCCTCTTCGTGTTTGGCTGCTGCTGTCCTCCACGAACTGGTGCCCTGCAGCGATTGGGCTCACTTGGACACCTATGGCACTGGACTGCTGAGCACCTATGGTCTGATACCCTATCTCACGGCTGGAAGGATGACTGGCAGGCCAACAAGGACACTGGTGCAGTTCCTCTACCAAATCGCCTGCCCCGAACAGCCCAAATAGTTCGGTGTTGCAAATACTTTCGATGTCGGATAATATGACTACGATTACGTTTTGGTTGGTTCTTTGACAGGCGACTCGTTAAGTCCCCGGACATTGGATGTTCGGCTTCAACTGTATGTAGATGAGAGATGGTGATGAGCTCATCGCCCAACGTTTTATCCCCTTGACTGAAGTCCCCGTACCAGGGACCAGACCTCGTTCAATGTTTCTATTTAATGTTTATGACTCGGCCGCATCCCGGGGCTGAGTTGGCTGGCAGAGAGTGTCTCGAGTCCAAAAACATCCAAATTGACACAGATAAATCATTGTATTACCCATTCATAATCTATTTCGGCTTGCAACCAAATGTAATAAATTGTAGGGTCCTTCAAAAGAATTTGGTTTGGTTTTGTTACATATTTTTAAAGATTTTTGAAGGTAAGTCTAATGATATTAGTAATAATTTTATTACTCATTCGAAATACTTTTCGGAATGCAACTTTTAAAAGAATTCATTGTGTTTTGACAAATTAAATATCGGCAACAATTAAATAATTTAAACTAAATCTGAAATCTAAACACAAATAAAAACTAAGCTTCATTTTTTAGATAAAATAAATACGCAAAGATTAACTGTAAGGTCATTTAAAAGAATTCATTCAGCAAAAATTAAATAATTTAAACTAAATCTGTTTAGAAAACACACAAATAAAAACAAAGCTTCGATTTTTGGATAAAATAAAGATTAACTTTTTGTTCAAGTAGACGTTTTTAGTGCTTTTTGAACATTGGTCCCTGCAGGACGTGCCAGCTTCTATTTTATCTATTACCCATTTTTAAGCTCAATCGATTGCTTAAATCCAGTTTTCACCCGACTGGCTTTAAAATCCCATTCAGACAAACAGTTGGCCACAGCTTCGACCAATTTTATGCGTTTTTGGCTGGAAAATATACCCACTAAATTGCAGTCCAAGGTCCTCAGACTGGCCCCCGTCAAAGTCAGACAAAAACAAAGAGCTGAGGACAAATACCCACCCAAACTCCACCCACTCTGCAAACTAATTCGACTTTTGGCATATCAATGAGGCGACCAACAGGAGAAGGATGGGAGTTTTGGTGTAGTCTGGAGACCGAGTGACAGGATATTCCACGAGTTTATGGCAAAGTTTTGAGCACTTTATTGATGTCCGTCTCTGCTTGGCTAAATTTCAAACTTTGCCGGCTTTCAAGACTTGATTTTGGCTTTGAACCATTGAAGAGCTCCATCCATTGCACCCTCCATTTGTCGACTAATTCAATTGGCCAATGTAAAATCGCTTTAGATTAATACTCCAGCATGATGAGAAGGCAAAAAGCCGGACTCGAATGCATTTTAAAACAATTTCTCACAGAGTTGCCTGCTATGGACACCACATCATTTTTCATTCAATTGAGGTTTCCAATTCGATTTTCCTTTTTTTTTTTTGATAAAGTGCTAATTGAGTTGGCTGGCTATTATGTGAGTGTGCAAGGCAGCTAATCTGTCAGTGTCAATATTATGTATGCCCCATGTATGGCCTTAAAAATATTTTGCAAACATTTTTCACGGACCAGCGAAAATATGTGGCCATGCACTGGAAAATTCCGAGTGTGTTTAGGATGAGAATTGTTTTTTTTTTACGGAATCACAATAAATACAAAATTCTATTAATTTAGTAAGCAATAAACAAATAAATCTAATTTTAAATGTTTATACTATTAGATACGTGCCTTTTATTTGATATTAATAGTTTCTCTAATGTATTTCAATGACTATAATGCATTTTTTGCCGTGTTATTAATGGAAAATTAACATTTTGAGTATTTTTTAGACAGTAATATATCATTTTAAAATCAAGCTAAGAACTTTCTACGGTCCCTGCACAAAATCAGCGTTTTGAGTAATTATTCCAGGAGCTTGTTCGCCGGCAGTGTAGCTCATTCCCCGCCCTGTCAACTTTGGTAATGATAAAGTGCTTCATTATGAGCCCGAAACCCCCTCTCCCGACATCTTGTATGGAAATCGTGCAAAACTGCTGACAGCAAAGTGCCCCCAAAAAAGGGGAGGCTACCGAAAATGAGGAAAAGTAGAAGGCGGAGTCGACAACCTGTTTTGTATGAGAGGTGTAAAAACTTTTATGGCTTAATTCTGCACTGCTCTCCTTCATTTTTTGGCAGTGTTGTCAGCAAGTTGGTTGCCTGCCAACTGAGCTTCCACTTTTTCGGGCTCGAAACTATTAAAGTGTCACGTGGTTTAAAATAGTTGAGGCACATTTGGTCGGATTAATTGTTGGGGCTCATGTAATTAAAGGAAAAGGTCAGGCTGTCACTTTGATTTGATATGTTGAAAGTTTCTTAGAATTTTTAACTTATGTTTTCTAAAAGTTGTAGACTTTAATCCTATATATGATGTAAACTTATTAGGAACTTACTTTATAATGGCTTTTTATTTATTGTTCTGCATTATTTTGCATGCTAAAAAAATGCAAAATAAAACATTTTGTTTTTGATAGTACCTATAGAGGCGTTTTACAAGTCAAATTTATAAAATCCACAATAATTTATCACTAATAATCACTTTGTTTTAGTTTTTTAGTGCGAAATATTGTGGAAAACATAATACAATTCGTGTTGATTATTTTTCTACAAAATATATAATAATTATAAGTCTTAAAGCTTTAAAACTTACAAAGGGAAATAATATTTAATAATATTTCTCTTGACTAAGAATAGTTGTTATACTGCCCGCTGGATGATTTTCATGATAATATAATTAAGGGCAAAGGTCAAGCTGTCGGTTAGGTGCCCTTTGCTGCCATTTGGCCTTCACTGTGGTATGATCCGTTGGCCACCTTCCATCTCTTAGCCACCTTAATTTCACCCAACCCACTGCCTTTCTGCATTGTTATTTATGACGGCCATTGGCAGGAAACGGATATGCGTGCTCGGACGTCAACGTGTCACAGTCGGCGGAGGATATCCATGTGGCACCGATGCATTGGCATGCAATGCCATTTGGCTGGACGAGTTGGCCGGCAGACAAATCGTTTCGACCATGTCTGCAGACCATCAACCCGCCCAACCAATCGAGCAACCCCCTCAATTTGATGGATGCAGTTCGCCTGTTATGATAGGTGACTGTCAGAAAGGTCAAATGGCGAACTGCGATGCTGTCGATAAGGATGCAAGGTTGAAGGCCATCAAAAATGAGGAGTTCCAATCAATGGAAAAGCAAGCCATGAAAGTTAAATGAATGCACGCTCGCAGCATCAATTTATAATATTGTAGTATTTATTTTTGTAATCCTTTTGTATATTTAAGTTTACATTTTATTTTGCAAAAAATTTCAATGTAAGGACAGTCAAAGAAATATATTTGATTTAAATATTTCTAAATTTATTAGATAAATAAAAGCAAGATAGCAACTTTAATTTATAATTTCTTGTATTTATTTTTAAATTTAAATTAAATTTATTTTTAAATTAATATTTTTAAATTTAAATTAAATACAAGAAATTATAAATTAAAGTTGCTAGCTTGCTTTTATTTATCTAATAAATTTAGAAATATTTAAATCAAATGTTATAATTTCTTGTATTTATTTTTAAATTTAAATTTAAATTTAAATTTTATTTTTTAAATTAATCGAATGCAAGCTGGCCAAAAAGAAAACATTTTATGTAAATATTATAGAAAGATTCACCCTATTTTGTATAGTTTAGAAATTACAACTTTCAATAGTAATAATCCCTATGAAACAATTTAAGTGAAATAGAGAACAGCCAAAATTTACCAAAACAATTTTGGCTAGCGCTAAGGGCAACTTCGTGGCTGGTGGTGTGGCACAGTCAGTGCCAAAAATAAACGACCAGAACAGGTCTATTTAAAGAGCATATTAAGCACACCGGTTGTACTGCGTGTTTTGTGTGGTTGCTCCTCTGGTTGTTTGCAGTTCTATGTTCTATGCACTGTGCGTAATGCCCATAAATGTTGTGGTCAGTGTAGCACTTTCCCCTCTGACAACCCATTTTACCTTCAATGCCGCAGAATAGCACAGCGACGGAATGAAGTCGCTTTTAATTAATGCCACAGCAAATTCAGGGTGCATAATTTTGTGTTTACCGTCCGAAAAGGGGAGCATAGCCATACGCCAGCAAGAGACGAAGCTAAATTTAATTTTTCCCCATATTCCATTCAACTTTGGCATGCTGTTTTATGAGCAGGCTATTGCATTAAATGAAATTTGCTTAAATCCGTCCTTGAAATGTTGGCTTTACTAACTACAAATGTTTAGCAAATGCTCTTTTATTTTAATTGCACTTGATCCAGTTGTTTGTATTTAATTACTTTAACTGCACAAACATAAATGAAAACAAATTAATGGCAATTTAATTCAAATAAATTCAGTAATGAGATAAAGGCGGATAAATATTTATCAGTTTGAAAAAGTGAGATATGACAAAAAAGCTGATTGTAGTTCGAAATTTGTTTTTAATTTGTTTATAATGGCAAAAGCAAAATATTTGTAAATCGTGGAATAACAAGATTTTACATAATTTTGTGGGCAAATCAAAATCTGTCAATCTCAAGCATGTTCAAATTGAAAGCATACTTTTCAGCGAGGATTTACACTATGAAAAAAATTGAGAATCAGACGCACACGTTTAGCTGTCAATGAAAATCCACTTAAAATGACTTCCAACTGTCAAAGTGTCACCTGTTTGAGCCTCGCGGGTAAAAAGGCACTACCAGCGATCCGAGAAAACCATGAAAATGGAGCAACAATCGTGAAAATGGCTGCGCTAGAACGCAATTGTCACTTCTTTTTGTTCCTTTTTTTTTTGGATTTTCTTTTTTGGCCACTCCTTGATTTCGTTTTTGTTGCTGCTGCCTTTGTGCTGAATTTTCGCGCACAATTGAGAATTTATAAAAAGCGGATGTTGTGTTTTCCGGCGGAAAAAACTTGGCTGCATCCATGGCAAAGAAACTCGAAAAAGAGAGAAGGGAAAAAAATTATTCGCGTTCACCGGAAACGAGGCAAACTTGATTCAATTCACAGACGTAAATGAAAAACAGAACGACGGCGACGGTGGCCAAAAGTCAAGGCAACAACATTGGATCCCTGGTAATCAAAGCGCCATGAAAAGCCGGCTCAAATGCATTTGGGCCAAGGGTAAAAGGAGCCAAGGGAGGAATGAAAAAGTACATTAAAAAACAAAGAAATAAAACATAATTCCTTTTTTGTTTTTATTAAAGAAGTCGAGAGCTTAAGGACTTTAGCTAATTATATTGGTGTGTGACTTCTGTAGAGCAACCAAAGAGAGTTAGATACAATGTTTTGATTTAAGATAAATAGTTATACCCGTTACTCGTAGAGTAAAAGGGTATATTGTATTCGTGCAAAAGTATGTAACAGCTAGAAGGAAGCGTTTCCGACCCTATAAAGTATATATATTCTTGATCAGGGTCACTAGCCGAGTCGATATAGCCATGTCCGTCTGTCCGTCTGTCCGTCTGTCCGTCTGTCTGTCCGTCTGTCTGTCTGTCTGTCCGTATGAACGCTGAGATCTCGGAAACTATAAAAGCTAGAAGATTGGCATTTTGCATGCAGATTCGAGGAGTTCCTACGCAGCGCAAGTTTGTTTCAAAAAGGTGCCACGCCCCCTTTAACGCCCACAATCGCTTATATACGATTTTAAAAATTTAAATATTTCGGAAAAGTAAAAATCCAGTTTTATTGTGTTTATCAATACCTATCGAAATGTAGAAGAAATTTTTCAAATAGGACCATTCGTTAAAAAGTTATGCGTGATCAAAGTTTCTATCTCCATCTCCCTCGCACTCCCTTTAACTGAGTAACGGGTATCTGATAGTCGGGGCACCCGACTATAGCGTTCTCTCTTGTTTTTGACTAAATTAATGTTTGCTTTCCTCAATATAAATTTGTACATCCATCATATATTCAAATATGACCAAACAAATGTATTTAATAAAAATTCTTTTATGATAAAATACGATAACATTTATAAAATGACCATGACATATGACTAAATCCAAAGAATTTTGAATTATTTAATTCAAACATGCTTTTGACACACACAAAGTCATTTAAATATTCTGCCGCTATTTATTGGTTTTCCATTCAAATAGAAATACGTTCGAATTTCACGCATAAATATTTTGCCACAATATCCCGCCACATTACAACAAGAAAACACTTTCTGTCTATCGGAAATGAACGGAAATCTAGCTTTTGGTTTGGTGAAATTAAATTTTCAATTATGCGCAATGGATTATGTAATTCTGTGCCAAACACTGATTGCATTTAGTATTTAATTTTAATGGTAAACAGCAATTTCATTTAGTTTTCTATTTTCTTTGATTTATTTGACATGGCGCCCGCAAAATCTCATTTGTTTTTATGGACGCCAGTATTTATGTCCGGCTCATTTGGAAAATACGTTGTTTTATTATAATTTTTTCGCATGCAAATTGATATTTTGACATAGCGAATGAGGCAAAAACCGAAATTTGTCAGCATGTGACATAATTGGATTTTATAAAGCTTATAATGAGGCGCTCTGGAGCAATGCCATTTCCCCCAATAAATAAACAAAAATAAATATTCACGCTTGAAAATGTTTGGGTGTAAGAATCAAACCAGGGCTTAGCACATTGATAAGCCGGTTTCTTATCCGCCCGAAAACCCAAATCAAAAGCACCGACAACTTGATCCCATTTACCCAGGGAAAATATACCAAAAAAGGAAACAGGAAAAAAACGTGAACACATGGGCTATCAAAATATCCTTGGCTCAAAGTCCTTTGCCAATCCAATTGAATTATGTTGCCAAGCATTGTGAGTCGGTCCGAAGGCTGTCAGCCAATTGAGCCGGGTAAGAGCCAGGTTTTTTCCAGGTTTTTTGCAAACGTATTTTCGCCTCAGTATTATCGTTAAATATTCAATATTTCCCTAACCCTAACTTTATCAATAAATCAGTTTAATTAGGCAAAACCATAGAGTTCCTGTTTAATGAATTTCCAATCCAATATGAGGCCAACAGCCTTTTCACAGTTTTCATTCAAGCTTTTCCTGCCTTTCTCTCTCTCTGATTTTACTGTTTTGGCAAACTGTTATACGGATTGAACACATTTGGGCCATTATAGGCAGCCTCCTTTTTAACTTGCGTTAAATTTTATGGCCATTTTTGGGCCTTTACGAACCTGCCAAGTGACTTGCCAAAAGAATATTTTTGTTTTTATTTTTGGTGTGCAAAGGAATGCCGAAGAAAAATTAAAATTGATTTCACACGGTTGAGTGGACAAGATTGTGGGTTTTGCTCTTTAAGGTTTATTTGCTAAAGCAGTCAAGCTGTTCACCGCTCAACGTAAAAGTTTGTATTAATAATAAAAAATCATTGCCAAAGGAATCCCTGTTTTTCCAGCTCCATTTTCTAGCTCTAAGTTTCTATTGTTATGCCAAAACATTTAACCATTATCTGTGCAAATAAGCAGTAATCATTGGTGAATTTTGCTTCGCAACTTTTCATTCGAGCAAGTTTCGGCAAATGTTGGCCATCAACTTTAAGACAGACAAAAGTCCCGCAAGATAAGCCAAAAATCTGCAGTGCATACATTTGCCAAAAAAACATGAGAAGAACACAGAAATAATAAAGGAAGAATGAAAGGAAACTTTGGCAGAGACACTTGCTCACACACGGAGTCATGGAACAGAAATTTCTATTTAATAACGCCAAAAGAGAAATTACACTGCAGCATTTCGGTGTCGAGAAGGATGTGAGTATCCGTGTCTACGTTTCTCCTTCCCCCTCCCCCCTTTTCACTCCGTGAGTGACTGAGTGTGTGTGTGTGTTTGTGGAGTTTCTGTGGGCATTGTATCACGACTGCATTAATTTATGTACGAAATGGCATGGCAATGGCATTACACTGCGATGCACAGCACGTACCGTATAAAGCGATCTCTGTGGAGCTGGATCTGCGGCCAAAAGTCAGACAGACAGGCAGAAAGACGAGCACACTGCAAGATGCAAAACCAGTCGGAACCGGATGCAACGGATGGGGCAAGAACAATGTGGCTTAAAAGGAACACTGCGAGAAAAGTGCCATCTGAAGAGGACTCTAAAGCAAATTTTATTAACTTTCACATGTATAAATGTTTATTTTGTTGTCAAAGATAATTCAGCACCATAGCCTCCAAACTTTATTAAAATATATTCAAGTTTAATCATAACTAAGACTCCCCAAAGAATGTTAGTATTTTTTAATACTTTTTTTTAAGTTTTTTGTACGATTGTTAAATTTTAAAGTCCCAAAATATTATTTGTAGATATAAGGCTGTAGTTTCTATAAATTACAAATCAACAAACTTAATTATTTCAAGCCTTAATATACATATTTATTAAAGGATGCTAGAGTAGGTATTTTAAATAAACCAAAATAAATAATTGTAAAGCGAAAAGCTGAACTCGTTATTCAACTGAAAAATGCATTTTTTAAATCCACTTGTAAATTAATAAGCCACTTCAAAAAATCGGTTTTAATTTATCAATTTATCATCTTTCAGTGTTCAATGTGCAGCATTTGTGGCGAATGCTGATTGCAGGCTCATTAACTCGGTATCCACTTTCACATATCCACAGAAGTTCTAAATGAATCTGCATCTTTGGCCCCAGATTGTCATGCTTGAAATGGAATTTCGCTGGCTTAAAGCTTGGGCAAAACATTTGGCCTAATGTATGCAAACTTTTTCGGTTTCTCTGTTAAGCTAATATGGGTTAAAGTGTCCTGTCTGTGTCCTAAACAAACGTCCAAAAGGACCCCTAGTCAAACAATAGGAAAAAGGAAGGACCAAGTTCTCATTGTGTGCTTGTTGCTTATTTCCTTTTATTTCCTGTTTTCAGTTCGCGTTTCCAACTCGGTAATTTACATCTAAATGGAATGATGGGCGTCGGAGCGGTTGCTCTTTAAACACACATGACTGTTGGTGTTGCGGTGAGGATGACGATGGTTTCTCTAATGTTCTGCTTCCTTTAGCAGCTATCTGCGGTCACAATTTATTCGGTAGCAAAAGGGTCAAAAACAAAAAGGTCTAGGAAATATTTGGAATAGTGTGAACATTTCTGGCCTTATCTAAGAAATAGACCAGAGAGCTGCTTGGTTAATAACTTTATATTAGTCAATTTTACTAATAAAAAAGTTTATATTAAAAACTTTGATTATGACCACTTGTAAAAAGGTCACCCACAACTAGACTTCCACAGTCCATAACTTTGCCAAACTTAAGTCGATTTCAAAGTGGCATACCTCTAAAGACTTGTGGTTCAATTCTCTGAAAATCTGCATTCAAAATTTTCATTTTAACGTTGATCAAAATTTTGACCCATTTTCATGTTAATTATTTCAACGATTATGACAACTTGTAAAAAGGTCACCCACAACTGGACTTCCAGAGTCCATAACTTTGTCAAACTTAAGTCGATTTCAAAATGGCATACCTCTAAAGACTTGTAGTTCCATTCTCTGAAAATCTGCATTCAAATTTTTCATTTTAACGTTGATCAAAATTTTGACCCATTTTCATGTTAATTATTTCAACGATTATGACAACTTGTAAAAAGGTCACCCACAACTGGACTTCCAGAGTCCATAACTTTGTCAAACTTAAGACGATTTCAAAGTGGCATACCTCTAAAGACTTGTGGCTCAATTCTCTGAAAATCTGCATTCAAAATTTTCATTTTAACGTTGATCAATATTTTGACCCATTTTCATGTTAATTATTTCAACGATTATGACAACTTGTAAAAGGGTCACCCACAACTGGAATTCCACAGTCCATAACTCTGCCAAACTTAGGACAATTTCAAAGTGGCATACCTCTAAAGACTTGTGGTTCAATTCTCTGAAAATCTGCATTCAAAATTTTCATTTTAACGTTGATCAAAATTTTGACCCATTTTCATGTTAATTATTTCAACGATTATGACAACTTGTAAAAAGGTCACCCACAACTGGACTTCCAGAGTCCATAACTTTGTCAAACTTAAGTCGATTTCAAAGTGGCATACCTCTAAAGAGTTGTGGTTCCATTCTCTGAAAATCTGCATTCAAATTTTTCATTTTAACGTTGATCAAAATGTTGACCCATTTTCATGTTAATTATTTCAACGATTATGACAACTTGTGAAAAGGTCACCCACAACTGGACTTCCACAGTCCATAACTTTGTCAAACTTAAGTCGATTTCAAAGTGGCATACCTCTAAAGACTTGTGGTTCGATTCTCTGAAAATCTGCATTCAAAATTTTCATTTTAACGTTGGTCAAAATGTTGATCAATTTCAACGGTTATGACAATAGCTCCCAAGGAATAATCTGTTGTTTTTAATTGTTTATTTGTTGTTCTCTAGGATTTTATAATATTTAAATACTTTTATAATATTTAAATACTTTTATAATATTTAATACGACTAATTAAATTAAAATCGGACAAGGATAAAATCGATATAGCTTCATTGTTTTTAGTAATATAGGCAAATAATCGAAATAGTTGTTTTGTAATAGCTGCAAGGGTATATAAACTTCGGCTTGCGAAGTTTGCTTCCTTTGTCGTTTTCTATATTATTGTTTGTTCTAAAAATATAGAAAGGAGCTCATGTCTTAGGAATAATTTTCTAAACATTTTCATGTGCTCTGGTTACCATAATTAATATTTTAATTAAACATACTATTATTATTATTATAATTCAATTATTAATATTCAATTTTCATCTTGCCACAGACTGTCAAAGCTAAACTTAAGCTCTCAATATTCTACGAAATGTCATTAGATTCGCAACATTCCAAATTTGCCTTCCTGACAAAATTCGGGATTTGTGTGCATATATAATTCTACACACAGATTTTCGACTTCCTGGCTCAAATTTATGATCCTGTGTCATGCCCCACATTGACTGCATTATTGCTAATTATTTGGCAGTACAAAGGAATCCGAGGAGGTCATACATACATAAGTTGCAGGGTCACGCCCCCTCACGAATTGGATGATGACGACTGTGGTTGACATTTCCCAGTGTCCTTAGTTACGATTGCCAGTATGGGTGCAAATGAAATTTGCATTTGAATGACTTTACTCACCTCACTGCAAGTTATGCAACTCAATTTGAATGTTGCACGTCGAGTGGCAAGACCTTGTGGAAAAAGGGGGAGATGGAGGGGGGAAATGTGGGCCAAATCCCATAGTATGCCACATCCCAGATTACGGGTTAACTGATTATAATGCACTGCCACCGAGAGTCTATGCTAATTACGTGGGCAAAAAATGGGGAAAATGCATAATTGAAAAATTAAATATGCTAATGGAGAGTGCAATTTTGTTTACTCGGACGGCAACTCGTTCTGTTGACAAAACATAATCGAAATTCGAAATGCAGTTGAATTCATAAATTATTTTTTTCATAAACTTTTGTCAACTGAAAAATGAATGGTGAATGAAATTTATCTCAGGGCAAAATTTTAAACGAGTATAATATTATCGCCCGCACACAAACAATTTGTCGCTATCTTTAACTTTATTGTCTTCATAATTTAATGCGATTTAATCGCCTGCCATCGCTATCGCTTTCACAATGGAAACCAATTAAGTTCTGTCACATCATTTTAATGAAATTAAAATAAAATCTGTGCGAATAAATAGGCCCATGATGGATGGCTGAAAACCACAGGCACTGCTTTGTCTCAAGGCTGAGTACTGTTGGCGATGGTTTTAAAATTCAGGGCATGTCCGCAGGCGTCTGACAGGCCCACTCAACCGCCCAAACAAAAAAATGCCATCACCAACACCACCCAACACCACCCACTCACCCACTGACTGACTGACTACATGAACAAGGTGCTGCCTGTTTGCTTGCGGCTTCAGCTCCTGCATGAATCCTTAAGTGACTATGAACCAAAAAAAAAAGAGAAAAAAATGGGAAAAAAATGGAAAAAATAAAATGAACAACAAGATAAAACGGGTAACAGAAACGGATGCCGGGCAAAAGTAGACAAAACGCTTAGTCTACTCTGGAAAATTCAAGAAGGGGCGTGCACCGCCCATTTCTTGTTTGCTTTTGCCACTGTGTGAAGGTCGTGGGCGTGGTGTCGTTCTGCAGCAAAAAATATTGCCAACTAAGTGTTGAGCATAATAATGAGAAGAGCAAATGGAAAACAGACGCACTAATAGATCAGACGGAAAATATAATCCTTAAGCTGGTGAAGAATAAAAGTACCTACAAACACTTATTTTATTTACATTCAAAGGTTTGCAGAATTTTTTCTAGGATTTAAAAAACATTTGCAATTTTAAGAATATAACTAAAAAGTGAATACAATTTTTAATAGGATATTTATTCCTTATTTTATTTTTTCTTGTATGCAATTTTTATTGAGTATTTAAGCAAAAGAAATACAAATTTTACATTTAAATATTTAATTTTTTATATTTAACGGTCGTTTTAAGTCGGTAGATTTTGTTTTGTGTTGAACAATTATTTTTAATTGTATAAAAGAAATAAATATATAATTAATATTTGTTTATTATGTATTTGTATATTTGTATATTATTTCTTTACACGTCTTAAATCAAAAGTGTTTATTTTTATTGTTTGGAAATTATTTTTTACTAGACCTATTCGTTGACCCCCAACTGTTTTCAAGATAGCACATATATGCACGACCGCTGTGATTCTGTCTGTATTTTCACAGTTTATCCACGTCCAACTTTTACTTTTCGCCAGCCGTCTGTTTGTTTTAAATAAATTATGCCTGACTACGAGCTTAATATAACTTCATCATGTTAACGAGTCGGCTTACTTACTCTTGAGCACCACTCTCCTGCATGTGACACACATTCGAATTGCATATTCAAGTGCGTTAACCGAAATGCAAATTCATTTCCTGTACTTGGTCCCCAGGCAATTAGTCGGCCACTTTGGTGCAATTGGCTAAATTACAAGCGGCTCGATTTAATTTTTGCCAGCCTAATATTCTCTTATTTGTGTGTGCGAAACTCTCGTCGGCAGGAAGTCATTGTCATTGTCATTGGGGTTTTTTGTGGCCTGCTGGTGTCTGCCTGGCAGTCAAGTGAATTAGCATAAATTATTGGCCTTGCCGTTGGGGAATTGGCCTCGTTTTTGAGGCGGCTCAAATATTTTGCCTTAATGGAAATTTGATATTGCCAACAAAAGCCATTTAAATGGCGTTCAGACTTATGCTGATTTCAGTGAATTTTAATTAATTGTTTTTTATAGTAACATTTATTGTTTTTTTTAGATGGATATTTTCATACATTTTATGATTTTAAATTTACTAATACAAAGGAAACCTCGTTGTTTTATATGTTTATATATACATATATTACAATAAGTTGATCTATTAGCTTTTTCTATTAAAATATGGTTTTAATTTCACTACAAAGTTCAAAAAGTATTTTCAAACATCTTAAAATTGTCATGAAACTGTTTAGATCGTAAATCTTCTCACAGAGCTGTCGTTAACTTAAGCTGGACGATTATCTGTGATCTGTGCTAATTTCCCGGCAATAATCGAGGCAATTAAATTTACGACCGTCTTTGCAGCAACTCAACACAACGCTCGAGTTGGCTTGAAATTTTTATTACCTCATTTCTATCACCAAAGCATAGCCCAGAACGAAGCCATAAAATAGGGCATACTTTTTCATAAGCATAAATCAAAAAAAAAAAATATATATAAACTAAAGGCGGTGAGGATTGGAAGCCATCTGCACAGCTGCTATTAAATATTACGCATACGCCATGTTAACACTTTATAAACGCATTAGCTTCCAGCCAACATTTGAAAAAGGGCAAATGTTGCATATTTCAGTGTATGTCTTGGCTCCCATATTAAAATACAGTTTTCAAGCTGAACGACAAAAAAATTGAAAACAAGAATATACAAAAAGGGAAAGGAAAAAAACAAATTCAGGCTGGCTAAATATTTATGAGCCAAGAAGGAAAGGACTTCCCTGACCATTGTTGGCCTTAAATCATGCGATTATTGGGCGTAAACACGTGGCCAGATAAAACTAATATACGATGTGCTTCAAAATTATATGGCATAGTTTATATTGAAAAACTTGAAAAGATTCAAAAAGTCTAAATATTGATTTATCAATATTATTATTAAATTGTACTTCATAAATTCTTATAGATTTTATTATTCCACAATAAAAATTGAATTAATTTACATAAAGTTTATATTCCTTATATAGCATTATATTGATTTTCTATGACCAAATTTTTGGTCTATTAAATTTCTTTTTAAATTCTATAAATCTTAGTTTCGAAACGGACTGTATCCACGTGGTAACGAGGATTTATAAATGGCTGAAACACGCCCATACGGCGCAGGACATTAAACTCAATGAGTTGAAATTATTTGCAGCTGAAGGTCAACTAAATGCAGACTGAATAAATGGCGGGGAAAGCGAGGATAAATTTATTGGAGTAGAGTGGATGGTCCTTTAGGGTGTGGCTGCTGGGGTGCCATTAAAGACAACTTCCGCAAACAATAAATTTTGCTTACCAGAGAAGCTGCCGGCGGATGGTGAAGCGAAACCCAAAATGGTTTTTTGGGGGGATGCTAAGAGCCTAAGCGCTATTTTTTATTCCGCAATATATATTTTAGCACTTCCGTTTCTTTTTTTTTCTTATTTTTTGCCACCAAGCGAATTGGTGTCGATTAAACTGTGCTAAAAATTGGTGCTTTTGTTGGAACTTCACGGTTTTCGGTTTTAGTTTTGGTGTCAGAGTTTTTCGGTGGCTAAACGTGCACGGTTGCGTTAATTTGTATGGATTATTTATGGTGGTCGCTCTGCCGTTTCTGCCACTGGCATCAAATGAGGCCCCACAAAGGAAGTGAAGCTGGCAAAACTCTAGTTCGCGGGAAAAGCCGGATGAGCTGCAAGTTTTCGAAAAGTTTGCAGCCTCACAAGTGCCAACCAAAAATTTATGGCTCTGTTGTGAAAGTTGGCTGGGCTTTGCCAATGTTTCAGCTCGTATACATTTAATTTCCTTGACTGTACAAAATCAATTAACAAGAAATGAAACCACGCGTTGACATCGAGTTCATATCAGTTTGGTTTCGACCGCAGATCGAAAATGTTGTTGGTTCTTGTGGTGTTCCAATTAATAAGTTTCACTTGCTGTCGTATGACGTGGGAGATACCAAAGAACAACAAACTTATTACACCTTGCGAGGAGTTATTTAAAGAAGTCAAACCAAATCTAGTAGTCATTTTCCAATGCCTCATGGCAAACTACAATTTAACTGAAACCATTGCGGATGTACTGTTAAAAATGGAGCAAGTTCAACAGAAGATGGATGAAATTATATCGGATGATCAAAAATATAAAGCATCGCCTTTCAAAAATATTGATGATATTTTGGACATACCAACCGATATTTCCAATAAGGATTGCCAAACTAAACGACAAATTGTCCAAGCAATCCGACGAAAACTAGAATGGGATAATGTGATGAACGATCAAGAAACTACTCTTTTTGCCTGGCCAAAATCCTGGAAGTCCGATCTTAGTAAACCCAAGTTTATCAAAAATATAGCCACCATTTCAAAAATACAACTGAAGACCGAGGCTACACCGAAATTGGATGAGATCCGTTGTCTGCTGGCAATAGCCATTCGAAACACAGGTAATAAATTAAGCTTTTAACCTTTGTTGTCTCAATTGATTGCGACAATTAAAAAGGCACAAAAGCGGTGACAGGTGCGAAAATTGGCCCAAGGGGCAGGGCTACTGCATTTAAATTGTAAATAAATATGTAAGCATCTCGCCGCACAATGGCACGCAATCAGCAAGCCTGAAGCGAAGCTCCATCACAGAGGTGACTGCGGTGCACTGACCGAAAAAGTAACCACATTTTTCAAAACATATAATAATCAGTATTCCTTTGATTTCCCTCTAACTTCTTTATAGGTTGTAAGCATTACTTTTACTTAGGACTCTATATAAACAAAATAAATGAAATATTTATAGGCCAGTTTCCGTTTTGTTCCAAATATCATAGATGTTAATTATATTTTATTTTCGTTGCAGATTGGTTGACGAATCTAAATGACAAGACCTGAATATGCACGTATAAATGGCCTTTAAAAAATGGTATATTCTAAAAATTGGTTGCCTTTAATAAAAATAATAATAATTCGTGTAAAATTTGTATTTTTTGTTCACTTTAAATGTCTTAAAGTATTATTTGAATTAATTTCGAAAATACTAAACACTAACGAATCATTTTTAGAAGAATTGTTAAAATAAAATACATTATTATGTACTTGAATATCTATTTTTAACAGTCGATATTTTTTAGAGTGCTTGAGAGGGAACCTGCTGTGCTGGCATAAAAAATTGTGGTCACATGTGTGTGGAGAGCCCCCTTTTCCCTTTCGTCCAGTAGTTTGGCCTCGTTTTTAAATTGAAATCTCAGCAGCCAACGATGGACTTTCCCCGCGGACGGAAAAAGGGAGAGTTGTCTCTGCATTTCTACCGTCCTTGGTGTGCTTTAAATAATTGCTTAGAAGCCGAGCACACACTCGTAACAATAATAACAGCCCGAGCACTCCGACAATGATAATAATAGCAAATAGAACCTGCCGCAGATGGACAGTCCCACAGTTTTCCCCCATAAGCCTTTGGCTTATGACCCCTACTGCAAATGCAGTTCACTTACTTTATATATATATACATATAGAGAGAGTAGGGATAGTGGGAGTATGTGTGTTTATCCTCGCTTTTAATGTGCCATATAAAATAATTTAATGACCAGCCAGAGACGACGACGCCTCCTGGTAATGAGCAAAGCGATTGTGGCCACTAAAGCGGGAGACTCTTAATGATAATAGTGGCATATTATGGGGCAGATAGCCGTGACAAATGCCCTGGTCGCACTTTAATTGGTAAACTGATTCTCGTTAGATCAGCATTTATAAAAACAATTATATCTTCAGATATATATTCAAGTACACTGATAAATATAAATTGATGTCGTTCATAATTACCGGATTTATCTTGCTAAGAAAAAATATTGCACATAAAACCATAATATTAATTTTAGCGACCATATACATTTTAAATTTCAAATTAATAACCATTTTGATACAAGCACTTTAAACATGTCCATAGTGATAAATAATTAAATGAAAATGGTTTAATTTTATTTAGAGCACGACCACTGACATCGTATTAAGGAATATACTTAAAAATACATTTTCATAACACAATTTTGTGAATAAACCAATTTATTTTAAAGGTAATAATATATTCACACATTTAAATTACCAATAAAGAAGTCTTATTAACATAAATTTCACTGAATTTTTAATTTTTATGCAGCAAGTTTCCTTTTTCCCTTTATTTTCTTTATTTAAATTGTTATTTTTGGAACTTTTCTCCTTAATCTGCAAAAATTGCTTTTGGTTTCCTTAAGTCAACCCTAATTAGGTTATTCTTGGCCCGCCATAAGCCATTCTGGCTCAATTCCCATTTTAAAGGGGCCTTTTAAAACGGAATTAATTTTAAGTATTTTTATTTTCCTTGGATTTTCTTAGGTTTACGGTTTGTTTGGTCGTCTTTTTGGTTTGTCTCTTATTTTCTGACTTTTCCTCCTTTTATTTCACTGGTCCTGGTCATTTTCTGCGAAATAGTTGCGCTTTATTTCCAGCCAAGTCTGTCGCTCAAGTGACAGCTGTCTTCACCTCCGCTTCCGCTAGAATGTCAATAAAAATTCAATTACGTTTTCCGCCGAAGAAAAGTTTCTGTTGGAAATACGTTTCTCTATGGCCTTCTGTTTTCCATTTAAAATTGCCCCTCTTTGTCAAGAAGAATTTGTTTGCCTTCCTGATCGATTTGTGATGCTGGGGGGAAAGAAATCAGAGACACAGGCACTTATATTTAATGGCCTAATTATGTAACCAAACGCCCACACATAAATAGGCTGAGTAAATAATCATAATCATCAGTGTTACGTAGGCAGAGACCATAAACTTCTCAGGGTCCAATAAAAATAAATTGTGCGACTTGGGCAATTTGGCGGAAATGATTTTCTGGCTTGTACACATATGTTTATACTAAGTGTTTTTTTTTTTGGTGGTTAAATAGTTGGCCAAGTTTATGCTGATGATGCTGAAGGTCGCTTCTGCATTAAACCAAATTTTATGTTACCTTTTAGCAGGTAGTATCAAAGAGCTTAGCCACTTTTCCATTTCCCCCAATCGACTCTCTCTCACGCACAAAACTGTTATACTGGCTGTAGTGTTATACGACAAGGCTGCTGCATACTTACAGGCTCTTTTGCGCAAAATTTCAGTCTCCCTTTGCAAGTGCTCACGTGTGGACGGAAAAACTTTTGCTCATCGCTTCACGCCTCGCATTGGAAAGTCGCGTAAAATTCTCGTGAAAAAGGAAAACCTCAGTAATACCCCATCCTCAGGGAAAACCCAAAAATTCCTTGGGCTATCCGTATCAATCATCGACTAAAGGCTTGGCAGTCCTTTCTGTGAATGTGTGATCCTTGTGTGTGAGCCGTGTTTAGTTGTGCCGGCTTTAATTAGCAGCTTCTCCTCTTTCTCCCACTGTTCTTGTGTGCGTTAGATTAATGAGGCAAAAGTGTTTTATCGTGTCGTGCGTTAAATATTTAATACAATATCAAATAAATGTTGCATAAGCCGCCTGTCATTTAGCATCTTGTGCCAACAACAAAAAAAAAGTGTGTGCTTTCTGCTTTTACCATAAGTAATTCGGACAGACGAAGGCGGATTCTCTTCCCACACAGCGCAAACAAGCTGATCAAGTAAGTTTCGGGTATTAAATGTCAAAGAAATAAACATGAATGGCATTTCATATATCAAATTGCCCATTTTTGCCTCTGTTAACATATTTTATTGGCCCCTTTTTCCGTTGAGATATCTTAAGATATTTTCACGTTTCCCAAACGCATTTAAAACATTTTTATTGCCAATTTTTGCTTTACGTCCGGCATTAAAAAATCTCCCGCCAGGTAGATCATTTTGATTTGATATTCGTGTAATTTCGTCGTTTGTTATTTGGTCGAATTCCTTTGTTGATGGCCTGCCAGGGAATTTCGATTTGTTTTTACCCTTCATTTGTTACCAGAGCTTGAGATGGAAATAATGGTAGAAATGGCCACAAAATACTTTTACGGCTTCAGGACTTCGGGACCGGTTTTCATTTCAAATTGCTCACATTATGGGATCACCCTTGGCATCTCAACCCCCTTTTATAACACCCGCATCCCCTGCATCTTTATGTAGATATCGCCCCTTATTGCCCGGCGCAGAGTACGAAATTAATTGTAACCAAACGTTTTGCTGCTTGCCGCAAACTTACTTTTATGCTAGTTCATTTGCCACGCCCCTATCCCCCACGGAATGGACACACACACACACACATTTACTTGGGTACACACGCACATAAATACTGAGAAAAATAATGATTTTTCAATAAAAACATACTTTATAAAAGGAACATGTTAAATAAGATGTAAATTGTACTCTTATAAATATGCATAATTTACTTGTGAAGACAAGTTTCTCCACTACTTCTAATCCTTCAAGTATAAACTTAAAATATACAACTTGGAAATTAAAAGGCGTATTTTTCAACTAAAAAAAATTAAGATAATTTATCAATTGATATAAAAAGTTTTTGAAAATTTCACAAACTTCTACTACTTTTATACGCCGTATAATATTAAATAACCACTTATCACAACTTCAAATCTGAATTTAAATATTTAAAGACATTTTTCCTGAGTGTAGCTACACAAACACGTGCACACGTACATGGGTAGCATGAGGCAGCATCCCAACTAAGTAAATAATGCGTAAAACAAGCCAAGCGTTTTACAAACCCACCCACTTCGCCACCCATTTTTCCTTTAAACAGTGGGTTTTCACTGCAAAGTGGGGAGTTTCCCCATTTAGAAACTGTAGAAACAGTCAATTGTAAAATTGCTGCAGCCAACAAAGCGTGGCGAGGAAGCTAAGCGAGTGCTCAGAGCGATTCCATAGGTAGTTGCCTGATGTTTTTGATGGCAAGGATTGCAGGATTTCAGGGACCAGGACTCCTCCGCTGCCTCAGTGTATGTAATTCATTATTATGCTGAGTGAGGGAAAAAGGGGGCGAAAAAGAAGCCAGAAACAGGAAAAATATTTGCGCACATGTGGCTAAAGTTTCCATCACTCCAGTCTGCTGCCGTTATTCTTGTTAACGCTAAAATTGTCTGTCACTTTGAGACTTCCGTCATCAGCAGGATAAAAGATGTGGGAAAAATATGAGAGCGAAAGATGAGACTGCCCCCGCCGGGTAATATTTTAGTTCTCTGTGAAATACTTCACTGCCTTTTGTTTATACAACAAGGTTATCTTTAAAAATAAAAGGGTCTGCACAAAGTTATATTTATTTATCGGTCTTTAAAGAATATGATATAATTGAGGTACTAAAATGATTTAATTTAACATTTAGTCATAACTTTGGGGTATTCTCATCAAAGTGTTTTAATACAAAGGATAAATTCCCTTATTTTAAATTGATGGTTATATGACCAAATGTTTTAAATTCAATTTTAATGAATAAAAGTTTTGTGTACAACACTCCCACAAATTAAATATGTCAAATTCCTATATCAATTTTAAAGCAAAAAAAAACAAAAGTCAAAATGTCAATTTCAAATAATGGTTATGTCAAACTGTTTGCAAACAAAGAGACAACAAAACGGTAAGAAAAAAGAACAACAATTAAAAAATCAACCTGAGTTCCATCCAAAACTGTCAAAAGAAATAAAAAAAAACGAACTGAAAATTGAACAACAAATGAGAACAATGAACAAATGGCACACAAAATAAAAGTTTTGCTTGCTCATTTTTGTTCGACTTCTTTGCACATTGACCCACCAAAAAGTTTTTCATTTTTTCACAACGAGCCTCGAAATTTTTGAGCCATAAATCAAGGGGCGACACCGTCACATACATACATGGAATAACAAAAGAAAAACTTGCACAATAATTTGGTATAAACAGCAATTACTTTTAAAACTCCGAACCTTGACTTGCTTAGTCAACCAATGAAAAACTTTATTGTCAACTATTTCTCAACAGCTCCATTTGCAGTTATTTACATGAGAACACACACATTTTTTGGGTGGCGGATGGATGTTGGGTGGCATATGGTTTCTTATTTTCTGCATACTTGCGACATCAAATTTTTGCATCAGACTTGTACAATTTATTTCGGACAATATGCAAAATGATATTTTTCATTCAAGAAGCCCGCTTCCCCTCCCCAAAAAGAACTTGTGCATAAGTTTTTTCTCAGAATTTCAATAAAATAGAAAAGGAATTTATGTTCAACATATATTTCTGTGATTCTTTGAGCAAGCAATTTGTGGGTATTTCTGTCACAAGTTATTTGTACAACAATGTGCATTGCAATTTTCGGAGATTGAATATTTTTAAATTGTACTCAACATATAACGAAATAAAAATTAGTGTTGGATGATATTCATTGATATAATGTCTAAAAATGAATTCAACCCTTTTCACATATTTTTACTCCACCTTTTTTTTTGCTCTCCACTTTCGGGCATCATCCATCTTAATCGCTTTGACTTCTTTGGGTGGTTTTTCTTCTCATTTTCATCTCTTTTCCCTCTTCTAATAAGCCTAATGGCATTGTCGGAGCCATTATTTCAAGGAAGAGCGTACAAATATAATTTATTCCACATAAACTTGATTAAATGCTTTTCTTTTCCAGTTTCCCCATTGCATTAGCATACAAAAAGGGGAATGGAAAAATCCTACTTAAGTTCTTTCCTACTCAAAAACAGTAAACTTTCCGCACACGCAGACCGCATGAAAAAAAACCAAAAAAAAAAAAAAGGAATAGAACAAAAAAATCAACTCCTTTTGTACTGGCTGAAATCCGCTTAGCGAAGGATACTTACGTCCTGGCAACCGCCACCTGCTGCAAGGATGCGGCTCTTGCCATCGTGAACCATCTATCTTTCAGGCTCTCTGACGAAACCCACATTCAATCAGACATATCATCAATCATGCCCAGCATGTTTCCAGCGATGCCAAAACGAATGGCATCGAAAATTGTTGAACCAACACATCGTAAATGTCGCATTCAAATCGCAAAATCAGCAAATCGATTCCAAAATTCCGCGAAATTTCAATCATTTGGTTGAATACGATTTGTGTGCGCTAGATGAATTCCTTGCCATATCGAGCTTTTGGGTTAACAAACTCATTAGATGTTTGGCATCATTATGGAAGAACCGATACAAGCGCAACACTGAAAAAAACAAATAGTTAAATAAATATAAACTAATAGCTTCAAAATCTGTATACATTTTTTTAATCTGAGAGTAAAAGGATTTAATTATGAATAATTATTAGATTTAAAACTGGTGTTACAGAAAATATTTTTAATAGTATTATTTATTAAGAACAACCCTTTTTTGATTAAGTAAAATAGATTACGGTTGATTCATTTATAAAGATCCTTGAACTTATATCATAATTATATTTTCATTTACTTCATTTTGTCGAGTGCAAATACACGCACCCATTAAGTATGCGCCGTGTGGTTCCACTTCCGCGTATCAATGCCGTCACAATGACGCTCTTACAGCTTCTGCTGCTCCATTTAGCGTAAAAATATTTAAGCCAACAAAAGCAGATACCAAACACGCACACACACACACACACACACACCCCCACTCAGTGGCACACCCATACACATAGGTTCTTTTCTGATGCTTATAAAAAAAAAAAAGAAAAAATGCGGTAATGGTGAAGGTCAGGCTGTTGCTACGTTTTTTGGCCTAAACCCATGGCCTTTTGCCGTTGTTCTTGTTGCTTCGCATATAGTTAAATTGTTGTTGCTGCCCATTGCATCCGCCCTTTCATCTTACATCTCTTTCCCTCTCTTTGATCATGCGCCCTTTAACCTTTCCGGTAGCACACTTTTTGTGATGCTGTCTTGGACTTTTGTTGGCCATATAACAGTTTAACAATTGCAGACTTTTGGGCGCTGCTGCTCTGCTTTTCTGCATTTCTGTTCTTTTGTTTTATTTTCGCAAGTTGTGTGGCCACAGGACCCAAAAAAAAATAAATCTTTTATAAAACTTTTTTTTTTTTTGATTTAGTTATTTGCGCGTCAAATTGCCACTGGCGCCAAATAGGGAAAACCCAGCGCAAAAACCACAAATAAAATTATACGTATGAGTTATGCTAGCTGGATCAGCATGCATGGGATTAGGTAGCCCGGGGTGCACAGTTGCACTTTTTGTAATTTTCTGTGGAAAAAACGAGGAGCGGAAGACTAACGAACATTTTGAAATATTGTTGAGCCTTGTAAAAGAAACGCCAAAACGAAGGATACGAAATGTGGATTCAAAACAACGCAAAAGTTGCAGTCAAAGTTTTTCAAAGTTTCATAAAAAGTAGAAGCTTGAAAACAGTACAGAAAACTTAAAAAAATGTTGTACAATTCGTAATCACCTTTAAGAATTCAAAAATTGTACGGAAGTAAGGGGTATAATTTTTTTTTTTATATAAGCTTAAGGAAATGGAATATTTTCATAGGATAGTGCTTACCTAATTTGTTATTAATTCGTTCCATGTTTGAAAGTAAAACTTTGAACTTAGCTTAAAAATATTTTCATAATTCTACTTTAAATTCTTATAAGCCAAAATTCTTGGGTTAAAATTCTAAGCAAAATGAGATGAAATAGTTTGAGGCATATATCTTTTCACTCTCTTTGTTTTTTCGCTTACCACCCTTAGGATGTCTTCATGTTCATCCCCCATTTTTGACATTCTTTAAGTTCTTTCCGACCATGAGCATTTAGTTATGCTGAGAAGTGCCTAACCAGCAAACCGTTTCAGTTCTGCACTTTGAAACTGGGAAATAATTGCCATTTTCTGCCGTAATTGGACCTTTGCAGTGAGATTTGAAAGAGGTAAGTAAATCCCAGCGATTGCCACTTCAGTCCACTTTAATAACTCGAGACTCTCTCTAGCGTTTTTTATATTATCTAACTCTGATCATCCTATCGTCGTTTTAATGTCATTTTCATAATGCGTCCCGGCACCTTCACTTTTTTTTATTATCTTTGGGGTGGCATCGGGGTAAAGCTCTTGAGCCAACCTCATCCACCCACCCGAGACTTTCACAAACTTTTATGACGCGCTCTTCAAAGCCACTTTTGCTCACTGTGAAGCTGACAGGGCAAATGCGTATTTAATTCCACTTGTTCAGCCCCTGCCACGCCCACTCCATTGGGCGGAGCATTTGTTGTTGATGCGTTAACATTAATAAATGTCAGCGCGTTTTTCGCTGCACTGCCAAAAAGACAGATTTTCCACTCACCGACACTAAGTTTTACATATTGCATTCTTCTGAGCTTTTATTAGTAAACAGACAGTAAGGGACATCATACTATACCCACTAAAAAATAATCAAGGCTAAAAACATGTAGTGGGAACCACCACTTAGAAACCACCTCTAGAAACGTTAAATCTCTTATAAGAACCTAAGTCAAAAGTTTGTAACGCTGTGAAGGGCATATTTCCCACCCTATAAAGTAAATCTGTTCTTGATCATCACCTCCACTTCTCAGCCCATAACATCATCTCTTCAAAAGAGCTTACTTCTTAATGATTGTGTTTTAATTTAAAAATCTTAGTTTGCAATTTTGGGACGATTTTTTGTCGTCTTTTCCATGAGGAAAATGGCTTTGCAGAAAAGAGACCCAATTCTTGCATATATATCCGATTTCAAAGTGGCTTACCTCTAAATGATTGTGGTTTTCTAATTTTCTAAAAACCTTAGTCTTCAACTTGTTTTTTTTTCAAATTTTTGAAAAAAGTCTTTTGCGAATTTTGTTATTTTCTTCTTGTATAATCCAGTTTTTATATGATTTTGAATTTACTGTCAACATCTAATTAATATTATATTTCGTAGAGATTTAAATGCTAGATGATAGATGTTCCCCAAGTGCTAGTCAGAAACAAACAGATGCTGATTGTCAGAGCTTCTTAAATTAATTAGTCCCATTTTCAGTCTCACTCAATCTTCGGGCATGCCGACTTGTTCGCCAACTCTCTGTTTGAAAAGTTGCTGACAAGTAGATTTTCGTCATGGCCCATTTTTCTTGGGGCTATCGTGACCAAACGAAATTCCTCAGGCATATTGCTTGCTTTCATTCTGGCCTTGGCCATAATCGGCTTATGCCAGAACAGTGCAAATTGATAAATGCTACGGAAATGAAAGGAAAATATAGCACTGCCTTTATTTCAATCAATCAGACTAATGATAAATTTCAATTAACTTTAAGCTTCAATTAAAAAATCAGATGCATGCACCCCAGGCTGGATGACTTCTTGATTGCCTTTCGATTGAGGAAAGGGAAAATCATTCCATTTGGCCCACTAAGCTGCAGATTACTGTGACTAACACACCCATACTTTGGCACATATTCATGTGTTAGCCAGGATTTTTCCTTGACTGCCATTTTCTCGTTCTTTTTCCCTCTTGCAAATTCGTTCGAGAGCTGCAACTTTTCAATTTGCCTCCGATGGAAAATCAGAAGGGGGAAATCCAACTACATATTTGCCTTCAATTTAAGTGATGAGCACATTTCGTTTCTGCCAATTTCCTTCCTCGCCCTTCCTCAAATAACTCAATTATTTATATATTTGCTTGGAATTTGCCAAACTCTAGTCAAGCGAAATAAAAAGAGAAAAAGCTTTGAAATTTCGGACTAAGCAGCTCAGCAGAAAGTTTGCCTAACCGATTTATTAAGCAATTAGATGGGAATTGGGGGAAAATGAATTAGACTGTATATTTGTAGTTCTATTAGGAAAATGGACCATTGAACTTTAGCTTGACTGCAAAGTTCTTTCGTGACACAAAGTTTAAAAAAAAGTTGTAAGTTTGCTTTAAAATATATTTAGTTACCATTTAATTTTCCTCTTTTTTGAACAAAGATAATTTAATTTTTCTAATTCAAAATATAAAATATTACTTGCCTTCAATTAACTTTCAAATAAATGCAATATTTTATAACATGAAAGTGAAAGCAAAAAATGAATGACATTATCTAATATATATTTTTAGATAAGCCAAAAGCTTCCAAACTGTTTTTAAGTGAACCAAAATCTGTGACCTGTTTTTGTCAGTTGGCTAATAAAACCAAAAAATCTAACCAATAAATGCTGATGCGAAAAAGCCGCAAAATTGGGAAGAAAAAAATATACAAGAAATAAATAGAATGCGGGTCGATGGCACTGACATATACTGCAATCATTTGATTGCAACTTTCAATAAAAAGGCAAACAAGAATTGCTCCACATTCAATAGGAAACAAATGAATGCAAATGGCCAGAAGGGCAGCAGAAAAACAAGAGGAGACCAGTGTTCAAATGCCAGATGATGGTCCTTCACTGACTTTCGATACCCCGACTATCCCCATTCAGTGAAGGAAAGTAGAAATTAAAAACACTCAAACTGTGTGTTATCCAGTCAGCCACTAGAGAACGAGATTGAAGATAGCCAAAGGACTAGAATCGGACCAAGGATAAGTGCATAAGTCGTCCTGTCGGGGGAGTCATTCAAAATAGAAAGCCCCTGCTGGGGAAATCAATATTATGCAGACTGGCTGACAAGTAGATATCATTCTACCTCTCGTTGCGATGAGTGAGAATGTGGGTTCAACTGTTGCACAGACACATGCTACCGGTTGAAATTGCCACTTGACAAATTTCACACACCCCTTGCACCGCCATTTATCCTGAAACTTTTCCGGGAACTTGGTCCGGCATGAAAATCGCCCGAATATATGTTTATATATATACGGGCAGAAAAGTTGTTCCTTCCACAGAAGTACGGAACTTGACCAACCATTTCACATGGCTAATCGTCAAATACGAGGGACATGCGATCTCGATTTCCCCGACATGTCTCTCTCATTAAAAAGTAAAATAAACAAGCGCAAAAAACTTTTCCGAATCAAATGTGAACTGCAAAGCTGAAAGCAACAGCCAAAAACAGTGCGGCAAAAAAAAAAATATAACGTAGAGAAAAACCACTTGAGAAAGCAGCCAAAGTTTTCCATTTATAACGAGCTCAGGCTCTCCAGTGGATTTCAGAGGGCAGAGTTCAGGGGTCGGGGATCCCGGACTGGATATGGATGGCCTGACTGGTGTACAAATAGAAACAGCACCGACTGCCGGGCTAAGTCATAAGCGAGAGTTGAACGCGAGTTTTGGCTAGGGCATACATACAGGTGCACTGGGGGAAATAGGAATTCAAATCACGGGAGCCCTCCTTTGAAAATAGTATATAATCTTTATTCAGCAAAATAATCGATATTTTACGAGTAATACATTTTAAAGCTTAAAGTCATCGTAAAACGTTAGCTTACATAAAATTGTAACGTTTCTAGTGTGACCAAAATTGTATAATTTAATTTCCCTGCTTTATTTAATAGTTAAGTCACCAAATGATTAATATTCAAATATTACAAATATCATGTTTTAATATTCCAATAAAAATGTATGCTTTCACAAAATTAACCCTCTCAGACAAAAAGCTTAATTATTTTATTAATATATTTTTATTAGATGTTGCAAAAGTAAAGGGACTATAAATTTTTAATATATAGACAAACGAACCCATATCATCAGTTTTGTTTATCAAGCTTATTAAACCATTATGAATTAAACATTTTGTAAATTTGACAGTGGATTACATTTTTTTTATCAATTTAAAGCGCAATTTAAATTCGTTAGTTTTAGTTTTAGGTCTTACCCTTAGTTATAAATTGCATTTTTTGTCAGTGTCACTATCTAGGCGGCGATGTATCTTCTGCTGTCTCATTTTCAATGTGTGCTTGGCAAAACTTTAAATGTGGCGGTAATGAAATTGTTGGCAGCAAATGTTGTCAACACTAATACAGAAATACCCCCTGTATAGACACATACGGGTTTCACATGCGGACGCACACTCAGACAGACATCATCAACACCATTTTATGACTTGGTTCCGGCGGAACGGCATCCTGCAGATTTACCAAAGCCGAAAAGTTCTTCAAAATGCCAACCCAACACAACTGTGGAGCAGAAGTAGAAACAACAAATATTCGGGCAACTTTAAGGGAAAACTGTGCTTGGCTTAGAGATAGACATACATTTTCTTGTATCTCCTTGTCTTGGCTTACAGTTATGCGAATCGCTTAAGATTCCAAGGAAGCGTCAAAGGGCTTTGCAAAAGTGGTTTTCTATTCGATTATAGCAAAAGTTTTCGGTGGATTTCCCAGCGACATCGTTAAGCAAGTTAATTTTGGGTCTTGTAAAAAGATCATACAAGAATTGTTTGTTTTATAGGATGTGCAATCTAAAAAAGGGCTATAAAGCTATAAAATCATGGATTTGCTAAATTAATAACTCTAATTAAAAAAATCAAATAAAATGTGAAAATAATAACAAATAAATTTATGTTTTTTCCACTTTAAAAATGAAAAATACTTTTTTTTAAAAGACAGTCAGTATGAATGAATAAATTAATTTAAAATTGACCAAGTTAAAGAATATACGTGCAAGCTAATTATGAAAATAAAGTGTAACTTTTATTACAATAGTGTTACACTAGTTTCAATTGCGGTTATGGTTTTATTAAATGTGGCAGCTGTTGCGTTAGTGCCAAATGGTCTGCAATTTCATGCCGTTAATCAACCAGATAAGCAACATTTGCATAAATTTACGGATGGGATAAGTTCCTCGTTTAATTAGCCGCTTAAATCATTTGGACTCCATTAGTTTCACCTTAAAATATGCAATGTGGTCGAGCATTATTCAGGAAACAGCTGTCATTTGGATTCAATCTCCTCACTTGAATAACAAGTAGATTATTATCATAATGGGACTAATTGAATATTCAGCGAAGGAAGGGAATCTTTTTAAACAGATTAAGGTGAATGTAAGAGTTTCGAAAGAAAGAAAAGTAAAATGGAAAATACCGAGTGATAAACGTGATTTTGAAGTAGAATTGATATTTTAAATTTAATTAATCAAAGTTGGGCACTTTATATAATACAAAATACTATTTATATTTGATAAAACTTTGATGGTTACCTTATAAATAGTATTTTAATTTTATAAATTTGTTATGTTTATCTGAAAAAGCATTTATTTCCGAAATACACGCATAAAATAAATATGTAAGTAATGACCGATGAAGCAGCCCTTGAATCAAACTTCCGAGTGTTAAATTTTTTTGCCCAGATGGAACCCCAGTGAAACCTCAGTTTACCCCTTGCTTCGAGAGTGTCGTGTGCCTAGTCCGGTTTCGAAAATAAAGAAAAAAACATAATTTTTTCATCAAAATTATTTGTTGTGATTCGTGTCTATTGTTTCATGTTCGTGAATTTAGTTATTGAATAGGCATTCTATGCGATAGATTCCGAATACGTCGTTTAACAAAAGACAAAATAAGTAAAAAAATAATTTTTTTGGTGCGCACGAAATTTGCAGTCGTAACTAAATTGGTCCGAGCAGGCAGATAGATAATAGATAATATAATTAAGATTAATTAGATACCACCGAGTATGAACAAGCTGCGAAATGTTGTGAAGACCGTTGTCCAGAGTCGCCTGCCGCATGTGATCCAAATTCGACATGCCTGCGGTGGTGAATCGAAGGTGTCCAAGGGTCTGGTGATTGGTCTTTACCAGAAAGAGGGCGACAGGGATCCCAAATTGACTCCAGCTGGCGAAAAGGTCAACGATCGTCTGCATGGCAAACTGACGGAGCTGATTTGTGAGACCAAAATCTCGGGTCGTTTGGGAAGGGGCAAGGTGTTCAACAACATAGATCCCGAATATCGCAGTCTGGCTGTGGTTGGCGTCGGTCTCGAGGGCATTGGCTTCAACGAACTGGAGATGCTCGATGAGGGCATGGAGAATGTCCGTGTGGCGGCTGGGATTGGAGCCCGTTCGCTGCAGGAGATTGGCTGTTCGGAGGTCTTTGTCGATGGCATGGACTATGCCGAACAGGCGGCCGAGGGTGCCGTCCTGGCCATTTGGCGGTATTGCGACATGAACTCCAAGAGGAAACCCCCACACATCCCCAAACTAGACTTGTTCGATTCCCCCGACTACGACAGCTGGACGCGGGGTGTCTTCAAGGCCGAGGCCCAAAATCTGGCCCGCAGGATGTGCGACACGCCCGCCTGTTGCATGACGCCCACCCTCTTCGCCCAGGCCACCGTGGATGCCCTGTGTCCTTGTGGCATCACCGTGGAGATCCGCACCATGGAGTGGATTGAACAGCAGCGGCTGCACTCCTTCCTCATGATCGCCAAGGGCAGCTGTGAGCCACCCGTCCTGATGGAGATCACCTATTGCGGCACCAATCCGGAGGATAAACCTATTCTATTCCTGGGCAAGGGCATCACCTTCAATTCGGGGGCCATCAATCTGAGGCCATGCAGTGGAATGGATGAGTACAGGGCCTGCATGTCGGGAGCGGCAGCTTGTGTGGCCATGATGCGGTGTTGTGCGGCACTATCCTTGCCCATCAATGTGTGCTGCATCATCCCGTTGTGCGAGAATATGCCCTCGGGAATGGCCTGCAAACCGGGCGATGTGGTCACCCTGATGAATCACAAATCCATGGCCGTGCGAGATCTGGACAAGGCGGGAGTGGTGGTGATGGCGGATCCTTTGCTCTATGGACAGAGCACCTACAAGCCCCGCCTGGTGGTGGATGTGGCCACCTTGGGTGAGGGTGTGAAGAAGGCTTTTGGCGGCGGTGCCACGGGCATATTCTCCAATTCCCACTACATCTGGAAGCAGTTCCAGTCCGCGGGAGCCCTCACTGGCGATCGGGTGTGGCGAATGCCGCTGTGGAACTACTACAAGAAACAGATCACCGATGAAATGGGCTACGACATGAGCAACGATGGCCGAGGATTGGCGAGTTCCTGTTTGGCGGCCGCCGTTCTCCACGAAATGGTCCCCTGCGTGGATTGGGCCCATCTGGACACCCGGGGCACTGGCTTGCTGACAAAGTTCGGACTGATACCCTATCTCACCAGCAAATACATGACGGGACGGCCCACCCGAACCCTGGTGCAGTTCCTCTACCAAATGGCCTGTCCCGCCAACCAAAAGTGAAGAAGGATTTAAGAAGCAGTCGGCGTGGACCGACCTGAATCAAATCGAATCGAAGTCTGCATAGCGAAGACTTTTACTGGATATGTGTATTGAGCGTCCCTTTGTCAGTGTGAATGTTTTGTGAGCCGTCATGTGTAGTAGCTTATTATCTGCGATTCCTGTAAAGTGTCCGTAGTTTTCTAAAATTGTCATTATGTAAGAGTATGTAAAATACAGATTTTTGAATTTTAAACAATTGGGGGTATCTTTTAACCCGGGGGATCTAAAGGAATATTAAATCCCTCCTGGGGGAGTATCTTTGGCATATTCAAATTAAATCTTTTCATGTTGTAATATTAAACCAAATTCACTTTCGATTAAATACTGAAAGGCACACCTGCTCTTTTGGTTAAATTAAAGACCCCAAAGGCGGGTAATGGCTATCCTAGCACACGTTTCCCTCCCAATTAACAAACAAATTTTCCCAATTTTCACACATTTGACACGTTTCAACCATTCCGAAGGCTGTTGAAGGCCTCCTTCAACACACCGCTATGAGTGGAATTAAGGACTGGGGGTTTGAGAGCATCCTTGGCTGGGAAAAGGATATTTGCATTTCCACATAAGCTCGCCACCTCGCCCACCTTTGTTGATGAAATTGCTCCAGGATATTACTTTGAATTATCATAAATAACCGAGCAAGGTAATGGCATCGGCAACGGCGATATGTGTGCCGGTCCATGTGTATCCTGCGGTTAGAAAAAGGATCAGATGGTCCTTTCAGCACATACAAGATTTGGATATTACAGTAGACCTTTTCTTGTTTTCTACACTTTTATAAAATTAAAACTTTCTATACAAATTTTTGTAAATTCATTCGAAAATATATAATTTTACTTAAATTAGTAAAATACGTTTATATGATAACAAAATAACTAGAATGTCTAATAAATAACTACACACGAAATTTGTTTTTAGTTTCAGTGATTTTAATGTTATATTAACTCTAAAAATACTCTAATAATATTGAAAAACATTTATAAAGTACGTTTTTTAGAGTGTAGATTTACGATAGCCAATAAAGTAGACGTAAAATGTTCAAGTAATCAGGTTGCCTTCCTCAAAATGTTTCCCATACAATTTCAAAGCCACAAGCCACGATTGAGTTTCCAAGTTGACGAAAAGTTTATTAAAAGCTTTTCACTTTTCTGCTGGAAAATGGATTGCGGCAATCGGTTAATGTGCATTTCGGATTGCCAATTAAAAGTATTTGTACTCGACGACGTATTAAAACGAAGCAACGCGGAAGTTCCGGTTTCCTTTCTTTCGGCTTATACCGATTTTCCATTGATTGGCATTTAAAATTTCATTAAAATACTTTTCCGTTTACACAAGCATACTTTCGCACAATAAACGAACGACACTCCTTGAACACGCCTTTTATGTGTATTTTTTTATTTTATACAAGATCGCATTTTTCCATGCGAACGGATATTAACCATTTTCGTCATTATCCAGTGGGTAGGATATACTGCTCCACACGTGACCGACGGACATTTATCTATAGATATTCGCTTTTGCGAATAAAAACCTTGGTCTTTGGTCCAGTGTCCTTGGTCCTTTGGTGCTTGGTCCTTTGCTCCTGGCCACACGTCCTCGCCACAACGTTTTCAATTTATTTCGTTTTCCATGTGCGGGCGTGTTGGCTGCCATTAAATATATTGGATTCTACGTAAACCGAATTAAATTCACATTTATGCGGCAAAAGTGCCAAGAGTACAACAAAAAATTAACATAATTTACTTCACTCTTTTATGGCCTCACTGGTTAAGTCAAGAATAATTTGTTTGTCAACAAAGGGCCAAATTCAATTACAGTCTTCCGACGACAAAGCCTCTTTCGAACTTGAGCCACAAAAGCCAAGCGAACACAATGGGCTTAGGATATTTCCCCCATCATATGTGAGTGGCTCTGGAAAATGTGGAAAAACGATTGGAAAAGGAAGAGGAAGAGGAAGTCTAGCCAAAAGTGGGTTATGTGTGTGTAGCATGTAACTTTTTAATTTCATTTGCCCTTGCTCACACTTTTTCACAGCTTTTAAATTTCTTACTTTTCTCCTTTTAATTAAGAAGAGGGTAAAGTTTTTCACATCCTGGAAAATTCATATCTGCACTCTGATAACTTGATCAAAGTTTGCGAGTTCATTTCACTTTACTAGCAGATTGATTGCAATTAATTAATGCATGTTCCATATGCTTTTGCTTTCCTTACAAAAGTAAAATGAATTGTGGTTACAATTTCAGACATACAATTCTATTAAATATTTTTATAAAGTTACTATAATAATACAGAGCTATTCATTTTTTTTTACAAAGCGTCAAATTATTTAATGACGTATTCTTGATTTTTGGGGATTTGTTACATTATTTAGAAATAGTTTTAATATTAAAACTTTCTTGGGAGAAACACCAAAAATTACAAAAGCCAATTGAAGGATGTCCTTAGTTTCATAAAAATTCGTATAGAAAGTAGAAATCCTTGTTTTTTTCTGGTTTATTCCAGTTGCTTGGTCAGTTCTCGCCGCTCTTTGGAAGATTCTTCATTAGGCCTTCGGTCCTACGAATTGGAAACTGGCTGAAACGAGTGGCCCAGGATGTGTTGATGTTATTCCCAGCTATATCTACTGGCTGACAACGGCTCAAGAGGTCCTGGTTTGAATCCTGTCGAACAACCATACGTTTGGCGGCGGTATTGCGCAACCGATTCCCCATTAACGGAAAAATGTACAAAAGATTTCGATACATTTTGTTCACTCAAAATTTTTTCTACGAAAAAAAAATTCAAAATCTGAGTTTAGATGTTCTACCTGCTTAAAACCAATTTGAACTGAAATTTAGGCTTTACGTTACTGACATCTAGACCGAACTTTCAGTTTGAATTTTCACCGATAGCCTGATGGTTTAGGTTTCTGTTTTCATATTCAACTGGGTGTACTGAAAACAATATTCCAAATACAATTTATGCTCAATGACTAAATTGTTAGTTAAATTTATAAATTTGTTCCTTTTTCTATTGATATTATGTTCAATATAATAAAACATTGTAAAGTAGTTACAGCTAGTTAATACAATCTTTTTTTTCCGTGTATTTCTGCATGTCAAAAAGCAAAGTATCAACTTCCATCCGGATGACTGCTTTTGACGTTGGCCAAACTTAGTTTGCTGCCAATAAATCAAATTCTCAATCACATCAAGTTGAGAGCATCGGACCAATTTTTACTTTGCCATTTCCTAGTGTCACGCCCACTTATTCGCCCCCAATATTCCGCCCATCTGAAGGGCATTAATCAATCAAATGGATAAAGATAAAGAGAGGCCAATATTCAAACCGAAATGGGCAAAAACGAAAGCTATGGATGTATTTCAAATCCACACATGCATTTGACAGTTTAAAGGTTTCGGTTATTAGCCGACTTAATTAAAGTGCACTTAATTAAGCTCAACGTGTCCATCCAAATCGAAATACCATCGAGGGGCCTTGGTCGTGTCTCACCACTGGAAACATCTGGCCAAACATGCCGGATATCTTAAGCTCAAGTGCCATCAAACGTTGCCAAGTCACAGGACTTTACATTGCCAGTGGCAATAATCGCAATTTAATATTCATGACGTTCTCACAGTCAATGTATTTGAGGAAATTCCACTAAGAGTTGCAACTGTCGACGGAGCTCAAGAATATCCTGCGGACAATTCAACATGAGTACTTTTTTATTCACTTTAGTTTCATGATTTTGCGTTCCCAGGCGACACAAATTTAAATCGTTAAAAAAAATTAGAAATCTTTTGGATTTAAATGTAACTGGATGACTTTAATTATTTAAAATTTAGAATAAGAAGAATTAAACTCTAAATCGAAGCTTTGTAATAAAAATATTCCAGTTAAATAAATATTTTCATACACTATTTTTAAAAGACTAAATTTAAAAAAAAAAAATTTAACTATTTCAAAAATAGATTATAAATAGACAGGGATATATAAGTCACAGAATTGTAATAAAATTGTATGCCTTAAATTATTTCTCAGTTTCTTAACTCAGTATTTGTTTTTATAATTTTATATAACGCTTTCCAGATGGTTAATTATAGTCTTAATTTTTGTGTCGCCTGTGCAACATGATGTTTGGGATCTCCTGCTAGTGTTTGCTCCGATGTCGTACATTCAATAAGCAAAGAACCCAATTTACCCGCTCCTTTTACTCAGCCCCCGTTCTTCCCTTGGGTTGACGTGGAGCAACAAAGCTGACACCCTTTGCTCATCTGTTATTTATCATACTGTGCCGTATATCCTTGCTCTCCCCTCGTCCTTTTCCCTGTGGAAACCCACAGCGCGAGCTTTTCCTTCTGGCTCCTTTCACTTCCTCTCAGGCCTTTTGTGTGTTCGTGGGTGTTTTGTGAAGAGAGTGGCATTCTTTTGGCTTTACATATTTTTTTTCGAGCACTTCCGTTTGTTTCCTTGGGCTTCTTCCTCCAGTCCTTCGGCTCAGACCAGTAGTTTTACTTGCTGATTTTCTTTTGGCGATAAGCGGGGCGGGCCACATAGTTGTTTTTCCCCATGTCCCACCAGTCTATTCTTTTTACACAAGGATAAAAGTTGGCATTAATAAATTATTCAACTTAAAAAACAAAATAAGAAACAAATATTTGTTAAACAAACATTCTAAACCTTAAGGCTTAAGCCTGTTTTATACATATTTTAACCAAACCCTTACAAATTTTTTTTTAATATTGATTTAAACGTTTATAAACATATATTTAATTTAAATGAAAAATGATTTTTAATTTGTATATTAGTTATAACTTAATTGCTCAAATAATCAATCCTGATTAGTTTACCTATTTATTTTAAGATTTATTTTTCTTGTTTTAATGATAAGAACAGGGCGTATACTTGATATTTTTTCGGTGTACCTCGAGCAATTTTCGCTTCTTGTCTTGTGCAATTTTTTCCTCAATTTTCCTAGCCCCTGGCTGAATTTATGACTACTGACGATTCAGAGGTCTGCGAATTAGTTCCCCCTTCAGTGTTTTCCCCTTGTTTTCTGCCCCTCGGACATTATCAACGCATCAGCTGCTTATGCTGATTGGCGTATTAATAACAGGCCTGTTTCCCAACTGATTTCGGCGCCATATGCCTGAAAGGCATTGGCAAAATAGTTGGGCACGTGCTCTTCGCCTATTGTTGGGGGATTGTGGTTCCATTGGTTTATCAATTCGTAGGTTTATGCCTTTTGAATTTATCATCAATGTGGAAAGAAAGATTCCCTGCGCTCGGACAATAAGCTGATAGAAATCTTTTCGGGAATTTGCCTCTGATCCAAAATTCTGTAGGGTTTTGCAGCACATTGTGGTAGAAATATGGAACACGCTCAGGGCAAGTGATTAATGATTCTAAGGAAAATACCCCCATTGTTTAGAATGCTCCATCTTTCGACCCAAAATGTGAGTATATAAACAATTTGGCTTATTGACATAATGGTCCCTGCAAAATGATAAACTAGAACAGGTTTCTCATGCCGCCCATAATAAGCTAACATCTGGCCTAGAATCAACATTGTGCGCTGCCCCGTGAATAATTGCATAATTAATAATGAAAATTAAATGTAAATTTTAGCCATGAAGATGACCGTTTGTCAGTGGAAACCCGGGCCAATCTCTTTGCATAATTGAAGCAGGTCTCGAGGATGCTCCATTTTATGGCAGTTGGCAAAAATGTCGCATTCGTTTCCGCCGGATGCAGCTCAGCTCCCGGCAGGACTTTTCCTCGTTCCAAGGACCAGACAGGAAGCCGTCGCACAAAAAGTTTCCAGTCATCCCGGCATGCTAAATTTGACAGGGAAAACTTGCCCCCTTCCCGATGGCCAAATTGAAAATGTCCACTCACTTCACAGGCGTGGACCAACAATGGACCATAAATTTGACTAGTTAGGGTCTCAAGCTGCAGAGGGGTAAATCCGCAGAAGCTCTCTCAGTTTGCATAATTTTCTCATATTTTTTTTGTTATCTATTTTCTTTATTTCAAATATATACAAGTTTTTATTTTGCAAAAAGTTAATGACCTAAGTTTATAGATGGCTCTGATTCAAATTGAAGAAAAACTACAAAATAAAATATCTTTTTCGGCCATAAACATCCCAATAAAAAATTCAGTTGTATTATTTTCAAACTAAATCAATGTAAATGTATGCATTTATTAAACATTTATGGGAGTTTTTCAACTGCAAATTTTATTGGGCCTACATGACAAATGGTAATGAGATAAATCCTAATTGGTACGCATAAGCTTTATCGCATTTATAAATAGGCAAAGCTATCTTTCTGTTTTCCTGGTTTATTTAACACATTTTCCCTCAGTTTTCCATTGGCTTTTTAAGGCGAGGTGACATACACAGAACTTTTGTTCATCTTTTCCATTACATTTTCCCGCCGCATTGCTGATGTTGTTGTTGGTGTGGAAATTAGCCGCATTTCAGTGTAAAGAGAAACGTGAATTACCCCGAGGGAGATTTTCGTGATGTTTTCTATGGTGAGGTCGTTGTTTTTCTCGCCGCTGCTGCTGTTCCATTTGTGACACTTCAAAGTTGCGCCCTATTTACCCACCCAGGATTTTCCACCACCTCTGGTTATCTATTGTCGGCCAGAGGAAAAGTCGTTAGCCTGATGTGCCTCATTATGTGGCAGAGGCAAAAAAAATATATAGTCTTCATTATACATCCTGTACACCAGCTCGTTTTGCTTTGTTCCAGATGATCCAATTAAAATTTGGCCTTGCGGCCATCTGACATTGTCCAAAATTTGTGGCCAAATATTGTTTCTCTTCTAGCCGGCAGTAATATGAAACCAAATCTCTGCCACAGAAAACAATAATTTGATTTCGTATCTTGCTTGTTTTCTGTGCCCTCCCCTTTCCATATTTATGCAAATATTTATTTGAAAGCTCGAGAAACAAAAATTAGACGATGGGTAGAGCAAAAATGGGTTTTATTTGGAATTCGCACAATTGGAATTGCAAGACCTTGTGGCAACAATTTGTTCAAGACAGGCATTTAAGCAGAAGAAATTGTGTAACTGAGGGTGCAAAATCAAACAAATCAAATGTGGATGTGAGTTACAATGTTTTCTTATCTATTATGTTTAAGTTTAATATGGAAAATATCTTACAGGCAAATAATTATACATTTTTTTGACCTAAAAACATTTCAATAAATAAAAACCTAATAAGAACAGGGTTTGTTTACTCCTTCTAATTAAAAAGGAATGTTGAAAAGGAATGTTTTAATTATTTCATCACTCTTTTCTTTCCCTTCCTCGTTTCTACCGTTTTATTAAATTGCTTAATCCTTTGAACTTTATTGAAGGTTTTTTTTTCTGCCAAGAAAAGCATCAATTACTTTGTAAAATTTAAAGCATTTACCATTTTGCACAAATTAATTCAATCAAATCTGGAATGAATGGCAAGCGTTTGTGTAATTTAAAGACATATTTTCTGCCAGTCACTGCAAATTCCGTATCCCATTTTAAGACTCATTCTGAGCGCTCTTTCATTTTCCCACTGAGCAAAAGAAAAACGAAATATTCATAGCATATCCACTTAATCCAGCTAAAAAATTTCTTCATCATTCTGCCTCCACTCTTTTTCTCGTTTTTCTTTTACTAATGATGAACTGCCGCAACTGCAGCCAACTCAATTAAAAAGGAATTTCGAGTGGATTTTCCTATAATTATTCGTTATTCGTTGCGGTTTCGCATTTCTTTATCGATCGATTGCGTTTAAGAGTTTGTTGACTTTGCAATTTACCGCAAAAAATATGAAAACACCATTTTTTAAGCTTAATCATATTCAAACTTATGCATTGGACGCATCAGATGACGGTATGTAAATTTAAAGTTGCTTGTTATTCCCACTCGTGTTTGCCAAATTGTCATCACTTATGTCCTTTATTTTTTGTATTTCATGTAAATGGATATTTGCATATTTTCAAGGATTCTCAACTTGAAAACACGCACACAGTTATGAAAATCCTTGGAGCTTACGAGTACATTTATGTAGCTCAGCTCAGCTCAGCTTGGACATTTTTAAGACGTTTTTTACACAAAGTTGTGACATGTGTTGGTCCTCTGGTCACCTCACTTTCCATTCCCCAAAATTTCCATCCTTGGTTGTCGTTTAAAATGTTTGTTGCCCCCATTTTCGATGTTGCCGTCGCCTGTCCACCTTTTTTGGCATGTTTGACCAAGCGCATGTTGTTTGCAGTATGATGGCTAAAAAGGTTTCTAGTAAAATATATATATTCAAGTTATCAGAGCTCCCACAAAATGAAATTCAAATTTTTAAGATAGTTTTAAACTATACATCATACATGAGCACACAAAACTATTGAAATTGAACGAATTAAATGTCTGAGAGTGACTTTAAGTTGAATAATAAATGCATTTGGCAAATTGAAATTAGAAAATTGCCAGAAATTTATCGTGGCTTTAAGAAATCAATTTAATTTTTGGAAATATTTGGCTTTAAATGTAATCAAATAAATACACATTTAATAAATAAAGAAAAGGTTAGAGCAGCAACAAATGAAGCTACAAAGCGTAAAAATCAATTCCAATAATAAAAGATTTATTTTCAAAGTAATCAAGCTAAGTGAAGTTTATTATGTTGACCAAACTACTCGCAAATTAAACAGAAAATATATATTGAGGTCGAATTATCAAAGTGAAAGGTTTTCAGCGTCAAGATCCATTAAAACAATTGTATTTTTACCGAACATAATAGTGCTGAAAAGCCAAAGTATTATTCATTACTTAAAACAACAAAACATTAATAACTTATACAGATAGTATTCACATTCATTGTTTTTCAAACCGAAACTGGCGCTAAAAAGTGTACTCCCTCATAGTTTTTGTCAGTCCTTTGACATCCTGCACAATATAAATCACGAACCGAATGGTGTCAGTGCAACAATCCACCGAACAAAGACTAATTGCTTGCACTACCACAGCAACGGCCCCCTCGTCTCCTGCGACCTTTGAATGCAGTTTTCCATCTCAATCAATGCCACCAAAAAGGGAAAAAAAGCTGGGAAAACGGAAGAGACCGTTAATTGTTTCAATGTCAGGCAGCAGAGCGGAGCAATTAATTGAAGGTCAAGCAATTGACATGAAAAACAACACCAGCAAACAACTGGCTGCAGGCAACAAACGATTTATGCGCCAAGCGATAAACCTCAAAAACCAACAGAAAGAACAACAACACCGACGAACCTGTAGTACCAACTAAAAAAAAGCTGAGAAAATGGAAGCAAAAAACATTTAAAAGAGATTTTTTGATACCCTTTAAAGAGAAAAAGTATTTCTCTTAAAAAAAAACTTTAAAAAAAATTCATATTCAAATTTAAATAAATAACAAAATGGATATTTAAGAAAGCAAAATGGTTATTTAACTTGGAAATTTTTTGGGATTAAGACGGCTATATTCATAATAATACATTTTGTTAAAAATAATAACAATCATTCAAAGAAAAAAACTTTCCTTTTTTATTTAAATTAAATGGATTGTGAATTTGTTATTTTCTAAAGCACAAATTTTTGGTTGGCAGTTTCTGTTCAATAAGACAATCGAATTAAAAAAAATTTATAACATCAAAATGCAATTTCCTTTCTATAATATTAATGAATTAATAAAATAAAATTATTAAAACACATATTTTTTAAAAAGAAAACTTGGTTTGTAAGAGTATTTCGAAACGAATTTAAATTTGAGCAACATTTTATGTTTCAATCCTGCGCAGCAATTTGTAAATGTAAACAAAGCTAACGATGAAGCAGGGCAGAGAGCGGAAGAGAGAGAGTTTTCCGGGACTGAAAGAGAGCCGAAAAACTGTTATACGCTCTCTCAGCCTCAGAGGAAAACCGCTTTCCCTCAATTTAGTTCGCCCGCAGACTTCAACGGTGTGAGCAAGTGTAAGCGGAAAACACCCACCCACTTATACGCAAAAATACCGCCACTCTCCCAATTATAATGGTAAGACAAACCGAAACGATTCTCGGCTTACCAACGCGTTTAATTTGATGCGCAAACAAATGTTTTTAATGGCCAAAGTTTGAGAACACGGCCAAAAAGAATTCGCGCGCGTTTTTCCTCTGCGTAAATATTTGCGGCTAAATTAGCGAAATATTCCCCAACCAGGTGCCAAGCATTTTCCATTAAAATTACTTAAGTTTGTCTATTTTCTTTTTTCCCTCACATTTTCAAATTAAAATAGCCCCTCCAGGATAATTTTGTTTTTTTGTATCTTCGTTGTTGGTTCGCTTTTCGATTTCCTCGTTTTTGTGCCAGAGATAAACAACCGGAAAAAAATCAGAAAAACAAACCTCGCACAAAACCAATCAGCTGCAGTTCCCATGGGTGAATACCTCCCCCTAATCAAGAAACGGAAAAATCAAGCCAAGAACAATTGAGAAACCGAGAAAATCTGCAGCATCAGCTGCGTTAAAATAAAAGATTCATTTCGTTTATAGCCAAATTCTGAAGCAAACAAAAAAGGAATGTCAAAATGTGACAAGTTTTACTGTGAATATTTTAAAATAAATATATAATGGTCCGAGTATATAGGAAGTTTTATTTTAGTATTTTTGTTCAAAAATATTTAAAATAGAATCGAGTAGAAACAATTTTGTTTTCTCTATTATTTTTTAACAATTTTTTTTATATTTATATGTGAATAAGACCCAATGGATTACATATTTATTATTTGATTAACATTCCTTTTTTACTCCCACATTATTATGTATTTCAATTTAAAATAAAAGTCCCTGAGCAACACTTTCGCCGCTATGGCTGTAATAAAATGTCAAACAATTTCACCAATTTCCATATTAAATTTCCATTTTTTCCTATTCAATTTCACACATCCCATCTTGCCACAATTTCCCGCATTAAATCACTCATAAAACTCCGTATGTGGGCCCCGAAAAGCGAGCTACGATTTTTCACTTCAATGCCAAAGGTTGAGCAAACATTAAACAACGCAAGACGAGCAACAATTTCTCAGCATCAGAAGGCAAAAATTGTCATAAAGTGAGTAAAGCTGCTGGCAGGGAGCTGACTCCAATGGGGTGACTCGATTTCTTGTCAAATGGCACAGCGGGTTCACCCTAAGCACGAGTGTTAGCCAACTTCCCCCGAATGTTTCCCCTTCGCCATGGTTTTCAAACAATTTTGCTGCGTAAATTTACGAGCACCGCAGTCGCCATATTAAAAAGCATAAAACAAACAACAAAACCCCAGAGTAAAAGAAAAACAAAACATAAACTTGTTGCCAAAAATGCTTTTGGGAAATACTGAAGTACAGTGTTTACTATCTTGCTAGCACATTTTCAAATTAAATTTTTCTAAATCTAATTTTTTATCGTGAATTTAAAGGTTACATAAATCTCAAATGCACGGCATTATACAATAATAATTAAAACAAATATTATTACTCATTACTTCATTAAAATGTATAATAATAACGTGCTACAAATTATAATAAATATGCATGCAAAACATGTTGATTTATGTAGTTTACCATAATTTGTTTGTGTTTGTTATATCAAATGCAATTTAATATGCAAGCAATTATCACAACAAAATGAATTGAAGTAATTTGTTTTTTTTTTTTAATAAAAAATAAGTGACAGCAAGCATAGGGAATCATTTAAACTTTCAAAAGAGTAAATAAAAATACATATTCGGTGCAGATATTGTATTGTTTAACTGCACATTCAAGAAGGTGGTTTTCTTCTCCTTAAAGTCACGTTGCATGCAATGAGTGGGCGAAATTTATGAAAATATTTTACGCGTGACAGCGAAGCGTTTTGTTTCTCGATGCGTTGCCTTGGGTTATTCGCTCGAGAGTTTCCCAGCAGAACCAACAGAGAAAAGCGAAACGGAACAGTGCTGAACAAACAGAACAAACAAACAAACAGCACAATGCAAACAACCAAAGTTTTTCCTTATGCGTATAAAGCAAAAAAAAAACAAAAATTACGAAAAGAAACGCAACGCAACGAAACAAATAAATAAATAAAGCGACCCAGACGGAGGCAGCCAGTCAAAAGTTCATCAGAAAGGCAAAAATGTACTTGCAACTTTGCCACCAAAGGCGAAATCCTTCAAAGTTTCCACGTTTCGTTTGCAGCAAACCAATGAAGTGAACTTCTGGGTCGTTTAAGGGCTTCGACCAATAAAGTTCACTCTGTTTGGCCAAAACGAATTTTAAAATGACAATAAGGCGACAACTTAGAAGTGTTTAAAAAGGAAAATTAAATGGTACAAATTAATGAATATTTGTGGGGTTATTCTTGCTTTTCCCAAATCTAAATTACAATATTAAGAGACTCTTTATAGTCGGTTGAAATTGTTTTAATTAGATTTATAAACTTTCCAATTAAAATATAATTCCTTTTAGTCGATAGTTACTTTATTTTTCATTTATCAAATGTTTTTAAGTAAATCTAAAACCACTAAAACTAACAAGTAAAATATATTTAAAATACCTATTTTTAAAATAAACCAAATGAAACAAAAGTTAAACATAAAGGGTGTTTACATATTACCGAACCAGGTAACATTCTATGAAAATTGAACTTGGCAATATACGAAGGGAAAACCCACTTCCGAATTCCCTGGCCAACAATTTCAGTTGGACTTTCAGTGCGATAAGCAAACCATGACTGTAAAACACCATCCGCAACAACTTCAATTTGTTAAACCCATGCAAATCACATTCACTTTCCCACACTCACGGGGAAACCTCGTGCCGAGCTTGTTGAACAGGAAAATACAGGAAAAGCCAGGCCAGGAGTCGTCTACTGGTATATATAACAAATGCACCGAGCATAACTTTGTCTGCTTCGAATGGCCATTAGAAGTGCACTTCCATTCACGGGTCGGAAAAGAGTGAAAATGGGTGGGGAAAAGCCACCTTAATGGCTATTGAAAGCGACTGATGGCAACTTTTACTGTTGCATTGCCTTGCTTCTTACGTGTCCTTCCTTTTTTTTTCCCCCACGATTTTCCTTCACATCCTGTTAACCGAATGCCCTTTTTATTCATTTATGTATGGCGCACAAACACATCGAGACATCCGAGTTAACTGCATTTTACATTTGCTAACAACATTTCTACCTCATATCCTTCTCTAACTTTCTTTCCCACTCTTTTGCTCTTTGGATGAAATGGTAAACGGAAATTGTGCATATTTCACTTAACATCAGCGCTAAAATGGCGCAAATGGCGCACTAGAGTTGTCAGCGGTTGTTGACGGAAAAGCGGGGCAAATCACGAGGAAAGTGGATGAAATCAGGTGTCTGCTGGAATCCAAGTAAGCGAGATACGAAAGGAACATCAATTAAATCGAAGATTTGATAACCTGATTTAAATACACTTTCAAATTGAATTTTAGCAATGACAGAAGATATTTGAGAGATACATAGAATTAAAATGTGTTATATATATAGAAATTATTAGTTTGATTCATACCAATCAATATATAAGTCTTTTGATTAATGACTTCATATTTGAAAAGATAGTAATTACTACCTATTAAGTAAAATGTTGTATCTAAAATAAAAAAAGGTCTACGTAAATATCTTAGAATGCCCATTTTGGGGAGTGGATGTTTCTACAAGATGTTGTTTGAATATAAAAAAGTTTTGTGAAAAAAAAAACAAAAAAAAACAGCGCATAAAATTACATTAGTAAAAATTTTAAAACCTTTAATTCATTTTATTGAAATAAATTTGAAAAAAGTGCTTGCAAGATCCATTAAAATCTCTGTATACCTGAAGAAAAACGTGGAAAAATGAAAGTGCAAAAGCTGACTGCAAATATTTGTGAAATCAAATGGCAGCCTGGGGTCCCAATCGCATTCAATGTATGTGTGTGTGTGTGGATGTCCTGGGCTTATAAAATTGTAACTGTAAATAAATTATTAGCCAACTGGTGCTTCGATGGGAAGTCCTGAAAAGGCGGGCGATAATGGAAGGGTGTTGGCAGCTGCTTCCGCTTGTGGCTCGGTACAGTGAAGCCCGTGTCCGTGTTTGCCAACAAGCAGCGAGTAACGAGACAATTACCACTGGGATTCCATTTTCCCCTTGGGGTCCAAGTCAGTTGCAAGTTTGAATAGCTTTACACACTAGCACACTTTCACAATCGCAAATGTGTGCCAACAGACGCATACAGTGATCACAAAATAAATGGAATTTGTTTTTTTTTCTTTTTTTTGGAACACCCATTTAGAATAGAATTTAATAAAAACCTGGCTCATTAAATGTTTGGTATTTTTATTTGTAAATGCAAATGTAAATATCTGGCAGGATCACTATTTAAATAGTAGTACTTTTTAAAAAATTAACTTTTGTCAGGCTTACTTATACATTTTTCACTGATCTGAGTGTGGAATAAATAAAAACTACTGATAATAAATATTATTTAAAAATTTTCCTAATATCAATTTTCATTTTTGGGCGTTTACTGTACTGTACATACATTGATAAGCAAAAACTATAGCCAACATTGCAGGCGGCAATGCTTCTGCTTCTTCTACGCTTGTGTGGGCGGCTGAAGGCTCAAAGGGGCGTGGCTGCAGGGCAGCTTGTCTGCGTAGACAACGTGTTAAGCTTCAGTGGTCCGCCACTGCAAATGGGACACATTAGCAATGTAGCATGTTCGGTGGGCGCAAAGGAGAGTGGGGGGAATGGCTGGATGAGGTGGAAAAAGTGGGGGTGTTTACCATGTGCCAAATATGTTAGCAGCATTTTGGAGACTCTTAGTTAACCATCTCATGTCCCCAAAAAAAATACTACAAAATATTACTATTTTTAAACCCATTTTAATTAATCACAATTTTGGGATATAAATAATAGTAACCTAAACATATTAAAAAATGTAATAAATTTGATGAAAAACAGTATTACACAATGTCCAAATTGCAATAGAAAATATTGTTTAGAACTAAAGGAAAAAAAAACTCCATTAGTTTGGAGAACAATTTAATATTATTTTTTGGTAGAGTTATCATACCCTTAGATAGAATATAAAAAATGAGAGGAGGCAAAACAACTTCACATTGGTTGAATTGCTTAATTTTTTCAGCTCTATGGAATGGCCCAATCCTTCCTTTATGCCATTTTGAGTTTTTTATTTTTTTTTAATTTCCCTCTCTGTCCGCTGTTACAAATGAATTTTTTATGTTGGTTTTATTTATTTAAATGGAAACGCTAGCGCAAAGCAACTGAAAAAGCCATATTTAAAACAAAGTGGGACTAGCGAAAACATAAATTGAAATAAATTATACGAATATGCAGGAAATTAGCCAAAAGACCTAGCTCAATGGGGGAAAACAAGTTTTTTCCTTTTTGTGGCTAATTTTTATGGTTGTGAAATTCAATGACAGGAACATAAAATTTAATTGCTTTGCACAAGATTTAATGTCGGAAGTGCATTTTTAAAATGAGTTTTCATTTGAATTAGCCAGTCTGTTCACTTTTTTTGTGTTTTTTCTCTCCTGGCTCTTGTTGCCCTTTCCATTTTGCTTGTGCCCTTAACCAATTTTCCCTCCTCTTCGCCAACCTTTTTTTCATCTCATCTGTCAACAAGAAAAATCTAAAAATATCTAACAATCAATCGAATTTTCTTGATATGCCAATTCATGCCAAGTTGCTCACAATTATTTTACGACAATTTATTTACGTTCTTTACAAACACAAACATACTTTTTCAATTTATACACATATAAAGTACTTTAACGAATTTCCAAAATATTAAAAATAAAAATGGATGCAATAGCCTTCATAAATACATAATTTCAAAAATTATTATGTTTAATTCAAACTAATTTTTTTTTCTTTCGAATTTTATGGACCAAACGGGCATTTTTCCTTTATAATTCAGCATTAGTTGTTATTTTAAAATAAATAAAACGAAACCACCACAAAGGAAAAACTAACCCCTGTTTATATTTCATTATTTCAGGTACCCAAACATAAACAAGAGATGAGGTCGAATCAAAATCCCTTAAAAAGCTGCTAGAATCAAGAGGTTAGCCTCGCCCACTCCACAACCGCCCACTTGGCACATAACGTTGGGGAAAATCACATTGGCATTTTGTAGTGGCGACACGTTCTTTCGGCCACAACAAAAGCAGCGAGAAAAGCCACAAGAAAAACCACAAAAATCACTGCGCTTCCTTACGAAAAATCTCGGAAAATCCCGACGTGAATTCAATTAGGCGCTAAAATAGGCGAATGCCTCTAAAGAAAAACCTGGCAGATGTCAAGTCACAAATAATACAATAAAGTGTTGATTGTGTATTGATATTTACGTGTTATAAGTTAAGAACAATCAAAATATTTCCAGTAAAATAATACACTTCTAAAATTGAACACCAATTGCAACAAATGTCTGCGTCGGCAGTTGAAGTTAATGGAAATGTTCCGCCAGTGGAATTTCATATAAGAGAGGTAAGATATTATTTTCTTACAATATAATAATTAAAATATTAGTATATAGTATATTACATGTGATTATTAAGTAAGCAGCTTTTATCCCAAACGTTTACTTAATGAATGAATTTTTATAAGTTCAATTATTAATGATTCAACTCACTTATTATTTCCTTTGTCTCGCGAAAGCTCTCTACCTATGTATGTGTGTACATACATATGTACATCTTATATTTTTTACACTTTTTATCATGCGTTTAATAAACACACACACACACAAAATGGAAATGGAAAATGGAAAGCATACATATGTATATTGACATGGAATGCATTTAAAACTTGTTAAGAATGTTTACCCACTGATCAATAAAGAATAGTCGTAGTTCTAAACACTTGTTGAAATAATTTGTTCTTTTATTATGATTTCACATGTATACAAAGGTACAAAGTTCGTTTGAAACTGAAAATTTTTTGGTTTCATTTTGTTCTTACCTTCGTATAAGCAGCAACAACAACTCTAAGATAAATTCCGTTACGTTTTCGCTCTAACTCACTCACACTTGCGCAGGCTCTTGGAGATATTTTCGCTCTTCCTCGGCGTCGGTAACTTGGGCAGTGCTGACCACTATTCTTTTTTCTAGCCAATCTGGCAAATTTTTAAAGGCTACTTGTGTAACTTCGTACATTGCTTTCGTTTATCCAAATATAAAACTTTTTTATAAAAATGGCAAACCAAGGGATTTTGCAAAGTAAATTAAAATAAAATGAAAGTTAGCCATGTATAGTAAACTAATAACTACAAATTACTTTTAAAAAATGATATTAGTTCGAATACAATCCAAAAAATTGGCCAAAACTAGCGGTTTAATCTGCCATAACTAGTGGGCGAGGGCAGCCATGTTTTTTGTTGCGTAAGCTTCGAAGGCTCTGTACACGATCTCTCTCTCTCTCTCTTTCTCTCTGGCTTTCTATTGGATCGGGCTTAGTCGTCGGTTCTCTACCACTGTTTTAACAACAAAAAATTTCGCTCCTCGGGTTTGCTTTAAAAAAAGCCATTAATTTTTTGGCCGCGTCGCGAACGGTTTATTTTACTCGTGTTGTTCTCGTTTGACCTTGGATTGTATTAATATAATTCAATTATTTTAGTTCTTTGATTATTTTGCAATGATTATGAGTTTGTGTGAAAATCAGTGAATATAAGAAGAAAAGTGAAGTTGAAGAAAAGCAATAGAAAACCACAAAAATGGAACACGATTGGCCTTCGGAACCTGACGGCGGTTTTTCAATTTCAATAACAGGAAATTGGGGCATTTTCTATCGCTGCTGTCAATTAAACTGTGAATTGAACGATGAGTGGTGCCGTCTGGATGAGGACATTTGGGTTCGTTTTTCTGTTTTGTCTTTATACATACATATATATTTAAAAACAGCGCTCATAAAGAACGCTCGCCCTCTATGCCGCTGAATGACTCATAATGACTTGCAAAAGTGTGGTCCAGGGTGGTGGAAGGTAGGCGAATCGGCGCGATCAGTTTTTTCAGATCCCCAAAAATAAGCCCCCACGATTGCAGGTCCCATGAAACTCATCACACTTTTAACATTGGTAGTAACGGTAAGATGGCGCAGGGAAATATTATGTTAACTACTTCTGTTAAGTTTCTCATCTTATGTTAAGGTTTGAAAATAGCTTTTCGTGCCGTGGTTCGTATACTGGGAAATGGAAGCTTTGTGTAACGGTTGCTGTATTGGCTACATAAAAATGATTGAAATCCTGTCTTTATAAGGTTTGTGTCGTGACTTGGCTCTTATACTAAGACAAAGTTTTTATTTAAACTTTTTCACGATCAAATCAGAAAAAAACATCAAAAAATTCTTTAAGATTATATACAAAATAGTAGATAGAGTCGTTAGCCAAAAACTTTTGTCTTTAGTTTGTTCCTTTATAATTTGTCTAATGGCGAGGGTTAATAGTAAGGCGAATAATATAAATTTTATTAAAATGCCACATAAAAATAACATTATAAAAATAATTTTTGAAAAACTAAATTTTATATAATACTATATTTATAGACTTCTTCAAGAAAAAATTATGAGAGTTTTAGTTTAAACAAAAAATTAACTTACAGAAAATAAAATAAATTTTAAATAAATAAGTAAAAAAATTTTGATTTTATCTGAGAAAAAAGAGGTTTTGAAGTTATTGACGAAATGAATATTGGCATATGTTAAGAGTAAATTCAATACTTCACTTCATTGAATGAAAAAATGTTCAAGAAATAAATTCTTTTAAAGTTTTGTAACTTGGTAAATTTAAGGTTACTTTTACATCCTAGATTTCTCCCGGCCCAAGCTGAATCCTGATTCCTACTAATTTGGTTAGGGGCAGTTGCCAATTCACTCAGACAGTCGTCCTTTTCACCGTTCCACGGACTAGGCCAACTTTTATTGACTTCCGCCGCAATTCGCAGCCATCGCAAAGTGCAAACTTCTGTCGGCTCACAGGACCTCTTGCCACGCCCCCTCGCCACTTCGCCCCCCGTGTGGCCAACTTCTCTAGATGGCTAATACAATCAGCAACAAAAGTGGGAGGGGCAAAAAGGAGTAGTAGACAGCGGCTGACCAAAAGCAAACATCGAAAATCAACATCAGCCACCGCTACCACCAAAGCAACAACAACAGCGACAGCCACTAAAATCACACATCCACACTGAGAAAAATAGGGACAACTCACATCGATAAAATTTTGAATTTGGGTAAAAAATCCAGTAACCGGTAGTAAAGAAAATAATTTTTTGCTCTTTTAAAAACAGAAATTAAATGCTAGAAATGACTTTCATCATTTAATTTCAAAATTTTAAAATGTATATACACATCCTATATAAAGAATATATTGATCAAAAGGAGGAACAATTTGTTTTTAATTTTTATTAAAACTTTTCTTCTGAGTTCACCAACTTCTTCTAAATCGATCCAGATTCTCTCAGTGCAGCCACACACTCACTCTTTTGCACTCACTCTCGAAATGGAATTTTCGTCGCTGCAAAAGTGAATTTAGTTCGCCATTAATGGGCCAACTTTTGAGCTAATGCCGCGAACTGAAACTGGCAACAAAACAAAAAAAAGAAGCAAAAATTTCGTGTCTAATTGGATAAGCACACCAAAACCAACAAATAGATTCCAAAAGCCCAACAAAATAGAGATACCAGAATTTTTGGCTGAGTTCAAAATTCAATTAACGTTTGCTGCATTTTACACTTTTTGTTTGTGCCTTTTTTTTTGTGTTGAAGGCGTGGCACGGCATTGATAATGAGCTTTGCAGAAAAAGTTTTTTGTTGCTTAATTTTGAAAAATTGTTTTATGGTTGACCTCCATGCAGTAATCCGCATTAATTTTATTTGCCCTACATTGGAGTTGCTCATAATAATTTAAACTACAGGAAAAATAAGAAGGATTCACTTAATTGGAGCAATGAAATTCTTTAATTCCAATAGGCAGCATAAACATTTTATTTTTAAATTTAAAAGTCAAAGTTTTCACCTATTAAAACTTTACTTTTAAATTAAATTAAGTAATAATATTTATAAATGTTTGTTTTAAAATTTAAAATTTGTTCGAAACAATAGAACAAATATTTTTCATTACATACATATTAGTTTGTGTGACGTTCTCATATTACGTTTTAAAACAACAGAAATGAGGTTTTTAAAGTAAAATAATATTTAATTTGTTATTAATTTGCGTATATAAAATGGTTTAAATACAAATAGCTTGCAAAGAAATAAATAAAAAAAGCACACTTTGACGGCCACATATATAAGTAGCTATTTTAACACCTCTTTATGCACTTCAGTGAAAGAACCTAGAATTGTGAGTGGCAAAGAGAGACATTTTCTGGCGACAAACCTGCTTTTGGGCCATCTTGCATAAGGCCTCCCAATTGACTCCATTTGGGCCTTCTTTGGCCACTGGCCAAAATGTCAGTTTCGATTCGCTCATCACGTTTTGTATTTCTTGTTCGACTCTTTATTTTTTGTGTTTGTTGTTTCTGATTTCAAAATCAAACTGACAGTCTGCCATTTGTTTCTGTATAAAATACTGCGGAAATTATCATAGCAAAAAAGATGTGTTCGAGGCTAAAAGAGAGATTTCTTTGAGGGAATTGTGGGCAAACATATAGTTCATTTTTTGGCTTGCAGCAAAAGGCAATCAAGATTTACTTGGCTAAAAAAAGAGGCAAAATGAGGGTAAAATTGGGTGGAAAAGTGGGAGAAGAACGATACACAGCCTCTGAAATGGAGGCAGACATGCATGGCGGCATTTCCGGTTGCTTGGCACCATTAGTGCAACTGCCACGCCCCTTAAGGCAACGCCTTTCGCCCCCCGCCCTTCGCCCTTTTTACTTGGAATTTCTTTTTGGCTTTTTGTTGAGATAAGCAGTTTTGCCATTTGTCCGTGCAAGTTTTTCGAAAAGCTTTCCTAGAAGTAAAAACTTGTTTTTTTCGCCGAAAAAGAAGAAAGGCCGGGGGGGCGGAATGGGGAGGGGCATTTGACATGTGTTTGCTGCAGCAGCAGGACATTTCGCCCTTGTGGCTAAGAACTTGCCAAGTTTTTCGGCGTCCCTAAGCTTCTGCCGGCCAAGAAAAGTATATTCATTATTTTGTTTTCATTTTCTGCGGCTGCCGCGAGCGAAGTTTGCAATTGAATTTTATTGTATCTCCTTGGAATTTAGTCAAAAATAATACGGCTCTTTCAAATAGATTTTTATGTGCGGGAATGCCAAAAAAAAGCAAATAAAATGGGAAATCCATTTTGGGGCTCTTAGTGACTGCGGTCTTTAATGGCGGTTTTCTCTTATTTAATTCCACATCGATTGAATTAAGCTTAATGCTTGGGTATTTGTTTTTATAGCTTTTACCTGAGGTGGGCAGAAATAGTTTCAGGCAACCTTTTTTTATGTATTTCATGAGGAAAAACCATTCCTGTGTTCCTTGTTTGCTTTATCTGCCCAACTAAAATCAAGAAATATTACGCAAATCAGCAACGAAGTAAAACCAAAAAAGACCGCAGCTGAATACACACACATAAAGTAAACCAAATGAAAGAAAATGAGGAAAGATATGTAGGAGTCAGGGAGAAAAGGAGAAATAAGCCCACAACCAGAACCTACAAAATGCTTTTATCATTCTTCAAATGCTGCATACATTTTGGACTTATTTTACACAGAAAAAAATATATATATGGAAATACTATTCTGTTGATATTTGTTCATACACAAATTTATATTTTTTTCTTATTTGCATTTGACAAGTGCTAATATTTTTATTTAATTTAAAAAATTCAATTCTATACAAGTTGTTACTGTATAATTTATTAATAAGTGCCATTAATTTTATATCACGACGATTAAATATTTTTTTTTGGTTTTTAGTTATATATATCTTATCTGATTTTTTTTAGTGTATTTACTACTCTACTTTTTCCCCTATTTTCCCTGCCCCAACATATGTCTGAGTTGCTTTTTGCTAATGGCCTGATGACGCGTCATCGTCGTCCCATGGGCGGCCTTTCTGTCTGAGAGTCGCTCGCAAATTATAATTGAGTGCATGGCGAGCGCATTGAACTGTGGGACCTGTGGGTCCCATCACTCTTCGACCTCCTGCCTAAATACAGGACAAAATCTGCACACACAGTACTGTCAACATAATACCCATTATAAAAATGTTTTAGAATGTTCATAAATGTACTAAAGCTTGTACAAATATGAACACTTAATTGGAGGTTAATCATATCTTTGGTTACAAATGCTTAAAAGTTTATTGTAAATGTTGTTACATATTTTATATAACATGCTTATAATCTTTAAATTTATTTATTCCACATCTTACTTTTTAATTTGCTATCCAAATATTAAGAAATAATTATTGTATTTAGTTGTGGTTAGTAAAAGTGTTTATCACATTTAAATTTTTTTTCAATAAATACAAAACAGGGACTTTTGCCCAATGTTTATTTCAAAAAAATGTTAAAAATATATTTATCCGAAGGTTAAAGTTAATGTTAGACAACAAAGGTTAAATCTTTATACCAAGAAAAATCACAAGAGAGGGTATCAAAAATACTTCACTTGCGACCACGCCCACCTGCTAGTTTTATTCTTCACTTTTCTGCGGTAAAAAGCAAAGGAGTCGAGGGAATTCCAGGCGAACCTCCGGTTAAAGATTTGAACCGTTCTGAATGAGGAAGCTGCTGCTGCTTCTGTTTCTGTTTCTTTTTTTTTTTTTTATTTTTTTGCCACTTGAGACGCACAGGTCTCCCTGCCTTTTAAGCCATAAATTCAAGCGCCACATTTCGCCATTTTAATGAATGGTTTTTTTAATGCAATGGTTTTTGGCTCGTTAGGAAAGAGCGAGCGGAAGCGGCGAAACAGCAACTTTCTGGCTGCCTTAATTTATTGACTAATTTAGGAGGTTGGCGCGGTAAGAGCCCCACTAAAATTCAGTAATAGATACTTTTATCCTCTGCTAAATGGGCAAACGGTTTTTGCGCCTTTAATTAGACGCTAGATTTTCTTTTTGGCATGGGAATTTAATTTAATTAATGCAGATTTGATGGCAACACTCAAGGTCACTGTGGGGGTTGGCTGAGATAAATAACCCCATAAAGTCACGATTAATTGGAGGGGGTGAAAAGCTCAGCCCCCGAGGGTTTCCAATTTGCGCTTCAAGTGAACGAACACATGTGTTTATGGCTGCCCCCAAAAAAGAGAATAACCCTTTTCAGTCCTCTTCACTCCCCTTTTGAGCCATTAAATTTTCTGTTTAACACTTGTAGACTTAATTTGGCCAGTGTTGCCAAGTTAAGAGTTTTAAAATGGCTAAGAATGAGCCACATTTTTATTAATTCCATATTTTGTATTTCTTTGTTGCTATTTAAATGTTAGTTATTTAATGTGTCATAAACATGTTTCATGAAATTTAAAAATGTTGGTAAATGTCAGGTAAATATTTTTTTGGTAAATTACTATTTTTAATTTTAAAAATGTAATCTTCAAAATATGGAAAGTAAATTTTTTTTGAGAAGACATAATTAGACTTAGTGTTTTTGAAAATACCTTAAAGAAATTTCATCACCTTTAACCCACTGAAATTTTGCTTCAATTAAATGGCCAAAAAAGTATGCTCTGTTTTTTCGTACATATTTTATTTGCTGCGTGTGAGATTATATCTGCTTTCCACGCCATTGCTGCCCTTTCACCCTAAAACACCCAACTCCCTTGGAGTTTTCCCTTGTTTTTCCCGGTTTTTCCCCCCCTCCATGGGCACCTTTTGTCATCGTTTTTGCCTGCTGTGCGTCCTTCGCGTTCGGGGCGCGATAACAGGCATCATAAATCCTTTGCTCCTTGTAAATGGCACCCCGACAGATCCCCCAGAAGCTGCCACGCCCCCTGCCTACGCCCCCGGGAGGGGGTGTAGGTGTAGACAGAAACAGAAACAGCTTCTGTTTCGCTTTTGGCCATCGTTTGTTATTGTTTGCGGTTAGTTGGCCGCATTTCCCCCCACTTCTCTCTTTACATATATCAAACTCAGAGGCAGGTCAGCTCCCGCGGGAAGGGGAGGGGGGGTGGACGTAGTGGGGGTGGGAAATATAAGTGAAGAATTTTCCTTTAGTTTTCCCCAAGTTGCGGTTGGCTGACGATTGAAGGGCTGCGGAAACTTTGGACTTTATGAGCGAATAAGCTTCAATATGGTTTTAATGAAACTAAATAAGAATCCCTGTTGAGAAACAAATATGTAAAAAAAATTGGTTTATATGGCTTTAAGTACATACTTAGAAAATCATTGAAACATTTTTAAATGTGTAATACTGGTACTTCATATATTACGTAATCCATTTGTTATCCCTTCAAGATGTAATTTCCATAATATTTTATCATTCATCAATTTTATTAATTTTCTGGGGTTCTCCTATATTTGCGTACTATACATATTTTTCTTACATCAAATCATTTTTCATCGCATGTCCATTATGCATATTAAAAGTGATTTACCCTAGGGAAAACCCCATATTTACCTTACCATATTTATATACTTTCATAACTTATCGGCAGATGTTCATCATTTACCTTTTCTCCGTTTTTTTCTCAACCCGCCCGCATTCAATTTTGCGATACTTTTGCTGCCTCAAGCAGCTTAGTCAAAAAAAAGGTGGAAAAGCGTGGAAAACGGTGAAAAACCTGGCACGTTGCTCATTTTTGCCCGGCTACCGTTTTTCAGAGTGTTGGCGACAATTTGCCGGCCAAAAGGGATTAAAAAGTTGCCACCGTGGGATTTTTGCATTTATGCAGGTGGCGGGTGGAAAATCCGGGCGGGGAAAATCATGAGCGCGTATCATGTGCAGCTTTTTGGGTCTGGATGCAGTGCAAAACTTTTCCCACTTTCTATGACTGACTATCTCTTTCTGTCTGCCCGCACCTTTCTCTTTCACTCTTGTGGTGAATCCATTTGCATTTCAAATCTAGGAGCCCCCTTTTTCGCCTCTCTTTCGCATTTTCCCCCCGGTCTGCCGCTTTTCCCTCCTGTTTTCCACTTTCAAACTGACGCCTGCTGCTGTCCGTCGCGTTAATAAGCCTCCCCATAAACCACGCCTACTATTTGTTGGTCGTGCTAGTTTTACACTGAAAATAAATCTATGTTTATTCCTAGAATATGTATTATTGTATGTTTTTAATGATTTCAATCAATTAAGGTGCATTAGAGTTGAACCGAATGAAAATACAATTTTTTAAATCATTTGTATTACAAATTAAATACTGCTTATACGTTTTATATATTAGTGTTTGAACTTTTTAAACTCACTCTCCTTTTTGGATAAAAAGAAATTTTTTTTTACTTATGCTATTTGCATTCATTAATTTTGATGTATAAAATTGGTTTCGTTTTGTAACTTTTTTGTAACTTTTTATTATATATTAGAAACTTTTGTACCAATTTAAGTGATTTTTGATTGTGTAGTCTCACCATAACATTGCCCCGTTTCCCCACTTTTTTGGCCAACAACATGCTGCTAATGCAATCTTGACAAGCGTTGTCCTGGACAACCGAAAATGAGGCTTGACACTTTTGATTTGGTTTTACTGGACCACCCGACTATCACCCATTTTTCCAGCTACTACCATATCATCCTCCCTTTACCATCCAGAAAGCCAAAGCAGAATTTTCAACTCTTGGCGCATTTTTGATTTGTCGGACCTCGGCGTTGTTTGTTCATCCTATATGATGGTCATATCAGGAGGGAAAGTGGAAAGCGGGAAAGGGGGAAAACTGACGGAACTGAGACAATGCCAGAAGGCTTTTTGATGGTCAAAACGGGTTGCAGGTTTCAACAGAACGGCGAGATACTCAAAATGCAGCAATAAAAACATGAGATGCAGTAAAGCTGCCTGGGTTTGAATTTAAAACTGAAGTTGAATGTGAATAGTATAAATATTAAAAGTTTAATGTTAAAATAAGCAATGTAATATGCTATATAAATTTTGTTTATAAGCGTAAATAAGCAAGGTTGCTCAGCAAAACATAGGTTAATAGGTTGTACTTTAACAAAAATACAACTATATTGACATTAAAGTTAATGTAAGATGGGTTAAGGTTAATAAATTAGGATTTGTACTTTCAAAAGAGTCGTTTTACTACAATCGAAAATTCTCAAAGAGAAATTTACTATTTGTTTATGGAACACTTAATTTTTCTTATTATTTTCCTTTCTAAAAAAATGTTATGCCTCTCCAAATCGTTCTCCTTTTAAGACTTTAATTGATTCTTAGTCAATTCAAGATTTACACAACTTTCAGTAACAAATCACCGACCTTATTTTAAAATGACAGTTTATAGAATTTCAAAATTCCCCACAATTTCGATACAGTTATCGATAACATATGTTAAGCTGAAATGTAGCTATTACATACTGTTAGCTTCTCACTCAAGCTCTGTTAACTGTGGTTTTACAGGTCCAGAAACACGCAGTTGTGAGCAATGCCCTAACGCGTTTTCAAACAGAAAGTGCTGAAAAAACGGTTATTGCAGTTGCTTTCTCTTGCTCACCAGTCCTTGCGCTCTGTTACCATTCCACTCGAGTTTTTGTTGACTGTTAACGATTTCACTCGAGCGTAACGCCCGTTTTTGAACAGTGTGGTGAAAATATCAGCTGTTCGAACATGTGCAAGCGAGCAGGAAGAGGATGCAACCGTCGTAAGAGCTGCGTGCGACTGAAGAGTACAGCAATTAGGGGTTATATTACAAAAAAATTGTTTTTATTATACATTCTTTTTTTTTATTTTATTATTTTTCGCTTTAAAAAAAAATAAATGAACACCAATATCTTAAATATTATTACTTAAATATTATTTCTCTATGATGGAACTTTCCACTCAAGTTCCTGCGCGCACTCCGCTGGAGATGGAAAAACATCGATGAAGCCCGGCCAAACATCGATAACAGCGATGTGTTGAAAACATCGATTACATTGATGTTGACAGCGTCGATGGTTCTCCACCTCTAATCGCAGTTGCGTTCTCTCGCTCTTCGCAACAAGTCGTGGGTGTCGGACTAGCGGTAATTTCGTATTTCCCAGTGGAAATTCGGCACGCTTGAAAGTGAAAACAAAACGCACGCACGCACCGAATAAATACAAATAGCCAAAACGGTATAAAATAAAATACAAATAAAAATAACAGAAAAACCGGGAGGGGGAAAAAGAAAGACCCCCCTTTATATTTGAAACGAGAAAAGTGCAGTGCCGAAATAAGCTAAGCGAAAAATAGCGAGAAAACGCGCAGATAAATGAAATGAAAAGTTATAAATAAATATATATGCCATGCGGCTGGGTGGAAGAAGAAGAAGAAGCAGCAGCAAGGGACGTGATTTCTCTTTTTCGCCTGTCCGTTCTTTCGACCCTTCTCTTTCGCACCCGCAGCATCCCACAAAAGTAACGAAAAAAATTCATTCACAGCGCACATGTTTTTGTGGCCATTGCTGTGTTGTTGCCTTTGCCGCCTCCGTTTCGCCTGCTCGTTTATCCTGCCATCCTTTTTGGCCGCTCTCCAAAGATTCTGATTCGATTTTTCCCACTCATCTGGCGCTCTCTCACTCTCCCAGCTTCTTTGTTTGTCCGCTTTTCGCAAAACATATATAAAATTGTATTAAAGTCGGTAATAAATGCCTGAAATAAACCCAAATAACCAGATGATGAATTTCAGTTTCATAAGATAAAGCGCACGGAACACTAGGGAAAAGTGCAGACGCGCGAAAAAAAGTATCTCAGGGATGCGTAGTAACGCAGACAATCAAACCTCTTTGTGTGTGATCAAAAATCGAAAAACAGACAACAAAAATACAGTCAACGTTAAATAAAATGAACTTTCAAAGGAGTTAATCTTGTTCTTTTTGCAAAAATTACAGTAGGCACATTGTAAAGTAAACTTGTTCAGAAGCAAATTTAAATTTAACAAATTTCGATGAATAACATTGTTAACAGAACTTTTGACACATCATTTATAACTTCATTTAAATATAATGTAATTTATTGACGTATTGGAAAAATGATAAACAAATGATATTTCTTATCGAAAAATTGATAACTAGAAAATGTTTGTTCAATTTTTCTTATTGTATTTACAATGTCAACATAGTTTGAAATTATCGCTTGACTTAATTTCCGTTCAAATAAGGTCTTAAGAACTTTATTTAAGCAATTATTGTAATCAAAGAAATAATTTCAAAGTAGAAGAATATGTTCAAAAATCCACTACATATTGTAGCAAATAAGAAAAAATAGATACAGCTTAATTTATATTCTGAAACTAGTTCGTTTTCTAAGCAAAAAAAAGAACAAATTAGAAAATATCAAAAACTAAAAATATCAATTTAATTCAACTTTTTACTGTTGTTGGTGATTAATTTAGAAAGAAAAGAAGGATACTTAGAAAGCGTTATATAAGACTATCAATCCAAAATCAGCATGCAAAGCAATGGTAATAATCGCCGAAACTGCAGTAGTTTTTACTGTAACTGTCTGACGATGCCGCCCCCTCTTCGTTTCCTCTTGCTTGCTCGCCTCTTTCGCATCATCTCTTTTGTCTCGCGTTTGCGCCGTCTTTTTTGCGCATTTCTCTTTGGTTTGCTGTTTCGGTTCTGTTTTCGTTTCGAAAAATTAAAATATCCAGGGAGTTTTCAGTTTCCCAGGAGCCCGAAAAGCCACCCCTATAAAAACAACAAACAAGAATTTGTACTTTATATCGCCTCTCGTCCCCTCTTTTTCGCTCAGTCGCGCCCCATCTCGCTCGCTCGCACGTGCGACATTGAAAAATATAATAGTTTTGCGTGTGCTGAGAAATAATATCCCATAAAGTGCAAAATCGTGTTCCAAATATTATTTATTTTTCTTTCTTATTTCTGACTTACTTATTTTGTAGTCAAAGTGAATCTTACAACAAAAAAGGAAGAGAAACAAAATTGTGCCAAAAACTAAGAAAATAATCAAAATAAATCAAATAGATATCTGAAAACAAGAGAAATATTTGCAAAACAGAGAATAAAGTGAAAGAAAAATAGTGAACTACCCCTGTTGTTGGCCAACCCCCTGCAAATACACGCAGAGAAATTGTCGAGTGCAAAACAAGAGAGGAGTAACATCATTTGCGACGCCACTGTGAACATAAAAAGCCGTCAAACTGTGGGGCTCAGGGGCATTTTTTCTTCCTCCGCAAGGAATGTATTATCCGGTAAGCAAAGACAAAAAACTCCAGCAAAAACAAACATTGCCAAACATCGCGAGTCGTAAATATCACAAGCAAGCAGCGATAAAAAGCAAACTCGGCTCTATTACGCTGGTTGTTTGCCGCCCGAAGGTGCACTTTTCAATGCCGTTTTAGCCACACCAGTGGTCACTCCATTAGAGAAAGTTTCCCCAAGTCAAATCATAATCATTAAACTTCTTATGTTAACATTTCTTTGGTTTTGGAATCTTGCAAATAAATACAAGTGATATCTGTGGTCGAAGATTTCATTTTCCATATGAATAAAAACCTAAAGATAACTTTGAGTTCCTGGAAATAATAATGGCCACAATATTTGTTTTGAGTAAATAAGAATTCCACAATAAGAATATTAGATACAACAAGAACTATTATGGTTTTCTATATTGATGCCTTGAAAATGTAAACTTAAATAAATAATGATTTCATAACCATTGCAGATGACACCTTGTTAAAAACAAAAACAAATTAAATTTCACGAGAATTATATGTTTGAAATATTCAACAGTTTTATGTTAAACAAAAATACCTTGCTAGCGTATTACAGAGAAAGTTTCGAACTGATACGATAGCTGTCCTAAACCAATAGTAAAATATTTAAAGAGCGGCCACTGTATTTTTGTCGCCACTATTTACTTTTTCTTTCATCCGGAGTCACAGTCTATGTGTGTTTTACTCTCGATTTAAGGCGAATCTTAGCTCGTGCTAAAATCCTTATTAGTCAAACTCTCTGTTTTACACACCTCTCCCTTTCTAGTCGTTGTTTCTGTCTCTGTTTGTTTACCTGTTTGCTTAGACGACAACAAATAATGTTAAATGTTGTAGTCACACGTGTGTGAGGTTCCCCCCCAAAAAAAGAAGAAAAAGATAAACCCCTCTTAGAGCCAAATGTTGACTTTGTCTTCGTTTTCTCTATTTTTTTTATGCGGGACAATTGTTTGCCGGGGCGAAAGGGGGGTAATTTGATAGCCAAACCAAAAATGCGGGTCGAATTTGCGGCTTTTTGGATTTCAAATTTCGGATTTTCGTTTCTCTCGACTTCCACTTGACTTTGGCCGTGTTTATGGTTATTTTTCTCATTAAATTCTGATACATATACAATACACAATATATTCTTAATGCCCCCGACATTATATAATTATCTGGCCCCAATTTATTGCCTGTTCATTTGATACCCTCAATGTGTTAACAAGAATGACTTTTTTTTCTGGCTTGTATCTTAAGCATATTTTCCCACGTCTGCGAATAAATTTCGATTTTTATTAATTTATTTCATTTGTCTTCTCTTCTCTTTTCTTTGCAGGTACGTTTGATATGCAAATTGTATGGGTAAAAACTACTTTAATGCCGTATGATTGATAAGGAAGTTGGCCTGGCCTAAACATAGACCAGATTTTGATGAATGGCGCTAGAAGCTGCTGTTGTGGTTAACGATGGGGTTTTAATGATGTCAGACCGGTGATTTGACATTGAATTGGTTGGTTAAGCCAGAACGAGTCTTTTTGGAGTTTGTATGTATGAAAAATGAATGGATACGCACTTGAACGTTAATGGTCTAGTAAGACAAAAATTAAATGACTCAGAATACAAGATGTTTAAGGATCACAAATTTGTAAAAAAAAGTTTTAGAGTTTAAGAAGAAACCATGCAAATTCTTAATTACCATTTGAATTACCATTTGCATTTAAAAAGGATAGATGCTTGAATGTAAATATAGTTGATTTTAATTTAAAAGGAATGAGATTTAAATAATGTTTTCGTAATGTTTCAGTCAGTTTATACTGTCTATTCAATAATTCTAAGAAATATATATTATTTGTCACGAGCTTGCCTTATTGGCACCTAATATAAGAAGTATAAACTCTCTAGACGACAACCATAATATTTCCAATAATTTTGCAATTTCTCAATGTCGTCACCGCCCTGAATCGATTTGCAGTTTCAGTTTATTCGCAAATGTCACTCAAATTAATTGCAATTAAAAGTTCGCCTAGCTGTCATCGTGTAGCAGTAGTTACTAAAATTTCAAAACGTTTCGCACATGCGAAATAAATCCCCGAACGAACTGAGAGAGAGGAAAATATTTTATAAAACTGAAATTGCGTCGCATTAAGTGAAACCTTCCTGGCCTGGTCCGCCGATTTTTAAATTGAAAAATTGCACATAAATTGCATAAAACGGTTATACGTCGACGGCAGCTGGCATAAATTGTATTTCAGATGTGGTTTTTATGGGGAGACGGAGATTTTGGGAGGAAGAGAGATCGGAGGAAGTCCATTGTGCGTGCGCAGTTAACCGCAAAGTTTTGGTCAAGATTTTGTATTTCAATCCAAACAGATTAAAGCATTTGCACAGTGGATTTTGGGATTGTAAGATGGGCTCTTACACAATAAAAGTCATATAAACCTGAAGGTTTTTGAACTAAGACAAACATTTCAAATTAATAAATGGCCAAACCATATAAATAATATCTCTAAAATTAAATTCAACTATCTCTTTGATTTCAACATTTAAATTAACTTAAAATCATGCAACGCACTGTATCTAACCAGATATCTCTCTCTTTATTTCTTTCGGTTTTTATGTCTGCTATTAATTATGTTTATTTTGTGTTTATAAAGCTTTGAAGGTTGTTCGGCATCTCGAATGATTTTCATGTACAAAATGACTTTCACTCAATTAGTTTTACATTTATGTAGGCATGTGTCCGACAATTTCTTAAGTAGATTTTCCATCTTTCCCATTACCCAGAGTGGTCATCAATCCCTCGACTGATTGGATAGGTTCTTGTCATATTTCAATTTCTCATTTTCCCCCCTTGATTGATGGTGCTTTATAATTTTCCAGGGGCGGGGAATGAGAACGAACATATTTTAGAATAGGCAAAGTAATGTAGAGTAGAGCGCATAAGGCCCGCATCTAATTGAGTCCATTTACATTTCCAGGGCAAATGATTTGACAATTTATTTCAATTAAAGTTGATTTAAAAAATTGCCTTTCCGCCTCCAGTTCTTGCTATCTCTCTCTACTTCTGATCGCCTTGATAAAACCGACGATAGAAAACCTTATTTAAATTCCTTAGCCAATCCAAACAGACGCTCCCTGAAATTATATACAGTGTATATAGGTTACCTCTTACTTTCAAAGTGTTCAATGATAAATTATCCACAATTAAGTTCGTCAAATTGAAAAATAAGATACTCAAGATAAGATTATTTTTTGCGTAATACCTTTGGAACTCAAATTGCTTATAAATTGTCAATTAACTTACGATTTTTCGTATTTAATTTAGGTATTTAAAACTTTTGTTTAATTCGGATAGGTGCTGCCGAAAGCCAATTAAATCCGGGTCGAGTATTGTTAAAATGCTCTTTAAAATTCATGTACCAGTTTTGCAAATTTCAAAGTGCTTCCAAATAAAATTAGCAAACGAGTAAATTGAATATTTTAAATTAACACAATGCAAATTTGCTGTAACTGACAAGTTCACAGCTCGAGATGAAAGAGCCAAAGATAAACAAACGCCAACAAAACCTGCGGCAATGTGAATGACCGAAACTTTATTGCTCTCTCTCTCTCTCTCTCACTTTTTGTGTTGAGTGAAACGTTTAAGCCAAGTTTCATGCAAATTATTCGGTTCAACGATTAGGGAGCTTGAAGGGGGTGCGGTGTGGTGGTAAAAAGCGGGGGCTAAAAGCTAATCGCAGGTGTCAGTCACACGAGTCCCAAGTATCTCCCCTCGCTTTTCTGCCCCCAGCAATTAGCAAGATCGTCGCACGCCCGTTTTTTTATTTTTTATGAGTCAGCAGCAAGCGGACAAAACTTGGTCAAAAGTGTAACAGGTTTTCGCGTTGTCATTGTAGTGCAGTCGCCAAAGTAACGGTATCTGTAGCAGCCAGACAGATCGAGGCGGTCCGTAGCATTATCTAAGTTATTGGAGCGGTTTCATAATAGCATTCGTCTCGCATGAGTGGGCAGCTCAAGATCAGGCTTTCGGCATGAATTTAATTATAATAATTGTAGAACTATGTTGAATCAAGTGCATCAAGCACTCGAAGTAAAAATTCTATAGTGTCGAATTGTTTAAACAATTAAGCAGAACTGTATATTTAACTTTTGATTATATTTATTTACTAATCAGTCGTTTTTGCTGTGTTATTAAAACATACGCTATCATCAATTTCCTATCCTGACTTATTAAGAAATTGAAGCGTATGCAACTCAAATGAATCTAATAAATATGTTCTATCCTATAATTTTTAGGACACAGATTTTCTGTGTCCTAGTTACAGTAAATTTAAATATATTTTTATCAAATATAGTAAACCAACCAAGCAAATGCGATTATAGGACAATATATTTATATTTGATACAAGAAATAATTTTCTAGAAAAGAAATGTTTATTTTTTAATTTGTCAGGATACAAATTTTAATGATTACTTGACATTATATGTAATCATTTTAAGATTACCCTCTAATTTTGTGCAATTTTCACGTTATAGCGTGAAATGAGTACTTAGTTGTGCTCTTTTAACTCGATTTTTATGGGGTTGTGAATTGTTTTCACTTCATTTCCCGGCTCCATTCAACTGCACTTCGTTTTCATTCATTAACAGCAAGTGTAACGCTTGGTGCATCAGTTCTGCTTCTTCGCCACGCTTGTCGTCTCTTTCACTGACCCCTCCACCCGTCTTTTTCTGCTCCTATATGACTATTCGTTACGCCCCCACGTGCTTTTTGAACGCTTTTGATCGCTGACACAGTCGACAAATTTTTATTGCCGCCTCGAGTCGATCTCGGGCTTTGTTTTGTTTTTTTTATTTATTGCGGCCGGCTTTTGTTTTTATTTATCTTGTATTCTTCGCTCTCTCGATTCGTTGATATTTTTTATAGAATTTTATTTTGTTTCGTTATTTCTATTCTGCGGCGCTCACTGTTGGACTACTAAATTTACATTTTATTTGCATGTCATAAACGAGATTTTATTGTAGGCATGTCGTTCGTGCATATATAATTTTTTGTTGACTTTATTTTTTTAGGCAAATATTTTGCTATTGAGTAATCAAATAAAATGTCTACAAAGTCAAACCAAAAACAGTGCGTTTCGACAGAATAAAGAAGTGGAATTTCTCATATTAATATGAAGGCCAATACTTTACTTATTTTAAATACTTTCTTAAATTATCTATAATATTTTTTAAACTTTTTTGTGTATAAATTGGCTAAATATTTAAACTATTTATTAACGCTTGCGTTACGCACTGTATTCCCATGCAGTTACTGCTCACTTGATTTAGCATTGAGCAAGGTTTTTAAGTTTTTTTTTAGGGTTGGTCAACAAATAAAAAGTGGGCAAACAACTTTTGAATGGATTTATACAAATAATTGTTGTATTACAAGTTTGTCAAAGTTTGAAGTGGATAGACAGACCTCCACTTAATTGATATCAAAAAGGGGTTTGGTTTAGTTTAAAAACAAAGTTTATATATACTCTTAAAAAGAATTATTGAAATTGTTTTAATTTAAAAAAATGTATAAAATTGTTAATGAAAGTGCATCAATCCAAGGTTTTGATTTATTAACCATCTGATTCATCACCTTTCTTGAATAGCTACCACGACATCCATTAAATGGCTTAGTCCCACCTGAATCATTCTACAACCGGAAATGTTTAGAGACATGCAGTCTGACACTATTTATAGAATGCTGCTTTAACTCTGAAAAATAGCTTTGTAAATATCTTGCATAATTAAAAACTATGCATAATTTATGCAAATACAATTAATCAACGATTAATGGAGTTACGTCCCCTACACATTTTTTTTGTTATTACTTACAGCAAAGCCTGCATTTTTACACGATTTTTTGCCATAAATTCTCGCTTTGGAAAAAATGCCAAAAGCTCGTTTAAAAACCTGCGATGAGTGCCTTTTTATTTGGCCCCTTTCATTTATTGCTTTATTTTGTGTTCCTTGCAGTGTGTATATATTTTTACATTTTGCTTTAATGGCGTCTCGAGGTTTTCGCATTTTCGACGAATTTAATTTATTAGCTAGTTGAAAAGTGCAAATTTGCTACTCGTTGCCACCCGTTTGGTGGAAAACTGTGCTCACTTTGCCATAACTGTTGCCAATTAACATAAAGCGACAGCACCGGCAACAACAAGGTGAACAAGTCAGGTTGCAATGCAAAAGATAAATGGAAGATGCGCTCTGGGTTGAAATCTGTATGGAAGGGTGGGGTATATATTACGTCTGGCGCCATTGTTTCGATTGTCTTGACCATAAACGAGTTGCTGACATCATCAGTGGCTAGCAACCTGGCCAACTTGTGACCTTTACAGCCAGTGACCTTGAAGTTACCTCCTCCGCCTCCCTTTTTATGCCCTCTTAATTATTCGCCATTGCAAATCGAACATGCAATTGCAATGACCCAGAACCTGAAATCACTGGTGCATCGGTGACATTTTTATAGAAGAATTAAAAAGCGAATTAATGGTGGTAATAACGATCACTGAGCTTCATTTAAATCTTGACGCGTCTACGTTAACTATATAGAGTTTACTATGAACTAAAAAACAAAGTAACAAAATTATTATTTTGTTTAAAATGTGTAGTGCCTAATGAAATCCTAAAATTCAGAAAATAATGTCTTCATTTTTTTATCATTTGTTCTTAACTTATTAAATATCTTTGTGAAATTTAATTGCTGCAAACCGAGAATTTACTTTGGTTTCCACAAATATTTTCTCGTTTAAATACCACTTTAAACACTGGAGGCCAACAATATGTCAAACATATATCTCACCATATATTCCCGCATATTCTTAATGCCTGAAGGATATTATTTCATGTATTACACTACTCGGTCGTATTCGTATTTTGTGACACTCAGTCGTTTCCATTTACATTAAAGCTTAAATATTTAATTTATTCTTTTCATTTGACTTTTGGCCCCACTGCCCGTTGATGGGTAATGTTGATTTTAATGACCGTCAGCCTGTTTTGCTTACTTTATTTATTTAGTTTTAATTTGTATGTATGTTTATTGAAGTTGAAGTCTGTACAAAGGCGGCCTTCAACTTCAGCACGCATTTGTCATCAATTTTAATTTATTAAAAATGTAAAAAAAATTTATATCCATATGTGCGCATATTAAATTGCAATTAACATGGCTATTATAATGAACATCTAAGTGAGATGGGTATAAAAGATTATAAGGTTAATGCACAGCTGCAGTCAGAGTGCAAAGACGTTAGAAATATATGTAAGCTTGTAAACTTGTACGTTTTTACTAAAAGAGCTCAGAATATGTAACAAGTACCTATGGGTGTTTATTTTTATGCCAGGAATAGACATCTCTACTTCCTATCCATTTCCTTTCATTTATCCCTCTGATTAACACACACTCGACTAAATCTCATTTCGAACACTTCTAAATGGAAGCCCAATCCTGAGCCTTTCCGAAGTATTTTTTTGCCCTTTTGCTAATTCTCATTGATTGTGGATACACAGGAAAAAGTCGAAGGTCCTTGTTTTAAGATTCACTGCTTAAAGATGCAGAATTTAGGTTGGTAATTTTATATAACACATTTGGCTGATGCAGACCAACCCAAATTCTGTACAACACAATAAACAAAATAAGAAGAACGATTGCATTACTCTCTCTAAAATTATTTAAAAGTATCAAAAATAACAGATGTACTTTACATTTCTGTAGGTTTAAGTTTAAATACGAAGTACCACTTTTTTTTCTGTGTAGAAAGAGTCCATTCTCGAGTTTCCTGTCGTTCAGCCTGTCTGCCAAAATAGACAATTTCCTTTTCTTATTAAATGTTATTTGTATTTCACTCACAGCGAAATGAACGACGTTGAAATGGCCGCCGCTTGACTATTTATTTGTTTTTAGCTCTGGGAACACAGCCCCCGACCCAAATCCCCGATTTCTCCCGCCTGTCCTTTGAACATCATCCAATTACACACCGAACCGCACCCGAGACACGTGTGCAGCATCTGTTACCAGTTTTGTGGGCCACTCGTTCTCTCAACATCATCGATTGATGATGGCTTCTCGCTGGAAAACGCTGCAGAGTGAGCAGCGGTCCACTAAAATCGTTTTGGATGGGATAGCTGAAGTTTGGCAACGTCGCTATCGCGCTGACATTGCTGAAATAGCCCCAAACCGAAAACATTTTGTAATTGTGTACCCTGCAGAAACAAATCAAATTGCGAGTCCGTTTCGCCTTCAAACATATGCGTTTGTCATAAACACTCAAAAAAAAAAAGGTTTTTAACACCTCTTAAAGTGTTCAAGACTCAAAGAATAATGAAACCTTAAAGACACACATTACGGAATCTCTTTTATTTGTTTGGGATTATGAAATCTTGGATGTGTAAAAATCCATTACTTTAGTAAATATGTTTTCTATATGTATTTTCCAATTTTGAAATCATAAAACCAGTGTTCAAAAAACTAAGCATCTTATTTAAACTGGAATCATTGACTTAAAAAATATAAATTTTTGAAATTCATATTTTAAAATTCATTTTAAAGAAATGGTTTTTGAAGCTGAATATTTTTTCAAAGTGGAAAAGAGCCAAATGTAACGAACCGGAACGAAGACGTAGGACAACCATGGGTTAACAGTGGACCTGGGGTCAGGGTCGCCCTTTCGTTCTACGGCAAGTGCAAAATAATGGCCAAGAAAGAACAACAGAGGCAAAGAAACTCATACATATTATATTTTGTACCTCTCTAACCGGGCTGCAAAGAAAAAAATAAATGAATGAGGGTGGGTGAGTAAAAGGGGGCGGTGCAGCTGGGATGGTTGATGTGGAGTGGGAAGCGAGGTGACCCGAGTGCCAACCCCAAAGCAACTTGGCATCACCATTGTGACATTTAAGAGGCTCAAGAGAGGCAGCAGCAGCAGTAGCAGTAAAGCTAAAAACAAAACCCACGCACATACCACCCGCCTCACACAACCCCTCTGCTCCCAAACCACCCATAAAAGACCACCCACATTCGCAATTCCCAGAGCAACCCTCGGGGGAAGGCCACCAGTGAAAGGTGTGAGGCGAGGCGAGTCGATTCGAGTCGAGTCCTTTGCTCAGTGTGTGGCCCCTCAGGACCTCCATGGGTGATGCTGTATAAAATATATATATATACATACATACAAAAGTATATACACCATATATACATACAAACGTGTGTTCCGCCTGTGGAGCATTGCATACTTAGTGGTATTGGTGCTGCTTAAAATAATTAAAAATCAATATTTAAACTATGCAATGAAGCCTATCAGGAAACTCAAAGAAGAGACACACGGAACGGCAATGGGTAGCATTAAAGCAATCAGGAATATATAAAGTTAACGACTGATGTGATGGGTATGGAGAAATATATTAAAATGAGATTACTTTAAATGAGTTCTATTTAAAATTTATGTAATGATAGATTACAGTAAAAAGAAATGGCAAAAAGTAAGCTACTTTATTAGTAATTAAAATATATTTATGAGATTATGGTACAAGTTAAACAGCTTTCATAATCGGCTCTTTCACCTTAAAATCTCTTAGCCATAAATGCCGTTTTTCATATAATAGTATCCAACAAAAAGAAATGGCTTATCATCTTAAAAGGTTGTAATTATTATTTTCCAAATGAATTCCAAGTATTTTTTGCTTAGGCTAGAATTTTATTTAGCATACTAAAATAAATTGGAGTCCTTTGAAAAAACCCATACAATCTTGCAAACATTTACTTTACCTTTGTACATTTTAATATTATTCCGCTGGCATATCGCTCTAATTTATTATTTACGCCTAAAATTTACAAAGCAGTAAAAGCGACAACAACAATTGTCCATCCCGCCAACCTGCTCAAAATTTCTAGAAGATATTTGCATAATTTGCAACCACAAAAATGAGGGAACAATTTAATTATACCGTCTTCGTATTACATAATTTCTTGCAATTTGCATATATTTTCACCAAAACACCCATTTTATGGAAAACCTCCGCCAACCATGACCACCAAATTATTCCTGGAAACTCTACTTGCCTATGGTTTAAAAATGGTTTTATTTTTGTGGTTTCTCGCTCAGCTTAAAAGTCAAAATAATTGAATAAATGACACAGGAAAAATGTGTGTTTTTTTTTAATTTAAATAGGAGCAAATCAAATGAATTTGTTGATAAATTGAGGTAGAAACGAGTCAAAGACTGAAATATGAGAATATGTTATTTGCCTGGTTATAAATAACGTTTGAGCCACAGTTCAACGCAGTGGGTGGTCCAAAAGCCAGTGACTGAATAAATCACTGAAATATATATATCAAATTAAATACTTATAATTCAAAAAACAAAAGCGAATATGCAGATGACAAGTTCAATTGATTTATAAACTGGAAGAAAATTTGGAGAGTTATTTGATAGCCATTTTTCAATTGGATTTATAGGCGGAATAATATGGGGCAACGAAATACGTTAACAAAAATAAGTTGTATATTAAAACAAAGAATTTACTACCTGCAATCCTATGAATTTATGTATGTATGTATGTATAAAGAGCTTTTTATGTACTAAGTTTTTCCTGGGCCTCCATAAATTAAAGCAGTTAGCAAACAAAACAATAGTACACATTCAACTGATAAATAACTGCCATCCTTTCGAAGCAAATAAAAATAATACTGAACAGATTTATAACCGCTGACATTAAACGTTAACGTTAAAAAGTAATGACTCATTTACTAAATATATAAAAAAAATTTATATAAAACGCATTGTTTCATTGCAAATATCAAAACACACTAGCCAGCCTTTCTCATACAAATAAAACTATAACACCCAAAACTTTCCATCATCCTGGTAATGTCTTTCTCCTTTATATCCTGGGGCCATTTTGTTTAACGCTGTTTTTCCAATATCCGGAAAATCCCGCATTACCATTGTCATTTTCGCTGATAACCGAAAAATGTTCCGCACCAGGTGAAAGGCTAAAGGTTCATTAAATGCTCGTCAGTTTTTCCCGGGGTGTGTTTCGGGCCTCATTAGATAAATCCCAGCAGTATTCAGACATATATATGTATGGCAGCCCGCGTTCATATTGGGCAACATTAACGCTAACTGTCAGTCTTGTGGGCCAATGACAATTAGGCTGGTGATAAGATAAGCCGCCAGAAAGCTGCTGCCTAAACCAAATTCGGTTGGTTGGTTTTTCGGTTCTTTGGTTTGGGGAACCCCTTTTTATCTCAAAATTAAATGGCGGCAGCTGTCGCACACACACACGCCCCAAAATTCGAACTTTGACTTTGAGTGCGTATGCCATTTTGTTGCCGCTTCAATCAAAAAAGTTTGCCACACAAACAAAATTAGTCTTTTTGTTGTTTTTCACTGCTTGGTTTGTTATCTAGATACATGCAAACTGTCAAAGCGAGCTTAAGTTTTGTATCTATTAGTTTGCCTGCCAATCAGGGATTTGGATGTGAAAGGAATTTTATTGTGAGGTGCGGCATGACAGGGCGAAAAGTGTTTTAAGTACGACGAATATCTTTCATATATGTATGTACATGCAATCTGACAGCTTAATTTTTGTACTCTTTACAACTGAAGTCTTTAACTGCCGAATGAATCTCAAAAGTATCTTCCACCGCCTGACGCAAGCCAAATAAAAATTCAATTTACAAAGAATTTTCTGCATAAATTTACATTAACCCCTGGCTTGATTGCTTTGAGGCCTCATCTTTTTATATCCCCTTTTTTTCCCCCCTATATTCATCCATGCGTCATATGTGGCCAGCTCATCTACGTATTTCACCCAGTGTTGTGTGTCTCTTCATTTTTTAAATATCCCGAAAATTGTTGTTAATTACGTTGTTGCAATGTGGCCAGGAAAAATGGTTTTTCTACCATGAATAAAATATTAATTAAAGACTTTGCTTGGACATCCGCACACACACAGAGGCAAAAAAGTTGTGGCCTCGTTGACCAGATTTCGGCTGGGTGTTGAGGGCAAACGGAGGTTTTGGGTTGTGACAACTTTCCATGAAAATTTATTAAATGTCACAGGCAACTGATAATGAAAAGACGGAAAAAATGTATGTGTCAATTTTCCTTGTTTTTGCGGTACCAAGCCGAAAGTAAATTAATTTAAAATTTGAAAAAATGTGCTGACAGCTGGGGGCCGAAAAAAAGAAGGCAGTTGACTCATTCTTTTAATTGAGTGTTTTTTTCAGTTAGTTTGGTTGATCGAATTTTTTAATATATGTATCTAACGAATACAGGCATTAAATTTTATGCGACAGTTTTCCTATTATGCAAAATATTTATTTATTATTTTATGAGTGTATTATATGAATGAAAGCAGATAAAATAATGTTTGTTATTTTTTTACTTAATAATTAATCTGAGTTTGTTATTTAATTGATTTAAAAACTTACTTTTAGTTTTATTTTTTGACAAAAATTATACTTTTGTTTACTTTCAAGTGATTCAATTTTTGGAAATAGTTTATTAACCATATTTAGACAAAACACTTTATTGAGTTTTGTATAAATAAACATGAGTTGAATTTATTTATTGAATGGGCAACAATGTTGGATCTATTTCAATTAAATTTAGATTTCATTTTGTTATTGAATGCGATACATTTTGGAGTGTGTTCTCTTCACATCATAATGAAGTTTGTCGTACTGCAGCCACACATAATTTTCGAATGCACTGCAAGGCAAGTTGGCATCTGTTTCTGCTGACAGCTAATCTAATCTATGAGGATGCTTATCCTGTTCCCAGACAGATATTCATATATATATATATATAAACATAGAGATGCAGTTGCAGCTGGCGGAGAAAATTAGGCACTCGAACATTTGGGGAATAATTTATATACTCATATTAGCGTGTGTGTGTGCGTCAGGCTGTGTAATTTTCCGAGCTCCCTGGGAAGTGTCGTAATAAATTTCTGACTAAAGACAGCCAAGAACTCGACAAATAAACTTTTGCTGTTTACCCACTTGGACTGCCTTGGAAATGATGCCATGTCATGCCAAATGCAAATCTTCGAGCTTATAGAGATGCCAGTGCTGTTTGTACCGAAGGTGTCAGATTCATTGACTGAGAAGTTGCCACAACTCGAGCGGAGCAATAGTACATTAAAGTGATATATATAAATACATTTATATATATATTTATATATGGAAAGGTCCAAGTTGGGTGCTTTGATCTTGCTGCTGTGAAAATTAATTAACCTCACAGCCAACGCGTAGGCATAATAAATCAATAATTATAAGTTAAGTCATACTTCCATCATCTTTTTCCATCTATTTATACCCATAAGCTAAGCATTTAAGCCATTTGCTATGGTTACCCCCCAAGCCAAAAATTCTGGTTGCTTGTCAGTTCATTAGGTTAATTAAAAGTACAACAAATTTTCTGAGGGTTTCTTGCTGTCATCGAACCCATCATTAAGCCAAAAAATCGAAACCACAAAAAAATAAGCAATTAGAGCCTAAAAATGATTTGCTTTGAAACAGATTGCGTTACAAGCGTTTTTGGGCTTTTGATTTATATGCCTACCGCCTGCCCAATTTTTTGAACAATTCAATCAACAAAACGGAAACGCACACGAAAAATAATTAATCAAGATTTCAGTTTCGTTTTTTTTTTGGAAGGTTGTTTGCTGTGCAATAATTTAAAAGAGAACGCACAGAACGTATTCTTATAGAGTTTCGACTTTGATATATTTTTGCACGCTTGAAGCGATTTGTCCTTGAGTCGAGGCTGCTCAAGTCGAGCTCAAAGCCCTCGGAGTCACATTTTTCCCCCCCTTTTTTTTTTCTCTGGTCAGCTCTCGTGGTTGTCTGGTCTGATTATGACACTGCCATTGCCTCTCGAAAAACCCGGCTTCTTCTGCGTTAGAGGAACCGGAATAACCAGTGGAAAACTGCGCCGACATCATCAACAACAAAGCTACAGGCTATACACAGGCTACAGAAAAACAGAAAACTCACCAGAGCAGTAGGCAGAAAAGCGAATTGCGGCTGCGAGTGCATTAAACTCGGTTAGTGACAGTGAAAGTGGTTGGCGCAGTTGCTAACTGGGCCTGTCGACTGCTCCACGGTTGCATGACCAATTTTAATTTATGGAAAGGATTGTGACGCTCACTCCTAGGGCGAATAAACATGTTACCCAATGCCAGTTGTAAATTAAGAGGTTGGGGCAGAAATGTGTAGATCATGATGTCGCGATTATAAAACAAGAACCTGAGTGTTTAGTCATTTTTTATTAGCAGTACATTTATTTGTATAGGAAATGATAGGGATTGGGTCAAATGTTACCGAACCTGTTTTAGTTATTCTTAAAAAACCTTTCTTTAAATCAGCAAATTAAAAATTAATAGTTCTACTATAATAACAAATGCCCATAATATGTCAGTATATATTATAAGTACATAAAAATAATAAAAAACGTAATTATTATTAATGATACAAAATATTCAAAATCAAATGATCATATTTAAAAGGTTGACATCTATATGAATTGTAAACTATCCAACTCTTGTTTCATATAAATGTTCTCTCTCTGTCTTTTATATTTAAATTGATAAATACCTTTTTTTTAAGTAGCCATGAAAAATTTAGTTTATGTCCCATTTTAAAAGCTTTCTGTAAATTGAGGAAATTGAATTAAGTTTAGTATCAAAATCAATGTTTGTTTTTTTATGGAAATTGATTTTATTTTCTGAAAATTGAGGAAAATTCGTGCATAGATAAATATTTATTACTACATACATATGATGGCCGCAGAAACTGCAGTTGCACCTCTCCAACACCGCAACTGAATATTGCATCACAAATATGGCGACGATGCGCGCATAATTCGCCATTTCCGGCGGCAAAGCACACCTCTAAATACAGAGGCAGAAAAAAAGAGAGAGTGGGAGATGAGAAATGGGGGGATATAAAAGCCGAAGTGACAACGATTTTTTCTTATTTATTTAATTTGTTTTATACGTTTTTTTTTTGAATGCATGCGCGAGTGGCAATAATTTATTCAATCAACGCAAAAGCCAACACCAAACGAGCACTCACATGGGGCATTCACAGCAACAAGAATACATGGATACCCAGATACTCGGGTACTCAGAAACCCAGACACTTGGCACGCGGAGAGCCTAAATTGTCTAATGATGCCATCATTTGAGGCGGACACACAGCAGACAGCGTTTTACGATGGCCACGGATTGGGCCCGGGACTACTGGGCTAATAAAAATTTACGCATTGTTGCCTGGGCCATGAGGCAAGAAGCCGCGTCGGGAAGCGGAGGGGCAGGAAACAGGAAGCAACACTTGATGCGCAGTTATGAAATACAAAAAGCAAAAGATACAATATCTGGATGTGTGTGCGCACGAGGGGTCGAGTGGGATTGATGGCCGTGTGGCAACAATAGGAATATCTATGGGCTACCTGGCGCTAAGTGGCGCACAGATACCGTCGCGGTATTTCAATACAACGTAAAATATTCGAGACCCTGAATGCCTGAGGAGAATATATGGGGTGCAGATAAGCTAAATGTATCTGAAAGTGGATTATCAGAATGTGCTCCATTCAAATATGGTTGAAAAAGAAATAGTGGCATTGGAAATAATCAGTACTTGAAAAAAATATTTCTTTTATTTAAATACAAATGCGTGTATTAGACATCTGGGCAATTGAATATTAATTCCTAAAAATAGTTATTATACTTATTAATAATGATAGTTCTATATAGATAGATTAGCATGAACAAGACAAAACAATTTTTAATACACCAGACAATCCAACAAGAAATATTTTAAAAATGACTCTCAATTATATTTATTGAATAATACAATAGAAAATATTCCGTATTTTTGTTGATTCAAATTTGAACTTCTATTTTTGAGAGTCCTCATATTTTTTTTGGCTGGTTTGTCGCCAACCCAATTGGCAAATACAGATTTTTTTAGACACAGCCATCAACAAATTGTGCACATGGCTAATTGCAATTTGTTGCGCCTCGCTTTTGGCACCTGATGGGCCATATTAAAGCCAAAATAAACAAGAAAATATATAAACCAAGGTAGATATACACATGGTTATGTGAAATTGAAACAAATTTCTAATGACAGATGGACACAAATAGACCAGGGCGAATACACATGAAGAAAAGAGTCAAATTAATGTAAAGTGGAAAAAATATCATCTGGGAAAAAGAACATGGCTTAACTTATTTACAAAAATCTTTATTTAGAACTAAAAGAGATTACAGAAGAATCCCCACAACTCTCTATAGATATGTATCTCTTACATAATCCCTTAAAGCCCCGACAAATTCCTTTTCGTACCTCATTTAATCTCTTGAAGAGACTCCCTCTATCATGTAACCCACTCATGTCCAGCTTCAATGAACTGACAAGCTCACATCATTAGCAAGATGGTGGGGGAAATGGGATGGAATGGAATAAAACCACACTCCCCGCTGTCAGAGAACTTATGTGCTGGCATTTTTTCGGTGGCTTTTACCCCCTAACTAGCGATGGGGGGAAAAAAAACCAAAGAACCACCGAAATCGATGAATCTCCAGTGCTGTTTTTATGCTTGCCGCATCGCTAATTCGAAATCATCCATCAAGCTGGCAAAAAGGCAACTGAGGCAACCCACCAAAGAGTCATTGAGTCACTCAGGGACCTCGCTAAAAGGAAAAAAAAACTAAAATCGGGAAGACAAATGCAATCTCCTGACTGGTGTCTCCTGGGCGTGTCTGTACTGGGGGCGTGGCAAAAGGGGTAAGACAAAACAAAAAAAAAAAGAAACGCTCAGCAACGCCAAAGTTTGCAACTCTTTTGTCTGATGACAAAAGTTTGTTGTAGGCGCTGCTGCGACTTTGACAATGAATTTAGCCTAAAGGCAGAAGCAAAACAAAGCAAAACCCAAGCCGGGACAAAATCCTGTTTTTCGCCCAGGAATGAAGGCGAACTGGTTTTCTCGTTGTGGGTGTGGAAATGGAGTGCAGTCCCAGTCGACTACGTCATCAAGGCGACTGCTTTTTTATACCCTTGCAGAGGGTATTATAATTTTGGTCAAAAGTGTGCAACGCAGTGAAGGAGACATCTCCGACCCTATAAAGTATATATATTCTTGATCAGGATCACCTCCTGAGTTGATATAGCCATGTCCGTCTGTCCGTCTGTCCGTCTGTCCGTCTGTCCGTCTGTCTGTCCGTCTGTCCGTCTGTCCGTCTGTCCGTCTGTCCGTCTGTCTGTTTCTACGCAAACTAGTCTCTCAGTTTTAAAGCTATCGAATTGAAACTTTGCACACACCCTTCTTTCCTTTGCACGCAGTATATATGTCGGAACGGCCGGGATCGGCCGACTATATCCTATTGCCGCCATATAACTGATTGATAGGAAATGCCATAACTTTGGTGTTTGTAAAGTTAGGAAGTTGGGATTTTCTATGGGTTTTATTTTTAGCCAATTAATCCGACCTACCAAACTTCATAAGGATCGGCCGACTATATCCTATAGCTGCCATATAACTGAACGATTGGAAATGCCATAACTTTGGTGTTTTTAAAGTTAGAAAGTTGGGATTTTTTATGAGTATTAAGTTGCATCATATGAATAATTTTGGAGAATATAATTTACAGAGTATTCTGCAAGGGTATATCAACTTCGGCTCCGCCCGAAGTTAGCTTTCCTTTCTTGTTTAGCGCTCTTTTTGTATTTTTTTTTTTTTTGTTTTTGGTGCCTTTGTGCAGCGACTACAATGAGGCAACTTGACTGGTCGCTGACAAAGCGAGATTGATGCCCATCTAGGGCATGTCTTGGTCGCATTCTGGGCGTTGAATATATTGATGGGTGGGTGGCCTGGCTAGGCATCTTTACCACGACCAGGTAACAAAAAAGACAAAAAGCTGGATGGAAATGAATGAAACTGTTGAAAGAATGTTGCACAATGGGTGTTCTCCGTGCATATTCAGCACATCATGCAATTTGGATCCAAAATATACCCTTTTTGAACTATGGCTAATGAAGTTATAATAGAATTTTAGTATTTTATTGTGATGATGAAGCTAGTTTGGTGGTTCGTATTTTGTGCTTAAGCCCTCTAGGTAAAATTGCAATAAGATTTATAATTCTTTAAGAAGAATTTACATTAATGCAGCACTCTCAACAAAAACCCACTGTAACATGGGGCACTCAAATCTGGGATCACCCAAAATGAGGAAAACCATTACAAAGTGTACTTCTCATAACCATAGTCTAAGATTTTTTTCGGCTAATTTGTGCTAATTACTTATTCCCTCTTCTCTTTGCAACTTTTTCATTACAGGTAAGTTTGAAGAACTCATAAAATTGCGCCAGAGGAAAGTTACCTCATGAGTGGGGAGCCCATGGGCAACTTTAATTAGTAACAAAAAGCAAAAAAAATCTTCACGCCTTTGGAGGAAACTTCGGACTGGGATTTGGTCATAAATCTTGCAAAACACGAAAGCAACAGCAACCAAACAGGTGCTCCATTGGCCGAAAGCCCGGTAAATTGAATTAAGATGAAAAGCCTAGCCTGCGATAGACAGAGACAGCAGCAGGCGGAAGGACCAGTAAGAGAGTGAGATGGAGCATCAACAACTTTTTAATGCCTTGGCAATTTTATGCTTAATATTTCGTTACCTGCATCAAAAGTACAAGTCCCAAGTAAAAGTCAAGACCCCTGGAACAGATGCTCCAAGATTTCCTCAAAAGATAAACAAAACAGAAAGGAAGTGAGAAAGGAATAGAGCGAGAGAGGGAGATAGATAGGGAAAGGTAAAGACAGAGATGGACAGTTTTAAGCTTAATAAGATCAAAATCTCTGCGGATTATTTCATACACTTTTTTTTTATACCAAAACTTTTCATACCTTTTCGAGAGCCACGCCCCCCACGCTTCTCTTGGGAACCAAAGGCCCTCTGCGGTTTTTGGTCAAGACAAGAATTTCGTATTTTATATATATATATATTTTTTTTTTTGTTAGTCCTATTCCGTGTTCTTTATTCATTTTCTTCATTTTCCTTCTCTTAAGTCAAAAGTTTGTTCTGCGTAAATTATTCGCAAAGCAAACAACTCAAAAGCCAAGCGGGGAATCCTCGAGGGGATTGAAAAATGTGTGAAGGGAGCAGCGGAGCCATGTGACATGTTTTGGCAGTTTTTTAACAGAGATTAGAACGTCGTACAAGTTGTAACTTTTTAAGCAGCAGCACAGTACGAAAACATTTCCCGAACAGAACGACTGCCACAGAAAAGTTTTATATTCATTTCAACTTGCTCCGATTTCAAGTGCTGCAAAACATTTCGAAGAATGAATATTTAATGCCCCCAGGGTCGGGGGTGTGGAGTATGGAAATCATTTGACACGTAGGAATCTGTTCTCGATTGTAGTAAAAAATAATGCAAATGACAAACTATGTATGCATATGCGAAAAAAAATATATTCACGATGCCGATGATGATGGGGATCGTAACCCGTCATGTTGCGTAAATTGCTGCATAAAAAATAGAGCTCCCTGCAAATGCAACGCTTATCTTTTGGCTCTTTTGAAAACCCTTGAAGCAGAAAGAAAAATTGTCATTGTAACTACATAAAAATGAAATGCAATAAAAATACCCGCAGAAAACAGAAAACCACCAGAAACAACAATAACAATTGGAGCAACAAAACCAGAAGGCAACACATAAAAATAATTTCAAATGAGCAGTCGGTGGAGAGAGGGATAGACAATAAATGGAAATAGTGAATGAAAGAGTGAAAGAGTCAAAGGATTTGGGGCAACTGGAAGTGATACGCAGAAAAAAAACACTGCAATTTTTAAAAAATATAAAATATGAAATATTAAGTTTTTGTTTGTTAGTCTATCAAACTTTTTTCTTTTAAAACTTTCATAGCTTGTTATGGGGTTAATTAAAATAAATCAAATAAATATCTATTATAGTAGAAGAATTCAAATTCACCTATTCAATGTGCAAGCCTCTTAAAAAAAAAAAACTTAAGTAGATTAATACAACTTCGGGTTTTTCTAAAACAAAAATTATATGTCAATCCTTGCAAGCAACCTACTATCAATTTTTGTCTGTGCAAAAAATATAAATGAAAATTTTTCCCTATCTGTTTTTGTTTTCGCTGCCGTTTTTCCGTTGCCTTTTTCTTCAATTTTTATTTTGCCACAGAAATGAAAACTATTGAATGTCAAACAAAACGTGCAATCGCAATGAACACAAGCACACTCACGCATATACCGAAATTCAGACAGTCGGAGATATTAAGGAAAAATTCAGGAAAAAGAGTGCACACACACGGCGTCTACTTAACCAAAATATTTACTCGCTCAAAAATGATTGTGGCTGTACATGGTTTGCCATGTGTGCGGGAATATACATTGAAGATTAAATGGTTTTTTATGTTTATTGCACAAATACTCTTGTTATTATTTCCGCTAGTTGTTATTGAGGGTTTTCTCCTGGTTATTGTGTACCAATAAGTTTGAAAAAGATATCACACTTTCCATTAACGGTAGACAAAGTTTCGATTTGTGTATTGAGAATAGAAATTGGAAAAATGAAATGTGGGATAAAACGGGGTGGAAAGTGAGTTTTCTTTTTTATTGTACATTAAGAAAGGAATCCTTTAAAACAGTTCGATGGAAAACTTATGAAAAAGCGATTAGTAGTATTTAAAAATACATAAAGTTTTGAACATAACTAAACAAGTTTAAATGGATATGGAAACTTATTCATTTTTAAAGCAATTATGCGGTTGTTGAATTTTCTTATTAATCTGCATTTAAAATTGTTAACATTTTTAATTTTTATATTTATATTCCAAAACGTTTGAAATTGAATTTTGATTGCTCAATCTTTTATGCATACTAGGCGATTCTATTGTTTTTATCGGTTGGCTAATTTGAAATTCTAATGTTGCTCACAATTTCTTTTCGCAACTCCCACAACTAATTTCGCGCACAATTAAATTCAAATTCCATTCGAGTCTCTATAAATAAAACAGTATGCAATTTATTTTTAATCCTCTGCCTTGATAGATATTTTGCCAAAGCCCAAATGGCAATCGATCAATGCAAAATGGTTTTTCAGCTAAGGCGCCCTGACCTTGACGAAGACTTTTGGCAAAGCTCGTTAGACTGATAAATGCGTTTCAGTTGCAGTTTCCCAGACATAGACATTGAATATATATCGATGTTTGTCTTGTCTGAAAAGTAGGAAGGCTTTTAGCCATGTCATTGTTCAATATAAGCAGATGAAACAAAGTAGAAGCTCTTATATATATGTTGAATATATGAGAACTGCAATTTGGCATTAGAACAGTGGTAAAAAGCTTTTATTTTAAATTATACCCAATTACTAGCACGTTTCTTTTGAAATTGTGTTTTTCAATGCATATCATTTTAAAATGAAATGTTCAATTTATATTAAATTGTACCATTGAGGTTATCAGTGAACGATTTTCAGTGAAAATCTTTTAAAAGGATAACCTTTCCTAGGCGACAAATTACACCATTATTTAAGCCTGTGTCAACGCCTTTCCCTTTTAATTCCTTTCCCTAATTAATTGACAGATTGGCTTAATTTTTCCGCCAGCCAGTAAAAACTTTTGCACTTGTTTCGGCAGACGGAAGGAAAATTCGTCAGGCCCTTGGCCATGTTTCGAAATCCACTTTAGCATAATTTTGTGAAGCCCTTTGGGGGTGAAGAAAAAGAGCTCTATTAAATGCTTATCCTTTGGTTAGCTTATCCGCAGGCCAGAAACCATCTAGGGAACCCCCGAACTTCCCCTTCCCCTTTTCCTAAATAAAACTTATTGATTAAACGCGAGGCAAAACTGAAACTCAGCCAAGGCAAGGGAAAATTACTGAGGCGGAGAAGTGGAAGTCGGGACAAAATACCGGCCCGACACGCGAGCCAGCAATTTTCCAGTTTAGTTTTAACACCAGCCCAAGGCAGCTGCCTTGGTTGTATTTTTTTTTTTTTTTGAGGGGCTAAAAGGGAGTGAGGTGGCGCTAATAAGCCAGTCAATTGTTGCTGTTGCTTTGGCTACACACACAAAATTTGTGCTGGCTAATGGGCCAATACAAACAATTTACAAATTTAACGCTGAATTTTTGTACGTCTCTATTAGAATGAATGGAGGGGTATAAAATCCATGCTTTGTTATAATGAAGTAATTACTTTTAATTCAACCAAAACTTGATTTCATCACGGAATAACAGTTGGAGAAATATTATGGTTATTTTTGGCAGTAAAGGAATAATTAAAAGGTTTCTTATTCCGTTAATACAATGTAACAAGTTGTATTCGAGTTATTGAGCAAGGAAAAGAAATATATTTTATTAGGCAATTTACAAATTAAACAATTGTAAGCTAACCACTTATTTATTTTCAAAGCTAGAATATATTTTAGGTATTTATAAAATCTACAGCAATAAAATGGGATGAAAGCAAAAAGGTGATTCACGCTTCGGAAAATAGTTTGATTTTGTTGTTTTAAAGTTTATAAGATAAATCAATTTATAAAATGGTAAACATAATCTTAAACCTTAATTGAATAACAAAGCCGTAAGATAAATTATATTTAAATAAATTAATTGTATGAAAAATTGTTAGCTTTCATTATATCCTGTAGCCATTCTCTAGGTACTTTCAGTAATCCTATCCCCTGCAGTGGACGGAAAGCTTTAATATGCAATATTTTAATTAATTTTTCGCACAGTCAAGCAAAAATAAAAACGACCAAGAGATTTTTCCTTTGACTCTTTGGCTCCAACAAAAATTCGCAAAATAAAAACAAAAGCCAGATAAAGAGCAAGGAAAAAAAACATTTGCGCCTCCTGCGACTGGCAATGAATTAAAATTTATTGTAGAACGGGTTGGTTTCCCATGAGTTTTAAACTTCAAACGAAATGGGAATGTAACGGCTCTGATTTATTTCATTTAAAATTATTTTATTTTATTTCTGCTTGCATTTGGGTAATTACAATAATTGTTGTTGGCCTTTCCTTTGGGGAAGCTGTCAAAAAGTTAGCCCAAACCCTTTTGGCACTCACCTAACAAATTATGATCTAATTATTTGGTTTAATTGCCCTGTCGTAACTAGAAATTTAAATTGAGTTTTGCATAAAACGAAATTTGTTCGAAAATTTGCGCAGGCAATCAATTTACAATATATACAACATGCAAAATTAAATTAGTTGTCAAATTGCATTTGATGTTAACATAAATTTATTGTCGGTTACATTTTTCTTCATTGGATTATAAAAAAACGCTTTTTCGTTTTTTGTATGAGCACAATGTTTTTATAAATGGTTTTATGGCCAGAGGAAATAAATGATTTAGCATGTATTTTGAGGGAATTTAATAATTTGACAGAATTTAGTTTTTCTTTGTTTTTTTTGTTATTCGGTCCAGGTTTATTTTTACATCGTCTAATGCTTTTTGCTTGATTGGCTTTGACTCGTATTTCCGTTAGATATTTCATTTTAAATAGGTTTTCCCTTTTGATGCTTTGAATGCTTTTTTTTTTAAACTGCTGACAGTCACAAATTATGTTGAAGATATATTGACAAAGCAATTTCCAAATCCTTCGGTTCGTCTCAAATTTCATTTTAGGCCACAGGCGAAGGTGCATATATATATATATATATATATAGATTTTTTTCTATACATCCATCCTATGAGCTGTCAATAATGTAGGCATGTGAGTTCAATCTTGTCGCCCGAGCGCCAAATGCTTAAACTCTTTGACAATTCCAACGATAAAAATGTGTCAGAAAATATTCAAATTTCCCTTCGCCCCGCTTACACTTTTCAATTTTCATAAATTCTTTTCTTGTTTTCTTTTTTTTTTCTTTTCGTTGTGTTGAATTTTTTTCGGTTGGCCATGTGCCAACCAACTGATTTACGGCAGCTAGGGAAATGAAGTGAGGGTGGGATGGGTTTTGCTGACTCAATGGGGACTTTTTGGATCTGATGGATAGCTGATGGAACGCTGACTACGTAAGCGGAAGTTGGCAGTTCCAATTATTTATTTAGAATTTTTTGTGTGCGATTCGTGTAGAACCTAAAATTAGTTGCCTTTGTTATACAAGCTAGCCTAAATATTGTTTCCTTTTATTGTTAAGCAATTGTTATCCTATTTTCGGATTATTTTTGCGACATTAGCTTGGCAAAGTGGTGGACAATTGCAATTGTTGCGCTGACCTCGCCACCTCGTTGGCCCGTCTGATCCCATCTGGATTCTTTTGTTTGCATGTCAATCTCATGCTTATAGAGAGGGCGGCTCTGGCTTGTATGTTGTGTCATTTAAGTGCCTCATAAAAGTGTCAACTTGTTGTAGCCAAACCCCCTTTTCCATTCACCATGTCCTTTGTCCAATTCGCTTACATCCATATATACGTATGTATATATATATATGTGTAGGTGTAGCTCCTATATGGTCAGTGTGTGTGAAAGGATTTCATTTCATTTCTTTCAGGCTTTTTGTTTTCCTTGCTGTCGGGTGTTATTTGTTCGCTTTTATACCTCTTTGCTGGCCAAATGTCGACTGCTGTCCTTCTGTCTACCTATCTCTATCTTCCCTTCTCGTCCCTTCTCTTTCTTCGACTCTCCACTGCACTTAATACATATTTTTGTCACCCTTATCTGGGCATGGACGTCATGTGCCGCTTTTTGCCTCCTCAACCCGATAACATTGTCTGACTTTCAGGCTCAGTGTGAAGTGGATTCTATGATGAGTGCAGAGAATGGTTTCTACTTTTCCGGGGTATGGCAGCCTGGAGGCCTGTTATGATTGTCATGTGAATGAGTTGTCCGAGTTTCAAGCTTTTGGGTTCTCTTTAAAAAGTCCTTAAGCTTGTGGGATTTTCTGGATAAAAAAGTTTTTATGCCTTGTAAATTATTACATCTTGATTTTATTTTAATCTTCTTTTCTAAGGGCTGCAGGGTCACACATATACTTTGGTATGACCATGCCAACAGAAATAAGTCCTAAAATAGGTTATTTTATAGAAAATTAGACAAGCCTTTAAGACTTTATTTTACTTTAACGACATTTTCGCACGTTCTCATTCTTTTCTTGGTTAACGATGAGTGGGCAAAGTTTCGCTATTGCAGTTAACCCCTTGCTCCTTTATTTCCAATTATAATTTACACATTCAAACCATTTGTCTTCGCCGGCTTTGTTCTTGGAGACGGTTACGCGACATTGCCATAATTTAGCCACTTGGCCATAATTTAAAGCGGGCGCTCTCTGACATTTCGTTTTTACGACTTTTTAGCAAGTTAATAAAGTGTTCTTTTCGGTCCTTCTCCCAAAAACCGCCCACTCACCCACACACATGTGCATATAAGTTGAGCCTTTTGCAGACAGTACGTGACTTCCGGCCAAAACAAAACGGTTTTTGTTGCCATTATTTTTTTTTCGGTCGCCAGACATTTTATGATAATTTATTTGATTATTTTCTTGTTAAAGTGCAAACTTTGTCATATTCTTGGTGCTCTCAGCTCATTCTTTCCTTGTTTTTGTTATTTCGCGCTATTTTCTTTGTTGGTTTGCGAAAAGTTTATGCATGGTGTATGAAAAATCGTCGACGGAAACGGAAATGTTGCACAACATATGCGCCAGTGCGGAGTTTTGTCTCCCACAAATATATATATATATATATACATACAGTGATATCCTTGTGTTTGCACAAGTGTGAGGAAATAAATTTTATTGCATATTTTTCGGCGCCACATGACGGGACAGCAAACGGACTGGCAACTGCTATTTATGTGGTGTTCTATGCCATTCTGATTTTTAAACCACTTTTTTTCGAATCCAGCCTCTCGTTTTTTTGCGGCTTTTCCTGCCCTCGCCATTCAATCAGCCAACAAATGAAATGAAAACTCGAGCCAAAGTTTTCCTCCCTCACCTATTTTCTCCTTTTTTTTCCTGTTTGTTATTTGCCCTGTGGCAGTCTAGTCAAAAGTTTTGTTTGGCATCGGCAATATCCTGGCGGCAGCTGTGGCTCCCCTTTAACCTTTGCTTTCGTTTGGATTTTGCAGCTTTTTGCATTTTTTTTTAGTGCATAGGTGAGAGGTAAAAACAGCAATCAAAGAGAACGTTTCAATGCATTTTCCTTGCCGCATAACTCTTAATTAATTTTTGGCCCTTTGTTCAATTTTTTGGAACTGAAAAAGTTGCTCCGCAGGATAGCATTTTCTGTCGCTTAAAATTATTTGATCTCTGTTTTTTTTTTTGGGCATAATTGAAATGCATAAATTTCATTTCTCAGCCGTTGGTTTTATTTACCATATTAAAATAATATTTTTCAGTTTGCCCGCATTTCCATTTCGTATTCCGGATTTCACTTGTCTGCCTTCGCCATTTTTCCCTTACCGCTTATTCAACTTTATTTCTTTTGCTCGATTTGCGTCAACGAATTAAATGCGCATTTTGTGCTAAACAATTATTTTTTTTTTATTATTAGGGAAGTTTTTTGTTCGGTGGAAAGGGGCCGTGGCATCATTTGTTATAATTCTGGCTGCGGGAAAATGGCAAAAAGTATTTTCTTTTTTTGCGCGTTCTCAACATTGGAGTTTTCTTTCCGTTCTGCCACCTTTTGCGGCAGGCATAAAATACGCATTTGTGCTGACAGCCTGCCGCAGCTTTTCGCCAACTTCTGGCATTGTTTCCCACCCCGAAAATAAAGGCATAAAAAGGCAATAAAACATACAGACTGAAATGGTAAAGAACTGGAGAAAGACATTTCCCCCGCTTGATTCCATTTCCACTTCCCACTTTTCCCCCAACTAATTACACGCGTTTGCATAATTGCCCGTCTTTCGTTCAATTTGGTTTCATCGCTCGATTCCACATTTCCACTTTCATTCTGCGGTTTCCTTAACATTTTGTAAATCTTTAAAGTTCTTTTAATTTTCTTTTCATTTGCGCAGTTTTTCAACTCGTTTCTCATGCAAATGCAAATAGCATGCAAATTTTCGTATTGCATACAAGCAGGCGTAGCAAAAAAAAACTGCCAAAGTTGTACAGTTTTAAAAACCCCAAAACGATTTGTTTTGTTGCATTTTAATTGAGTAACAGAATGCAGAACAAGCTCAAGCAAATAATTTCCCCAGGCGAGATGTGAGTTTATTTAATTGAAATCAGGCAGGAAAACTTTTTCGGCCAGGTCTTAACAAAATTGCTAAAAGCAATCAAAGCAAATGACTCAATTTTTGTTGGGTAGAGAGAAGCTGTCACAAAAGTTTTTTTTTTTGAAAAAGTGAGGAAATTTTGTATTCGCCTTGATTTCCATTTTCTCCAATTTTTTTCTCCGGCTGTAATTAAGTGGGGAGTGAGTCGGATTTCATGGGGTTTGTTAATTCTGCTTTGAAAATGTCATTTCACTAAGCTCTTGCCACTCTCCCGTTCAATCCTGCTGAAGCGTAAATCTCATTTTAATGCCAAGAGAGTTCTTAATTTAGTTTAATTACACCAAACACACGAAGGGGGATCGTGGGGAGCGGAAAAGAGGAACTCTGGCACACACGTTAACAAGTTTTGTTGTTGCCGCCGCCTCAAAGGCAAAGTCTGGCTTGGCGTGGCTTGCCCCGGCTTTTCCGCACCCTTTGCCCCGATTTTCTGTTCCTGCTCCCTGTTCTGTTTCTGCCATCGCTGCATGCTTCAATGCGATTTTAATTACAAGAAATATATGCAGCCGGAGCAGCTCTGCAGAGTCAGCCAAACTCGCGCCACGAATCCTCCGTACAACATGACGTATGCGTATTCTAGATGAAAGGAATAGAGACACTCAGAAAAAATAACGAGACAAGAGAAATGTATGGTTTTAACATAAGTAAATAATGTTTAAATAAATGTTTTAGTAAATATTTTGAATGTATAAGCTATTATCACATTTCTAAATTTATTTATAAATATAATTTTTGTCGTAGTGATTATATTGTAATAAAAATATGATACAAATTTTTCATATTTTCATTATCAAAACAAGAGAGAACGCTATAGTCGGGTGCCCCGACTATCAGATACCCGTAACTCAGGTAAAGGGAGTGCGAGGGAGATGGAGATAGAAACTTTGATCACGCATAACTTTTTAACGAATGGTCCGATTTGAAAAATTTCTTCTACATTTCGATAGGTATTGATAAACACAATGAAACTGCATTTTTACTTTTCCGAAATATTTAAATTTTTAAAATCGTATATAAGCGATTGTGGGCGTTACAGGGGGCGTGGCACCTTTTTGAAACAAACTTGCGCTGCGTAGGAACTCCTAGAATCTGCATGCAAAATGCCAATCTTCTAGCTTTTATAGTTTCCGAGATCTCAGCGTTCATACGGACGGACAGACGGACAGACGGACATGGCTATATCGACTCGGCTAGTGACCCTGATCAAGAATATATATACTTTATAGGGTCGGAAACGCTTCCTTCTAGCTGTTACATACTTTTGCACGAATACAATATACCCTTTTACTCTACGAGTAACGGGTATAATAAACGATTAAATTGAAAATATGTCTCCCTAAAAACAGCTAAATTCTCAGTGTAGACAAGAGCAGAAAAGATAGGGAGAAAAAGGAGGCAACAGGACACAAAGCCAGACAAGGATGCGGCTCCAACTCTGATGAGTTGACTGCCTGTTGGCAACACTTTTGTGTTTCAGCCGTTGCTCCTGGCTTGCCACGTAATTATGCGCACACAAAATTCCAACAAATTTTTGCACGTGGAATATACAACAACAGGATAGAGTTAGAAAGGGACGAGGACATCAAAAGAGACAGAGACAGGGTGAACAGATGGCTGTTGCATTGCAATGAGCCGAGCTGACTTCTCCATGTTCCTGATGTCGCCTCATGTTGTTTGCGTTTGTAACTCATACTCCGCAGCTGAACAACTCCACAGCACTTTTCGAATTTCGTATCTTCACTTTTTTGCAATTAGCAACAGCCGAGGGCCAGGCTAAATTGTTTGTGAATTTTTCATTTTCCAAGTTGAATTTAGACGGCGAAACACTGAAAAAAATGGATTAAAATATTGCATTTTCATTAAAGTTTATTTCAACAAAGTGTTGATTTAAATAACTTTATTACACTGATGAACATGAATTTTTGTATTAAAAGAAAACAGATATTAATATAATGAAGAAATATGTAGAAATATATATATACTAAAACTGCATAAGATGCATTAATTAAATCTACACAAGATAATCTTAAAGTTAGAAAGCGGTTCTATATTTAAAATTTAGCATTTGTATAAATCTGTATGTTTCTGTTTGAGTGAGTGACAAAGCGGGTGCGATAGCAAGTCAAGTTCTTTCTCTCGAAGCTTATGTACATTCATTTGATGGGAAACAAGTGGCCTGGTTGGTGGGTTATTCGGATGGGTAAGTGCATTACCCCAGTTGCTGGGCGAAAGGGAAATGCGAGTGGGGTTTTCCAGATGAGGGTTGGAGGCGCTGAAACGTGACAATGCTGCGACATCCTCGAGGTCTGGGAGATGGAGATGGGCCACAAGAAGACACTGCAACATCGCAAGGCAGTCAAGGCAACACTTTATCATGTCAGTTAGCAAAGTGGAAATGGAATAAAACAGAGCAAGATGCAGAGCAGGCGAGAAACGGCACCCCAAAAGTTGGTGGGGGAATTCTCTGTTGCAGTTTTGGTTTTAATTTCATGTAACCCCCCCAAAGGTGGTATGATAAATAAACCAAGCAGAGAAAAGTATCAACAAAAGGAACAAAAATTTGTATGAGATGAAAATGCACTTTGAAAATATTTCAAGGAGAAGAAAATTTAAGTAAAGTGTTTGTTCAGATGGTTGAACAACAATTTCTATGCAAAAACCTTTAAAATTGTATTTAAGCTTTGAATATTAAATATTAAAGCTGACAATTTTTTTAAAAACTAAATAAAATGAGAAAGGGCCTATAAACATCAATAAAATATTTTTACAGAACAACCTTAATTATTTTGAGTAAATTTCAAATTATGCCTTCAAATAACATTGAAAAAATTATTCCAAGGTAAACTCCCTTAAAAATATGAAGGACCATTAACTCATTCGCACTTGGCAAACTTTACTACAAAGTTGAGTTAACCCTTTTGGGCCATCTCCCTTTTGGCCATATAAAGGTGTGCCTGTGTTGGAAAAACCAACGACAACTCGGCGAAAAATTCCCTCTGAATATGCAAATGAAAATGCAGAAACAGAAGCGACAGGCAGCAGGACGAATGAGGTTAAGTTGAGCAGCGTCAATTGTAGCTGACGGAAATGAAAACAAGATGTGTGGATGGGTGAAGGTGTCCTGGGGACTGGGCATCCAGATGCAGCTGCAGATGGAAACCAGCTAGTGGTGGTTTTACTTTTTGTGGCCCTCCTCTTGGGCATAAAATTTGAAATGAAAATGTCGCGAACGTTACGCAGGATGCAACAATACAAGGAGGGCAGAAAGGGAAAAAGTCAAGAAAGCGGTTGAAAAATACATACACTTCGGTAAATACTTCAAAATTTTAAATTATTTGTAAAAGATTTTTGAAAGCTTTACGTTTTTAAGGCAATAATCTAAAAGCTCATAGGCCTTGACATCTGAAATAAATCAAAGTGTAACAACATTTGGGAACCACATTTTCTCAGTGTTGATTTTGTTTGTCAAAAGTCTTCTGTGCGTGCCTGGGAGCGAAACAAACCAGAACGAGTTTAATTCAAATTTTAAGCAACAAGCTGAAGGAGGAAAAATGTGAGAAAAAGTTTAATTAAAAATCGACTAGAAAGGTTACAAATGCACAAGGGGAAATAGAACTGGGAAACAAGATTGAGTGCTGGAAAACAAAGAAACTGAAATGAAGTCAACTGGCAGCTACGTTTGTTGCCTATCATTTCAGCTAGAATTTCAAAGGAACATCAATTTAAGCCTTTGCTTTTCCTCAGAATTTCGCTTTTCTCCCCTTTCTCATACACATATTGATTGCTACTTCAGCAAAAAAAAATCTGACAATCTTAAAAAGATTCCATGAAATAGGATACAATTGGAATTGTTCTGTTTGATTTTGGGTGCGTTTGCAAAAACTGTGGAACAAACGACATTGAAAACTCATTTCGCCTGAGATAAATTAAAAGAGAATTTCCATAGAGCCAATCAAGGCTGTGACCCAGACTCGGCGATGGAAATTATATGGTTTAAATTCAGGGTCCGAGTTGGTCAATGGAGCAGATCCACAGAAATGAACTTAAGCCCAGTCATTAGACCGTCCAGGTTGCCTCATTTCAAAAACATTTTTTGTGCTTTGTAAAGTATTACTTTTCCGCACTTCTGTGAAGAGAGAAAAACATTATCCATTCAACTAGTTTTTAGGCCAGCAAGGTAAAATCTTTTTCGTTACTTTGCTTTTAATTATGCCCTCGTCTAAGGCCTTTTTTTCGGCTTGTTTAACTTGTGCGTGGCCAAAGAGATCATAATGTGCTGCGGCCCCAGGTGGCTCATTAAAAAATAAAGAAAAAATCGCTTCAAAACCAACAACAAGTCATCGCAAAGATTGGGCAAAGTTGAGCCGCGTTTAGGCGCCTAACGAGTTCCGAGTGAATATGAACAACACAAATTTAATTTGTTTGCGTCGTGTTTTGTCATACATACATAGTGAGGGCAAGAAACTGCCCAGTAATGCCAAAATATTATGAGCACCGGCTCTGACAATTGATTAGACATTATAGTTATGTTGTTATGTATTTGGATAGATGATTAAGTCGAGGAGTTCAAGTTTCAAACATTAATCATAATTTGTCTTCTTCTGTTTGCAGGTACGTCTATGTTTTGGGATTGGTCTCTCGATTCACTGAAAAAGATTGATGCAGTGCTAAGTACAAGTTGTTTATAATAGTAAAAAAATCTGGGCGTTGTACCTTCAAAAATATAAAGTTCAAATTTAAAAATTAACTTTTTTTATAAGCAGCAAGGTTTTTTAATAAACATTTTGTAAATTTTCAAAACATATTGGTATTTGGAGTAATAAATCAGTAGTTATGCTAAATATGCATTGAATACAGATGGATTTAAGTTTATTAAAAATATGATTACATGGTTTTCTTTAATTTTTTTTGTTTGCGTTTCGATTTTCTTGAATATTTTGTTTTTGTTTGACTTTGGCATGTTTTATCCAAGTTAATCTCGGTCAACAGCGGATCCATGGCTCCCTTTTTAGCCGCTTCGATTATGACCAAGTGTCTTTTATCTCATTTTCTTGAACAAAATTTCCTACTTTTCCATCTCAGTTGATGTTGGCAATATAAACAGCATCCTGTCTGCGTTGTTGACACATAACAGCGTTGCGTACTTTAGCTGCCATCTATAAGAGGAGGTTTTCCTGGCATTTTAGCTCCTTCCTCTTCCGATTTTCATCCTTTTCCCCGCTTTTTCCCGCCTTGCTCCCTATTTTCCTCACTCGATATCGCGCCATTTCGCCTCAATCATTTCAATCAGCTTTGGCTCACTTATAGCTTCACTTACATTGACTTGCCTTTTGGCTTCTGTCTGCCACCTTATACCTCCCCTTATGTTAGCTATCTAGTGTGCAAAACCAGTGGCGGGGAATCATGGTTAAACCCCTTTTAAGACCTGTATAATATTACGACAAATATTTTCTGATTTTTTGCTTTAACTACTTTTTTTTTACATTTTTATAAAAGACCAAACATAATGTCAACTTTCATAGGTAACAATTTGTTAAATTTCTCCTGCAGTTGAAGCCTAAGCATTAAAAATGATTTATTTACTAGGCTTGTAAACTATTTAATTTGTATATGCCAAAGATTTTAGTACCTTCAAGGCACCTTTAGATTTACAACCCCCGCTGTAAAAAAAATGGATACGTCTCTGTTTTAAAATATTTTTGTATCTGTGCGTACTTTGTGTATATTGTGACTTAAGATCGAACTTTAATCAAAGTAAACTTTTATGCGCTTTGGCTTTGGCTATACACAATTTTTAAGGCGCTCTCTTTTTCTTTTTTTTTTTGGATGCTTGGTTGATGGATTTTGATACTTCCCCCACATTACCCCCCTGCAACCCATCAACAGATTGTGCGTTTTCCAGGAGTAACAAGTTGCCTGGCCATATAAAAGGGATTTGTGTTGGATAGGGTGGTGCAAAATTGAATGGGGTACACCACACCAGCAAGTCAGAAATAAGAAAGCAGTGTGTGGCCCCAAAAAAAAAAAAGTGAGCGGGAAAAAGAAGCGAAAACTTTAAATTGAAAACTGTATTCAAGCGTTAAATTGGCTTTTTCTGCGTTACTCTCTCTCGCTCTCGCACACACTGCGAACAGCTGCCTGTTTCTATACCCATTCTTCTGTTCCCTTTCACCTCTTAACCCCTCACACAATTCTATGCCACAATGCACCTCATTCGACGCTTGCACTTTCCCCTTTCAGATGGTGCAGGTTTTGTTTTTCGTCGCTTTTATACACCCTTGCCTTGTCCCATGTATAGTCATTTTTCAAGAGTCTTGCTGCAGAGCAAAATAAAACCCTTTATCTTGCTTTTAAAAAATGTATAACTCCAGTTATGGTTATAGTAAAAAAACAATGTAAAAAAAAGTGTAAATGTGCAATTTTTGTGGAAATGTATCATAGTTGTTATATAGAAGTTGGAAAGCTTTTATGCTTTTTGGAGAAAATATTTCTGGTGAAATGGAACTAAAAAATATTTTGTAACATTTTTATAATTCAATGAAAAACTTATTTACATATACTGGTCAAAGAAATACATTCTGTATTCAAGATTTTAAATTTGTATGTTATAGTAATTGACTTTGCTGGTTGAACACCCAGGTACGATTACACCGAAGACGTCAAATCAATTTTAGCATTTTCCATTTTTGGCCAATTCGAACGCTTAAATCAGCTTGACCAAGTGATTCGGGTCGCTTATTGACTTTGTATTACTAAACATCCAGCCCCATCGTTTTATTCACCCTTTCTCTATTATCTCTTGCACATAAATTCAAATAATCGTTGTATGTTTTGCATGTTAATTATCCACGCTTTGTCTGTGATTCTCTTCGATTGTGATTCTGATTCTGGAGCTGGCTTTGTCTTCGATGTTTTTGCTGCAGCTGTTGTTCTGTGATGGCTGTTTGTATTTGTGGTTGTTGCTGCCTTGGTGCTTTATTGTGCTGTTCATGTTTTGCGTATTCAATAAGCGCAAACGGCAATGCCAACACACACTCACACCCACATGTGCTCTACCCCACTTAAAATCCCGCCTTGTGACGATATAAACCCAACACCACCCACCACCACCACCTCCCTCCTCAGTAGAATCTATGATTTTGACATTTGTTTTGGTGCTGGTCTGCATGCAAATGACATCGAAGCTTTTGCCACTACAAAACCGACTGTCAAATGTGTTGAGATGGGTTTTAGATAGTCAACTCAAATACCTGCGTGGTATTCTGTACATAAAAAAGTACTAGACCATTACAATTAAAATAGAATATTTAATAGAATTAAATTACATTGTATACCCTAAAATTAAAGTATTTATTTATTTTACATCTGTTAAAAGTTATAAAAAATGTAAATTGCTTAAAATGTATTTGAAACAAGAAAGCAAGCAATGATTTATCCGAATATTTTTAAAGCTGAGAAACAAGTTTAAATATAAACGGACAGGCGAACATATGTAGATAGGTCGGATTCCCCTAGTGATATTGATCAAGAGTATATATATTTAATAGAGTAACCTTGTTAAAATTCGTAAAATAATTTCGCATTGATAAGGACTAAAAGTCGTGGTGCGTGGGGCGTTTCCCTCTTCCTTTTTTATAGTTATGCACAAATTATGAGAAAATTTCCATTTCCAATCTCAGTCAGGGGGATATACAGTAGCCCACATCCTTCGGGGCAGACAAACACTTATCAAATTATCTTGATACGAGCAAAAAATATAAGATCGTAAATTTCTTGCTTTCGGGTCGTTGGAGTCTTGTTGCGTGCCAGATAGCCATCAATATGCTTTGGCGATATTTATGAGGCGCGCCCGCAGGATACGGGCTTTAATGATAGCCCAAACAGGGCACTTAATTTCCCAGTCTCCAGGCATTGGCGGCACCACCATATCACCAGCGTGCCACCAAAACCGAAACCACCGTCAGCAGCAGCTCCTCACAGCACAATCAATAACGATTTGATGAGGGCTCCTTTTGGCAGCAGGATGCGAGTATCCAATCCACCTAGGCCATGGCCACTTAATTGTGTGTATATGTGTGCATGAAACGAAAGCGAAATAATAATGAGGGTAATATTAGGCGGTGGCAGGGGAGTGTAGTGTAGTGAAACAAAATAAGAAATTGAACCAGCTACGAATTGGAGTATAACAAATTTTTGTTCTCGTCTTTGTTTCCTCTTTTATACTGGCAAAGAGGGTTCTTTAGTTTTTCACAGAAGTTTGCCACACGTATCGAAGGTTTTACTAAAGTTTTGGAAGCGAAAACATTTATTTTCACATGAGTTACTACAAAGAACGAAAAAATTGTAAAAGACTAGAAATTAAAGGAATTTACCTTTAATTTACAATTGAATTTTTAATGACAAATAATGGTTGATTTTTATTCGTCTTTTATTGGGTTGAATCTTTTCATCGACTAAAAAGTAAATTTGTATGGTTTCTGGGAATTACGCTTTTAATTTATGATTCATAATTCAAATCGTTAAAATTGATAACGTTAAATGCTTTTTGAAAACATGCACTTTATTTCATGCTTTATTTGTACTGAACAAATATTATAAATGCATGAATAATTGAAAACTTGTGGTCAAGAGTAATAAATTAAAATTCTGACAAAGAACATTTTTTGATAATTGAAAAACTTTAAATGTTTTTATTCAGCCACAATTTTAATATTACATATATAAATTAATATAATGAAAATATATTTCATCAATTTAAATATTCAAAGAGTATCTCAAAGTGATTTCTTTCTTTCTGGACTTTTGTGTTCGTTTTTGCTTTTGTGTCCGCAACAAAGGAAAGCAGCGAATAAAAACTAAAAGTGGCCACGTCTTTTTCCGTCCTTTTTGCTCCTGGCCAAAAGTTCCTTTTAATGTGGCCAAAACACGCAAGCCAATTTGTTGTTGCTATTGTTTTGATTGTTGTTGTTGCTGCTGTCGCTTATTTACAACCGTGGAAAACATTTATTCTACTTCTTAGGGTTATCGCCGTTGTTATTGTTTCTGCCGGCATTCATTTCGCCCTGTTTAGTGTGTGTGAAAAAACTAATAAAGGGCAATTTAGGCAATTCAAATTTGATCGTTCGTCGTTCCAACGCTGCGGGTCCTGGCTTTGGAATTTTTAATGTAATTATGACAAGCTTATTGAAATATGTGCATATGCTGGTGAAAATGGAAAGGAAGACGGACTGTTTACCCCCTGGACACCACCCACACCTCCTTAATTTCTACACGTGCTCGCATGTGTACACTCGCTCCAAGAAGCCCTTAATCACACGCCCACACACGCACACACACATTTGTGCCATAGATCTTTGTTAAGTTAACGCTTTTTCTGGAAATCAAAGTAATGCAAAGCCTTGGCACAGCCACGCCCCCTACGTCAGCTTAGGCTGAAAATAAATTGGTAGCTACTAGTGATGGAAATACCCTGTAACGAACAAAATAAATGGCTATATAAATTGTAATGTGCTTCAAAACGTGTTTTGAAAGTACATTTACCCTTTCTTAATTAAAGAAAAAGGCGAAGGATAACTTCTTTCGAACCAGATCTCTAAGATTAGGTTACTAATTAATTTTCTAGTAAAGTTAAAAATTGATTTTTTTCAAAAATTATTGTTAAGTTAAAAATTGATTTACTTCAATAATATTTTAGCCATTAAATGTTTTATATTTATATGTTTGAGAATAAAAAGAACAGTTTTCTTTATATTATTAAAGAGGCAAATAAAAAATATCGTCTGAATTTTGATCTTGTAACGTTTAAAGGGGTAATTCGAACGCCTGACTCTCAATTAAGCAAGATTTATCACTGTTGTTATTGTTGTAAAAAGCCATTACGTTTATTTATGTATTTGTATTTTTTTCGCTCGAATAGAAGCCTCTTCCATAGGTTGCCACGTCGACGGTATCCACGCCAAACCACCTCCACAATCTCCACCCATTTCATACTGTCTCTCGCCTCGTTTGACACTGAACGCTAAAATATTTTGTTTAATTTCGATGCCAGTCACGCATATCCTGCAAAAGGCGCTTCCCCCCGCCCCCTTAACTCCGGTTGTTATTTCGTTGCTATTTTTAAAGTTATCTATAAACATTTTGCCTTGAATTTAATTTTTACGATTCTTACAAGTTTTTTACATTTTCAGTCGCGCTTTAGGCGATTTCCGGGAAAGCAATAATTACATGGCTTAGGTGTAGGTGTTGCGTAGTTGCCGCAAGGAATGGAATGCTAATGGAAAATGCCTTTAGTGCCCCCGCCCATCTATGTATATTTGGAAATTTATGATTTTAAAAATTCCACCACCGTCGTTTTGACGTTGCTGCTTCGTTGTCGCATGGAGCCAACGCCCAGCAGCTAAGCAAAAACAAAAAGGAATTCTATCTTAATGAATTTGACCCCCAGTGTCAATTTAAACTGATTAAATGGCCAGACCCGAGAGCTCAGCCCTCTCATTCGCTGCGAGATGAGTGAGAAAAATGGGGACGGGGCGCGTAGAACAGTGTGTCGTTGGCGGAAATGTTTCTCTCTCTGTTTTTGTATTTCGTTATTTTTAATTTTGTAATTGAAACATTTTCCATACCCCCTATTTGTTTACACGTTTCAAATACTTTTATGTATTACGGCATTATAGACTGCAGACAATGCCAAAAACACAATCCGGGAGAATCTGTTTTTGGCACGGGAATTCCAAACAATTTACGCACATTTAAATTGGAAAGCCCACATATATGTTTCGATGTATTTATATATAATTTATTCCATTCGTTTTTTTTTTTAAACTTTTTTTTTTGCTTTGCATTTTTGTCACGCAACAAATCTGCGCTGAAGTGCAGATGTTTTTGGGGTGAATTTTATATATTTGCTTTTGACTTTTTGAACTCAATTCATGTGAAAATAAGCGGATTTATGTGAATGTTCTGGGGCGTAACATTTTATTTTATTCCAGCTTCAGGCTTGTGCTTATTTTTCAAATAAATTTTATGGAAAATATTTGTTCATATTAATCTATAGTAATTTGGTTGAAGTAAGCTCTCAACTAAGCTCTCCTATCAAAATATTATACAAATATGACTATTTGCAATGGCAAACTAATTTGCCGCTTGTCAGAAAGTTACCAGACCGCAGGCTAAATTAAATAATCTGCATGTGACGCGAAAATATATAACTTAATGTTAAATAAAATCGTTGTGTGTATTATCTAATAAAGGTTCTATCTCTTTTTCTTTCAGGTATGTTCAACATAATACATAATTGGGAAATCACGTATAAAACGACCCCAAACACTTAACTAACACAACCCTTAGTTAAGTAGGACTATTTGAATGCTATCGGTGAATCTTTTATTACTGTTTTACTGGACTTCCATAAGTACTTTTTAATAATAGTCATTTGCAACTGTATTATTGCCAAAATGGCGATCAACTATTCGCGTTACCATTAGACTTTGCTTTTTTCTTTAATTTTTGCTCAAGAGTTCTATATACGGAAATAGCTGAAAGAAAGGTATAGACTGACAATCTTGAATGAATCATTCACTACGCCTTAATTCTACATAATTCTACAAATTAAAATGCTGTACCGCATGTACGATACCATTGCCATTGGTCGCTTAATGAGCAAACTGCTGCCATATCGACAACGTCTGGAGTCTAATTTTAGATGCCTTTGGCCTCCGACTTCAGACTGCCAAGGGATCTGGAATAGGCTGTTGTTTGTGCTTCTGTTTTAACATAAGGTTGTGGGGTTGAGAAATATACACTGACATTTTATGTATGCTATTTTAAAATAACTTGTATGCAATAAGTTATTTGTTAATTAAAGACTTCGTTTTTCTAAAGTTTTTCTTTGACCGCAAAATGATAACTCAATTAAAAACATCTGTAGGTTTCAGTCATCTTAATATTCTGTTTTGAAAAGTGTTCCAGATTCTGTTTATGGAAATCTCAACTATTGTTGAAAACTAATTAGTGATAATTTCAATAAAAATTAACATTTTTTATTGGTATATTAACGTACCGTAGGGTGCCTTATTATAAAATATATGTTTCTCTCTGTGTGGTGTAGACAGTCAAAAACGCAGCATGGGGTTGTCTGCTTCAAGAGCAGCAGAAAGGCAGAAAAAAGGAAAATAAACACACATTAAACGGGGAATAGGGGCTTGCAAAGAGGCAGAGGAAATTTTATTAAAGAGGTAGCCGGAGCTGCGATGGACGAGAACACTCCATACACAATTACGACAAATCCACAGCTCTCTCGGTACTCGCCACTCGGAATCCCCCCAACTCTTGGGTGATAATGCGAACGAACCCCAGAGAACTCAGAGAAACTCGGTGCTCGGGGATAAAAATAGACAGCAGAAAGGATATTGTAGCAATGTGGAGGAACTCTGAGTGCCAAAGAACCGAAAAGAAAAACGGAGCAAAAAAAAATCAAGAGGAAAAACACGGGCAAAAGGGAAAATCTCTGCAGTCGCCATGTGTTGCATTTCAAAGTGTGTGAGTTATGGGTAGGGGGTAAATGGAATGGAAAACCCGGAGCGAAAGGAACACTGCCAGATGAGACGACAAATTACAAGATGTCGAGGGGAGACTGTACTGTGATGCTCTGCACCTGCGAATAAATCAAAATCCAGTGCAGCAAAACAAGCTTATTTCCACTAATTGGAGTCTGTACACGATGGAATTTGATAGTGCGAATTAATTTGCAAGTCTTGATTTATGGGTGTTAAAAAGGAATTGGAGTTTTTAAAAAAAAAGTAATAATTTGTCTTTCGCATAGTAAAAATGATTTCCATATTCGCTGTGAAATCAATTTCCCGTTTAATTAGTCATTGTATATTTTCGCTTAGTGTAATTTTGTGTGTATCTTGATAAATCCATTCTGATTTGGCTCCAATTACAAAAGGTTCAAAGTCCAAGTATTTCATGCAAATGATGGTTGATACTCAAAATCGACTCCATATTGGCCGTTCCCAAAGTCAGCCTACTTAAAATGCATATTTTGCAAGTACTCTCATATCAAAAATTTTCAAAATATTTGCCATTGCATAATGTATGTGTGGGATGAGGGCATCAAAAGCCACAAGGCACAAGTTATAGACCAAGAATTTGCTTGAACTGGGATGGGAGAACTTAATTCAAAGGCCAGGATATGCATTACATTTTTAATTGCTTTCGATGAGATAGTTTGCTGTGCGGAGGAAGGATGGACCCCAAACCCTAATGCATATTGCATTTCAATCAGATTGGATCAGACCAAGCATGCATAGTTTGGTAATTTTTAATTAAGAGAAGCATTTCTTACATGAGTATCAAATTCGAACCAACTAGGATGCCATGTATTTATACGAATTTTGGGAACATAATTGGGAAAAAGATAATAAACTGAACTTTTGAACAACTTTTGAGTATGAACAACTACAGGAAATCAAGTGGAATATGCTCAAAATTCTTTTATTTGATGCATCTCCTGGAAAGTTTTTTACAAAACTTTATGCTTCATTTATTTAGTTAGACCGTAACCTAAATCTCTGTCTAAACAACATTTTTTTTGCAGTAAAAAAAAACATCTTGCATGTTCTAATCCAAAAAGTTTTGTGTAATTTTCACTAAATTTACTTCCCACTCTGGAGTTGTTTTCATGCAAATAAATTTTAGCTCCTACACTTTAACCAAAAACAATTTCCATAAAACTCAGTCTTCCTGTGAAAGTCCTGTGAAATCCCCAGGACATTTATCAACGAAGGCTGTACCGGCAGCTTATTATTCTCCGGCCGCATTTCAATGGAGAAATTTTAATTAAGGCTGCGATGGGCGATGGTCGATGGTCTGTGTCCACTCACCACTAAATCTCAAATGTCAATGGGCTGTGGTCACAAATTTTAGCTTCCTGGCCTCCGCATCCAAAGCCATTTGTAATGGTGCACGGAGGAACAGTGGAACTGCCACAGGCAGGTGTCGTTGTGCCCAACGAAAACAAAAAAAAATGTTGAAATCCCAGCTCAAAGTTCGTTTTCCACCCACTTATTCCCTCTAAAAATGATAAATTATCCGTAAAATTTTGCAAACTCCTGAAAATTACGCATTAAATCATGCAGAAAGCAGGAAAAACTGGGGATGCCGCCAGAGGGTCACCAAAGGGTTAAGCAGTGCCAAGTCATTGTATAGTTTACGACTGAGATTTCCTCCATTGAGGGTGGAAAGTTGCGTTTTATCGCTCGCATGAGCTGCAATTTTATTACATTTTTATATTTATTTTTTGTGTGCGCTGTTCCCTTTGTGTTTTATTTGGCCAAAAGGAAAATATTTGTATGTTACCCTGCTGGTCACGTTTGCTTTTTGTGCCGGCTCGTAAATTCGGGCAAACAAACTGCAATTGCACAAGGTGGAGCATCAGCATCAGCCAGCGATGAATATTCGCCCGCCCTGTTGGGCTATTTTGTATTTTCATTATTATTACCAGCCAGGTGTAGTCGTCTCCTCCGCTTGGCACATATTTCATGGCTATGATTTACTTCATTGTTCAGGGCTGTTGACCACCCCAAAGCACAACAACACAGCTCGAGCAGAACAAGTGCCCAGTTTTTGGCAACGCCCTCGCAAAACCTAAGTCCACATCATCATCATCATCGAAATGTTTGTTTTGGCCCCTTGGACTTGGGTCAAAACTATAGTTGAGACATGAACCTAATTTACTGCCTGAGTGCCTTTCATGTTGTTTGGCCTGGCCTTTTACGAAGAATTTCCAAATGTCTTTATCTCGTTGGCTTTCGTTTCCTTTTAAAAAGCATACTTTTAGTCCATAAAACTCGTATAAAATACACAAAGCTAGCCGGATTTATGTAACTTCAATTGTGAAGTGGAAAATACTTTTAATACTCTGTTTCAACAATGTTCTTATTTAATTATTCAAACTTTACTTTTAATTATTGTGTACCACAAAAATCAAGTCGGAAATAATGAATTTTTCTGATACTTAAAAATAAAACTCGGACTTTTTCGATTTAAAGACCAACATAAGCCAATTTTTGGTCACATTAAAGTCAAACCACGACTTTTTTATGGCTTCCCCTACCATAACCCTTTAATTGCTGAACGCTTCGAATTACAAAATTGGTTGGTTAATTGCTGGGCAACCTGGCTGACCCACTAGAATGTCAATCGATGGGAATATCGGAAGTTCAAAAGCCTTAGTTAACGTCTGCTTAATTGCCAGTGAAGGAAACCAGGCCCACGCCTTTTTATCCTGCCAGTTCTGTAAGAGGGCAAACGTACTTCATGTTACCAGGATGCTTGAGCATCCTTCGAGGCACTTGATACCCCCCTACACACATACACACACATACAGATAGACAGGCTCTTAGTTTTTAATGAAGGCTCATCATCAACAATGTTGGCCCATAGAGGCACACGTAAAGGCAAGGTAGGGCTGCTAACCAATTACTTAGTCATTGCAGCCATTAGGGCAAAACAGTCGGGCGGGATAATTGACACTCCAGGAGCAAGGATAACACACCCAACCGAAAACTACCGCCAGTACTTGCTAGGCGTACGAACACTGGATAGCGAGGAGAATATCCCCCTGCGGGTCCTTAGATCACCCTGCTCCTCGGGGTCCCTATCACCGCCCTCCCCCGCCCCATCCATTTGCTGGCAGGTGAGCTGGTGCTTCTCGATATTCGGATCGTAGCAGATATTGCGGCGCCAGAAGGCGGAGGTCATGTCGAAGTCCACTGCATTGATGGGCGCCGCCATGCAGACGACTACTATTTTGTCGCGGCCTTTTTTCGAGAGCTCCGCATCCTTGCACATTGTTATCAGGACATGTGAGTGCTCGTTGGGCTTCAGGATTCCCCAACGGGGTCGCACAGAAAACTTGCCATACACTGTAGTTTGCACCTGGTGGAATTTATATAATAAAATTATGAATCAAAATCATTCGAGTAAAAATTAAAAATATTCATCACCTTGTAGGTCACAGTCTTTTCGGATACATTTCTTATGGTGATTTCTTGACTATTGTTTGATTTGCAAAAAGTTAATGTACCATGCGGTGAGACTTCCAGACATTTTTCAGACATTGTGGTTAAATAGTTTGTGTAGGTTTTTAAAAAATTTCTTAACTAATCGGACTAGACATTTACCTAAAATTTGATAACTAGTATTTTCGCACAGATTGTGGGAAACCTTCTGAATTTAGTTACAACGAAATTAATATACAAATTGTAAAAAGCCTGCTCAGTTATGGAAAATATTAAAACCTAAAAAAAATTAACAATAATTAAATGTTTTTATGATTAAATGACAAATAGGATAATAGCATAAAGATAATGAAAAAAGTCCTTTTTCATTTATTTTATGTTTTAAAATTGGTTTTCTCCAAATCCCGATAGGCGGAAATCAAAATCCTTTCTTTGCCTCAATTCCCAACATTAATCCCCTCAGGGTTCTTAACCCTTTCTTACCTTTAGAGCCATAATAATCACCTTTTGGCTACCGCATTGCAGAGGCTCCTTTACACACAATTGACCTCGAATGTGTGGGACCAAGTTGTGGGCCACGTATTAATTACATTTCAACGGTCGCCGCTCAAGCAAATCAGAAAATCCGGCCAACGCCGACAACTACAACAATCAACATTTACGGCCAAACAATTTGCTTTCGAAACAACAAAAGGGGAAACAAAAGTTCCCATACACACGAAAGCACAACACACACTTTGGGTTTTGAGTTGGGCATTGCAGAGGCTTCCACAATCCTTGGCCAGTCGAGCATTTTGAGCTTAGCCGGCGCTTAGGCTAAATGACCAACCGGCAGTTGGTAGTAGTATGGCAGTCCAGTAGCCAAGTGACCAGTGGCCAGTCCAACAACAACAACAATAAGCAGTAAAATTAATTGATTTACAAGTGTGAAAATGCGCAGAGCGAGACAGGTGGAAAGCCAGTGGGTCATAACAATAACCCCCGACTGAGAATGGGAATGAAAATGAAAACGAACCGTAAGAATGCGCATTTAGTTCTAGCTTAGTTCTGTGTATAAGCATACAGAGTGTAAACTAAAATCCGCTTAACGGTAATTGCCGTACCATGCCCACATGATTTACCCTTTAATGACAGAGAAAAAAAAAATTGCAAAAAGAAAATGTAATGTAGTATTTTAAACACCATTATTAAATTCATTTAAATTAGTTAAATGCAAAATATGAGGAATTAAAATAAATTCTTGGATGGGTTACAATTTGAACATTAGTAATTTCAAATATTAAAAAAAAGGTTAAATGGGTGGTATTTAATTGTGTGAAATTCAATGCTTAGATTAGGTTTTTAATTTAAAAAAAATTCTATATCACTTATTTAACATTTGTTTCTTTTTGCAATTTAAATATTTTCATCTTTTGAAATGCAATTTTTTTTTCTTATAGGGTCAGAATATGAAAATAAATCAAAAAAATCTGCGAAATGTAATTAATTTTCCCATGTGTAGCGTTATTTTGTCGCGTGCTCTTTAAAGCCAACTTAATGGGCCCCCAGGCCACGCCCACTTCCTGCACCTGCTACATCCATAAATTGCGTGTAATTTTGGATTTCTTACTTTTTGAATGTTCACAAAGCTCATTTATATTTCATAAACTTAAAGGTTGTGTGGGGTTGGGGCAATGGGTGGCCGGAAGTAAGCTTTTGTTTTTCAGCCGTTAGTTCCTTCCGCTTCGACTGCTTGTTTATTTGCCTACATTCTGTTCCGTTCTGTTGTGTTTTGTTTTTGTTTTGATTTGTTTGCTTGGGCCTTGTTTTCCGAGGCAATTTAATAAGCGTCTTGGGGCTTTGCGTGTTTTTTCGGGGTCCGTCGAAAAAACCTATAGGGTCTTAAAGGTTTCTATTGAAAAGGTGTTCCCCATTGATTGGATGGCATGGTTTGCCTTATTTATTGTTGACTTCGTTGGGCGTAGAAGGGCGTGGCCAGAGGACAAATATTGTTACTCTGATTGCATTTAATGTCTAAGCGCAAATCAATCAATGGCAACAACAACGGATAGCGTCTCGATTTCGCTGCAATCGTTGCAATCATGAGAGTCGTTTATTTGTTGCAAAATCGCAGCTAAAATGCTGTTCAATTGCCGTCTAGCTTTTCGGGGGTAATTCTATAGAGAGAAGTGAACTCGACTTTTGCCCACACAGAGAAAAAAGCGTATTAATAGCAATTATGTTAAACCCATTTGATGAGAAATAAATGAGCTTATAATGACCAAGGATTCAATTCCTGGGGGAGTTGAAATATGCCTGTATCCAAACAGCATGTAATTAATATGCAAAGGATGTGAATAAATAAGCAGAACAAAACTAAACAAATACGAGTATACACAACATTTTGGATAATTTGTTCTTATCATCTAAACAATTAAGTTTATCATCATGATCAAAATACAAAAATCGTATAGCATATAATGAAAATGGAATTAGTATAAACAGTAAAATATACAAATTAGTTCCCTAGAGTTTTTTTAAAAAAATCAATTTAAAATATTGTCAAATAAAAAATTTGGCTTTCTTAAGAGCGTATTATAGTGCGCCCTATATATTATAATCCCCAATATGAGAATTTTTTGCCCAGTGCAATCCTTTAAGTATATATGAACCTTAGCGTAGATGTGTCACTGTAATGTGATATTTCCGTCTTGATTGTCCTTTTGGTTCAATTGACTATTTCAGTTTTGTACTTCATCATTCCGTTATCGATGTAAGAGCCAAACAGGAATTTGGCCACTCGATAATCGCAATCCAATTAAAAGAGAAAATTTGGAAAGTGCAGTCGCACATCAAACATGCTGAGTTTTCATACTTCTGAGTGGTCCACGTATTTAGCATGGGTCTCGCATCATTTCAAATGATATCCGCAGCTGCAGCCCTTTGGACACGCTTTCATGATGCCTGTTAGCCCATGAATGAAGCCACATCAAAATATATACTTAGGCCAAATAAAAGTAAAGTTTTATCTCTCTCTCTTTTTCCTGTGATGTTTTTTGATGTTGCGCCAATTGACAGGGCCTTTAATTTCTTTGGTTTTTTTCTTCTAGTTGCTCTTTATTTTTGGTTTTTTATTTCCTTTGGTCTTGTCAACGCACCGTTCGGCTGCCATAATTCAAGTCTTTCTGTCTGTTGGTGGCACGCCGTTTGCATAGCCAAACATTTGCTCTTAAATAAAAATTTATTTGGTATTTGTGCGAGTTTTTTTTTTCACTCACATTGCCTTGTTTATTGACAAGTTGAGGAACGTGGAAGATCTCTTCGCTTTTTGTTTTATGTACTATTTTTTTTCGACTCTTTGTGTGTGCTTTGGATATTTGTCTTCATTTATTTTTATTGATTTTTGTGCTACCGCCGAGGGTTTCGATGCTGATTTAGTACCTATATGTACGATGGTAGACTGCGAGTGGTCAATGGCCAATTTCGTTTTCATTTGCTGAGCCAGTGAATAATCACAATGCATTTATCTATCGACCTTTTCGCACACTTTCCCCCTCACACGCACAGTAGCTTTTCAATTATTTAATTTTCCACTCACGTTTTTGTTAGTTTTTCACGTAGTTTTTCATTGGCCCTCAAGCTAAATGCGACAAAAGGAAAATCCCAACGAAATTTGGCGATAAAAATCTCCGAATAAGAAGCGAACTAAAAGTGCATCTTCAACTCGGAGGCGGCGACATTCTCACGTTTCCATTGGCATTAAGGTTTAGTTGATCGCCTTCGCCATTTAAAGGGGGCTGAAAGAGGGCTTACCAAATACACTCAGATATATTTGGTGTAATAATCACCATTGTAAAATCTAAAGGAATGCTTTTGTGGTGATTTGATGGATAATAAATATTACATCTTTAATGAATGGCCTAATCTTTTGCCTTGCAATATAACATTATATACCATACTGGTAGTTACTATTCCATTGAACATTTTTCCCAGTGTATGTGTGGGTGTGCGCTACTTTTTCCCATTCACTCGCTTCATGCTTCATTTGGCAAAGCTGCAAGGCAATTGATGACAGACTCGGAGTTGGAGTTTCGACTTTGGGTAAGGCAGCATAAATTCCATTTAAATGGCAAACCAGTCCTCAGCGCTGCAACATCATCATCATCATCATCATCAACTCACAGCCGTGATGCATCTTTAGCTTCTTCAGGTTGGGCCATTAACAACTATGGAAACTGCTATGTGGGCAGCCCAGTGACACACTAAAGTGCCACCTAAGAAAGCAGCAAAAAATCTTATTTTTTATATTAAAAAAATGTCTGCACGAGGTAACAGAAACCGCTTTTAAATGCTGGGCTGCAGTTCATGTTTCGCTTTTGGTTTTTGCAGATGCGCAGGCATGTCGTCCCCTTGTTTTCCCCTTCTATATCCCGATTTTCAACCAACCGGTTTTACGGCTTGGCCAAGCTTGCCTAAGGCCATCTATTCTTCTCGTTTTTTTTTTTGCACTTTCTGGTTGGGTTTTAGCCGTTTTCCATTGCCAAACGTTTTGCCGTTGTTGTGGATATTGCTGCTGTAGGCACCTGCATTTGACGTTTTAGGTTTACCGTTTTGCAGTGGCAGTTTTCTACTGCTAACCTGGTCAGTTATTGCCCACTGCTCTGGTCTGCCGAGGCAGTAATTTCATTCATAAAGTTTGCTTGCCCCAGCGTTTCGTAACTTTAAGGTTAATGGACAAAAATGGCCAAGCAATTCAGGAAAGTTCGCTTGGAGGCCATGACTAAATGTTATTTGGTAGCGATGGGCAGTTTCCGATTGCAGCCTAAAAACTAGAATATAATTTGAATATACAACAATACGCTTTCTGACATCTGAGCTTCATTTCTAAAATAAAAGGCAATTGAAATTTGTAAAATCAATGCAAATCAATTGAAAACTGAAACCCAAATATGCCACAACCATTATCTCTCTTTAATTACCATAAAATCATAGACAGCCTTTGAAAGAGCTGGGAAACTTGATCAGTTTGATTGAATGTTTGAACGTAGTTATGGGGCATTCAAAATGGTCATAATGTTTAAATAATGGTATTTTATCCTTGACAACGTGTTTCCATGCTTTGAGCTGAGCCTTAATTATAGACAAGCAGCGTCGGGCTTATTGCATTACAGTGCTCATTACGTATACGAGGAGTGTGACGTGCTTTTCATTAATTTTCCACCCACCCCACCCCTCTCAGATGCCGCGATGATGTAGTGTTTGTCTTATTAAAAGATGCAGAGTGGCGAACATGGCATTTTGTGTATTTTGAAATAAATTTCCGTTCTGTTGATTTGCGAAACACATGCACAGACACAAACACACACGCTAGAATTTATATCTTGCAGCTCGTTGTTGACACCCGCATGCTGCAATTTCAGAGCCAGAGCAATTTCTACAGTCATATTACATGTCACAACACACACACACACACAGATCCCTTCACACCTGAACTTCCTTCTACAGAGCAACACGCTTTCGCTGTAATTTCCTGTTGGCAAAAACTGAAAACTGTCACAGGCAGAAAATCTCTCACTCTGGTGATTGTGTGTGTGTGTGTAGTGTCCTAATTTGCAAAGGACCAGCTCTCTAGTTTAATATCCTTGGCTGGCACTGCCGATTGCAATTGCCATGTAAATTGATTTGGCACGTGCTGTATTGCCTTCCGTTGCAATTATGGGAATGTGACCTTCGACCAGGCCGAAAAACTTGACCGGATCAGATCTCTCCCAAATAGGCAGTGACATATTGCCCTGACATCGATATAATACTTTCCAAATGTAATCTGGGCGACAGACGTGACCTGCATCGACCCACTTGCTAGTTATCCGCCTATTGAGCAATCACCAAAAATCAGTAGAAGTTGAATAAAAGCCCAAAGAGACCAGACTTTAATTCAAACAATCGGTTGGCGCGTGTTAGGCAAATTTTCAGTTTCAATTGGCATCGTTTTTTTTTTCTATTTTTTTTTTTGTGTTAGCTGTTATTTTTTTTTTTAATTGGCATTCGCGGCATGAGCCAAGCAACCGAGTTGGCCCGGCTTTTTAACGAGCGTCGCCCCAAATTTGCCATTGCATCGTAGACCAAAATTGGCGCTTCGATCGCTGAATTGCGTCAGCGATTGAGCAATTGGTCAAATGCCTTCTGACTGTGTCAGGTTCAAACTTGGGAGTCGGCATAGGAATACGGTATTGGTAATGGTAATGCTAATTGAAACGGACGCACTCGGCCAAAAGACTTTTGGTTGGAGGAAAGTACGCAGCCAAAGCACACGAAAAAATTTCACTCGCCATTCACGTCACGGTTTATTAATATTCCGTTGATGTAATGCGACTGACACCGCACACATAATTTATATATAATTTGGTCTGACTTCTGACAAGTGTGGCAGCCATTCGGGTTTGTTTAGTTTCTGTCCAAATATTTTGGTTCAATTTAAGATAACATTATTCAACAACACGCTTTGAGAATTTTTGTGAATTTTCGTGTTACTTAAAAACAAAAATTCTATATGCCAAAGATCAAAGTGGTTTTTGTTTTAATATCCCAAATGTAAAAATTTAATTTACGCTTTTACATTACCAAAAGTACATTACTTTCCAATATTTTTATAATTTTTTTTTTAATTACAGTAGACTTAGTATATTGTTTGATTTTATTGTTATATGATGTCCTCTTAAAATGTAAAACTTTTCTGCTTGCTGTGTTATTATACTTCAATCACATTTCCAGTTTTGTACGTTTTTAAAATGCATTTCCCAGCGTGATTTTTTCAGGCTTCCCCCACAAATTTTTCAACGCATTTTTCTTTCATTATTTATGTTTTTGTAGGTATTTATGTTTTACTTTTTTTTTCGGCGTCCATCAATCACTGGCTGTGGAATGTGTGACACACTTAAGCGTAACGCATACGCAGCGTGTGCTGCCAAAATGTAATATATTTAATGAGAATGGAAAATTGCTCTAATATTTTTTCTGCATCGAACCAACGAAAAAATTGCTGGTAGACAAAACGCTTGAAGGCGGCCACTTGAAAGCGCAGCGAGCGAAATTGTTGCAAAATGGAAACGTAAAGTGTTTTGTTGAAAATTCTCCAAAAACAACAGTAGCGAAATGTAAACAAAAAGCGATGGCAGTTGGCGCTGGCCCCAGTCAATAAAACAGAGCCAGCTGCCGAAAATTTTTGTTGCCTGTTTTTTTTTTTGTTCTCTTATTTTTATTCCTGCAGAGTAACTACAAATGCAAATTGCCAGGGCCGCAGTGCTGAACGAAATATTTGCCATGTAAATATGGCCCCGAAAAAAAAAATATATAAAAGAATATACTTTCGTCCTGGTCCGGTCCTCTGTTCAAGAGCAATTAAATGAAAAATATTTGCGAATGCAGCGAAGTATTTGCCTCAAGTGCTGTGACCCCGCCTTCGAAATGGTTGACAGAAAATTATAAAACTTATTGGGAGTTGTTAAGGGAAGGAGTTTTGGAAAGGCAAAAGGAGAACTTCAGGCAGACGCAGAAAGCAATCCAGACAAACACACACGCAGACTCATTAAGAGAAGAAGATGGTGGTTCTCAAGTGCAAGTCAGCACATTCCCTACGTCAGCAGCTGTCGGAAAAGCAGGGTAAAAGTGGAAGAAAAACATTTTCATTGGCACAACGGAATGAATTTTCATACAAATTTTATGTAAATTCAAGATGTCAAGTTTTTTTTTGCACGCGCTGTTTAGTTGTACGTTTTTATACACATATATGTAGGTGAAGTATGTATGAGAGTGCGCATATTTCATGGGGTGGCCAACGTGGCGGATGAGCAACATGAGCACCAATTTGCACTGCGGATTATGTCACGAGATGGAGAGGGGAGGTAATGCCAGGGCAGAGATACTTGCACCTCGCCGAGATGTCATATGTGGCTTGTATTTAATTAACAAGCTAATTTTCAAAGCGCAAATCGCCGAGAAGCCGAAACAGAACTCACACAAATATGACGACTGCAATTTGATGGCCGGTGCCAAAAAAAATATAAATAAAATAAACCAAACAGGCATTGCTTGCCAAGATAGATGAACTGTGTCCATCGAATGAAATAGTTCAACGTCTAGGCATTTAAAATCGTTTTTGGTATTTTTAAACTACACTAATTAAACGAACTAAACTACAGCACAGGCATATTTATTCAGTCTGTTTTCGCAACCAAATGTCATGTCGGACACAAAACGTTTCTTAATTGAAAAGCAAAAAGTTGTTGCTGCATTTAGCATTTAAATCGTCCACTTACCTGCGTTTCTGTGACATTTGCATTAAATCGCAAAATTAATAACCATTTCATGTAAGCAGTACGGTGCTGAGGCAACTTATTTCCTTGGCTAAAAACATATTAAAATGCCACTCACACGATAAGCCCCGTTCTTGCCATTTTAGCACCCGCAAAAATATATCCTGAAAAAGTTTCCTTTTGCCTCAGCACACTGTTGTTGTGTTTGCTCGTATATGTGTGTATGAATTTAGCCAAGAACCAACAATAAGCTGCAAATTTTGCATATTTCATAGCTGCTGACAGAGGTTGGGTTGGAAATCCGGGCGAGACAAGCCAAATAATGGCAAAAATTTATACAAATAAAACTGACAATTTAAAGCGCATTTTGTTATACCCCCTAAAACCCAACGAAATCCTGGCCCACATCCTACCTGTTCGTCCGTCTGTCTGTGTCCTTTGTCTAACCAAGAGCTTAATACGGAAAGCTCTGGACCGGCACCCGATGGGGTTACCACCTGAAAAATAAACTACCTAGATTTAATTTTGCACTTTTACGGCACAACCAGACACACACAAATAGGAAAATGCTTAGCGTCTGCGTGGAGCAGGAAGGGAAATAGGAAGCCCAAGTAGAATGAAAAGTGTCTCCGGGCAAAAACTAATACTCATAATGTTCATTTTAAATGTGCACTCGAAAATATTGTTGAAGTGCAGCCCTAAAAATGTAGTGTTAACTGTTAAAAGGAGTTTATTTTGCCGACTTGTGGTGTAGACTTTAATGAGTTATTTAGATAATAGATAGTCTTAATTTAGTTTATCTTTTACATTTTTAAATAAAGGAAACTCAATCTTTAAGAGCATTTTCTCTATTTTTTTAAAGATACTCCTTATATATTTTTTACAGTTTACTCATGCTATAAAAGAATTTTAGTATTTATTATGATTGAGATCTAGCGAAATACTAGATACATTTTAAAAATGTTTGAAATCGTTAAAATAATTTATTTATATAGTCTGCTGTACATCCTAGAATGCTTTCTAATTAGAACGATTGACAATTTATTTCTTGTGGCAACCAACTGCATTATTTTGTATGTACTTGTACAAAATAAAATATTTTTTTTTTTTATGTTTAATTTCTCTTCAAAAGGGGTATAAAAGTGTGGGGTGAACGTTGTCTTCTGAAATATGTACATTTATGGTTTCTAATATACTTGGATACTTTAAGACTTCGAACAGTTTGAAATTTCTGCAGTATTCTCTTCAGAAAATGTTATTTGTTTTTAATAGATATTTAGGGCGATTCTTCTTTTTGTTGAGTGTACAATGGGGGTACTTACACTTTTACGACCATTACTAATCCATGAACCCATCTCTCTCTCTCTCTCTGCTTCTCTTCCCCCGTTCTCTCTCTCTCTCTCTTTTTGTATTCTTTTCTGGATATGCAGCACATGGTGCAGGCGGGCGTGGCGCCTTTTCCGGGCGCTCCGGCCGGCTATGCCGCCGCACCAAATCCGGCAGCGGCGGCTGTTGCAGCAGCGGCTGTCGCCCAGCAGCAGCAGCAACAGCAGCAACAACAGCAGCAGCAGCAGGCCCAGCAACAACAACAACAACAGGTGCCAGGCGGACCGCCCACAGCTGCCGACAGTCTGTCAATGGCGGTGGCAGCAGCCGCGGCCAAACAGGCTGTTGAGCCAGTGACCCAAATAAAAACAGGAGGCGGAGGCGAGGTCGCAGGAGCTGCCAACAACAACAACAACAGCACAGCTGGGGCGGCAGGAGCGCCAGGATCCGCCGGTGGATTGACCACAGAATATTCAACTGGCTGTGGGGGCGGTGGTGCATCAGCGGCCAATTCAGCGGTGGTGGCCACCAGTGTTTCCGACGTACACGTTTCGATGTACATGCAACAGAAGGTGAGTCGTGTTTGCCTGGCTAATTGTTTGACCTTTCCTTTTGCCCACCCACAAATCCTCCCCCCATCACCCACTTTTCATACACCCACCACACATCCACAACTCGCTCGATCTCACTCTGTTTGTGTTTGTGTGTGTTTGAAATGCATTTGTAGCTGTGTTTGGTTTTTGGCTTTTGGGTTCGCTTCGGTTTGGTTTGGTTTAGTTTGGTCTGCTTTGGTTTTTGCCCCGCTTTGATTTGGTTACGCACACTCAATATACACAGATGCCAGCACATGCCATTACAAAGATAACAACACTTCAATAAAGAACAAATTTATACCAGCTTATGCCTAAACGGACTAATATTTTAATTTTATTTATTTATTTATACATTCTACAAAGGGTTCCTTTTGAAATACTTATGTTAAATAAATATATGTGATTAATTGATCTCTACTGTTTTTCTTTAAAATACATATTAATTTGTTGTATACAAAATACAGCAATCATATATCAAACCATTCAATCAGAATAGTATTAGTAATGTACATATTTTCAAATCATTTTTAAATAAGACATATCTTACTATCATGTGTAAAACATACAATTTGTTTGAAATAGTTCAAAAAGTCAAGAATGTAAAAATTAATGATAAATGCAACATAAATTTGTAATTTTTTAAAGTAATACTTTGATCAGAACATATGTTTATTCAATGATACAAATGACTTTTAAATTCTTTAATAACTTTTACTATGTTTTTTAAATACGGATTTATTTTTAGCTAATATTTTTTCTCAGTGTAAGCCAGGGCATACAAATACTCGCCGTGCTTGTTATCGCTGATGCACCTGGTCGTGTTTAGTCTGTATTTGTTGCCGGTGTGAACGCTTTGCTTTTGCATTTTTAATTGCAGCGAGCAGCACAGAGAAAAGTGCCAACAGCAAGCAACACTCACGCACCTTGGCATACACAAACACACACGCATTCGCACACACATACACACACTCACACTAACTCACCTGTATTTATTTGCGATGGGCGTTTTATGTAGCATACTTTTTGTGGCTGGTGCTCGCTCACGTTTCTCATTTGACCCTGGAGCTGAGTTTCAGTATGCTTTGTAGTTTATTGTTTCTTCGCTTCTAATTAAAAATTGACTGTAGCACACACAACACCATCAAGTTGCAAGGGGTTTCCTAGAACATCCCCAAAATCGGTTGCATCCCACAAACAAAATATTATATATTTCACCAAACAAAAATGTTTTTAGCATTTTCAGTTTAGTATCTGGGGAATCGGAAGATTTTTGCCCTAACCAGTTGAATAAATACAAATTCCAGTTTGGCTATTTACCAAGAGATATTTGCTTATGGAAATTGATTCGTTCATTTGAATAATTAAACAGATGGGAGCAGAAGTTGTATTTTTCAAATGGAGCCTAACTAAGCACACATGCGGTTTGCATTTAGTTGGAAGTGAATTCGTACCTTGCAGGTGTTATAAATAAGCAAATATTGAATCAATGGAAATAAATAGTTTGTTCTTATGTTGTATTTTCACCTTTGACTTTCACGTTATTCGCAATTAATTAAATAACGTTCGCATAGGAAACAATGCGTATACGCCACGTGGAACAATATGAAATCTCACACCTTCAATAGCTTCACTGTTTTTGTTACTGTTGTTTGCTTGGCTTGCGGCAAAATGCATCGTAAATGCCAATTAATTTTATACTTGAACATGGTTTGAGAATTTAATATGCTTATTTATGTACAACAGAAGTTTGCGGTTAGTTAAAGCAAATGGGGTGAAAAATTCTCAGCTAATTTAAATATTATATCCAAGGCTTAAGTCACTTGAATGTGCAATAATTCGGGTCAACAGAAATGTATTTATTTCCACTCGCCTACAGTTTCAATTACTCAGACAATTTAATTTAACCAAATATTTATCAATATGAATTGGCCAAAAAAAAAACAACAACTAAAATGGCTGTCAGAATTGAACAAATAAATTATAAATGAAGCAGAAAAAGAAAACTGAAACTAACGAAATGTATATAAATCCAATAAAAAACCAATGTGTCATAGTTTAAATCATTTAGCTCTTGAATTCCTCCAAAGTCTAAACTTTAAAGAATTGTGTTTTTTTTTTGTGTTTTATATTCATGTATTTTTTTGTATTCTTTACTATGAATTATTTTTTAAGTCATTGTAATAATAATTGTATCAATGTTTTTACTAAAATATTATTTACTTTAAAATGGTTTGGTAGTCTAATTGTTTAGATATTTTACATCGCAAGAAGATATTTAAAAAAAAGTGTGTGTTTTAAAAATACTTAGATACATTTTTGGAGAACTTTTACTTCGTTTAGGAATGGACGATCGTAAACAAGCATTTAGTTTGTTAACCACTCTGCATTTTGTCATGATTCATTATACTTATATATATATATACAAATCTTTATATGGTAAATGTAACAATTATATATTCAAGGCATGTTTCAAGCAATTAAGCAGCTGTAAAACGGTTGAGAGTAAAAAATTAAGCTACCCATTTAAGAAAATTGTTGGTGTTGGTCGCCTGCCTGTCTGCCTATCTGGTTTTTTAGTCCACATTCACACTCTATCTCTTAATCCAAGTCCTCCACAAACACAAGCACACACACACACAGAAAAATGCAGGCTGCAACTGCAACTAAAACGCAAATCCTTGTTGTTATCTGAAAATTTATCACAGACAAATCTGTCAACACAAACACAGACACAGTACGAGTACGAGTACAATGGAACCAGCCTCGCAGAACCAAGAGTCCCAGGTCCCATTCCGCTTCCACTGACAAATGGACATGCCATGGACCAAGTGCAGCAGCCACCAGAACACCAGCAGCATCTGCAATCATCGCTGCCCCCACAAAATGTGCTCAGCATAGTGAGTCAGCCACCAACAAAAAAATTATAATAAAATAAACAGAGGAGGAACAAAAAAATATACATATATATATATATATGAGTGAAGGAAAAAAAATACAAATATAGAGAAGAGCCGGGCGGACAATTGAAATTTACGTGCTAGATTCTTGGTCTTACCATGTTTTCTTTTCCCATTTTGTTTTCCTATTTGTTTACCATGCTCATCTTCATTAGGCGACCAACCGACTGGCCAGGGTAAAGCTGCTTTTTGCCTCAACTTGAACTCTTTTGTAACTGAATTTTTGTATGCATTGTCATCATCAGGGAAACTTTGTTCTTTATGCCTTGCAAGAGCAGATGCTGGCTAAGTATTTCTATAATTAATTGAGTGGAGAGAATTAAATTCCAGCTGTGGGTATTATCTTAGCATCGAAACGTGCTTATAGGACTTAAAATTTATTACAGAAAAATATGGTGACAAATCATTTTGTGTCTTAAATTATTTTCTTTGGCTTCACATAAAGTTTGTGCTTATTTCACTTTACATAAAATTCGAAGTATTTTATCTTAAAAGAAATTAAATAAAAATTCGTCATCTTGGCGTGCCAGGTTTAATTAAGGTTCAGTTTATAAAGTCCTGAATAGGAAGCTGATTCAATCTAAACTTCGGAAGTAAAGCCACAGAAAGTATTCAAAGTTCAAGAAATGTACCCCAGTCAAATATTCAAATCGAAACAATTTAGTGCAAATTTCTTGACTTTTGCCGGGGGCGAAAAGTTTTCAAATTTATGCAGAAATTCTTTTAATGCCGAATCAAAGCACCGCCGGCGACCTTTTTTCAGCCATGTCGCGTGCCGCACAAAAGCATTTCGATAAACTAAAAAGCGTTAAATGTCATTTACGTGTAACCCGATACCCGAAACAATAAACCCTCCACCTCCGCCAGTTGGCCATTTATATGGGGCCAAAGTTTTTCACGCCATTTCACTTTGGGCCCGAAATGTTCGGTAAACATGCAAACCGAAAACTGAACAAAAAAAAAAAGAACAACAGCAAAAAAATGCAAAGCGAGGAAAAAATGTGTATTGTCAGGGCGAACCAAAAATTTGTTTAGATTTATGTGTCAACAATGCGCAGCAAATTAAGTTAAGCGTTATTTCTATTGCCTACATTATGGGGCAAACGCAATCTTTCATCTTATTTTTTTTTCTGCCTACTGTTCATTCCGGTTTTTATTGCATTGTCATCGAATTTGGTCGGGCTCTTTGCTCGCCTGCGTAAATTGAGAATTTTTCATATTATTCCGATGCTGGGAGAAGCGGTGGTTGAAACAACAAACAATACCCGTCGATGCCAGTGCATTTTCAGTTTTAATAATGCAGAAATACAAAATGCAAACATTTCCGCGAACTCGTTGGGGGATTTCTGCACTGCGCTGTGGTGGATTGGGTATATTGCAACAGTTTGCGCGACAGTTTTATTGCATAAGTCAACACAAGTTTGTGCCACAAAATATGTACGTACGTGTATGGGGCTTGCAGGCTCCTGTTCTCCTGTCTGTCCGTGTCTGTGTGTCTGTCCTTATTGTCTGTGTGTGCGGGGGTAGCTTTTTTTATTGGGTCAAACCCACACACATATGCGTGTGTGGCCTGCTTTTTCGCCCTCTCGCAGGATTTCCATCTCTCCTGGGATGTAAACCACTTGAAAATTGTATTTTCATTTCAATTGTTTATTTATTGCCGCACTTGTTCGCATTCGATTTGCCAGGCAACGCTGAAAATTCAACTGTAAAAAATATCAACTGCAAACAGCAACGGCAAACAGCTGGAGTACTTTTGAAACTTTTACTAAAATCGCATTTCCACAAAATGAGATTGGAAAATTACATTTTCACTTCGAGAGGTATTTTGGTTTTTTTTAGAGCCCTATTGTGTTGAAAAAAATACCTTAAATACTTGTGGATTATATCTTTGAAGCTCTCGAACTAAAATTAAATGCAGGATTTCAGGGTTTAATTTAAGAAATTTCTTTGAAAAAATGTAAGCCATAAAATCTTAACATCATTTTAATGCAATTTAATAATGCATTTACTCTGGGCTAGAAAATCCTAGAAAGTTAAATAGTACTTTAGAAGAATGATTTAGAAATCCGCAATTTGTGGAGCTTTTTAGGTACATTTTTTGGGAAACTATGGACTTTGATTTTAGGGTAACTCGCTTATTAAATTAAAATTTGCTTTAACCATTAGTTATACTTTATTAATCTGTTTATTTGTTCGCAAATTAGAATTGAATATTAAAAGCCCCATACTAATATATACTTTCTTTATTTTTTTGCAGTCCACAGTATTGATCGCCAATGAGGCAGCAGAATCACAACAGAGCTCCGCCATGCCCAATTCTGGAGGTGGCAATACTGGCGGCGGCGGCGGTGGAGGCGGTGGCACGCCCAGTTCACCGCTCAGCAGCTCCCCGTCCAGCGTAACAGCTTCGCAAGCAGGCGGATGCGGACTAACCCTCAACGGCAGTGCCAACGAGGGCAGTATGTCCGGGGACACATCGCCGGTGGCCAGCGGCGAACCGCTCCTGCAGACGCCGCCCGCCCTCCAACAACAGCAACAACAGCAACAGCAGCAGCAACAACAACAGCAGCAGCTGCAACAGCCGCTCCTGTGCAGCAGTCCCACATCGATGCAATCGGCGGGCACTTCAGTGACGGGCAGCTCGATAGCATCCGGCACACTGGCGGCAACCAGCAGCAGTGGAGTTGGACTTTTGCCCACCACCGGATTGGATAGCATTGCCAATGTTGGAGCAGGTTGTGCCGTGGTGCCGGCCAGCACCTCGCAGGTGATCGCCCACCTGAATGCAGCAGCCGCAGCGGCCAGCGGCATCATGTCGCCCACGGCCAATGTGGCCACTAGTCTCAGCAGCGCTCTAGTCCCGGCCCAGTCGGTGCCGTCGGTGGTCGCCTCCCTCGATGCCAAGAGCCAGCCGAAGCGGCTGCACGTCTCCAACATACCGTTCCGCTTCCGGGATCCCGATCTAAGGGCCATGTTTGGGGTGGGTACAAAAATTAGATTAAAACTAAAATAAAATTAAGTAGTTCGACTCTTTCCATTGCTACAAATATTACAAATTATCAATGTCAAAAAAGAATTTAGAGATGCTCAAAAGTATTAGTATGCGAAGTATTTATTTATTTATTCAGCATTTAAAAATGTTATTTATTTAATATTAATAAAGAAATTTAGAATTTAGAAACGTAGGTTCATGAACTTTATTTTTCAGAAAGAATGTAGTTAAAACGAATTCTAAAGTCTTACCCTATTTTTCATAACAATTTTAAAAGAAAAATTTATATGTTTCAGTAGTCGATAAAGTCAAGCAGATATTAAATATATAATTTTGCTTATGAAATATATTTTTGAGGTATAAAAAGCGCAATAAAAAGCGTGAGAAAGCGTTATATATAATAGTAGCGGTTTTTTTGCACTTTTAACCCATCAAAAAATAATGCTAAAGATTTTCCCATCAAGATATTTCTTTGAAAATATACTGTCCTTAGACTTAACCCCTTGAAAGCTTGCTAAAAATTAATATTTATTATTTTTCTATTCCCCCCAGCAATTTGGCACCATTCTGGATGTGGAAATCATCTTCAACGAGCGCGGCAGCAAGGTAAGTTTCGCCAAACTTTCTATCTTATAGAGCTCGCCATCTCCCTCTGCAGCTATACCGCCTGCTTGCTCGCTCTCGCCCCCTCTCTCTGTCTCACTCTGCCGCCAATTGTGCGGGACATTTTGCATCTAATTGTCGCACAATTCATTTAAATTATGCACTTCAAGTATTCCCAGATGGGATGTCTTTGTCCGTCGCCAGGGCAACCGTGTCGAGCTGTCTTTTTAACAGCATTATTATGCCCGGTCCGGAGCCTGGTGAAAATAATTGCATAGTTACCATAGCACCAGGAATTGTGCATAATTCAGGACCGAAGCCCCAACACCTTGAGATGCTCGAGGAGTATTTTTTTTTTTTTTTTTTTTTTTTTTGGGGCAGGACAGGAGAGCGAGTTGCGATGGATGAGTTTAGCGGGCAAAGGGGGAGGAGGAGGCGTAGTGAGAGTAGTGCAAAGTAGGGCACGTGCATGTCGCAGTCGCAGACGCCACCCAAAAAAAAAACCCCCCGAAATCCGAAATCCAAAATTTCAACCCAACAACCCCACTTAAAACCCAGGAGTAAAAAGATGTGCCAATGGCCCCTGTCCGAAAGCATGTCCTTGGCCGCCTTGTTGATGTATTTGTAGCTTTAGCTTTATCTATTCATATATATAATAATATTAAAATAATAATAATAAATATACGACTTCAACGAAACCCGAAGAAGAAGACTTTGTTGTACCAAATCGTTATTTTTTAGTTTTTTTGAAAATCGTAATCTATATACTCTATATGTTTCTTTAATTGCATGTTTGATTGCGAATGGCAGGGATTCGGTTTTGTAACATTCGCTAACAGCAACGATGCAGAACGAGCACGCGAACGTCTACACGGCACCGTGGTTGAGGGACGCAAAATCGAGGTGGGTGCATGCCATATCATATACAACTTACCAACCAACACACACACACACACACATAGACACACCCAACTAATTTCACACAAACTATTATAAATATATCGTCTCACAGGAGTAGCGGAAAGAAATTGCTTTTCAACTTATAATCCTTTGCGTGTCAGAGCGATATGGCTTTAAAAATACTTCATACCACCTTCCTTTATTTTTGTTTTCATTTAATCCAAGGACTAGCGTACAGTGATTGATTCTTATTTGCCTTTCATTAAAAATTAATTACACATTTTTCCTTTCGCCTTCCTCTCTGATTAATGCTCATTGCGAAGGCCGCAAATAATTGGCATTTAAAATATGCTGAAAATGCGCAAAGTACGGAAAAGTTCGCCCCGTCCGATGGTTGGTTAAACAAATTAACTGAGCCGCATAAAAGGCTGAAATGGAATGTTATTTCCCTGCCAAATGGCAACGGAAATCGCGCGAGTCTAATTAAGTCCTGTGTCCACAAATGGCTGCTATATATATATGTACATACATGTATGGCGCAACCGGAAAAGGAAACGAATGTCCGTCCGCTCGCCTTCAAAAATTAATTTTCTCCATTTTTTTCAATCGAAACAAATGAAATTTAAATAAAGTTCAACTTTGATATGAAAAATTTCCAATGATAAGGGACTGAAATTGTATACTTTTTATGTTTTATGAGAGCTTTATCGAAAAATAATCCTTGGGGAGTTTCAATCAATTTTTTTGGAACTTCTACTTTTTTTTATTTCTATTTTGAAGATAAAAGTAAAAAAATGTTTAGACGCCCTTTCAACAGACACACCTCCACAAACACTTTCAACACTATTTGCAAAGATTTTCGTAATTGTTAACTAACACATAATTTATTTCTACATTCTCTATACATGCGATCTTTATAAATATATATTATATACTCTGCTCATATGTGTGCATATGATATAAAAAATAAAATTTTAAAAACTCATCACCAAACCAACAACAACAACTACAACAACCACGCTCGCTGATCTATCAAAAAATAAAATAAAATAACCAATTGTGAAGGTGAATAACGCCACTGCACGTGTACAAACCAAAAAAGTGACAACAGTACCAAACGGTAAGTGACCCTAACACACTCACACTATTTTCCACACACACTACACCCACATATAATCTTACACACATACCCATACATATATATATTCACATACACGGCAGCTAAGTTTAAGCCACATAATGAAACAAGTTCAAATGTTCGGCTAAGAAATGCAATTACGATGAAATGCAACAGTAGCAGCAGAAGCTACGAAAATAGCAATAAAAGTCTGCTCAATTTAAGTGTGCATTGTTTTTGCTGCTATTGTTTAGTTTCTTAACATTCCTCAAGTTTTCGTTTTTTTGTTCTTCGTTGTTGTTTTGTTTGTTTGTTTTTGGAACTTTTCACATCAACTTCTTTGGTGGCCAAAAACTGAAACTAACTAAAACTGAGAAATTGAGTTGCCAGCGAATGTGTGTTTCCTAATGAAAATGTTACTACTTTTTTTTTTTCTTGCCTTTTTCGTTGGCAGCACACGCTAGAACATTTTCCCCGGCTCAAAGCAATCAAAAAAAAAACAAAAGTTGTTAACTCAAATGCCACTAACTTGCGGGAAGCCATATTCAATACGACCCCCTCTGCCTTTTTGTATATTTTTGTAATTTAATTTCTTGGGGTTTTGCGGCTGCCTAACTAAATGCACATTTAAGACACACCAAAGTAATATCTAATACACATCAAATTAATGCGTATTTGTGGTTTCGATTAAGTTATGTTTAATGCGTCTGCTTTGACAATGATATTGATGATGATGATAATGATTGACCAGCGTTATTTATATGATTTTCATTTTGTTTTCTCTCAAACACCCCACACAGTTGTACTGACCAAAGATGGTGCCATACCGGCCCCAGCTCTAGGTGAGCCAAATCCAAAAAAAAATAAAAAACCCTAAAACCTCCACCCAATAAAACAAAAACCAAAATGAAATAATGAACGTATTTCGTAATCTTTTTGTTTTTGTAACTTGTGTGCCTGTCAGAAAAAAATTAAACTAAACTATGACACGAATGCTCGCTGCTTGCAGCTTCCGATCCCATCCGCCCTTCTATATGTTCGTTGGATTTTAGTGAGAGGTCCTCAGATATGCCTTGGCATGTTGCACGTTAACTGTTGCTAACTGTGTATTGTACTCGCCCTCCCTTTATTGGCTGAATGAAATCAAAATTAAAACCTTCGCCTTAAACGTATCTACAAGTTAAATAAGATAAAGATTAAATCTTTCCCAGCATGTTACAAAAAAGCTCAAGAAATATAAAAGGGGTGCCCTGAAATCTCTAGTAATTCATAAGTTCAAAAAGTTGTTCGTCGTTTATCATAAAATTATGTAAAATCGGTAACGATCTAGATTTGAAATATGAAATGTATTATTGGAGAATTATGGGGCACCTTCAATAAAATATGTTTTAAATAAATAGGATATAGAAATCAAGGCAATATATTTTTATGAATTTCAACTCAGTTGTCAGTACATTTATGATTAATTCATTGATTTATGTATTGCTGTTGGAAATGGGATTTCATAAGTATCAATAAGAGTCTTCTTTTCATTATCTTACTCAATTCTTTTCCTTTCTCATAACATTGCTTAAATTTAACTAAAGACTATCTATAAATTTATAGAAAACTTTTTGAAATATACCTATATCCAAGTTTATTCTCTCTGATTGCTCAGCTATTTTCCCTTCTCTTTTCTGACTTGATCTCTTTATAAATACGAGAATCAAAAATATCCATCTTAAAGTTCATTCAGCTAGAAGTTCTTAGTTATTTCTTGTACCATTTGCAGTTAAGCGCAGTTCCAGTTAAGGCTGTCTTCCCTTTTGCAGAAATAACTATAAAAAGTGGGATGAGAAGAGCAAAAGAAGTTGAAACCGAGAAAAGTTTTTCCATGCAATGTATAATAAATAATACTGCTGATTAAATCGTCTTCTCTCTCTGCTTGCCATTAAAAAGTATTCACAGCACAAAATCTATACTTTGGGTACGCTCAATACGATAAGCCGCTTACAAACCGAGCAAACCAAACCAAAGCGAACCGAACCCAAGGCATGAGATTGAAAAAGATGGGATGGGAAACGAAGGAGCATTCTGGTAAAGCGGCTCAGGACGTTGGCAGCTTTGCTCCAGCTCCATCTCCAGCTGCTGCTCCTGTTCCTGTTCCCTGGCGGTCGGTTATCCTTCTGCCGATGCAAAATGCTTTTGTATTGCCAACAAAACTTAGACTCGGACACAAAAAGGGCAATATGACCGAGGACAGAGGAGCATGTTTGCCGCTTTTACCAGCAGCTAGCTTCCCTGCCCTTGGCCATGTGCACGTGCACCTAATGCGCTTCATTTGCGTTGCACTAAATGCTGCTGGAGCCCAAGAAGTTTACCGGCTGTCACAGCCCATCTCAGTATACTACACTACAAAAAAGTCACAATTTGCTAAAGAAAAACCGACATTATATATTAGCTTAGTCCTAAAGTAAACAACTCATACTTTATCTAGAGATATATGATGTCTTTCTAAAAAAAACGTTACCACTTCTTAAAATAATTCATTTGAAATAAATACTTATGTTAATATACTAAGTATAAATGAAAGAATTATAATATATATTTTTCCCAAGTGCAGACAGAAGAAAGCATCGAAAGGACATCGCAGGGCTCTATTTTCTCTAGGTCCTGGCAGTCACTTTATCACGTTTCGAACTGGCTTCTTTTGCATGGCAAATCGCCTGCTGCATTATTACCCAGCCGGAGGACGTCTCACGTCGTTGTCCTGCTCGTTAGGCGGCAGTCAGGGTTTCAGAGGAGTCAGGCAGTCAGGCAGTCAGTCAGTCAAGCGGCAGTCGGGATAATTGCAAATAAACCACAAAGTTGCAAACATGTGGTGGCCTTACCCCTGCTGGCAAAAACAAACCACCCAAACAAACACACACACACGCAGACATAAATTTAGCAAAAAAATAAAGTTTTCTGGTTATTCAGAAGGCGGAGTAGCACTCTTGGGGCGAGGGGCACAAGAACGTTTTATCCAAGCCCTCTGTTTTGTTATGTCTTATGCAAATGCGCACCCCACACGCTTACTTTGTGCATTTGCAAGAAAATTTACTCCGTATAGGTTGATTTTCCCGCACAATTTCCCCTCTGACTTCTGGCTCATCTTCCTGCCATTTAACTTTCTTGGTATGTGTTTTTTCTTCTTTTTTTTTTTTGCCTTGATCCTTTGACATGTTAAACTTAATGTCCTTCTTTACTCTGTTCCCTTTTTTCACGCTGGTGTCTTTCTGTCTGTCTGACATGTCTCTTACTGCATTTTTCGATGGTATTTCTGGGTATTTATTTTGCCATTTTCCAAGGCAATTGCAGACTCCTGTGAATTTCCATAGTACAAAGAGACAAGAGCTCATTGTGTAAGCATTCGATCGGTGGAAGCAATCATTGCTTGCTTATTTGTCGTTTTATTAAGCTTTTCTTTTGCATTTGCAATGAATGCAAAGCTCAAATGTACAGAGAGAAAAATGAATATCTATTAATGCATAAGAACATTGTATTACCAACTTGTAATCTCAAAATTAGTTGTACATTTCTATTGCCTATCAACTTAAAAACTAATTATAAATACTACATTTTCCAACTACCCTGTTTTATGAGAATATAATCTTCTTAAAGACTTTTCTCTATGTGGAAACCCAATTTTAAATTCACATATGTATGCAAATGCCTCCCATTCCCAATGAGAGAAAACACAAGGATGCTGCATGCACAGCAAACAATGAAAACACAATGCCACAAATCAATTAGAACTCTACAGTATTTAACCAATTACCATAAGCACTAAAAAACAAAATCAATCTAGTATCTGTTATAGAGCTGCCTGTTTTTAATGTGCCTAAGACATGTATCCAACAATATTTATTATGGGCAACCCAACAAAAAATGCAACAAAAACTCTATTTAAATGCGAAACTAATGAAAATATTTTCTTTTCCCTTTTCCATGCCAACGATAAAAAAAATAACAATATATTTGCAAAAATATATAAATCTCTTGCCGGACACAGTCTGCGTACAATGGCCCGAAGGTAAGCGTTTTGTCCATATTTTTCTGTTAAATGTTTTATTGCTATTATTACGTATTTATTGCCTGCCATACTTTCGTTGTAAATTCTCAAATAATAATACACACAATTAAACACCACGCCCATACAGAGAAGCAATAAGTTATCATAAATGTACAATAATCGACCAGTTTTCGTTTCTGTAAACATACATATAAAACAACAACATGTATTTTTAAGAGTTTTATCAACGAATTTTTTAGCTCTTAAGCCGAAAAACCAAAAGCAAAAAACCAATATTTAGGCAGGGCAAAAATGTTGATATTGATATATGGCTATTGAAATATAAGCCCATGTGTAGGTCATCGACGGGAGGATTAAAAAGTCCAGAGTTCACCAAATGAAACCATTTTAGCGATTGCATTTGTTCGTTATTCTCAGTTTTATTATGTTGCAATCTGCAAATATGTTTGAACAAAGTATATATATTTTTACGAGCATTTTCTTTCGTTTAATAGAGATATATAATATGATTTATTTTTTTGGTAGGTCCCGACGGAAATTGCGTTAATCTATATAAACTATGCATACAATCTATATATGAATATAATGCTGCAACTTATTTGATAACCGTTTGTTAAACTATATTTTTTCTGTTGTATTATCATTTATTATATTTTCGTCTGCATATAACCAAAGTTCAATCAAAGTGAAAAATACCAAGCAAGACAAAATTACCAAAAACCAAAAGAAATTGAATTTGAAATCATAAAATGCCACATTAACACCCGCTCGAAAATCCCGTTTTAAAAGCAGGCCCGTCCGCCACTTTTTTTCTAGTCCTGATTTTATATTAATAATCGAAAATGACGAATAATGCTGATAATGGCAATGACTGAGATCATTATACTGATGGTTATGAGTTTAGCATATTGCGGCTGTGTTGTCTTATGCATACTACCTACTATATATACTTTATATATCAATTTATATGCCAACTATTTTATCCACATATCCTTTTCTTAACCAGTTTCGTTGTATGTGCGTTTCCATTATGATTATGATTATGAATTTGACTTTGACTTTGATTATTGTGTATTTCTTTGTTGTCCTGATTTACATTATCGTTATTACACATTTTACGTTTGGTCTGGTATTCCTTTGGTCTGAACATGTCTGAAATGCTCCTTAGCGTAAACTATTTATACTCGTACTCGTAACTGTAACTGGTAAACTCTCGTCGCGCGCCAAGATCCAACCAAAGTCTAACTTAGCACTAGAACTAAGCCAAAAAGCAACAAAAACAGCAACAGTAACCTCATCATGCATCCCACGAATATGTATATACTACTATAATTAAAAAAAAAAAACAGAGAAACCCTCCCACGCACACACACACCAATAACACTCGCATTCTAAGTTCATTTTAATGGTGACCTTGCTGGTCAGAAGAAACCAAATTGAAAACAAAAAAAATATAAATCTGTATGCCAAATCCAAGGTTATCGCCTGCCGGTCGCCGCCTGGCCGTTCCTGGGCGCCCCCGTTGGCGCCGGAGCCCCCGCCCTCACCCACCTCCAGCTGCCCGTCTCCATGCAGATGGCGCAAGCGCCGTCAGCGGTCGCGAGCGGTACGGCGGCATCGTCCGCATCCGCAGCAGCCGCCGCCGCCGCTCATGCAGCGGCCGCAGCGGCGGCCACGCCCATAATGCTCGCGCCACGCCCACCGCACAGCGCTGTCCAAGCAGCAGCGCCCACAGCAGCAGCGCCACGGCGGAGGTACGACGACCGAAAGTGTCCAAAAAAGGATCCTCGATTCGGGGTCCTTGGTGAAAAAGCGCGCCTAAAAGCAGAATTCAAAAAGCATAAGATGGAAATCGTTTACTACGTTTATAGGCGAGCAATTGGCTAAATATAAATACTTATGATAATCGTCAAAAGGACTCTGAATATTGCAAATTATTAAAAAACTCAAAGGCACTTTTAACTTTCTTTAACGAAGTAAAAATTGTAGATATTTGACATAAAAAAATATCATAAACTTTTTTTTAAATATTTTAAAGAGGTAATAGAACTAATAGACATTAGAAACATAACAGTAAAAATCAAAAATAAAACACTAAAAATGTAAATTATAATATAATACAAATAACTCAATTTTTTATAATTGTAAAAATTTCAATTAAATTATAATAGTTTACCTTGTAAATTCTTTGAAACCTTTTAGAATTTGAACTAACTAAAATGGTTTAGTTCACTTTGCCGACTTTGGGTAACGTTAACTCAAATAAAGCCTGTTTGTAAGCGTAGTAAACGATTAACCGATAAAAGTATTAATTAAACACTGCAACAACAACAACTAGAACCAGAACCAAGATCACCAACTCTTTAGCTATGAGAATCTTTGTACCATAATACAGTATAAATGTTTGTTGTCTTGTTACTTTGGTTTACGCATTTGGGTATGACTATTTGACTATCGATATATTCCATAAATATTGCATACATTTTTGGCGTCCTTGAGATTGCATTGTTCCAACGACTAGGCACACACACCCACACCCACACTCTCGATCGAAGCAGTATATTTGAAATAAATAAAACTAGTGGCAACCACCTGAAACTGTAATCGTAACTAGCTGTTAAGAATGGCAAGGTCTTAGCTTTAACCATAGTCTAAATTTTATATCGTAACTATCGAATATATCGTAACGTTTATCGGTAGCGAACATTTTGCCGCAGCAAGCATTTTTCGTAAGGCCTTTCTCTTAGAGCATCACTTTCTAGCAACCATACTCTCGTACTCTCTATTTGTTCTCTATCCAACTATCCCGCTTACCTCAAAATCTTGTTTGTTTGTTACAATTTGCACGATTTTCGATTTTTTGTGTTTATCTATATAACTTGGCTTTGAAACAATTGAAAAGAAACACGCATTCAATTTGCCAATTAAACTCCCAAAGAGCAGAAATCGAATGGAATTTTTAAAATTGATTTTTGCATGCCACCTAGACCACTCCAAAAAGTTATTTCCTTTCTTTGATTATTTTGTTGCCAAAGCATTTAATTTGTATAGCCACGGAAATTAGCAGAGAATTTTGGCACAAATATTTCATCTCAAATTCGTTCAACATTCTTTGCCGAACACACACGATTTAAGTTTTCGTCCAATAATTTGCATACAAATATGGCAAATCGAATTTTTAATTGCATATTGGTCAAACAAATTTTCAATTTGTGGCACAATGTTGCCAAACGAAGTGCACGCTCACTCCCATTCAGAGCCCCATAAAATAATTTCATACATTTCAATTATGATTTGTGCAGTGATTTGCACTGAAAATGTCATAATGCTACGCATACCTGTGGCCGATCATAATGAGCAGGCTTTCTGGTTACCTGACGGCTTTTCTGGCGAAATCGTTAATTATGGGGCCTCCATTATAATAAATTGAGTGATAAAACCGCGTGGAATTATTTAAAGAACAATATTAAAACGTGCGGTTATGTGGTCCGTTTACGAATTAAAAGCAAATTAATTGTAACTAAAGGAAAAATGTAAAACAATTGCAGACGAATATTCTGTTGTTAATATGAATTATTCAGATCGGAAATTTAAATAGCAAGAGGCTTAAAAAAATATTTCATGGGATGTTAGTGCAAACAAATATAGGTCAAAATTACAATTAATTTTCGTTAATTTTGAATTACCTTTTCTTATCATTTACCCTTTCGGCATGCAAATCAACCTATTCCTATCCACACACTACAACAAAATTTCACTTCCCAAAAATGAATCCCAACCTAAATCTAAATCTAAGTCCTAAACTGCATTTCAATCGGCCCAATTGTTCTATCATTCCACTTAGCACTTGGTAAATGTTCTTGCTAGTTTTAAATGTATTTGAAAGGTGCAAGGGTTAAACAAAAATTAAATGTATTTTATTTACTTAACTGCTTTTAACCCCCTCACAAACACACACTGCTAAATGCAATGAGTTGTTGAAATAAAAAGGTCTTGCCGCATACGTACACATTTGGATGTATGTACATATGCTATATACTACTGTACTAAAGATCGGTCCAATGTTTTTTCGTATTGTTGATGATAATATCTCTATATATATATATAATTATGCAATATAAAATGCAACTAATGCGTAGCATTTTTTGGTAATTCAGTGTTCTAATGTTTAAGTATGTTTCGATATAAATCCCATTTACATATGTATGACCTACACGTATGTCTTATGTATTGTTATATGTATATATCAACATCATCTCAGCGCTATGAATATATACCAAAACAAAAATCGTTACTACATAATGCCTAGATTTGCCATATACTATATACTATATATAAATATTTACTTATATATCAAGAGAGAAAACTAACCGCATGCGTTTTATGTTCTTTTCTTTTCCTTTTTCTACTTTTTGCACACAAAACACACACATAAACCAAAAAAAAAAAATATATAAACAAAATACACTGGTCGAAAATGTTGTGTCAAATGGTTGCAAAAAAAAAAAACAAACAAAATATATAAATCCCCAAAAAATATACGAATTTCCGTATCGGTTCGGTGATTCCTGCAGCCGCCGTTGCCGCCGCAATGCGTGGAGTGGCCATCCAGCGCGGACACGTGGGCGTGGTCGGCGCCGCCCCCTACCATCATCCCCATCATCCGCATCATCATCCGGCGCTGCTGGCGGCCTCCGCCGCCGCCGCCCAACAACAGCAGCAACGCCAACTGGCCGCAGCCGCCGTGGCCACAGCAGCAGCCGCCCAACAGCAGCAGCAGCAGGCGGTTGTCCAGCAGCAGCAGCAACAAGTTGTGGCCGCCGCCCAGCAGCAACACCAGCAGCAGCAGCAGCAACAACAGGCGGTGCAACAGCAACAGCAGCAGCAGCATCAACAACAGCAGCAGCAACATCAACAGCAGCAACAACAGCAGCATGCCGCCGTAGCCGCCGCAGCTGCCGCTTCGCATCCGCATATGCATGCCGCCCATGCCCACGCCCACGCCCACGCCCTTGGCCCCCAGTTGGCGCAACTCCAGGCGGTCGCTGTGCCGTCAGCGGCCAACAGTGCCGCCGCACTGCAGCAATCGCTGGCCAATGCACTGGCCCAGAATCCGAGCGGTAATCCCAACGCTGCCATAAACGCCGCCTATGCCGCTCGCCTGTCGGCGGCGTCGGGCGCCACACAATCGTCGCAAACGGCCGCTGCTGCTGCGGCTGCTGCTTCCATGGCCGCGTCGGCCAATGCGGCCAACAATGCGGCCGCTTTGCATGGATTCGCGCCGTAAGTAGAGTCCGCCGTGGACTTCACTCCGTCACACCCGCGATCCCGCCGTAGTTAGTCCGTTGTAGCCGTAACTTTGTACTTTAGTTGGTTCCGCTGCGAATGTAGTTTTAGCGCACCCCCATTCATTATCAATACTACGTTTATACGCACGCCTTTGAAAATTATGAATGTAGAGCTGTTTTTATTTATTTACTTATTTTTCTAAATATTTAAGGACTTTTTCTCTTTTGGCTTTACTATTTTATATTTTGTCAAGTAAATTTTTAAGCAAATAATATAATTGAACTTTTTTTCATGATTCGAATGTTAACAAATAAATTTTCATACATTGAATGTCATTAAAAGAAGCAAAGAACATTAAAAAGTTTACTCCAATCTCTTCCCAAAAGATTTATTAAGTCTTATTCATTTTTAAATGACTAATAAAATATTTAGGTATTTGTTTTCGATTTATAAAGTGAAATTACTTTTGAAACGAATATTAAAATATTGTGTATATATCTTTTTCATTTTACCACAAATACAGTTCCAACGAATTTGTTCAACATTTTTTGAAAAACTAAATTTCTAAAATTTTTTTTGTTTTTTTATGGCAGGCGTATAAACGTAGTAAAATTCATAATTTGTAAAATTATTTCCCTAACCTCTAGTTTCTTTTGGTGTTGCCTAAGCCGCAACCACTGAAGAAATCCCTCTCATATTTCATGATTTTAACCTAAAGCTTACATTGTTTATAGCTTAAAGATTGTTTTTCTTTCCATCTCTCTCTCTATGTTACTCTTATACGTCTCTATCTTGTTGGTGACAAATGTTTTTTAGCTATCTTGTGTGTGTAAAGTTTTAATATCGCATATAATGAAACCTAGACTTTGACTTATTTTGTATAAAACCAGCAATAGAAGAGTCTAACGAACCGAACGCAAACTGAATACAAAATTGCAAAAGCAGCAACCGATTAACGCACGCTAACACACACATCCACGTAAACTATCTATAACTCAATATATATATATATATACACGCATATATTTGCTCATACTCTGACTGACAGAAGTGTGTTTTTGGCATCGTATGACTACCTAATCGTTATTTTGGTTAAGGGACCTACTCGGTTGTATATTGTGTACCACTAGGCGTATGATGAATTTCGGTTTGAATTTGACTTGAAAGTGTTTTAATGCGACTGCGTCGCTCTCTGCCAGCGCCTTGCGTGCATGTTCTGCCCCGACATTATATATATATATTTATATAGACCTTTGATTAACTTATTTTTTGTGGCTGCTCTCTACACACACACTCACCCATGTATCCAATTTCACACCATAGCGTACGAATGAATGCTCCATTAAATATTGTATACTTATAAACACACATCAAGACATGCCAATCCAAAGAAGCAAAAAAAAAAAACCAAACTAATTAACTAGGTGCATGAGTGTCTGTTTTGTCTAAAGATGAAATGCAAAATTGAAGCAAGCAAGCAAGACAATTTTCGTAGTGTTTTGGGGAATGGAATGACCCATGTATGTGGTTGGTTGGTTGGCTATCTTTGTACTAGTACTCTATATAAACGACAATATCTAAACCTTTTGATTTCCCTTTGTTTCGTTTTCTCTGTCTGAAACATTTCCTCCAATCAGTTCGTCATCAAGTGGGGAATCAGGTCAGATCAGGTCAGTTTAGCACAGGCTATTAGCTAGGTAGGTGGGGTGTCCACTTTAAGTGCCAACTTTTGTTTTTCAGTTGCCCCTTAAGTTTCAGCCATTTACCCACAACAACAGCATCCGGTACCAAAAAAAAAAAAAATACAACAACATTTAATAAAAAACCAAACAAAAAACAGAAACCGGACGCGGATAAAGTTTTATTGGCCAGCGAGAAATATTTAGCATTTTTTTTGCGTTTAACAAGCAAACTTTATCCCGTCTGGTTTTTCATAGCGCCCAAAATCAAAGACCACACAAGTGCGTTAAAAAAATGAACCAAAAGAAAAATTTTGAATTTTGCTTTTAAGTGCCATAAATTGGGTGAGAGGCAGGAATTCAGGGGAGTATTTAATGTATTCCTTTGTCTGGTTGCCTCTCATTTAACTCACCCTACCCAGACACGATCCTACCTTGATTTTGTTATTAATATATGGTCTTCTTTTATCCATCTTGCCCCCAACGCAGTGTATACTATGATCCCTTCTTAGCAGCCGCTGCATCCGCTGATCCGAATCTACGCTTCCAGGTGAGTTTCGTCCAGCCAAATAGTCGTTTACCTAGTCTTAAGTTAACTCTATGTATTTAAGCATAATTATAAAGCCTAGTCTAGAGCTTAAACGATCCCCTAACTTGCCACGAAAATACATGAAAATATTATATAAATCTTACAGGCAGCCAAACCGGTCACTGAAGTTCCAGCCGCTCAGCCAGCCGCCATATTAAATGTAATAAAACTTTTTCAAACTAATATCCTAACCACAACCACCAAAAAAATTAAGAACAATTCAGTTTTAATTTGTATATTTTTATGGTAGCTTGTGAAAGACACCGTTTGAGTTTTGAAACATTTGACTTGGTTTTTGGAAGAAACGTTTTTATCTACTACTCATACGTATATTGTTTTAAGTCGCTTCCTTTAAGTTTCCTTTTGCATTATCCACGTCCATCCCGAACTAACGACGCGTCCTAATTTCTTGCTGTGTAACACGTTTAAGTTGAGATCGAACTTGGTAACTGGTCGTAAATCACTTTATTTTCTTGACTTAAGCTTGGCAAAGCTTACTTAACTCAATGTCTGAATAACAGAACACTTGTGTATAAGCTCTCTATCATATAATTGCATCCTTTGTTTGTTTTTCTTTTTAAACAAAAAATCAATTAGTGAACACAGGTGGCTTTATAAACCATACGCTCTCTATTGACTATTTTAATCTATATACTTTTTAAGTACTTCTGCTAGTTTCCTTAATTTGTTTCACAATTTTGCTTTCGCTGAATAATAATAACTACAAACTATTTATATAAATATTTACTATTCAATGCTGTAAACATTATGTAACTACTACAAATTCTTCTTTGGTTATCTTTCACGACTGTTACAACATACTCAACTCAACAACAACTATCACAACACAATTGAAAAAAAAATATAAACTGATTGAAATACAAAAACCATAAATTACAGCGCCGCACTGTGACTACGCTAAACAGTAACCCACATACGATCAACCGCATTCCGGTTCCACAGAATGTTTTGGTAAAAATAATCATATCTAGTTCTAGTTCTCCATACCCATGCACCTAGATATCCTTCCCTTCCGTTTGATTGTTGTCTCATTTTTGCGTTTTGCTCAATGCCTTTTTGTATGCACCATTTAAACTGTATGTCTATGCCTTAAGTCTTAAGTTAACCCTAGCAAGTAATTCGATACGATAAGTTATTTACTGGTTCGTGCCACGCTTTTCGGTTTGATAGCCTGGCATCTTGGGTTCTCCGTAGCTCGGTTCAAAACAAAAGGTACCAATCACCTGGCTTAGATTTTTAAGTGTATATAGAATATTTTTAATCACACTACTCCACTTGTTTGCACCCGTTTTTGGTTTTGGTTACAACATTTATATATATTTATTATGTGTGTGTATACTTTTGGCCTCCACCGGTTTGGGTTCCTAATTTCTCACCACACTTGCTCTCTCACCGTCTACTCCGCTAGTCTTGTCGTTTGCCGTTGTTGCCCCACAAAAAAAAAAAAAAAAGTAAAAGATATATACAAAAATAAATCCCAACCCCCGAAATGTAACTGCGTCTGTTTTTTCGAGTCGCCGCCCTCATGTTGCCCCAGTTTAACGCCCCATTTGCTTAACATTATTCCAGGCCACTGCTCCGCTGTTAAAGACACCGCTGTCTCAGGCCCAGCAGCAGGCGTACGCCACGGCGGCCACCACCTACACGGCGGTAGCCGCCCGGGCCGCCTATGGGGCCGCTGCCGCAGCAGCCGCCCAGCCGGCACTCGCCGGCTACGCCACCGTAGCTGGGTAAGTTATATATCCCCGATCTCATCAGCTGCAGAGGTAACCTGCCTCAGCACGACCCAAAACCCAGCATAAACAATATAATCATGAACCCCATATTCACCTTACGATGACTTCAGTTGGAACTTAACTACTATATTTAGGGTTAAACCAAGCAATATAACTATTAACCAATTTTTAATGAATATTTAAACAAGTATTTAATTTCCTTAGGCCCAACAGTTTTTTCATTATTATTCTTTTCTTTTAAATTTATATAAGTATATCAATTATCAACAATATATTATTATTTCATTTACCCTTTTATTTATTCTTTGGTTTTTTATGTTTTTAGATAAAAGCTTTACAATTTATTTCCAATTTACGTAAATAATAACCATAGAAAGAATATCATACAAAAATTTGTTAGGTTTATTAGTGTTTAGGTTTATTAGTTTTTAAGTTTATGATTTGGATTATATATCTTATTATAATTTTACATTCAAATTTTAGTTCTTATTTATTATTATATTTATTTATCTAGTTATAAATCTTGAAGTTAACCTGAGTATTGTTTATTTGTTGTGTTATTATTTATTTTATAAGTTCTTTGGATTTATCTCACTTTTCTATTTGAAATTTGACTAATTATTTGATTTTACCTCTTCTTTTTTAAATAACTTGACATTAACCATGTTTAATTGAGTAAAGTTTAGAAATCTAACACCGAAAACTGAAGAGCTACCACTGTCGATTGAACACTTTTGCAAGACCTTATCTAAACTAAATAACTTTTATTAAACAATTAAGAGCAATAAATCCGACTGGAATCATCAATCAACCATTCTATATCATTAAAAATCAAGAAAATCGCCATTGAGTATTACTAATAAGCTGAACATACGTCACAAAAATATTTATAGATATGCGCGCGAATATGCAGATCCTTATCTAGGACATGGCATTGGACCAGTTCCTGGATACGGGGTAAGTTTTTTATTATTATTCATCCACTCTAGATTAAATGAGCTCATATCATTTTATATAAACCTTATATTTTTAACAAGTGGTTTTCTTCATAGAATATTTTTAAAAACTATCGTATTTTCTATTCAATTTTACTAAACCTCTAAAATTCCTATTTTTTCATCCCATTTTTCAAAAGGCAACCATGTATCGCGGTGGATTCAATCGTTTCACGCCATATTAAGAACAATCTACGCCAGTCAGCCAAATAATGCACTTGAACTACTCTCGATGAAAATGCTCAATATATGAACAAAGCAAAGCAAATAAGTAACTTAGACGTAAATACTCCTCCCTACGTGCAGTAAGTAGAAGTTACAACTAAACCGATAGATGCAGGATACTCACACCCAACAGCAGACACGGCAACACCAACAACAGACGCTCAAAGTCCTTGGAGAGTTAAAAATCAAAGCTAAGCAACAAAGAAACAAAAAGAACATAAACAAATCAATGTCGTCCAGTAAAAGCAAAAAGCTAAACCAAAAAGAAAAATATACGCCGCTAAATGCAGTTCTATGGAGTTTATATAAGTAAACCAAACAAAAAGTCAAAAAAAAATATTTAAACATAAATTCAAATTGCAAAATAGTTTTGCAGAGAATGAAAAGAAAAATGTGCTTCATGCGTAGATTTTTACCAGAACAAAAGCTGAAACTTTGTGCGGCAGATCAGAATTTATATATATACATATATATATAAATATTACCGACATGATATATAGTTATTACATATAGGCATTGTATTTGTATATCAAAGCAAACCAGGAAAAAGAGCAATGTTTTTAGGTACTTTTCATGCTGAAACATCATCAAAAGAATAAATAAACCCTCGGTTGTTGATTTTCATAGCTTCGTTGAACTAAGTTAGTCTTTATGCTTTACAAATTATTCTAAAACATTAGCATTGTAGGATGTAGTAAGGAAAAGTAACAATGCAGCCACCTTAACAAATCAAATTGTATATTATTTGCAAACTGCTGAAGCACAAACAAAAATATATATTTATTCGTATATACTTTAGATCGATATCTCTAATTTTGATTACCCAAAGAATACTCATTTCTGTATTGTACTGTATTGTCAACGAATTTAATTTTAATGCATTGCTTGGTTGTTCCTAATTATTTTATATTTTGGCAGCTAAAACAACTGACACTCAACTCACGACTCAATTCGAATTGCTCAAAAAAATTGTAGCGCATAGGTAAATGCAAAAGATCAACACGTAGACATATCCTTGGAATATACAATAATATTTACTTTAAATGCCGCCATAGCAGCAAAGCGACAAAAAAAAAAAGAAGAAAAAATGAGAAAAAAATATTAGTTTTAAAAAGTCAAGCTTCCAGTGACAAAAAGCCATTGATGAATAATGTGGAAATCGAATAATAAGCATTAAAAATTACAATTTTTAGCTCTTACTCCGTAGCACTTTCCTTGTGTGTTGTGTAAAGAAACAAAAAAAAAAACAAAACAAAAAATTGAAAAAAGAAACGTCGTTTCGGTGTTGTTCATTTTCGGTATAGACCGAAGCGAAACTTCCCCAAGCAAACTAAGAATTTATTTTATACACACTCGAATCTAATGCACACACAAAACAAAAATGAAACCAAGAAACTTTTAACGTTGTGTATTTTTCAAATGTTAACGATTAAATGCTCAATGGAAAACAACCAAACAAAAGGACGTCGTTCTCTATTTTGATTCTTAGGCAGCTACTGTCGTCAAATTTATACTAGTTGTTTATCAACCATACTATGCTAAACAAAAACAAGCTACTAATTATTGTGTGTGTGTAATCGTGCAATTCTTTAGGTGTTCTTCGAATTTCCTTAAAAACCTACTACCAATTACTTGAAATGAGGGAATAAGAAAGGAATGAAAAATTCATCAACTCCAAAGAGCTTCAACTTTGACGATTTATTTTTATCTAATCACTTAGCAACTGTCTCAGATTGTACATATTTATGATGACTTATGGTATTTTTCCTTATTCCTCTCAACGCACACACAAAACAACACACGCACAGGCTAGGATCCTGGGAAATCGAAGCAATTTATGGCATACTCACATTTGTACCCTCATTATGGTGTACTTTTTGTTTGATTCTCTCTTATGATCATGCATTGATATACTATTTTTACGTTGACATTTTTAAAGCCAAAGTTTATATTTTAAATGATTTTTAGTTAGGTATTAGTTTATATGCTGACGACAGACACAAATGGATAAGTAAATGATTACGAACTAAAGGGAAAACAATAAAGAAAAACAAATCGAACCCAACAATTGCCAAATTAATCGTAGCTTTCAACTGAATTATAAAATAAAGACGTAATTAAATTTAATGAATTTTTCAACTAGCGCAAAAATAGTTTGCCAAAAAGCCTAGCATACTTTTTGGCCCACCCCGATCACACACCAGAAAACAAAACAAACAGAAATTTTTGGGTTTGATGAGCAAAAGCAAGAGGAAAACCATCTAGTTATAAAACAAACTTAAATATAATACGGTACGGTATATACATTTAAATTATGAACTCAACTTCCACCGCAAACTTTTAAAAACAAATAAAAAACAAAACTAAGAAAAACACAATTTTTGTCTTAAGCAATGCGTTGAGGAAAGTCAACCTACAATTAAATTATAAATGCAAACGCAACTCAATCAAACACTGCAGCTATATAATAACATACGATATATGATGTATATGATAAAGTCTTCATTTAACCCGATCCATTTTGTGACCCCCAAAAAAAAACTGTAATCTGTGTAGTCTAACCGTAAGCCAGCGCCAGCTTTTGTTTACTTTCACATAGATCAGATGCCTAGGCGTCATATAAAGTATAAATATAAAGTATATAAATATATATTATATGGAAACTCTAATCTTTAATGATGTGCCAAATTGTAAGTTGTACCATTTGTTTTTATGAGCAAATGCAAAACACAAATTGAAATAAAAATATGAATTAAAACATAAAACATTGAAAATAGCATTCAGTTTTCCTCCTCCCGAAAACCAGAAAAGGAATACGCAAGAAGCCTATTTTGATTTTAAAACATTTAGATGGTAATGGTAAATAATTTTTTAATTTTAGCATTGTGTATAGGAACGGGCAAGGCTGCAAAAACAAATGGCCAAGCCGAGCGTTCTCAGGCGCTACCTTACAAAACAAAATTGATAATAGAACCGCAGAGACGACAAAAAAGTATTATATTAGCAACAATCGCAGAACAAAGCCCAACCAATAGCAAACACAAATAAACTAAATATAAATCCAGCTCAAAATTAAATTTACTTGACATATACATGCCGGAAGGTATTGAATGGAAAATTTCAATAACAAACAAACACAAATTCCGTAACGTATTGGTTTATATCAATTTTCAATTTGTAAGGTTGTGACAAATTGTAAACAAACATAGAAAACAAAAATGAAACAAGAAACAAATCCATGGAAAATTGTAATATTGTTTGTGAATGGCAAATAAAATAGCAAGAAAGTGGAAAACATTTGAGATTCATACAAAATACATTTGAAAAGAACGCCAGAGGGAAAGAGCGAGAAATGCAATAAAAATAACTTTAAAAAATGCAAAATAATCCAAACAATTGAGTTTTCATTTGAGGGGGCCCAACCCTGTTGACAGTAGTCCATAAATTACGGATTCGTGTCTCCTTTTTTGATGCACGAGGTAAGGAGTTTGTAAGGTAGCATTTAGCAGCACACAATCAATCATAATGGTCGCAAAAACTTATGACTCCTTATCCACCATCTACCGGAAACCCTTTGACGGCTCACACCTCTATGGAAAACCTCTTTAGACATTTTAGCCTGGCCCACACGCACATGTAAAAAATTTCATCAATCATCAATTTACCTTCCGTTAGAGCCCGGCAGTTTTTCTTCATTACTCCAAAACTCTTTGGCACTCGGGGCGTAATTAAAGTTGATGGCCGGCCATTTGCATGCAAGTTTATTACAATGCAACCGCAAACATTTAACACCTCTAAGTCCCACACACACATCGTTCTATGTGTACAGAGAATGCCGCGACATGCAAAGGCTATTAACGTGATTAAATCAAATGGCTCCACCACTTGAGTCCACCAGCCTGTAATTATACAAATTTCGCATTTGATTGAAGAGTCCGACATCCAACATGACATTTCTGAGGTAGAACACACTAGCATATAGTTACAGCGGTGGGTGTTGGAATAGAAACGAAAAATATTTTTATTTAATTAAAAGTATAGGTGTTTTTAGCATTAATAGTATTTTAACTAACAGACATCTTTTGTTGCCAATCCCTATTTAATTAAAAAAAAAAAAATTAAAATCAAAATATTATATTTTTAGCTCTTTAAATTATTCTCCTTTTTAAATTAATTTTCCCTGTTTAATAAAAAGAAAGTCTTAAGTAATAATTTTATAAACAGTGGCTCTTGCCTTAAAGTTATTAAATTTGTTTGACAAACTATAGTTTTCTCATTAACATGATTTGTCAAGTATTTATATTCTTCACAGAATAAATAGAATTAACTGAAGTGTTGTTTCTATTATGCTAACCAGTGCTGTATTATATAGAGCCACATAGACATGGTTCTGTTTTAAAATGTGCCATGTCAAACCGACAACCGCAGGAAGTAAACGCCTCTTCGCCTCTGGTTTGATTTGGTCCTGCTGGCAGTTTTGGGTTTGTGGCCAATGCGGCCGCTGTGTGACATAATAAATTATGCTGCAGGCGAATGATTAATTTTAGATGCATGCGACATGACAGTTTCGGAAGTGTGGGACACACGCAGCGCACCCAGTCGAATGCATACAAAATTAACAGCAGTAACAGTTGGAATTAGCCATCTCCAACTCTCCAAAAGGCAGGCAATCGCAGGACGAAATCTGTGGCAGGCTGCCCATGGGTTATTTGCTTTCTTCTCCCTATCTATCTATCTCCATTTGAACGGCCCGATGGGCCCCATGAATTATTACGTGCAATTATTTTCTAATTAATTATTTGACAGCCCAGCGAATGGCAGACGCTCGAGCGGCGATGCCATGCCATGGCGCGATAATTTTTTGGGCACAATTGGCCATTCGATATGGCACGTAATGGGCGCCATTAAATTGGCCCGGTCTGCCTTCTGATTCTCGCAATGGAATACGGCCAAAATACACTTTTTGCTGGCAGTTTGATTTAAGAGATACTTAAATATGTAGGCCACAAATGGAGACGGTGCCCAGCCGACTGCCAAAAGTAGGGGAATGAAGCGGAATAATAGAGAAAATCCTGCGATTCAAGGAGAGTTAAGCAAGTCCAGCGGCTGTTGGATTATGACTAATGGCATAATTAAATTGGGATGAAATTAGTTTGGTCTGTTGAGCGCAGGAATATGGTGTACGTCGAGTAATAAGACTGGTAAGTCCTGTCGGTAAGTTAGTTTAAACTTGTTTAATTTAATTATAAAATTAGGTTAATTCCTCTAATTAAATTCCTTAAACAATATTCTTCAGGATTCTGCAATGAGAACAAATTAGTTTGCTACAAGATTTTTGAAGATTTTATTATATAACTTAAGTTGAACTAATAAAAACTAGACGAAGTATTATTCATTAGTAAATAAACATAAATCGTTTATTTTTAAAGTTTTAGCTTAAAGCAACTTGTCTAAGCAATATAATATACAAAAGTTACAAATTTTCCTTTAGTCCTATCCTAATCAAAATCTTTATCCATAGCATACTTTTAGCTCCCAGTTGAAAAAACTTTTAAATAGAACACGAGCCACTTCAATTATCTAATTGTAAATGGTTGCCACCATTTGAAAAGTGTCAAAATTACTCGGCATCTAATCAAAGCACTTATCATTACCAAATTCCAATCGAAACAAACAGTCCCAAAGCCACCTTTTTTGGCAACTCTCTTCCACAAAACAAACTGCTAACGAGGGCCCAAAACATCGGACTGGCAAACTTGACCGATCGTTGCCACGAGCCCAACAAAAACCCCAAGCCACACCACCAATCCCCACTCCACCGAATTGCATCCTGCTCCCGACCGCGGCACAAAAACTAATTACATTATTTCAACTTGATGCAATCAGAGAGTGCGTATGCGTGCCCCCACGAACCCTGCTGCCCCTCGCATCGGTTTACCCCAGTGACCATCCGCGTTTCGGTTCAATTGAATGCCAGACAGGGATGCGAAACTAAAAATATCAGAAAAGAATCCAGGAATCATGATCGACGAAGGTATACTCAGTAATGTTGTAATTTATAAATAAAAGTGTTAAATTATTGTATTATTTAAAGCCTATTGAAGCCACTTCAAACTACGAAAAGAAAACAGAAAATGTTTGTATTTGTAAGGCTTTTGATTAAAGTGAGTATAGGGTGAGTATATTTCGAATTAATCATGTTTTAAAAGTAACTTACCTTTTGAATTAATTTTTAAACTAAGTTTTTTTTTTACATAAAATATAGTTTAACCCATGTAAAAATGGCAAAAATCCTTATATGGCTTCAGTTTTTTCCTAAGCAACACGCCTACAAAAAAATTCTGAAAATACTTTTAAAGAAATCCGTTTTCTTTATTGGAAAGATGCTGATACAGTAGATTGTCAATGGATGTTCTGTTCTATAACAGGATAACTGGCCATACCGACCATTGAACAAACAACAGAGACACCCCTGAAACTCCACGATATTCGGCGTGTAAAAACGAAACAACGAGAAAAGCCCCGCAGCCATGGAAGTTGAAATCCCCGCAGGACATGCCGATGCACGCAAATCACTGCAAAAATGACCATTGGCCAGGGCTGATGTCGATTTCGATGGGATGGTATGTCCGGATGGCGAATCGTTGGGCATTGTGGGGGCTGTGCTTTACGAGGCGCATCGGTTAGATGGGATGCACCATAGTGCACGGGTGTGTCCTGGATGCGAGCGTGTTGGATTAATGCCGGCAGCTGCGGCATGAACAACCGCCAATAATTCAACGAGCGGCGTTGGGCATAAAAAAATCGCAGCATCTGCAAACCTGGCTGGCAGTTATTTGTTGTTATATTTGTCTGTTAATTGCCGATACAGCGCAATAAAAACCCACACCAGTACACAACCAGCGAAATTTATAATTAACAGTGTCGTTGGCGCCTTGTACGTGACTCGTAGCGCGTTTCAATTAAATGTTTTTAAAGGCCACCGTACCCAGATCTCATTTTCGATTATGCAAATTGCGCTGGGGTTAAGGCAGCACTGCACTGCGTCTTCAATTAAAACTGATTTATTTTTGAAAATTAAAATACAAATTTTAAAACAGTTTCCTGAAACCTTTCAGATAAGGAGTAGTATTTCTCCGTTATTTTCTTGTTTTATTAAAACATGAAGATACTTTTAGATCAATTCCTTACGCTTTCGTAAATTAAAATATGCTCTTATGACAATTTGTAATTAACAAATTATTTACTCTTATTTTCTTTAAGCACTTTCTCATTGCATTTAAGAATTTTTCATTCACCTAAAATGAGCAACACCACCTAGAGCTGTAAATATTCCATAGACTACAAAGCTAAAGGCAAATGTCTAATTAATCGAACATCCAAAGAACATTTCCAACTCTTTCACCCTTTGACCTCATTTGCGCGTTTAATGAAAAATCCCCTTGGCTTTTGGCTTTTGAATTCCGCCTTTGAGTTTGCTTTTGGAGCATTTCGTGCCCGCCCGAAACCATCAAAACCTCCGGTACCGCAAAATCGGGGCAGCAACCGAAACGTAAACGAAATTCCCATGACTGCAACATTTGCAAACACCGCAAAGGAAGCAATGGGTCCATTCGGATCGATTGGGAAGCAAGCTTCTTAACCACAAAATAAATAGCTTGCCAGCCGCAAATCTTGTTTGATTGTCTAAATATTTGGACGACCAGTGGGGACACACCAGATTTTCCCATGTCCAAGTTCTTCTCTTAATCTATAAAACAGCATTCCAAAATGAAAACCGAAGACATTTACTGGTACAGAATATGTTTTCTTTTTCTTTTTGAATAATTTTTTTCTGTGAAACTACATAAAAGTCTACAAATAAAATAGTTAGGCAATATATTGTGCAGTTTACATTTATTTCATTATGTAAATATTTTATATTATTAATCAAAAAGTTTAAAATTATATAATATAACGAACAGTTTTTGTTAAATGAAATACTAATTTTCTCTTTAGCTAGTTTTACTCAATTGTCAGAATTAAACTACTGTTCATCGGGTTAACTGACGTAAGAAGCTTAAATATGTCGAACATTTAGTTTGATGGGAATGTCCCTTGATTCAGGTGGAGAAATGATATCCGGAGCTCAAGTGTACAATGCATCATTTGCTGCGACCCTTTCGACGCTCGAAGAATGCCATGCACAACCCAATTTCATGTGTAATCATTTTGCTATTTACAATCAATTGCCAGGCACTTGGCAGCCTCTCAGCCCGGATCGCTCGCATATCCTTGGCCAATTGTTATTGCCGCATCATTGCACTTGAGTCGAGGCAAATCCTCGAACACCTCGACTTCGCCTGTCATTTGCCATGCATGGGAACTGTCCGGGCTCACTTGGCCACCCATCACCGACAGCTGTTGCCGGCGTGACCTTAGACGACTGTCATAACTCAGCCTGCAGCCTGCTGCCTGCAGTTTTCCCCCATTTTCCACCCCCTGGGAGAGAGACTTTTCCCATCCCGGCGACCTTTCCTCCCTTGGAGCTGTCTGTGGCGGAATTATGCAATGGCTGCTGGGCTGCCTGTGCAGTCATTTTTCAAAGATTCAATTGTATATTCAATTCAATTTTTGTGATCAACAACGCCGTCATTGTCGGCCGCGGGGGAAATGGCGCTATTGGTTGGAAAAAAGATTACAACACTTAAAAGATAATTATAAAACTGAAACAGGTTCATTTTATTTTAACTCGTAAATAAATATGTCACATAATACAATACCATATATTAATAACAATAGCTCTAGAAAATAAAACTTCTTTTGTAAATGAATTTTTTTCTCCGATATTTGTTAATTGCTTAAAAATAAATAATAGTGGAAACCTTTACTGAAAGCTTAGCTGATTAATTTATTACTGCAATTGAATCCATTATACACTTATTATTATAAGAACAATAATTGAATTAATTAATATTCACTGTTCTCTAATTACTCAACACAATGACATAAAAAAAATATAAAATAAATCAGTAAAAAATGTTTCATTGTTAAACTGTGTGGGCTCGCAAAAAATTTCAAATAAAGCACAATTCAAATAAATGGTTTCATGCCTTTATGGAAGGTCTTTTTCTCCTGGGCTCATGATTTTTTTCCAGTGAATAAAAGGAAAAACCCAACCGCTTCGAAAACCACTTTAATGTGACAAGTAATTGAGCGATGTGATGGAGGGGAGAGCCAAGTTTACTGCAGCCAAATGTGGGGGGGCTTAAATCGAAACACAATTCGCTGCTGCCAAACAAATGACCGAAATAATTGCGTAATTAAGCATGAGTTTAATAACACACTCAAATGAATAGGAGGACTGACAGGCGAGCATCCCAGGACCTCGGGGCCATCAATCAAGGAGATGACAACGGAAATTCTGTTTGGCAAATAAATCATAAAAAACAGAATAACAAACGAGGCGGTTCTTTGCGGTTGAGGCTGCGCCTAGTTTAATGCTTTGTTTGGGCTTCTAGTCTCTCTGTGTGTGTGTGTGTGTGTGTGTGTGTGTGTGTGTGTGTGTGGGAGTGTTTGTTGGTGTATTGGTGTCTTTATGTGTTGGCGGTTTTTGCGGTTTGCGTTTTGGCCCCCAGCTTTACCTGGACAAACACCGGAAGTGGGTGTGGCTGCTGTGCGGGAACTGCGCTCTACTGCGTGTCCCTCAATACCCGTCTCAAACTTTCTCTTTGTATATATATACACAGGAAAAAAATCACTTATGATTCCAAAAATGTTATCTTATTGAAAATATTGGGCTTTTATTTTTACATTAATACTGGAATTTTCATTGATAAACATCACAAATAAAACTCCTTTTATTCTTGTCCACATATTTTCTAAAAATCAGGTAAATTTAAAAACTAATAAAACTCTATACAGTCTTGTAATAATAATGATGACAATAAATTGACAACAAAATAGTGTAAAAATCACAGTAGTCTATAAAATTGAAGTCTCAATTAACAATATCGTTTTACTACCAGTTTTAATTTGATTTGTTTTTTCTTAAATATAAATACTAAATTTGTGGTTTTATTTTATTGACTAAAATTGAATCTGAACTTTTTTGTTGTGTATACGTGAGCGCAGGTGTAAGTGGGCTGGCGTGAGTGTGTGTGTGTGAGTGTGTGTCGTGTTTCATTATAAGCTCAACGGCACTTAGCACACATTTAAGCCGCTTTGGATTTGCTCTCTTTGCTCACACCCATAGCCAGCCGCTTTCGGAGACCTTTTTCTGTTGTTTGGTCCTTCGAAGGACCTTTTATCCACCCATAGGTTCGCCCGCCGGTCGTTAGTTGTCAACCCTTGGCTGAATTATGCACACAAGTTTTGGAGGCATGCCTCATCCGTTTTGGCCACTTGCCCGAATCCTGCTGCCATTTCACTCGACTTTGTTGGCACACGCTTTCATTATGCAATTATTGCATTTTTAATTTTTGTGTCGAGTCATTTAAAATAATTGTGCGAACACTTTGTGACAACAGTGGCATACAGCAGGGGCGTGGGTCTGCCTTTCTGGCTCTCAGAGCCTTGGTGACTGCCAAGGGCCAAAAACACTCCACAAGTGGCTTAGATTTTATCCTGGGCACTTATGATGTCTGGATGCTCGAAAATAGCAATTAGTATTTTAATTTGGGGAAATCACTTAGCAACATATAAATAAAGATTCTTAAGGATAATTGCTGCCAAGCTCTATTCTAAGCGGTGCTACTTGTTCTTCCAGTTTTATTTATCCAGATGACCATGCGCTTTTATAAAAAATAAACTTTTAGTTAAGGTTTTTAAATAGGAAGTAATTTTAGATATCAAATATATTGAAATTATCTTATTGCTTCAATTTGTAAATAATAAAAACAAAAGTATTTTCAACTCTTGTCTACTCATCTACTCATAACTCTAAAGAGAACAAATTCTATCATACATTTTAAATACTCTAACATAAACCGTTGTTTTATATCAAATAATTAAACTTTTACAGAATCGCAGACAGTCGTTTACAAACATATAAAATGGCAATCATTATATAAATAGCAACTTAAAACCTAAATAGCTCTATATTTTTCCACTAACAAATGTAAGATTAAATTTCGGACACATTTAACTCCCGTTTAATCCGAAATAAAGACATATACGAGACATTATTGCAAAGCTTAGTCAGCAATTAGATGTTTATCTTTCCGATTGGACGATGGACAAAGCAGATGGCCTGGCGGCTGGCTGGAATTGATTTGCGCGAACGCGTTATCTGCCTAATTATATTAGTTGGCTGCCTCCGATTTTGCCTGACATGGCAAGGCATAAGCGCATTATAACGCTTCACAACCCGCTGAACCGCCAATCCCAAATTATGCATTGCAATTACACGAAACCGAATGCAATGGGGCGATATCAATTGCAGTCGGACAGCGCGCACACACACAAGCCAAAGCCAAAGCGAAAGCCACCTTGTCATTTTCCCGCCCCCAAGGAAAATGGCTTAATTGTTGGGCACACGCCTACTTTACCACCTCCCACTCAAACATGCCAAACGACCGTGCGCCTCAACAAGTTTGCAGAGGTAACAAAAAATCAATAGGCCTCACAGCAACACCAAACAGCAAAAAAAATATAAAGAGAGGAAGTTGGGGCATATTAATTGGCCGTTTCAGCGCTACGCCAAAAATGCTGAAAATACTTTCACGCTCGTTTCAAGGCAGGCAAGGATATGTTATGTGAGTACACTCGTTGCCACGTGCCCGGGAATCGCAGCTCCCCGCCACGATGTCCTCGTTGCCGCTGTCCTCTTCTAATGGGTGTCCTGCACGCAAGCCCCAGCCCAATTCCAATTCCAAACCCAATCCCAGGCCCAAGTCTGCAACGAAGTCGGGTTGGAGTTGCTGCCAAAAGACAAGCATCTTGAGGTACTTACTCGTCGGATTAGCCAAGCACAAATACATGTAATCAAACATGAGCACTGGCAAAAAATAACCACAATTATGGTTTTAAAGTCAAGATTTTAAATAAATAAACCCTTCAAAAAATACTTTAATAATGTACATTGATCTTAAGTACAGTGTATATATACACTAAATAAATACTGTGGGCTTAAAAATCCAAAATTGTGAACAAAAAATTGTAAAGCCATCAACATTTAAGCTGCAAATAAATACTGTGGGTTTAAAAATCCAAAATTGTGGACAAAAAATTGTAAAACCAACGACATTTAAGCTGCAGAATGTACCTGGAAAAAACTGGTTTGGTAAAACGCTGATTAAAAAGAATACCAACAATGGCTTGGTTTTAAAAATGCCATTCAAAAAGAATAAATATTATTATTTTTTTTTAATAAACAGCTCCCGCCTTTTTTTATAAGCGATTTGTTGTCTGTTTCCGCAGCAGAATCCCCACTTTAGTTTTTATTTCTCCGAGTGCTCTGACAACCGCCTTGTGTATATTTAACTTTTCAACTTGGAACTGTCCTGAATCAGCTGGTGGCTTTGCAGTTGAATTTATGCCTGCTACTGATTTCCCGCCTCTCGACCGTCGACCGTCGCCTTTCGACTGTCGGTCAAGGCTGACACAATAACGCACCTGGGGTTTCGCCAGGAGTGGCGACTGCCTTCGAGATCCCCAGTGAATGCCGCCTTCAAAAGCAGGCCAAGCTGAACCCAGCCCAACCCCTGCGATTCCAACACGGTGGCTGCTTGTAAATTTATGCCCATAAAAATGCACAAAAAGGAAGCGGAAAATGTGTTGTGTAAAAAGGACGACGGTGAAAATAAAATCAACAATAAATTTTACATGCAGCCACATTACGAAACAATGCCTGACGGGAATCCCCCTCTTTTGCACATGGGCGTGGAAGTGGGCGTGAGAGTGGGCGTGGGCGTAAGCGTGGGGCGAACACACTGCAATTGGTATTTTTATTGCGTGTTCAACACGGCGTATGCGTAACACAAGCGCATGCCTGGCAAGACGCTTCTTTATGGCCGCTTTTGACTTATGCCTCCCCATAAAATGCCATAAAGCGAAATTAAATACGCGAAATGTAAAAGAGATATTTTCGGACGCCAACGGTAGATCCTCAAATTGATTGGCATTTCTATCAAATTTTGTGACATTTATGCCATACAGTCCCCCCCAAAATGATTCATGAGTTTTTCCAGCCAAGATTTATGGTCAACCCTTTTTGCTGGTAATCGATTCAAAAACAATGACCATTCCCTGGTCCAATTTTTATTAGCCAGCGTTCGTTTTCGTTGTCCCCTGAAGTAGGTTACGATGTCCCCTCCAATTTAAAGCTTGTTTCTCCGGAATTTTGATGTTTACGGCCGGGGGGCGTGGCCTAGGTGGTTCGGTTACGTGAGGCACATCAAAGTAACCGAGCTCCGCGCCCACTTTTCCTGTTGCGAAACAACGTCAAACGCTGATGAGGTGAGTCCCCGAATTGGGGTTGACATGGGACGACGCTATCCCACATTTCCCAGTACCCATACCATTTTTCCCATCTGCCGCATCTGTTGATTAAGCTTTTGCCCAGTTTCTCCGTTCCGCTCTGCTTTTCACGGAGCTCCCACTTTTGTCATCATTAATCAACTGCCGACAAGGCGCATCGACAAAGGCCAAAGGAATGTGAGCAAATTGCTGACTGTGACTGGGGATGGGAATACGAATGCGAATGCGAATACGAATGGGAATACGTAATAGAAATGACTGCTGTTCATCACTCGCATCTCTCTATTTGCAGCAGTTCGCCTCCTGAATTACAAATAACAAAGAGTCAACACATTGACACTTGATTTTGCACTGCACTGCACATCTGAGCCTGATTAGAACCCACACTTGCCACTCACTTTGAACTTGAAACTTGAATCCGAGACGGAAGCGGAAACAGAAACAAAAACAGAAATCGGAGCTGAAAACTTGACAGTCGAGACGGCCTGGGGACAAGTTATCCGAAGATAACGCCTCTGTAAGCTGCCATAAGCCATTCCAAATCAAATGCTCGGAATGGAACAACAATTACATAAACTTAATAACTTGATAGCCCCAAAGATAAGCTGGGCAGGAGCAAAAATTGCACTGCGAAAAAGAGCTTTCATTAATGAACCAATTTTTTTTTTAAATGTTTTAAAGTAAATCAACATTTTGGTATACATTTTTCACAAGCTTATTGAATTTCTAGTTCTTCAAAAACGATACAAAGAAATGGATTTACTTTACTTAATAAATGTATATTAAAAAAATAGTACTTCATTATTTATTTAAACAAGTATTAAAGCAATAAAAACAAAAAGAGGACTCACAAAAATTATACAATTCTTAGTTCCTAGAAAAAGAATAAAGAAAAAATTAAGTTTGAACTCAGTAATTTTCAACAAATGATTCAATTTGTATTTTAAAATAGCTTTATTCAAAGTACATTTTTATAGGTGCGTAAAAATTAAATAAAAACTTTATGGGGCTATGAATATATAAATATGCATATACGTATAGAGGCAAATAGGATTAAAAGCGTGTACTTTTGTTTTAAGAGAATCCTTTTATATTTAAAGTCCTGAAGGATTCGAACCAATTTAAAATCCCAGCTAACAGTGTAGCTTGGCCAACATAGGGAATTCGAAAAGAGCCAACAAAATGCCCACCGGCTGAGGGCGGTGTCTGTTCGAGCTCATTCCCAATTACAACTCCAGCCTGGGGGCCTTTTTCGGACCTTCGGTTGCACACAATTTTATGGCCGCAAACAATTTTCCAACGTTTCGTAAACTTTTCACCGATGCACAGGGACGAGGGAATGGCGGTGGAGCGGCGAAACGAAGGGAAGCTTTTAAGGACGTGGGCCTGTTGTTGGGTAAATACACTTCACTTATTACAACACTTACAGCTGTAAACGAGCGCACGGCCCAAGGCTCGATTTGACTTTACTCGGAACTCGGAACTCGAGCTCGAGGTGCATGAATATTGCAGGACCGGGCCAGTAACTAAATGGAAGGCCAAAAGCTGAGGGCTTCAGCGGGTTCCAGTCCTTTCAGGGAATTAAGCCGCAGCAACTAGAAGATGACAACGCCGGGGCCAAGGAACTCAGATGTTCTGCAAATGGATGATAAGGCGCTAGGCGAGTGGGCCACCCGATCAATCATATGTGTAGCGGAAGGAATATACTCTTAGGTTCTCGTAAAATATGTATGTTTTTTAAAATGTGCAAACTGACAGCAAACTGCCAACTTTTTCATACCAATGAGTGTGGGTGTGTGAGTGTGTGTGAGGGCTATGCAAATGAGCTGCAAAGTATGCAATGAAAGCTTGATTAGCATATTGCGTATACGCCACGGTGCGCAGCGTGAAAAATGAGCAAATTGTAAATGCTTAAAGTGGAAGTCGGCAACTGGGACAACCTTCGATAAGTGTGGATAAATTGAAGGGGCAATTCCACTCACTCAAGCACACACTCCTCATTCACATGCCCCCTCCAGAAAAGGTTTAAAATAATATTACCCATACGCCACATGTTACGTTGCGGACTTAAAGCAATCCCTTTGGCCGCAAACAGACGTCAAAAACATTTGCAAACTAATTTAGAAACTATTTCGAAATGTTCTTCCCATTGCCAGGCCACAAAATGTGCCACTTCAACGCAATAAGCCGGCAGTCTACCCAAGATAATCATTTACAACAACAACGGCAGACAAAGGCTGTGCCGACAAGACCACCATATGCGAGCCATTTCCCAGGGCAGACGCAAAAACAGGAGGAGCACAAAAAAATACATATGTATAAAATAAGAGAGACAGGGGCGAAAAATCCCCAACAACTTTTTGCGGGCATGCATGCCCTTGGTGGCCATAATTTATAGACTATCTGCCAAAATATTCCAGCTGAACCATAAAGATTCAATTTCACAAGCAATTTATATAACTGAAACCCCTTAGCACCCCCTACCCAACCTTATTTTTTCCCCAACTGCCGTACAAATGAGCAACATTCTCGGACCACAGACGGTTATTTATGCCCTGAAAATCACGTGGCTTGACCCCCGAAAAATCTGCCATATCCAAATTAGTTTTAAATGAAAACTCCCAGTCGCTGGCTCTATATTTGTGTTTTGGGGGGCGCTACCGCCCGAGTGTAAATTGAATTAAAATTATTATATTTCTGAGCAAACACAAATGGCCACGTGCAAAAGTTTAATTAAATAGTATTTTATTCCTTTGCGCTGTCTAGTGCCGCTTATGCGCATAACTCGTGCATAAGTTCGGGTAGTTCGCCCAACCATCTCATTTTCCTTGGCCGGCAGTGGAAAAAGTTTTAATTTGTTGACTTAACCGCAGTTACAGTTACAGGGGGGCCCCAGCACCCCGGATCGGGCATAACTTTGCCCGGCGCAACTTAACATGCATATCTCGTCGTGCTGCGAATCCCCTGGGAATCCTGGGGAAAACGGATTCCAGGCCAGCGGGCTCCTCTTTCCATCTTTCCACTTTCAGCTTGCCACTTTCCACTTTCAACTTCCATTTGTGCGCTCCGCTCAGTTCGCTTATCGTCTGTTGCACACGCAGTTGCAGCGTTTTTGCATGCTCCCTTCTCGGCTTTTTTGCAACCGATTCCCCTGATTCCCAGTTATATAGCCTCAGTTGCAGCTACCACTACAGCCCCTGCTTAGCCATAAATATGCAGCTTAAAATGGCTTTCGACTGGCGGCTTTCGGCTTGCGGTTTACGTGGCGTATGATTGATGCCTCTTTGGCCCCCTGCCCCGGATGTTGCAGTTGCTGTTGCTGCTGTTGCTGTTCCTGCTGATGTTGTCTCATGGTTGTCAGGTTGTTGGGCCATTAGCCAGCATTAAGTGCAATGCGAATAAGATGGGTAAATAAGATGGGTGGACTCGTTCGGCCAATTCAATAGCAAATGCATTAAATGGCAAAGTAGCCAATGCAAAAGCAAAGACTGATTTCACGACAAGTCTTTTCAGATCATTTGAAATTTATATCTGTTTTGGGCAATTACCAAGAATGGAGCACACACTAGCTGATTTTTGGAATCTTGAGAATCCTAAGCTGCACAAAATTGTGATTATTTTGGCATCGTATCTTATTTTGGCTAATATAAGACAACAAATTGCTCAGCGTTAACGTGAGAAATCAAACAATACATCTAACGAGATATCTCACTTTGAAATCTCCTTAAATTTGGTAAAGCGATGGACTATAGAAGTCCCAATGTGGGTCACCTTTTTACAAGTCATCACAAGCTTAAGAATAACTAACAAAATGGGTCAACATATTGCTCAACGTTAAAATGACAAATTTAAATGCATATTTTTAGAAAATCATACCACAAATTATACTAGGAAAGTGGCAACTTTCAAATCGGCTTAAATTTTGTAAAGTAAGGTCTCTATACTTTTATATTAATATACTTATTTAAGGTATTTAAAAGCCTTTGACACTTTTGAATAATAAAGCAACAGCAAAAAAAGAAATACCGAGTTCATTGGGAAAGACCCTTTTATAATTATTGGTTTGCACTTAATATCACTTAATATTATTAAACGCTTATTAAAAATAAAGAATAATTTTTTGGTATTTACCCCGTCAAGCTTTATTTATAATCATAATTATATATGTTGATTGGCCATATGCGCATGACATAAAATTTTCAATTAGTAACAATGAGAAATAAAACCAAAAAGCGCAATAAGCTACATTTGCGACTGACACATGCATAAAGCGTAATTATTAAATATTTATATTTAATATATACATTTTTATTCGATACCCATATATTTATCACGCCTATTTGCCGGCGAGTCTATTAATAATGCAGTGCACTTTTACGAATTAAATGTTAATTAATTATGTACCATTGACAGTCATCAATTGTTGGCTCAGCTGCGCCAGAAATTCAGTTGGCGGAGTGATAAAGAGGAGGAGCCCGCGAAATGCCAACAATTTGCACGCTCTAATCAATCTTTGTGCTCTTGCCCAAAACCATTTACCAAGAGTCACTCACTCGTCACTTATGCTAAATTAACAAAAAGCGGAATGGAGTGGCGGAGTGGATGGCTAAAAGGATTGCAGGAGGCGGAGCTGTAATGTAAGTCGCAGAACCAAAATCAACAAAACTTGATGCTTGACTCGTGGGTTTTAGCCACTTCCCCCTTCCTCTTTGCACATTTGTTTGAACTTTTCGCTTCAGTTTTTCGCTGCTGCCGCTGCGCTACTTAGCCAAGTCGGAGATTTGAATTGGATTGGCTTCACTGTGCACCATGGCAGTGCAATCAACAGAAGGAATCCCTCAGGGCCATGTTAGATATTCATTTTTGTATTTAATACCCAAGATAGTTTATCACCCCGGTCCATCTGAATATGAAAAATATTCCAAGATATCATATTATTTTACTTTACATATTAAGCAGTATTATAATAAAAACTAATTCTATTTTAAAACGACACGCAAAACAAATTTTTAATTAATATAGATAAATGTTACTTTTGTTAACACCCAACTAATTTATCACCCTTAAACTTAATATTCAGATTTATATTATTAATACAATCAAATCAATTTGTACCAAGTTTTACTAACTTTATTGCTCTAACTTAAAAATATTTTTATTTTCTTAATAGTAATAACTCTTTATTTCCAATCAAAACCTATTTTATATTTATAAGTCTTCAATTCTATTAAAAAAAATTATTTATTATATTTTGTATATTTAAGAAGAAGAAATCAAAACATGTTTTACTTATTTTCTTACAAGTTCCATGGCTCTTCTTCAAGTGGAATTGCAAGCTGTATCGTTATTCAAGCCCGAATGGCGAAATGTCAATTTAATTGAAAGAAATTGTCATTGCAAATGCCATTTGATGCAGTCAATGTTTGTTTAAGGCTTTGATGGGCGGCTGTCAAGGGAGTTCTTATTTTTTTTTTTTTTTGTGGCCCATCGGGTCCCTTAAAAGCGATAAAAGTCATTTTGAATTTCGGTTGCTGTCGAAACGGTTGCCGCATTCATTAGACGACATCATTGTTGGCCAGTTCGCAACAATGTTGCAGCAAATGAGTGAATGAATGAATGACTGAATGGATGGAGTGGTGGCAGGCGGAAAGTGGTAGTGAATGCACAGCGACGACAATGTTTTCAATTCGTTACAAAACGTGCACTTGCCATGCACAGAGCTTCATCTCCAACATTGGCAGCGGCATCAGCGAATTCCCAGAGCGTCACTCCGCACTCCTCACTCCCTGCATCCTTCTGACTCCTCCATTCCTGCAATCGTCCCACTTTGGCAGTCACGTGCTCCATTTGCAGCAACGCCATTTCAAACTGGCTAATCAGTCAAATTCCTGCAGGCGAGTTTCCTCTTTCCAATTTCTAGTTCTCAGTTTACACGACCTCGCTTTGCAGGATAAACATGAGTCCTGTGACCACTGAAAATAATGTACAATTTTTATATATTTAAAATAAACTTATCTCTATTTCTGATTAGGAAAGTTGAAGCATGTCACTTTGACCTAATATCTCTTACAGATTATAAAGTAGCATTTGTATAAACATATTTAATACATCTTATTAACTATATCTAAAATATAAATTGAATTATTTGGTAAAGGTCCCCTTAATATAATAAATATTTACATTATAAAGAAGACATATTATAAATTCGGTTAAGTTCTATTGGATCTTTTGAAATTCATTTTTTAAATTTAAAACTTGTTCTACTACCATACATTTTTAGCCTTTTAGTATAATTTTAAACAATAGTTTTGATTCTATTACATCTATCATTATATGCCACAATGTTTATATAAACTTTTGGCGTATATACGCAGTGTATCCCCACAAAGCTAAACTGCTATTGCTACATAAATGAAAACAAGAGCTTTTCTCCGGGCTCTCAACTGAAGCGAAGTTTTCCATTCATTTAATTGTTGGCCATGCAAATCCCCGGTAGCAAATTTATAGTGGCAGGTGTGATTACAATCGTGTGCTAAGGGCTTTTGAACAGAGGAGCTTCGCCATGCCGATTTCTATCCCGATTTCTATTCCTTTTCCCATCCCTACTCCCAATCCCATCCAATACAATGCCTCTCCTCCAGGATTCGCCCTGCAGCTTATTCTAGCTGGCAAGCAACATCATTTAATGAGTTTAGTTTCGAACTGAAATTCAGTTAATATGCGTCCCATTTATGCGCTGCAGGAGCATCGGGAATGCTCCAGATGGAGATAGAGCCCGATACAATTTGCGCTTGGCACTTTACCCAAATGAGTCGGGCTTCGCTTCTTATCTCCGAAGAGCTACAATGGTCTCTCCGTCTCCCTTTCGCCTTATTCCCCCTCTCGCTTGCTCGGCAACACGCATGCCAGCACATGAGAAGCTTATCTTTTATTACCATGTATTCATTAGGTTCCTGTTCTTGTTTATATACCCTTTTAGGAGGTATATTTTGCTTACTATAAGATTGCCCAATTAAGATAATCAATTTGAAGGGAAAATGACTCATTACCATTTACGAATTCGTTTTAGTTTATTTTAAATCATCTGCAGTTTTTCAGAAACTAAGAAAATATTTTATTCATCTTATTTTTCCTTTTAATTGTTATTTTTAAGTTTAAACTTGAAAGTTAGACTTTATTTTCTACAATCAAATGATAAAAATATAAATAAATAATACAGATAAAATAATACTATACTATATTACATTTTTGTTTTAAAAATGTTGTACAATTTCACATTAATTTACACATATTAAATATAGTTGTCATAATACTTATGCTATTTAGCGAATCGTGTTGAGGAAAAATGGTCTTAGGAAACTTAAAAACAAGGTACAGGATAAAATAGAAATACGCTAATTTTATTTAAGAATATTTAACCAATCGGTGTTCCTTTTTTGAATATTATTAGTTTTGTTTTCCTGAGTTAAGCTGCACATGCGGTGTCTGCGTGGAGAACGACTTCCTCTAAAATAATGCAGATTCAGCATGGTAGATTCCCTGTGTTAAGACTAGCCTGGGATGGCACCGGCTGCACAACTAATGAAATAGAGTTATAGGACGCACAACAGCACACCAGCACTCATACACTCAAACGCACACACACACACTCAGAATGCCACGTACGAGCGCACTAACTCGGTTCTAATTATGCCAATCAACATGCTCGCCTTGGCCAACCGAAAAGCTCGCCTCAGCTCGGCTCGATGCCTCAATAAAAGACGCCATCAATGTGCAAATTAGTCGTCTGATGGCTAATCAAGCACAAGGGGGCGGGCCACGCCCCCCAATGCCGCCTGCGTGGGTGCTGCACATAATCTGATTAATAAAGCGATTTGTGCTCAGTGATTAGCAATACTTTCCATAATTAGTAGCCATTAAGTCAGACATCGGACAAAGTTAAAGCCGGAAAGTTAATCAGCGAGCGATCGAGTCCAAGCTGGCCAACGAATCCCTGCCACTGGCAGTTCGATAAAGTTTCGATTAAACTTTAGGCCAAGGTCTGCCACAGATAACTGGCAAAGGAAAATTACAGCCAAATTTCTTCCGTTTTCGATTTACGACAAAAAAACATTAACAACAAAAAAAAATTCTGCAAGTAAAAGTTGATGAAACTTTGTTCTGAAACGACAATAGGTGCCCAAGCTATTTTCTAGATTTATTTATTCCGGTTTGCAGCAACCGAAAAATCATTAACCCCTGTTTGAGGTTGAGTTTGAGAAATGAATTATTTGTTTTGACAAATTTTGTTTTTTAAAACAGTTTTCTCTAAATTTAAAGCAAATTGCTTTAAGGCAAATTTAATTTTGAAGCTGTTATATATTTTAATAATATTAACTAAAATTGCTTAAAAGAATTTTTTTATTATTACCTTAATCCGTATAAAACTTATTTAAAATACCAGATTAAATGATTGCGTATCAAACAAATATAAAATATAAGACCTTACACATCAAAATCTTTTTCAATCAGGGAAAGTTAAACTAATTTTTATTGACAGTCTTATTTTCTTTCTTAATCGAAGGGTATTAGTAAAATCATAGATTACTTAAAACTTCTATCAATCACCTTAAACCAAAATTCAAACATTCAGTTTTAAAGGTATTGACATTTTTAGAAAGTGAGGTTTACCAAAAATACCACACCCCAAGTGCCATAGTCCAAGTTTTGAGGTGGCTTTCAGCCCTGTTCGCAATGTTCCCCAGAGAGGCCGCAATTCAGAGGCGTTGGCGACCATTGGCAGCTCCGCGGAGAGTTGTTGGCCTGCTTAATTTAAAACTTGCAACGCAACTAACGACAGTTTTTTAATTAAAATACCAAAGACAAAGCGTAAAAAAAAAAATGGAAACAATGGCGCCAAAGCTGAGGCTGTGAGACAGCGTAAAAGTTGCCAAGAAGTTTCAAAAACTTAAGCACCTGAAAGGGTCGGGGGAGCAGGATTGGTGGACTTTGGGGGGGTGGGGGGTTAGGGGTAAACAGGACCAGGCCAGCCAGGACCAGAGACAAGCGTGTTAAAATATTATGAAGCACTTAGGCGAACAACAAAATGCCACCGGTACAGGTACAGTTGCGCTGACTCAGCTACGCTCCCCCAAAAACTCCGTTTCTTCGACATTGCAACTTTAGTTTATTCATGGCAAACTAAGCGAAATGAAATTGAGCTGTTTGCAAAGGGAAAACAGTGCAAAATACAACGGAAAACAAGGGAAACGAAAATCAATGGCAGAACTTAAACCCGTTCAATTGGCAAGGTCACGTAGAGCCGGCAATCCTGAATGGGAGGTGGAGCAGAACCCCACCCTTTTCGGCCTGGCCAATTTGTATGCCCCCCAACTTGTTTGCATGGGGATTGGGGAGGGGGGAGGGGGAAAAAGGCGGCCACTCAATGAATATTTAAACAGGACCCAGAGACTAGGACCTCCAACTGGATGATGGGGATAACGATGATGAGCTTGCCACGCCGGCTGCACTGCACTGCCACGATAATGAAAGCAATTAGTTTTCGAAAAAATATCTACTCAAGTGCAATTTGCCATCGACCACTTGAAACTGCATTGGCCCTCCGCCTGAAATCTTTGTGTCTCTCTCGTTTTTGGGGGAAGTGACTTTTAATTGAACGCTAAATTGTGCAAAAATTTCACCCAAACATAGATGAGAAATTTCTCTACTTAATTACCTTCCTCGCTGGGGCTCTCAGCATACAATGTGAATTGTTTCAGGGCAAAACTTTTTCGCCCCCAAAGAACAAGATTGAGTGTAAAAGTGTGAAGAAGTTTCAACAAATTTTCGCAGGTTTTAGAGTGACAATAGAAGACCTTAAGGGAGACCTTTATGTTAAAGAAATATTCCTTTTTAATTTGAATGCGTTAATGTTGATTTATAAAATAAGTTATAAATAGTTTAATCTGCTGGCTATGAGGTTTTATACAAAAATGCACAGTAAGTCTAGTCAATATCAATAAATAAAAAATAATTAAAATTAATGTCTTAAATTAAATTAAAATTAAATTTTAATTAAATTATTTTTTACTAAATATATTTATCAGCTGCTATCTAGATATTAGTAGTATGTGCATAATATGGAAACTTTACTTATAGAAATATGTTTTTAATTAAACAACTTTTTTAATACCGAGCAAGTTTTTTCAGACACACAAAGATTATTACTTTATACAAGTAGTGATAATAGCTACAAAACCAACAATATAAGTAAATATTTACCAATATACACACTGAGTGATTTTATGTGCTAACACCCATATTAAAGTTCAAGCGCAATAAGTTCGTCAAATATTATTATTGAGCAAATAAAATATATTCCATAGTAAACACAGAGTAAATATTATTGTTGTTATTCAGTATAATAAATATAAAACAAATGTAAGCGAACACATGTTAAACCAAATCCAAAAATGAAATGATTGAAAGCGTCGACAGGGATCGGATGAATGGGATGAAAAATTAGCCGGGATCCGGGAGCTGAGTCCTGTGGAAATCTGTTGAAGTGCATCAGCTGTCAGGGCGCTTGTCCTGGTGGCCCCCACATGTGCAATGTTCACACTCTCGGCTGCATCTCCTGCTCAGCATCAGCATCAGCATCATTGCCACTCCTCCGACGCCGCAGAAGGACATGCCATTCGTCTCCGTGTGTATTTGCCCAAATGACAAATTGCACAAACGTTCTCGCAGTCGTTGTCGTCCTGCTGAAAGAGGAAGCCAAATGCCATTCCTTGCCAAGGAGCCAAGTCAGCAGCGGAAGTCGACTTGAATGCGCTTCAAAATGCTGTTAAATTATTTTAAAACGTTGCAACCAACTTCGGAACACCATCCCCGCCCCTTTTGCACTCTATCACAATAGGCGCTACTTGAGTGCTTGCAATTATTTGTAAGTGCTGCAAAAAGTTGACAACGCCGGGGAAATTACTTTTTTCGGCAACCAGCTGGTCAATGAAAATGATGTAAGAAAACAAAATTAATAAAAAATATATATTTTTTTTGGGCTGTCTCGATGGTAATAAATAAAAAAGTCATTTCGCCGCACGATTGGCATGTCATGTCATGTCAATCTTTCCGGCATATATTCCCTTCCCGGCGCCGGGATTCAGTGCCCTTTAGGCCATAGCCACGCGTTGGGGATCATAAATAAAGCATGATTTCCATTTGACCCCTTCCTGTCGGAAAGTCGGTGGAATTTTGGGGTTGGGGTGCTATTTTATGCGGTCTTATGTGCATTGTTGTAACTCTCTTTTTATTTTTTTTTATCGACAAATCCGTATGCGCAACGGCAGCCACTCAAACCGTCTGTGGTTCGCTTAAATCCATGAAGCCTGAATAACCATATACCCATAAACCACCGCTTCCCACTCCCCTCGGCATTCAGGCAATGTGAAAAATTTATATATTGATGTATGTGGATACATTGTGCTTTTTATGTACGCCATTTAATATTGCTATGCAGTTTATTGGATTTTTGTATGGACAAAAAATGCACAAGCAGAAACCACATGGCGTATACGTAATTAGTGACATTTAGCTGGCTGCCTAATCAGAGCAATTGTACGATTTATGCAGTCATGGCTTCCGTTTTTATATTTACTTGGGCGCACAATGGCATTTTTATAGAATTTAAACGTCATTTGTTCAGTTTCACGAATATAGTTCAATAAAAGAAGAATAAATAGCTTATTTTTGGGTGGCACAGTCGAAAAAAGAACCACATGGCGTATGCGTAATTAGTTGACAGTCAAATCAAGTATTGGTATTTGTACTTGTACTCCAATGAAATTAACATAGATTGAATTGGCATTTTTAAGAGCATAGGTAAACGCTGGTTATTTAAAAGACAATCATGGATAAATGTAACAATTTCCTTGCATTTTGTTAGTTTAGTTAAAAATGGAGTTTAAAAATCCATTGTATACTTCTAGGAACTGTATACTTTTTCTGACATTAAAATCACAGGACAGTAGTAAACTTGTAACGTAATCGTAGTTAGACACATTTTGTTGATTTCCTTATCCAAGCAATTGTAAATCTAATCCTCTCATGTCTCTAGTATTTATATTGATTTTAAAATTCAATAGCTGATATTCAGAACACAAATTGCTATTGCATTCTGTTAGGGCAAATGTATCAAAAGCTTCAGCTGAGCAAAGAATTTCTATTGGACAAATCAATAACACACAATTGTAATTCGCTCACTCTTGCACAATCAAACAATAGGTAATTTAAATTATGCCAGCAATCGAATGAAATATTTGTGCATGTTCCACTTGAGTGGGAGTCTCTATATGCAAATCAGCCTGGCATTAGCATAAAAAGAGCAATCGAGAATCGCTTCGGATTCAATTCGAATAATTTAATACCTCAAATATAATTGCTACATTACAATGATTAAATGATAATGTACGCTCAGGCATTACACACACATAGCCAGGCAATTGAAATTAATACGTATATGCAAATGAGATTGGTTTAACAAGTCGTAAAAATGTGTGTTTACTTGCCTTTTTTTATTTCTATTCAATTTTTGTTTTGCCACATTAAGGCGATTAACACCCAAAATGCTTGTGGTTGAAATTTAATTTATTTGAATACAAAAGATTTAATTGATTTATACCGGTATGATGCCTTATGTCCTAAACACAAAATGATTTGCGTGCGACCGCAAAAAAAAAAGTTGGATAAAGTTAATTATTAAATAGAATGGATTCCGTTTAATAAAAAATAGAAACGAAAAACTCATAATTGAAGCCAGAACTGCAAAACGTACACAAAGTTACAGTTTATAGACTATTAATTTGGGTCGCAAAAAGTTTAATCTTGTTACATAAATTAAAAACTTTTTTCACGCATTTTTTGCCAACTCTCTTCACCTAACTTTTTTGTCAATTCCGCAGTAAGGACAATTTGCATATTTTTATGCCATCGTTTTGTGAGCGCAGTTTTAAACAAAATCGTAAAAATGTGCATTAAAATCACTCGGAACAGTTGCATGCCTTTCGCGTTAATTTGTGTTAAATGCTATGGGGTATAATTAAATGCCTCGGGTCATTGTCCAGCTTTGAGAGCACTTTCTGGGGGGATAAACTGAGGTCCACTTCACGGACGACTGACTGAAACGCTTAAACGGATTGTCACGGCAAAGGAGACACAGACACGCTTACCCACACTTGCTCACACTCGGCCAACTTAACACGCACATGCACACAAATGAGCGCCGTAACGTATGCAGCAGATTTTGCCAGGATGTTAACAGTCGTGGAAAAAATATTAGTAGTGGACATGGGAAAACGCACAGCTTACACCTGATTCTTTTGATTTTAAGCAAGTAAGTAATGTATTAAAATAAAAATATACACTTTAGACAAAATAAAAAATAATGTATTAATGTACTAAAATAAAAAGGAGTAGAACTTACATAAAAGGTGCAAAAAAGAACATACATAAAAGCAGTTAAACATTTTAAAGATACTTTTTTAAATACCATCGCATTAATAAATTCATAAAAATGTTAAAATTACAATAAACTGGTTTAATTATAAGATTTAAAAATAAAATAATAGCTGCGATGGTATAAAAACCCTTTTGATAATTTATTCAGAGAACAGTTAATCTTAATGATATTCATAATAATTTTATAAAATGGGCTCGGCCTTGGCTATTATTTTGCCCACAGCTTTAATCGCTATTGTTGTTACTGCTTGCATTGTTGTTGTTGATGGTGCTGCGTCCAAAGTTGTTGTTGTGCCGCTCCTTTTGACTAACATCCGACGGTCAATGGAATCGTGTCCAATGCATTGCCATAGATTGTTGCATAATTTCCAGAGGGCCAGGACACGAAGCGTTGTCCGAAATGAACATCATTTGCAAGTGCAGATTGGGCCGGGGGTCAGAATGTGAGCTGCTTAGCTGGCAGGCAGCTAATCTTGGCCAAGCAATGATGATAAATCGCCCAGTCCAGCCAGTCATGTAAATACTCCCACGGGACTGAATTTCAGCACAGCACAGCCCCCTCGTTAAATTTAATTAAAAGCGAACAAAGCGTCATTAAAAAATAGTTTGCGCCTGCTAATTTTTAGCATGTGATTTACATAATTCAATTAAAATTAAGTTATGAAACGGTCGCACATTTTCGCCAAATGTTGTCGTTTTAAGGGAAGTCTGGACGAACTGAGAGGGGCTATTCACGCTTACTTCGTTATGCAAATTATGAACGTACTGTGGACAGGCACTACGCAATGGGTTTTGTTTGTTGAAGCGGCAAAAATAAATAGCGCAAAAAGAGGGGAAATGGTTGTCTGACAATAAAGAAGATGAAGGGATGAAAAAAGGTTGAAAGCAGTCGGGAAAAAATAGTTTCTTACAGTTAAAAAAAGAAAACAAAATTTAATCCTACATATATAAAAAACCCAAAATCTCTAATCAAAAAATTTTTAAATGAAAAAAAAATTTCAACAATCTGTTAGAAAACTGTAATAATAACAGGCGAAACACATTCTATAGTTATTTTCCAAATTATTAGGATAATATATTCTTTTAATTTTTACTCGTTTTACTTTGTGTTTGCGAATCGACTTTTTTTAATGGTTTTTTAAGTTTAAAATGTTGCTTTCTTTGCAGTTGCCAAATAATATAATCCAAGCGTACATTAAACAACAATTTTTCCTTAATTTTGCTCTAGTTCTTTTAATGTAAGCTTGGCACGCAATTGTGAGCGTTCTAATGATCCTGTCGGATGCAGTTACAAAGGATTTAAGTGTGAATAGAATATGATTGCTCCAAGCAAAATAAATCAAAATAAGATTTCCGGAGACTTTACAGTAAATTTTTCTTGTACACCTGCCGTTCCTGAGTTAAAGTTTCATTGCCTTACTTGACCCAACCAGGAGATAATCACAATTTTATTCCCTTCCTTTTTGTCCAACAAATAGCCAGTGCAATCTCCATCTTCATCTTCATTGTTCAGCCGGCAATTTGACATGCCGGACACATCGGAGAAGTACTCGAAGTACAGAAACACGGTAATGGCTTGGGCCTATCTGAGGGCCAATCTGCAAACACCCATCGCAGCCAATTTTCCCTCCTTACAAAGTGTCGACCGTACACACACACACACTCACACACGCACATTGGCGACACAATTTACACTACATCGAGGAAACAAGTTGGGGAAAAACTCAGTGGGAAAATGTAACAACGAGCTACGCACTCAATTACTTTTATTGTCTTACACACGCTCGGAAAATTCGGGCAACATTAGCCCAGTGGGTGGGGATAAATAAACGCCCACTGATGCCAATCAATCTGCGGAAAGCTTTTGGCTCAAACTTCATCGACTCAAAGAATACGCTTTAATGGTTTTTCTCGATTCCTATTTGGCCTTTAGAATTCAACAAATTTCATTACATCAACGGCAAATGGCAGCGAAATGGGGAAAAACTTTTTTTCAAACAGAACGAGAGGAGGGTGGGTACAAAAATGACAAACTTTTCAGCAAGGCACATAATTCACGTTAAAGTTGAAAACGAGGGACCACATGGCGTATGAGTGTTATCAACGTTATTTGACTATTCGCTGCTAATGCATGTCAGCCATGGGATAGGGAAATGGGGGGTATATACTATGCATATATAGGGAGGGGGGGGGATATGGCAAGGAATCTGTTGCCACAGCTGCAGGTGAAGTGAAAGTTGACAACGCGGCGTCAGCAGAAAATTTCGCTTTGGCTCACGTAACTAACACGCCACGCCATGTTGTTGGCTGTATCTATATGTTATATATATATCTATGTGTCTATATGTCTCCCCGCTGTTCTTGTTATTGTTGCTGTTGCCACTAAAAGCAAATGCCAGGCGAAATGCAAAGCCAGCAGGACACACACCATACATTCCCCAGCTCGTGAGTATAAATAAAATATTGAGCTACATAAATTTAAATTTTGCGCGTTTCGCCCTCCTAGATTTCCCGTCCGTCGGCAAAAGTTAGTCAGCTAAAAATCATTGCCAGCAGGGAAAGTAAAAGGAAGACTGGATAGTGCGAAGGATCCAGTCATGGGTCGCCATGGAATTCACTTGGCCCGGCAACGACTGCCGCTCTTTTTTTTTGACAGGTTTCCTCAGACAAAGTTTCCGGTGCAACAGGAATTATTAAACAAAGACGCTTAAACATACACTTAAGGAAAGTACTTAAATAGTTAATTATTTAATAATTTAATTTTAGAATAAATTATGTAATACTCAGGGATCATTAAGTTAGACTAAGCTTTGTGCTAGTAGCATTGGAAAGGCCAAAATAAATAAATCTAAAAAAAAAAAAAATGTAATGCTTTTTTAAAAACGAAAAAACATTTAATGATATTTGAATAATCAATAAGAGAACATATTTTTTTGCAAGCAAAGACATTTATTTTACAGCTTAATGTACTTATTCAAGGACTAAGGTTATTTGTTAATTATACTCTAACTTATACTGTTAAAATATTGAATAAACAATATTTATATTAAGCTCGTATTCAACTAACTTTATTTTGTTTAATATAGTTCTTTTTTTAAGATGATAGCGTTTTAAAGTATATTTTAAATGTAAAACTCTTCTTATGTGTATCCCTTAAAACTAAGTATACCCCATTTTAGCTAAAATTTAAGGTGCCTTTTTTTCCGGGTGCACTTGTGGCTGCTTTCGTACAGAATTAATTAAAGCTGTGCCCCGACTTTGTCGAGGAGAACTGAGGGAAAGTGGAGCTCATGGGGGTGGAGCAGGTGCTTGGCCTGCTAATTGCGAAATTAATGATCGGACTGCGTGAACTCAAACAATGGCCACAAAGCCAACAGCAATCGAGTCGCTGAATTGGCAGCCACAATGGGAATCGTCGAGCAGTTGAAAACTTTTAGTTAAGACAGGAAAAGTTGTAAATGGCAATTAGCCGGCTGGAAGTTGATATGTCTTGGGGTACGCGTACGCGATGCAGCCAAGCGCGGGATTTTGCCCTTTTCCATATTTATGGAATCTGGCAAAGCTGAGTAAATCGGACCCGGTTCACTTGTATTGCCAATTTGTGGGATTAGTTAATAATCAGAGGGAGCCAACTCATCACTAATCTCAGCCAGCTCATGGTCGTAATTAACGGAAATTCAATGTCTGGCACATAACGAATTTGTTAACGCGAAAACTACAACGAGGCAGGCCGAAGATACGGCAACGGCATTAACTCCCCGTCCAGGCCAAAGTAATTGTGAAAGCTTTCTAAGAGCCGGGCCAAATCCTTACAACAAAACGTTGGCAGCGGCACACACAGAAAGTGATTACAAATGAAGAGCAGCTAAACCAGGAACACTGAGCAAAAGGCTAATTTGTAAAAAGCTACATAAATTTAATCATATTTTTTGATAGCGTAAAAATGGCAGCAGTGTTCTGAGTTCATCATTCAACACATATTTTTAGCTGATAAATATTTCATAAAATGTTTGATCTTTTATTTTATAATTTAACTCCAACAAAACTTTATATAGTGAAATTAAATTCTATGAAAATAATGCTACACATTCCCCTATATTTTTTGATATATTTCTTTTTAATATAACATATATTTTATTTATATGTTAATCAGCCAATTAAATGGCTATACAACGTAGGGACTAGAAAGAGTAACAATCATAACATGGAAAAACATAACAGCAGCGATAAATATAAATATTTAGTTTTGGACTTTAAAAATAACAGGAGATTTTGGTGACGATCACGATTATATTTTATTTATTGGGGAAGGACTCTCGTTCTTTGCCACCCTCCTATCCATAGGTCTGCTTGATGCCTTCTCTTTAGCCTTCTTCTGATCATCGGGGTTGAAACAACAAACTATGCCAAGATATCGCTTACTTTTCTAAGCATTAATAATTTACACAAGAACATTAAAATAATCCCAAATTGGCTATACCTAGACTATGGAATATTATCAATGATACTTCAGTCTCAATATATACTTGGTAATAATCCTTGGTTAAAGCCACAAAATAAATGTCCAATTTCTCGTTTTTTTCCAGTACAGTGCCAATGAAGAAGGGGCGCTGGAACAGGCGTTTTGGGGGCATGGAGCAGCGCGTCGGGGGAAGTGCGCCCTATGCCATGAGCACTAATTACGCCCGGCGAACAAATGGCAGCGGCAATGGCAACTGTGGCGACAACGGAAGCTGCAGCTGGCGCAGTCTTGACTTGGTTAACAAAGCGCAAGCAAAAATAATAGCACCGCCACGGCAACAACGACAACAACATTATTAACAAAGAACCGGGCTAAGGCAACAGGGCAACAAAAAAAAACAAGAATCTCAAATCCAACTTTAAAAATAAATACGTATAAAAACAAGACATGATTTAAGAATCTTCCTTGGTGGTGCTGCTGCTTGGCAACTTCGTTCTTTGCCAATTTCTGCGCTGCTCTATAAGCCGGAAACCATAAAAAAGCAATTCGTTATTAAAACTGCATAACAGAGAGGCAAAATATCCAATGCGAGTAAAGAAGGTTAAAAGTTTAAGAGAAAAACGAACTGAAATTACTCTAACCCTTCAATAAAATTAAAATAAACAATTTATATAAGCTCTTTGAAGTCAACATGGCGGATGATTAATATTTATGCAGTAAAACTATTTATGTAGCTGGTACGAAGTGAATCCTTTAAAAATCTCTACATCAACTTGCGCTTTTATTCTTACAAAATTTATGTGAATTTAAATTTAAATTTATTTATTTATTTATTTATACAATGATAACATATATTTAAGACCATGAGTTTATAAAAAACATCGGAGCTCTATCTGCTAGATTAGTTTGTAAACGATCAAATAAAGGCTTAATCTATCTGGAAACCATATTATATTAAGTCCTTACTCAATCCCCTTCTCCCAATTGAAGCATTGTGCATGCTAATATATTAAAAATACTTCAAGTATTAGAAAGCACACATTAATCCATAAATAATTGAACTTTCTACATTGTAGATTACGTTTTTCCAACATCACAAGCAATTTGTGTTACCCACTAGAAAGTATGAGAAAAACGCTGGAAAAATATAGAGCGGCAGGAGGAGCCGTACAATGCATATTGATAATGCACATAACAGCCATAAGTAACTGGCATCCTGGCAGACAAACGTGACCCCAGCAGAACCGTCAGGGAAGGCAGGAAAAGCGGGAAAAGGCAGGAAAAGCTGAAGAAAATGGTCGAGCGTACGAGCGAGCGAGAGAGAGAGGGTGCGTGACGAGTGAGCGAGAGGGCAACACAGATGCCGGGCGAAGCAAATGACATGCAAATAAATGAGAACAAAGGGATAAACGAATGGCCAGAGCCAGTTGAAGTTGGCACTGCATTTGCTATTTGCCATTTCGCCATCGCCATCGCCATCGTCCGTCGCATTTCCAGGCATCGCAAACGAGCCGCATAATTTTTGCCGACTGCACTTTGCGGCCAAGGCGCCGGAAAAGGCCGTCCTGGCCCCACTTCACCCCGGTCCTCCAGGATCCTCTGATGGTTCCTGCTTTAATGAAGTATAACGCGACCAAATGAATGGCGTATTAAGCGAACGTTGCCTTCACTTGCACTGCAAAAAGTAAAGACAGATATTGATTTTTTACAAAATAGTTTGGTGTTTTTATGTTATATTTGGGAACTATATAAAAAATAAATTTAAAAATGTATATTTTTTAAGAAATTTTATAGCTTAATTGTCCAATATATCTGAAGGCATTTTAACCCAAACAATCAGTATACAATGATTACAACCACAATGATTTTTAACGCTTTTTGCTTAATACAATAATGCATATAATTTTTTTAAGGAACAGCTTTAAAAAAAATATATACAATTTTGTAAAATAGAATATTGACATAACTGCTGATGAATGACTTTTTTGAATGCCGTTTTCGAAAGCCTCTGAGAAATTTCATTTAATTGTTTATACATGATATAACATTACCGCTGGAAGATTAGTTTTCTATTCACCTAAGAGAATTTTTTCTTATTCAATTACTGAGAGCAATTTTTCACTTTCTTTATTTTTTTACAGTAGAAAACCATATATTTTTTTTTAAATTTACTGTACATGAACACAAATTGTTTTGTTGGATTTTTTTTTTAATTAAATTAAAATAATAAATAAAAAAACGTCATTGAATTAATTAAATAATACTTTTTTGTTTTTTGCTCAGTGCCCGCATTGAAAGGTGAGAATAAATCAAGGGGCTGCGGATGCGACTGCTGCTTCAGTTGTCGCCGTAATTTGTAAGTCGAGTGGGAAACAATATTTTTCCATCCGCCCTGGTGACCCGAGACAATAAGCATAAATAACATAAGCATGGAATATGGCATATGGATGGCATGCCAGCTGTAATAGACAGCGAGTGGACATGGACTGGCTGGATGGCTGACTGGCAGGAGGAGTCCATGTTTGGTGCCTCGGATTCTGGATTCTGAATCCTGGCTGGGCTCCAGGACCCAGTCCCTCCAGTGGGCCATCCGTCGGCAGGACTTCTCTTTCGCACCCTCGTCCTTTGCTGATTAATGCTTGTTTGTTTGCATGGCCGTGTATCACTAATGGAATTCACATGTTGGGACATGACTGATTATGTACACATTAGTCGACTGATTTGCAATTCCAAGTGCGAGCGAGTGTATGAGTGAGTGTGTCATGTCCTGTTTCGGGGCCAACTTTTCCACTATGTATATGGCCGGGAAAACAATGTTGCAAGCCGTACTATTAGGTGCGGGCCTTCAGCGACTCCGCCGACCGACTGACTGAATCTACGTGTGAGTGTGGCACGTGTCCCGTCGCCTGTCGACTGTCGCCTATCGCACCATCCACCTGGACCGCCGCCCGCAAAAGGACCTTCCATGACTAAGCACATTATGTAGGATCCAACCGGCGCTAATTGGCAGCCGCTTTTGTGTTCGCCACCTTCGCCTAAAGCAATTTTGCGTGCTCGATAATTTGCTCATGGCGATACGACGCGAAATGCATACCCACACCTCTCAGTGTACTCGAACCGTGAGTGCAGGGCTCCTTTTTAAATTGTTTAATAAACATGCACGGCAGCAGCGGGTTTGCTTAACAAATTGACTCTTTTGAAAGGCACTTCTGGATTCCATTTGCCGGAATACAATGAGTGCAGGCACAGGCGACAAAGGCTGCAAATACGGTTTTTATAACAAAAAGGTGCAAAAAGTCTAAAAAAAAACGTTTAAACAATGGACGTAAATATTTCTACAAAAATATTAATAAATGTAAAATAAAATCTACGTTTATTGTGCTTGAATTTAAAAAAAAATATTTAAAACAATATGTGTACGGCAAAAATTCAACCACACCAGCTTAATAAAAACAGGCTTTTATATTTCCCTGTAAAATATAATCCTTTACAACGCTGGAAAAATAAAATATTTTGGTCGCCTGTGTTTTTGGAACTCAGATATACATATACTGATTCCGGATTTGGAGCGACAAATGCAACTCGAAACGCCAAACTATATAAAGCGTGACTTAAGCTTCCAGCGGCGTCATTTCCAGCTTAATTGAGCATGTAACAAGCAAAACTTTAGCTTTTAACTTGCACTCACATACGTGCTGTGGCAGTGCCAAGGATATGCAAACAAAGCGCAGGAGGACCTCCAAAACTGTGCCAAAATTCCCCCACTCTCCCCAAAAACGTATCATCCTGGTGTGTGTAGGTGTGTGTACATCGCGTTATGGTACTCGTATATGTTTTGTCCATGTTTATGTTTGCCGCCACAAGTACTTGTGTTCAAACTCCTGCAGGACCCTCACACCTACACAAACACCGAGGAGCCGACACGTGCGTTTAGTGTTAGTGTTTGGTGAGGGAAAATATTGGGTTGCGCCGATGATACAGTAGCACCTCCACCGCCCCCCAACCAACTAATTGCCCCCTAAGTTCAACTACAAAAGGCAATATTTTTCCGTTTTTCTTTACCTCCACGCTGCGGAAATCAATCAATTTCCTGCGTAGACTTGCCATTCTGATGGATTTTTGCACTCGACGACGTTCTGTATATAAAATGTATTGAGTACTGGATAGTTGAACACCGACATTGATTATGTCGGCAGGTGAGTCACGCGGCGGTGGTATGAGAATTCTTATATAATTTAATTAAAATTGCTCAGTGCATTGTGTGCCATGTGGAATGCATAAGCGTTGCGGGCATTCTAGCCAAGAAAACTAATTAGAATGGAGAAAACACAATAAAGAAGAAATATTTATGGCATGCTAGCAATCAGTGAATATGATTTAATTTCCAGAGATTGGCTTGTTTTTCTGTTTCTAAATGGGGCTCACTGATATTAAAGCTTTTTTCTTAACAGTCTGTGTAAAGCGAAAATGTAATTATTAAAACTCACGTGCATTTGATTTTTAGGGATTTCAAAAAGTCGGTTTAAAGATACGGCCAATTTGTTAAACTAATTGGATTTTCTATTGTTAGTTTATGATTACCTACCAGCAGTCAAATGTATGGAAATGGAAAATATTAGCAAAATAAAATTTTAGGTAATTTAAAACTCACTTTTGTTTAAATAATTTACGTATATTGACGTGCTCGTATAATTTTAGTCGTGGTTGATTTGTGAAGTGAAGTGCCTACAATTCCATGTTATGCTTTTGATATTCCATGCTTTTTATAGTACTTGAATATATAAATAAGTTAAGTTAACAAATTAATAATTTCTCTTAAGTTATATTTTATATAAGTTAAAGTCGTAAGGTAAACTCTTAGGATCTGGGCGCTTTCCTTTCTTTGCATTTCCTCTAATTATTCCACCCCTGCCTGCTCCTCCTGCTCCTCTTTTTCCACCTGCCCCTCCGTTTCCTCCTGCTCCTCCATTTCCTCCTGCACCTCCTGATCCGCCTGCACCTCCTGGTTGACCTGGTCGACCAGGTCGGCCAGGTATTCCCGAACCAGGTCTGCCAGGTATTCCTTGTCCAGGTCTACCAGGCTGTCCTGCCGAGGCAAACGATCTTATCTCTCGGAGAGTCCTCTGATTTATTGGCGGACCCACAGGAAACACCTCCTCTTCGACAGCTTGACCTAAAGAAAACACATCTTAAATTTAATGTATAACAAAGCTTTCTTAATATCACCTCCATTCATTAAGCCAAGGCAGCAGATTAAAACCAATGTGTATACAGTTCTCATTTCTCCAGTTGACTAATCCGTTTCGGCTTGGGCAATACCTTTATATATAGCCCTTAGAAAACGTGAGTTACAGATAAACCTCTCACTTTTTACAATTGAGCGTTTTGGGAGAGAAAAATGTAACCCAACAGACCAACGTATATTATAGAATCATGATGTAAACTAATGAACCATACTAGACTTGTTGAAACCCCTAACAAAACCAAGTTATTCAAATAGTCTTTAATTGGACAAGGCAGGATCAAGGAGTACGTCTATCACCAGTATCAGGATTTGGTTGTTGGGGTTTTGAAGATACATTTTTTTTATTAAGGGATACTTTTTAATTTCAGCTTATTTTTTCAGTTTTTAAACGAATGTGTGGGAGTTAGGCGGCCGTAATCTTTTTAATCCCACTATATAAACGCAGAGGGATATTAAATTGGTTTTAATATGGGCAAATGAACGAGCAGAGAGATCTTGATAAAACCATACCTTATTTAGATTAGCATATCTTATCCAACTAAACTCTTTTTAATTTATTTTCTTAAATCACTTACATTACCTTATAACCCAAATGAGAAATGGTAAATACAAAATATAAGAAAATTTAAAAAAAGAAACGTAACTTCAATGGTTTAATTAAAAGGTAAAATAATATCTTAGGCAAGTAAGATATCAATCAAAGTCTTATTCAAGATATATAAAACACAGAACTGATTTGTGATTAATATACTTAAAAGTAAATGTTGAAAATGGCTCTTCTAGATACTAACGCTGAGTTCATAACCAAATGAGGGTGCTTGATGGAGTATCGGCTTGAGTGGATCACCTAGAGGCGTGTTCGAAGAGCACTCTAGATTGAAGAACCCGTGGGGCGACTGGATGTCTATGGAAAAAGCTGCAATGCCTTTCGATTTTCTGTCGGGCTTCTCGGCACCCAATACCCATTTTCCGTTTGTCAACGTTGCTCTAAAATATATGTTTATTTTTACGAAATATTTTTCATGGCACATCAGAGTCTTAATAAATACTAAAAAAAAAAGCCATGATGAGCTGCTGCCCGGGCACAAAAGCCATCAAATCCGTCCCAGTGCCAGTGCTACTGCCACGCCCCCTCCATCCGTGACGCCCCAATCCAAATTTTAACTATGACGCTGACGAGCTGCTGAGATGCTGCGCTGCTGGGACGCTATGCTGTGCATTCCCAATGGATTTGCTCGTGCGTGTCGACAAGAATTTCAATTTGCAAACAATAAATTTGAGCAGCCAGTCGCTCCTTCGAGGACGACCACTGGTGCGCATGGAACCAAAGGAAAGCCGCAAAAGAAAAAAAAATATAAATAAAAAATAAACGGACTCCAAGCAATGTTTAATAAAGAAGAAATATTTTGCTTTTCACTTTGGCGTCGCATTGCAAGTGACAGTTGACAATCCCAATCCTCGCACTTTTGTTCCAAGCCCGGCAAATAGAATTAGATTCCGAATTAGGACTAATACAGCGTTTCAACTTGATTTGAAGTCCTGGCGCCGAGGACTCGGGACTTTAAGCGGCGGAGGGAGAGCAGACAGGAGCGGAAGCGCAGAACAGAAAACGGAAATGAATCAATTTCCGTGCTGCAGACCATTAAAAACTACAAAAGCCCTCCAAAGAAACAGACGAAGTACGGGAAAACGGGAAACAAGAGGCGGCACAGCAAAATAAGCTTTTCTCTCTGACTCTGCATGAGGGATGACCTATGACCCCGGGAAGCTGCTAGTTAATGAGTTTGCGGTCTAATGTAAAAAAAAAGGGCAAAGTAAAAGTAATCTCATATATAAGACCTCAAACGAAGTTTAATATTTCAATTATTTTCCAACTTTAACATATTTTATTCATTATTTCCATGGTCATATCTAAACAAAACTTTTTACATTAGCATTGTTTCTACCATCTATAAATTCATTGCTACACAATGAAGTATTGATAACGAAGACTCTAAAAAAAAGGTAAATTATTATTTTAAGTTTTTACCTATTTCCTTTAAATCCACGCGTACTTAAATATATAAAGCTATAGCTTTATATATTTAAGTACGCGTGGATTTAATAGTTTTCATTTTAGTAAGTCCTCAATGTAAATTTATATTTTTTGACTTGTTTAAAATAAAAGTGAAATACCCTTTTTCCTACTTTTATTAAATACAAAAACAATTTAGCTAAAAATAATTATTGAAAAAATAACAAACCTAAATTTAAATTTATCGCTTTGGATCTGCAATCATCATTAGAGAAAATAAAGATTTCTTGTCAACTTTGTAGTCTTCCTGGGAGTTGGACAAATTCATGTAGATGGTATAAATAACATAGATGAATCCGAACTCAATTGCTAAGAGATAAAATCATAAAGTCAAAGAGCTAAACAACTAGTTTATCGATTTAAACTTGCCCATGGTCAGCAGGGAGATCAGAATATTGGTCAGCGCCTCGATGGCATCTCCCGCAAAGAGCTCGTAAAGCCACCACAAAATGAAGAGGACATCGAAGACCAAACCGCAAGCGCACCAAACCAACCAAAATATCATAAGCTCGGGTTTGTGCTGAAATGGGAAAATCAAAGGAAAGTAGTTGATGGGAAGCCCCAGCGATAGTTTTACCCACCAACGAGATGCCAGCTATCATTAGCAGCGTAATGCCAACCCAGACATTCAGCATCAACAAGTAGCCCCAATATATCCAAATGTTTTCGCTCTCATTCAGGTTTTTCCTACTCAAGAGGCCTCAAGGGAATACAATGGTTACATTATTTAAATATGTACCTTTATTGGCTGCACTTACTGGGCAATGAATTTCTCGGATTCTCTTTTGGTGCTTCAATCGATACGTCCGCGGCTTCTTTCGCCAAACGACGACGTCGCATCAAATAGAACATTATCAGTTCGAAGAAGAGCACTCCAACAATGTCCATCCATCCAATGGCCATACCAAAGGCATTCAAAGCATTTACCATGCTGAGTTGTCTTTTGCCCAGTCACTCTGCGTTTATTTGTTATTCAAAAGTCTTAGAAAACATTTTTTATGACAAATTTTGCAGCGTTAGTCCCGAAAATAAATAAAATTTTTAATGAATCTTTATTATTTCGAAGCCAGTGGATTTCAATTGTTTAATAAAGTGCTTGCCTTTCATTATTCCGTATGCGCACAGCAACGAAAATCATGATGCGAAACGATTAAAAATCAAAACGAAAAAATAAAGCTTTAAAACTCAACTTTGCTGAGTTGCAGCTTATTTAAATAAGCTTTTTATTTAAATCCCAATTAAATCGTTTACCATAAACATTTCTTAAAAAAATAATAATAATAAAATATATTATGTTTGTTTTTAAAAAAGCCTTTATTAAAAATAAAATATTCAAATCGTTTACTTTTAATACTTCTTTGAAAGAAAAAAAGCCTTAAGTATATTATATATTTAAAATTCTTTTGAATGTCTTTTATAGAAAAGATTTATGACCTTTATTTAACTTGACATGGAAGAAAAGGGCAATTTATTTTACATATTTTACGCAAAATTCTTGAAAATAAACAGAATTTATAAAAAAAGCTAATCCATTTCTGTGCTCCTCAAGCTCCCTGTTGCTCCTGTTGGCAAAACTTAAACTGGAAGTGAGATGTTTAAGAAGGCTTTGTCGCACCCCGGGGCATCGCCACTTCTTCGCCCGAGTTGCAAATGAGCGCGAAAAAAGTAAATTATATTTGTCAACGGGGATTCCCACGCTCTTCCTCACACACACACAGGGGAAGAGTAATGTGTGTGTTGTGTGCGTGTGAGCTGCCGCCGCACGTATTTCATCAGCGCGGCATTATGTGTGCGTATATATGTACATGCGGTGGTATGTCTCATTTTTCCTCTGCATAAATAGATGCGACAGCCATTGCTGCGAGACTTGGCTGCCATTTCCGTTTCCGCTTTGATACCCTATAGAGGGTGTCATCAAATGCTGAAGAGATTTGTCCTTTCTCAGATCTAAAATAAGTCCTTTCCACTTCAATTTGGATCAAGTAAAAACAGAAAGGAAATATTTAATTTCGTTAGCCTCAAAAACTATACTTTAAAATCTCTGTCAAGTTAAGTAATCCGATTTATACAGTAAATTGTTTATATCCAATTCAAGCCACTTTGATTCGTTAAACACATTCACTAAAAAAATCTCTTCAATTTTTGATAAATATCTATGTATTTTTATTAAAAATAATGGAAATAGATTATAGAAAAAAATTTCACATAACATTTTCTAAGGAAATGGGACTGTACATTTTCGGTTAAAATCGGTAAAAATTGTAATTATTATTTTTTTTAAAGAAAAGTGATCTAACATTCTTTTCTTCGATAGCCAAAAATATTCTTTATATTCGAAATGGTTTTAAGCCCGAATACGCTGTTAATGTGGGCCTATGGTGTGGGATTCTTTGATCTACTCAGCGCCGTGCTCTTTTCTATGGTCAGTTTTAAGACGATCTGCAATCGCGTAAGGCAGCACTGATGTTTTATACCAAATAAAAACTTCTCAAATCACCCATTATCTCCCCCAGTTGAGTTGGCTGACAATTTTTGCGGTTGTTTTTGGCCTTTTCTGGGTATCGATGATACTGATGCTCCTGGTCGGCATTCATGGGGTATATAAAAGTGGTTCACAGTCGATGGCAGTGTGATGGTATCCTCCGCTTAATTACAGCGCAATCCCAAATGTGTGCGTGCCTGGATTATCTTCTCCTGCCTTGGAATCCTGGTGGAGATGTTCCTGATTTTGTATGCCGTTTTCACCGAGAGCTCTTTCCAAATTGGTCTGGTCAAAAATGGATTGTTGCTGATGCTGGGATTGTGTGAGTACAATATCAACGAAATCGCATTCGGCTTGCCTTTCAATTAATTTTGGCTATCTTTCAGGTATTGAGTGCAGTTTTCTATTCATTGTTTACCGATTTTACGTAACTTTGGCATTTTGCCAGGCCTGTCACAAAACTATACAGTCAAAAGTGGTTCAACAACATCTTACAGAACCGTGTGAAGACTCCAATCACCACAGACAAAAACAAGCCAAAGATCACCACAAGAATCGTTTCCAAATCCAAAATCCCAGAGGAAAAATAGTTCAGAACACACCATCACATCCCAGGAAGCTGAGTGTTCTTCAAACTTCTAATAGCAATCTGTCTCCATAAAGTGGATTTTTATTAATATTAATTATATAGAAATAAAGCATTATAAATTTACAGGGAATTGGCAGCGTCGCATTCGTTTAATGTGAATGTCCTTATCTTGATTTTTCTTCACTCGCTGCTGAGCAAATTATTTTAAAAGGATTTTATGTTTAACATTGGCACATGCGTGTCTGTGTGAGTGGTTTGTGTAGGTGTGAAGAGGTTTGCATCCTAAATGTGATAAAAGTTAAAGAGCTTTGTTCCAGACAAGAATAATGACAAAGGATACAACAACTCTTTTCAAAGGCCAAGAAAAAAAAGTGACGCTTAAAGCAAATATTTTAAATAATTAAAAAAATATAAACAAATAGTACTAAAGTTTTATAAGGACACCTAATTTGTTCCCTTTCGCATTTGTTTTTGTAGTTGTTTAATTGCAGCTTTGTCCCTTTTCATACGTTCTTTTGCCTGTTTTTCCATGCGTTTTAAATCCTTGCGATCCAAGGGTTTTTCCTTTTCCTCGTGATGATTTACCTCGCTGCCGCTCATTACTCTTTGAGGGTCTTTATGTGGCGGTGCCGGAGGACTACAACCAATCATATCCAGATAAAAGAGATAAATGATGTAGACAAATGTCATTTCCACAGCTGTTAAGGATCAATGGTATCAGTAATAAATTATTTATATAATTATTGACTACTAACCCAATCCCACGAATGGCAACACTGTGATCTTTACACCCTCCCAGTTCACCGAAATGGCCAAAGTGAGGCCATAAAGCAGTATTACTCCATCGAGGAGTATTCCCAGACAGGTGAACACCAACCAAAAACGAACCAATCCCAGTTGCCTTCTGTAGATCCCCGCCAATAAAATAGTGATTATGAGCAGCCAGAAGATGGTGAAGATCAGCGCCACCAATGCTGACCAATTACCCTGGAAATGCCAGAATGTGACCATAATTTCACTGAAAGGAAGAGGTAATCGTCTTACATGCTTGGAAAATACCACTCCTGAGATAATTGCGAATAGCACGGCGGATATGAAGTCCAACAGAGCGATGCAATAGGCGCAGAGCACTAAATATCCATCAGAATTTGACCCCATTGCCCCAGCTAAGGTTCATCACATCAGTGGGAATGTTGTCTACTAAATCAAAGCCATAATGATGATAAGCACGTACTTGCCAAGAGCAGAAGGAGCAGGAGGAGGAGTGGAATTGGCTGCCTGTTAATCAATGCCGTTTGATTGCCAAAAGTCCCAGGCAGAGCACAGTGGTCCAAAAGGATTGGTGCACGGCTTTATACAGTGGGAAAAAGTATAGAAACAAAGGGAAATTACAATGAAGATTCAAATTATTCTTCTTAAATAAGTATGTTTAAATATATTTGTTTTATATTATAAAAATTTGTTTCAATTTAAAACATATTATTTGAAAGTGTCAAAAAATTAGAACAGACAGGTTTAAAGCGATTTCCTGGTAAGTATTAAAACATGTTGCATTAATTTTAAGATACCGAATCTTTTAACTGAGTTTTACTTAGGAAAAGACAATTCGCATTTAACAATATTTTATTTGCATTAAAATAGTTTCTAAATAAAAAAAAAAAATTTTTTTTAGTATTCACTTACAATTTTTAGCTGGTTGGCCAACGAATAAATATTTATAACGCTATATTTGTTTAGTATAAAATATCATTTATTTCTTTTTTTATATTTATCTTCACAATAATTATATTAATTAATTAATTATCCACATTTGTATACATGACTCTAAAAACTAATGGTTAGTGGCTTCCCAAAACCATCATACAATCCAATGACGAGCCCTTGTCGACGAAGATATGATAAGTTTTGCGAGACCATCTGTCTGCTCCTCAATTATGGCATTTGTTTTGTCAGCAGGCCCTGGAGATTGGATTGTCCTGGTCCCCCGTTGGCAACGTGACTAGCTCTCGTCCTTGTCCTTGAAGGCATCGGAAAATAGATGGAAAACTGTGTAAGTCAATTATTTTTATTGTTTAAGAGGGGAAGGAAATTGATTTGGCCCTCCCACTTGGCCGGTAAATTGAAATCAACCGATTGCAAGAAATAAATATATTTTATTTTTTTTAGTAATTCATAAGGGATGTCTTCCCATGTGTGAGAATTGAACACAATCAAAAGAGATTTATTTTTCGAGCTTTTTCTGGAATTTCTCCAAATAAGCTTAATACCCTTCACTTATGTTTTCAGAGGTATTCGTATTTGAAGTTGTAGAAATTGTCTTTGTTGCAGCATCTCCATTACAGTCTTCTGTAATTTTTGCAATATGTATAATGGTATCCATATAGTATATAACATAAATACATGCTTACCATTGCCACCTTCAGAGGTAAAATCATAGTTGCTGCCTTCCAGAAGACAATAGGAATACAACCTCTTGAAATATCTGAATACCAAGTACAAACAAGTGCACTCATAAACTGTTTAAATATTTGGTTATTTTCTTTCAAATAATATCAAATAAAAGACCAACAAATTCCTAAATACAAAATGGTCCAGTGCTTGAAATGAATCTCGTCAAAAACAGGAGAAGAACTTACATTCCAAATCAAGAAAATAACATTTGTGACAGTGGCAAAGCCAGAGAAAAGTAACCAAAATACAAGAAGAGTTGGACGATCCTGGTAGAAATATATTAATACAATTTTTTGACTTCTGTAAGTTTAAATTAATAATTTTTACCTTCAATAGACCTACAAAAAGTCCAACAACGGTTAAAATCCAAGCTACTGTGCTAAGAAAAGCAATTATGGTATACGAATTCGTCTAAGCATGGTAGTTAAATATTAAAACTTTAAAATATTCATTATCTTTATACTTACATGCGATATCATGACAGAAACCGAAATAAATGAGAAATAAAGCGAACGCAATAATTCAAATACTGAAATCAGAAAGCACATCCTTAAAAGATTATCCTTAGGAATAGTCCACTCTCCCATTTCAAACGCCATTTTCTATGAAATATAATTTATCTATTTGCAGGTCTTTATTAATCTCCACAACGTTTAAAAACAAGTATAAAAATTGTATTTTGCTGGAAGAAACAAGGCCAACTAAGCAACTTTAAAATAAATTTATAAATGGTCTCATTATTTTTTGCCTTTCTTTTTCTTTGACTTTGACTTGGACTTTTTCTTGTCATGTTTACCACCACCTATTAAAAATTATTAAATCGATTATATATGTTCATAAAATAAGTTTAGAGCTAGCTTACAGCATAAAGTCCTTTTCTCTTTTGGTTTCGCACCCATAATTTTATAATACCGATGTATGAGATAAATGCAGGAGCTTTCGATAACTGAAAATAAAGTATAAATGAAAAATTGAAAATAAGTTAATATTAATATAGTTTATATTAATCATACATATGCCAAGAAAGACTATTGAAAACTCTTCAAGTCGGTCCCAGTCCACAGTGATGGAAGTCGCAATGCCCCAAAGCAAAAATAGTATATCGGTGATAAAGCCGGCTAAAGAAAATATAAGCCAAATCCGTATAAAATCTGGCTTGCGCTGATGAGAATATAGTTTTCAAGCTAATTATTTAACATATGTAATGCCAACAAACCTTCCATAGACCAACAATTAGCAAAACAACAATTACAACCCAGAATATGACACCCAGAAGCGCCAACATAGCAAATACGCTGAACTATTTATTTAAATGGGTTATTTATTTTTAATAATAATAATAATTTAAATTTTGTATATAACACCTACCTTATAAATTAATAAAATCATCGCCTGAATGGTGAAATACAAGGCATGTAGCAGATCGGAAACAGCTATAGCATAACATATTTTTGGAAGATTGGAGTTTACAGCTCCTTTTTTAGAGTCCTTTTTCGATTTATGATCGGAGTGCTTTTTCTTTTGCGGCGATTTCTTTTTCGACGGGTGTTTCTTCTTGTCGGAGGCCATTTTTTGAGTATGAATAGAATGGATTTTTTACATCTGTTGAACATAAGATCAAAGCACTTGGGATTATATTATGTATGTGTAGAAATCCCAGAGAATCATTATTTTGTACGTAATTTTTAACTAGATAATGTCGAAAACAAAATAAATATAATATAATAATATAACCTTTTAATGATAATCAGTATTTTAGCTTAAATTTTTGCATATAATTCTTTTAACAAAAACATAATTTTAATTAAAAAGATAAACAAAACAATGATGTTCATTTTTTTTCATGCGTAAATCTTGAACAATCGTTTTTAAAAAATAGTATTTTTCTATTTTTTCAGAAAGAATTAAAATGTGAACAGTTTTAACATTAAATTTTAAATGGTCAGTTGCTCTAAAACTGTGATCAGCTGACCATACATAATATGGCAGCCCTCTATTGCCATCGCCTATCGATTTGTCAGTGTTGGAAAACGGCTCAAAAGTGGTTTTAGGCGGTCGTCTTTGTTTATACACCGATTTATTAACCATTATTAATTGTACAAACCGAAAACAACATGCCCATTATAGTAAGGACGTAAGTATCTTGAAATACAATAAAAATAAGGCTTAATATAAGGTTTAAATAAGTGGAAACAAACGCGTAGTTTCTGGTCGCCTACGAGTGACAGCGTTGCCACCTAATCGACTTATTGTCAGCTCGTTTCTGGCAATCTGCGATTTAGTACGCGGATTTATTGTGAAATTATTTTTTAATTTTGTTTAAAATGGGACCGCCAAAAAAGTCGAAAAAGGATCGCAGCGGTGCTGACAAGTTCGGTGAGTATGGGACATGTGGAAAACAATCGAAATTTGATATAACTTAAGGGATTTTCCTCAGCAAAAAAAAGGCGTGCCGAGGATGAGGCTTTCACTCAACTGGTGGACGACAATGATAGTTTGGATGCCACGGAATCGGACGGAGTTCCGGGTGCTGCCTCCAAAAATGCAGAAACCAATGATGAACAAATCAATACAGATGAATATGGGGCCAAGGATTACCGGGCACAAATGCAACTCCGCCAAGATCACGGTAATCGTCCACTTTGGGTGGCTCCCAACGGTCATGTCTTCCTGGAATCCTTTTCACCTGTTTACAAGCACGCCCATGACTTCCTCATCGCCATCTCGGAGCCCGTCTGCCGACCCGAACACATCCATGAATATAAACTCACAGCCTACAGTTTATATGCCGCCGTTTCGGTGGGCCTGCAAACCCATGACATTGTGGAATACCTCAAGAGATTGAGCAAAACCAGTATTCCCGAAGGCATCCTAGAGTTTATTCGCCTTTGCACCCTTTCCTATGGCAAAGTCAAGCTGGTCTTGAAGCACAACAAGTATTTTATAGAGTCACCACATCCCGAGGTGCTCCAGAAGTTACTCAAAGATCCAGTGATTCAGAAATGCCGCCTTATCCGCAGCGAAGGTGAGGATTTCATCCAGGGCACTCTGGACGGCAAGGCCATCACACAATTTGGCACAAAGTTGCCTCCAGGAGCAACAGACAAGCCGGCAGAGGATCCTGCCGCAGCAGCAGCAGCTCCTGTTGCCGCAGATGGAACAACCGCAGTGCCCGAGGACATCACAGACTTCTACGAGAAAATTGACAAAGAGGAGGAGGACGAGGATGAGGCAAATTTAAAGACTGTATCCTTTGAGGTAGCTCAGGAAAAGATCGAGGTGATCCAGAAGCGCTGCATCGAGATTGAGCATCCTCTGCTGGCGGAGTACGATTTCCGCAATGATACCAACAATCCAGACATCAATATTGACTTAAAACCCGCTGCTGTTTTGCGTCCATATCAGGAGAAAAGTCTGCGTAAAATGTTTGGAAATGGAAGAGCTCGTTCTGGGGTCATTGTACTCCCCTGTGGAGCTGGTAAATCCCTAGTAGGAGTCACAGCCTGCTGCACTGTAAGGAAAAGAGCCTTGGTCCTGTGCAACAGTGGCGTTTCAGTGGAGCAGTGGAAACAGCAGTTCAAAATGTGGTCTACAGCCGACGATAGTATGATCTGTAGGTTCACCTCCGAGGCAAAAGACAAACCCATGGGTTGTGGCATTCTCGTGACCACCTACTCCATGATAACACACACACAAAAGCGTTCTTGGGAAGCAGAGCAGACGATGCGGTGGCTGCAGGAACAGGAATGGGGCATCATGGTGCTGGATGAGGTGCACACGATCCCAGCCAAGATGTTCCGCCGTGTGCTCACCATCGTTCAATCTCACTGCAAGCTGGGATTGACAGCCACACTCCTTCGTGAAGATGACAAGATTGCGGATCTTAACTTCCTCATTGGACCAAAGCTGTACGAAGCCAACTGGTTGGAGCTGCAGAAGAAGGGTTACATCGCACGCGTTCAGTGCGCTGAAGTGTGGTGCCCGATGTCGCCAGAGTTCTACCGCGAGTACCTGACCACAAAAACCTCCAAGAAGATGCTGCTCTATGTGATGAATCCCTCCAAATTCCGCAGTTGCCAATTTCTCATTAAATATCACGAGCAGCGAGGCGACAAAACGATTGTCTTCTCGGACAATGTGTTTGCTCTAAAGCACTATGCAATCAAGATGAACAAACCTTTTATTTACGGTCCCACCTCGCAAAACGAGCGTATCCAGATCCTGCAGAACTTTAAATTTAACTCTAAGGTGAGTGCAGTTAATTCTTTAAATTAAATCATTTTTATTAAAACAATATCCGTTACAGGTCAACACAATCTTTGTGTCCAAAGTGGCCGACACCAGTTTCGATTTGCCAGAGGCCAACGTGCTAATTCAGATCTCCTCGCACGGAGGTTCTCGTCGTCAGGAGGCTCAACGTCTGGGTCGTATCCTGCGTGCCAAAAAGGGCGCCATTGCCGAGGAGTACAACGCCTTCTTCTACACACTCGTCTCGCAGGACACCATGGAGATGAGCTATTCCCGCAAACGTCAGCGGTTTTTGGTCAATCAGGGTTACAGTTACAAGGTTATCACGCATCTCAAGGGTATGGACACGGATGCGGATCTGATGTACGGCACACAAGAGGAGCAGGGCCAACTACTCCAGTTGGTCCTGTCCGCCTCAGATTTGGATTGCGAGGACGAGAAGCTGCCGGGCGAGCCTGGCTTCCGCCCAGGTGGTGCGGGCGGTACCGTCAGGCGAGCTGGAGGTTTAAGTTCCATGTCTGGCGGAGATGACGCCATCTACTATGAACATCGCCGGAAGAATGTGGGAAGCGTGCATCCACTGTTCAAGAAGTTCAGGGGATAATTTTTTTGAAAGACGATGTGAAGCATGAATAAAATTCTGAAAAAAACTTAAGAAAACAGTTTGTAATTGCATGGGATTCTAAGTAAAGTTTGCGCACCGCATTATATATCGACTTATATATCGACTATAAGAAATTAAAATCAAGACGGCGTTTATTTATTTCAGACAAAACTCTGGCAAATCTGATTGGGCCATTATAGAGCTACAAGGCGATCTGGAGGTGAGGAGCAACCAGGACAAGCATGATCAGTTCATTGGCGATCTCTACTACAATAAATATGGTCAACCTGTGAGTTAAATAAAAAACTAATAACCCACCATGTTCTTTAATGTTTATTTATCATTGCCAGATTCTCATCATTGGCCATCATATCCTTCAGGGTCGTGAACAAAAGTTGGATAAACCATTTGCGGTGCTGGAAAAATCAAAAAGCAATGAAGGAGAACGACTCTTGGATACGAGCATGGCCTCTCAGGATGTGAGCATGCTGAATGCCACGACGGGAGCAGAACGCACTGTGCTGGATCACACGATTGCCCAGGAGCACAAGAGTCGTCAGAGAACTGAGTATACCGTCCGCGCTGTTTGCACCAAGAAATTAATTTTTAAATCGCGTCCCAAACCAATTATAGCCAATGTTGCCAAGTCCGTTTAAGTGTCTTTTAAAAATATAGGTTTATTCGCTTTTTATGATAATAGATTAAACAATTTCCATTTCACGTTCGATGCCCACAAACTTGAGCTGCTCTGTGGGTCCGTATCTGTAGTCGAAGAACAGCTCCTCGCCGGGCTGAATGGCCCGCTTGGCAAAGATGCCGATGCGATGGTCGCCGGTGACCATCATCACCTTAGCATAGCAGTTGGGATTAATGGAATGGTTGGCGAATCTTATCTTGTTTCCCTTTCTGGTGGCATCCACAACGAAATCGTTGTTAAGATTGAAAAGGAATGAGCACATGTACTTGTCGTAAACTTTTCCACGACGATCGGCTTCGTCTTGGGAAATGATCTCCCCACAATATTCGGAGATGAACTCATTCTTTTGGGCGCCCTCTTTGAGGAAAATACCCCAGCCGGCAATGTCAGAGGGGGCCATCAACAGGTGTTTGTCTGGAAATAGGGAATTTCATTAATTGGCATTGAAAAACAACTTTAAAATCTAGTTTCTAATACAATAAAAATTACAACTTTAAAAATAACATTTAGTATGACTCATAGTATTAATCCTTAAAGATGGATATAACAAATATAGAAAGCCAAAAAGAGGATTTATAATAAATATAAGCTCTCTTTGGGGTTCAAATATGGAATATAAATATGCAATTAAATTCCTTACGCAGTCCCCGCTGCACGCACACATTCTTGCACGTGATCTTGGTCAACTTGAACTGATCCGCTCCGCAGGCCTGGCAAAGATCGGGATCGCACTCGCGTACAGCCAGGTAGCAAGGACACTGCTTCGTGTTGCACTGCGCTTTGCATCTGCAGCCTGGGAAGCGATTTTGGCAATCGCTGCTACAATTGCAGAATTTCTCACAGAAGTTCTGCGTTTGAATGCAGGAGCAGTTCATGTCGCAGGGATGCCCTGGATGGTCGCAGGGTGTGTAATTGTATACGTGATTTGACGACGAGTCCTTTTTCAGCTGAATCTTTCGGCAGTGCAGGGACCAAAGGCGTTGCTTCTTCTTCTTCTTGCGTGGCGGGGTGAAGTCCTGGCGCAGATCCTCGAAACTGAATTCGGCGTCTTCCTTCTGGGCAAACTCATACACCTGTCGGCAGGTCTTTGTGAGCATATTGTGGGCAATCGCGCAGTAGTTCTTTAAATAAACTTTGTGCAAAACACGATAGAGCGCTTGGTCAGCGCCAGTCCAGACGCACTGCGTACTGGTAATATTCATCATGCCAGCTAAAAAAGTAGAAAAGTATAAATCACTTGGAATGATAATTTGTTAAGAGCTAATACTCACCCATTATTGAGTTAATCTCAGCCACGGCAGCACTATTTACAGTCAGACCATTATCCTTGCTGTTCTCATGGCTGAAGTCCTTGTTGCTAAACTGGCTGTTGCTGTCATTACTGTCCTCTGAGCTGGCCTCATTGCAGGAATCAATGGGTGGTGTTTTACTATCGGCCGCCAGCTTTTCCTTCATACCATCCTGTAATTTAAGAAAAGAACATGGTATTATAGATATGCTGTTCGGATATCTTTCAACACATTTAATAATTTCATCTTTGTAACTTACAATCAACATATAGCAGGAGTTGCTGCAGGGGTCGGCAAAGGTCTTCAACTCCGGATAACGACGCTTTTGCAGATTGGGACCAGCATGTCCCTGCAAGCCTGTGAATAGAGAGCAGCGGAATTAGAAAGATCCCATTGACCACAGATCACTTGATGTCCATGAAACGCTTTAGGATTAGCATGAGGGTAATCGGTTACTTTTCGAGAAAGAGATACAGAAATGGTCCAGGCAAAGCCACACGGAATGAGGTGAGCAACACCAAAGAATCAATTTAGACACATGACAAACATAGCCAATTATCCACAGATATGAGGGATTATTATTATATATTATATTCATAGACAGCGAGATGAGGATGCGGAGGCGTGGACGGGCTAACGGCATGAGAGTGTGTGCGTGTGGTTATCGAAACAACAACTACAACAACGACTCACCCTGCACATGGTGACCTAAATTGCAATTAATTCAATACAACATTTTCGAATTTCGTTTTTTTTTTGGGTTTAAGAAATGGTACAGATTTGTTTTGGCAAGAATAAATTGTTTCCAAACAAGAAAAGAAAAGCAAAAACAAAACGTAAAGTCATTAGGTAACCCAGCTGGAAGAAGTTCCCACAGTTAAACTTACGGTGCAGGAAGCAATCGTATTTGAAGCATCGCCGACAGAAGAGTGTGTGGAAGGAGTGCATCGTTCTTTCGCGGGTCACACTCTCGGCCTTGATGCCATCTATGTTGGGCGTGCACTCCTGGGGACGCTCCGGATCCTGGTGTTCGGTGAGCTCAATATACCTGAAAAAAGGTATTATAATAAGTAAAGTAAGTAAGTAAAAGTTTCTTTTCCGACCAAAAACTATATATGTAAATGGTTTTTTAAGTAATCTGGCATCTTAGTTTTTAAAGCTTCATATCTAGCTTAAATTTTCACAATTCCGATTAACCCTCTTTTAAAGCAGTTAGTTTCTCAATTTACATACTTCTCTTTGAGCTCTTGGGCAGTCCCTTTATCTGGAAAGTTAGCGCTGATGGCCTGGAAAATGATAGGAGCAGGAAACGGCAGCTTGTCCTTGACATCATCCACAACTGGTTTAACATCGGCGCCCTCGGTGGCCTCAGCTTCCTCCTTTTCCTTTTTCTCCACTACTGGAATATCGCCTTTACTCTCGGTTTTCTCCAATTTTGTGTGAGATTCGCCTTCTACATCCACATCCTCATCCTCATTCCCATCTTTGGGTTTCACAGATGTCTCCGTCTTTACGGATGTGGATGTTCCCGGAGTGGCTTCCTCCAATTCCTTGCTATAGGAACGCATAAGGGCATGCACCAGTTCCACAAAGATGGCATCATCCATGAACGACGGATCCTTATCGCCATGTACCTTGCCATCGTAGTTCTTGATCAGTTCCTCGATAAACTTGCCATCTTTATCGAGGACCTCGTCACCCATGTAGGGAATATTATGAAGCACCGTCTCATCCTCGACCATGAAATTCTGCTGAGTAGGCGCCCACGTGTACATGGTGGGAATGGGAGTTACGGCGTTGATCACGCAGATCGGAATCTTCTGTGGACCACTGGGAATGCCATTGTAGCTGGTAACTTCCGCTCGCTTCACGCAGTCCACATGCGGCGGATCGTAGGGTTTAGCCTGCCAAACTTTGGACTCGCAGTACAGATCTTGTACATTATGATTGTGCTCGTCCCTGGGGGATACAGATTTTTATAGCTTTGATTTCAGACTTCTACCTTCTCGTTCCCGCGCTTACCAGTTCTTTATCCACGCCTCCTTTATTTCGTCGGCGCGTTTGTGGCGCTTCTGCTGCCTGATTTTGATATATTCCGATTTGACACGCCTCTTCCACTCCGGGGGCACCTTGGTGGTGTTCATTTCGTCGCTTAATCACTTAAACCTGGTTGCATTAACGGGAATAAATAATTTTACAAGGTTTACTTTTCACGACCGCCTTTTTTCGCAACAGCTGCATCGGTGTGACCGTTTCTCTTTCAGAAAAATTCCCTAGGCGCACAGACATAGTCATTTTGGATGGTATTAATTTTATTATGGTTTTATCTTACAATTATTGCGGTAATCACAATCTATTTATAATATTGAGCCTATATTTATAATATTTCCATATCCAATAATGGTTATTCATAAAGGGTTGGTAATAGTAGTAACCTACCCCTTTTTGACACTACCATGTTTTTTAGTCTTGACTAACGCTTTCAACCCTTAGTGTTGGCTAACGTGGAATATCATCAAAAACATAAAAAAAGGAAAGCTATGAGAATCCTATCAAAATCTAGGAAATTTCGCAAAAATATATAAGCTGGACAAATTCAATCGCATAAAGGCGGCCACGAGCATCGAGGAAATGGAACCATCAGCCTGCGAGGGTGAGTTAACGCAAAAAACGCGGAAAACGCGCAATCCACTGACTATGTTTACCAACTATAACTGCGTTTGTTTTTGTTTGCTCTGGTAAAGATCTCAAGGCCTTCGAGCGGCGCCTCACCGAAGTGGTTTCATCGTACCGGCCCTCGACGTTCCGCTGGCGCAGTAAGTTAAACCCGAAAAACTCAGAACGGGAGCAGTACGGCCCGTAATAACAGTAGAACTTCTTGCAGTTGTCCTCTCCGCCATGTCCATGTGCACGGCCATCAGCGCCTGGTACTGGTTACGGGATCCACAAACCACCGTCGTCCCGCTGACCGAGTCCCTCTGGATCCATCCCATCTTCACAGTCGCCACCCTGACATTGAGTAAGAGCCCCCGATAATTAGTAGTGTATTTTGTACCTAGGTCACTTCGCATAGTCATAGGCCACGGTCATGAAATTTCGGTTTAAGTATGGGTTTTAGTATTAGGAAAATAGAGGGGGGTTCAACATTACCATATAATTACATTATTGTTAGTACATAAAAGTATTATATTCGGCCTTGCGATGGCAGTATTAAAATTATTGTGTGATTTCAAAGTCCATCAAGTATTAACACTTAGCGGACAAGTAGAGAGCCATTCTTACATAATAGTCATTCCTTGTAATTCTCTGCGGGAGCCAAACAAATTACAAATACATAAAATATAAGCAAACGTAATGTTAAAATGTGATGTAATGTAACTTTGGTGAGAAACCAATTGACTTATGATTCTTTAATAACACCTGGAAAAAAAAGCTTTAGTTTTTTAGAGACCATCCTTTTTAACCCCTTTTTTTCTTATCAAAAACGATTTCTGCTAATCAAACATAATTTCAATTGGTAAAATGTTATTTCACTACAATATAGATTACGAATTTTGGGGTAAAAACTTTCAGACCATTTTGATATGGAGCGATTATCTTATACAGGTTTAAAAAGTGCTGATACCAACTAGAGTAAAACATGAAATTTAAGAGATAGTAAACAACAAATCCAATAGGAGTTAGTTTAAATTAAATTTCACAACATGCTGCTTGTGTACTAAATATAGAACTCTTATTTATCTTCCAGTCGTCCTTTTCATCCTGGGCATACAGAAACTCGTCATAGCGCCCCAGATAATCACCTCCCGAACGCGAACTGTGCTGGGAGATTTTAATATGAGCTGTGACGACACGGGGAAGCTGATATTAAAGCCGCGCCAGAGTAACAACAACAGTACATGAGCACTGGCCCCGCTTCCAGGACATTTAATTAGTTAATGCTTAGTTTTTTTCCATTCTCTGCCCTCTATTTGTTGATTCGGACACCCTCGCTTTGTAAGCGTAATTTTAACGTACCCCCTTTTCTCCTTTCGCCTCCTTTTTTAATTATAGAAGCTCCATTGTACAAAAAAAAAGAAAAGAAAAAAACTCAATTGTTAAGCTTTATGTGTTTCGTTACATGGCGTTACCTATCGCTGCCAAATACAAGCCACTTTTCAATATCAATTAATTTATAACTAATGAGTTGCCCTTAGATTGTGCAACGACAAGTGTTTTTACCCATTTGGAACAGTTTTTAGGAAGCTGAATTTTGTATAAATAGGCAGTCTGAGCTGTACCAAAGCATCAGAAGCAACCGAGCCATCTGTACAACAAGCCAGCTTAATCATGAAGTTCCTACTCCTGTGCACTCTCATCCTGGGCCTCGCCTTTTTCATGGCTTCTGGCAAGGATTACAATGGCTAACACTCGGAGTCAACTCCATATAACTGATCCTCCTACACTTTCAGCTCTGCCCCACACCAACGACAACGAGGCCCCGATGAATGAGCATGACCATCACCATCACCAAGTGGTTCGCAGCATCCACTACGCCGACGATGAGAAGGCTCCGCCCAAGCACGATGATGTTGCCTGCTGCGGCTAGACTACTAGCTAATAAAGACGTGACGGCAATTTGAGCCTTCTTAAAAAGTCTTCAAGTTTAAATAAAGAGCAATATTGAAAAATGTACTAAAGACAATCTTCTTAATTTTAAATTTACGGGGCTTTCAGGATAAAAAGAATGTTAAACAACCTATACATAAAGGACCTTGAGATAAATCTCAATGTATTACATTTTAAATAGAGAACATACTTGGTTTCTGATGTCTAGCTGATTTTTGGTTTAATAAATTTTCAAATCTATAACCATAATACCACTTCCTTTAAATCCCCACAAACTATACATTCAACACATAAAATCCAAAAATATAATATTAGAAAATGTTAAAACAATTTGTACACACCCCATTAAAGTGCAAACATTTATCTGGTTGATTTTGCGTGATATTTATTTTGATTCAGCATTCTCTATAGTTCTTTTCTTCAGTTTCTTTTCGCTCTTATCGCATATATAAATCTTTATTTAGTTTGTGTGATTTTCAATGTATTTTTTTTTTGGTACAAATTGTATGCGTTAAGTTTTGCCATTTCATTACTCTTTTATTTCTATTTGTAAATCTTAAAAATTATTATTATTGCGCAGCTCAAGTTTATTTTGTAGATTTGTTTAAATACGTTTATCAAAGTTGACGGCGTGGAAATATATATAAATGCATCCGCTTTCTGCTTGTGGTTCAGTTGTGTGTCGGCATTCGTACAATTCGTTTGTTATAGTAATCAATTAATTTATGCATTATTTAGATCTTTACACCTCGTTCTACACAACACGTCATGTACAAAAAAATAGTCTAGATTTGATTTAAAATTGTTATTTTATATTTATAATCTCTGCTTTAGTGAAATTTAGGATTTATCTTTCATATCTTCCCGACCATCAGTTTAAACTTTGCGCTAATTTGTTGTTAGGTTAATTGGGTTTCTTTCATTACTTAAAATTAGGGCTAGATTATCAACTAAATATTGTTGCTGCTGATATATGCGTCCCACTTCGTTACGTTACGTGGAGGCTGGAGTCTAAAACAGTACGAAACAAATGCTGGAAATGCACACAGGGTAAAAATAAAACTAGAGGCTGCCTCCTGCTAGCACAACACTCGCTCACAATTTTTACAAATAATACAGAAGCCTACTAATTACATAAATAAAGTAAAACCATTTAAATCGATACGCATACACATAGAAATTAACGTTAATGAACTCTCCTCCCTTCGATCCCCTCCGCTATTATGCGGCCAGCAGGCGCTGTATGTTTTTCGGCGTGTTCTCCCCATTCAAGTGCTTCGTCGTATATCGCAGGGCATTGAGCAGCGGCTCCGCCTTGATGGCCGGCTGCGCCTGCAACAGGCGCACGCACCCCTTCACGTCCACATGGGCGCCCCGCACGAACGCCCCCTCCGGATGCACATGGTCGTAGAGGATCACCAGTCCGACCATCACGCGAAGCACCAGCATTTTCGTGTCCTCGCGCTCGATCTGTTGCACGAGTTTTCTGCAAAAGTAAGGGAATCGATCAGAATTATTAGATTATTGAATTTAATTCTATTCAACTCACGGATTGTCCAGCATCCTAAGGCACACCTTGGCCATGGTGCCCAGTGTTTCTGTCGTGTTCTGGACATCATCGGAATTGTCGTTGACAAACTTTGAGGTGGCATCGCTCAACACCTTGAGCATGGGCGTGGCGTGGGCGTAGAACAGGGACATCCGGTTGGCCAGCTCAGTGCTGACCAGCATGTTCTCCGTGGAGTCCACTCGTTGTCTGCTGACGATGCGTCTGTAGTAGCTGAAATCATTCTGTATGGCGGGGGTTTTCATCTGAAAATTTAAGATTATAAACAATATTACATTTTTTAAAATTTATACATATTAACCGAGTTAGTAAAACAACTAAAGAATCTCTGGTAGTTCGTAATTCTCTATTAAGATACACAGCAGTATAATATTTTCTAGTATACATTTATAAACCTTAGCTTGTGCTTTTAAATCATTGGAATAATATTTTGGAATTGAAGTTAAATCTATACTTTCGGGGTGTAATCTGGGTCAGTCCTTTCCCATCAGTTTAGTTTGAAACATCCGTCAACATGAGTAACAAAAACACTAAAGGTTTTAGGGGCATATTCAAAAAGATGTACAAGCGAGAAGTGCATGAAGGGTAAATTAAAATATCGTTTATAGTTTTCAAAACAACTTTTCGGGATGTTGATTCGCACCGATCGCAGTGAAAGGCAAAAAAGGCATGTCGTGGACAGTTCGCAGTCGATGAAGGTGGAAAAGGACAGTTCGCATAAGCTTAAGGAGCGTAAAGAGGATCACAAGGAGCGTCAGCGGGGACTTAGTAAAAAGGAGGATGTGCGTGAACGTAAACGGGAACAGGAGCTGGAGCGTCAACGGCGAAAGGAACTCGAGCGGGAAAAGGAGCTGGAAAGGCAACGTCAGCTGGAATGGAAAGAGGATCTGGAGAAGGAACGTCAGCGTGAAAGGGAATTGGAACGAGAAACAAAACAGGAGCCCTCGACCTCTAGAAAGCCGAATCCAGAAACGACCAAGTTTGACGAGGAATTCGAACGAGACATCGAGAAATTGGAGCGTCAGGTGTGCCCATTGGATTTTCGCTCCAAAACCATGGCCACTATGTGGATAGATAGGCTTCGCAATGCTCCTCATAATACATCCGAAGCTAGGGCAAGAAATGTAATAACGTCCCATCTACTCAAATGCTGTGGCGACAATGTATTCAAAAAGGAGCCATTCAACCATCCACCACCACCCGAAAATTTGGCTACTATTAGGGAGAGAATGGCAAGTACAAACGTATTTAATTAATGTTAAGGACAATTTTAAATTTAAAACACATTCAGAATTTTCCTCTTTACTCCAAACTACGAGCCAATTCAAAGAAAATTGTATTTATTTTTTAGTTTCTGACGCGGGACAGTATGTGCCATAGTATGCCCGTGGTTAAACAGAAGGAGCCAAACTCCCATTTAACCCAATTGTTTAACGATTCGTACGATGGCGGTGAATTCCTGAGCAAGCTTCCCGTGCCTCGCGATGGGGCTTTCTTCATCTTTCACATGCACCCAAATTTGTAATTGTGAATTGGCTTTAAATAACAACCCAGCTAAATTCAAAATGTAAACAGTTTAAACTCTATTATTTTTTGGGAAAAAGAGAAGTGGCTTTCGTCTTTTCTTGTGCAAATAATGTATATATAAATAACACTATATAATATTTCATTTTCTTTATGAATCAACGAATTTTTGTTTTCATTTCATGCTTTATAAATAATCATTTAACGTTAACAGATGACAAAAACCATTAGCGATAAATTTGTTTACAGAAAGAGGGTACTAAATTAATTTCTATAGAGCAAACCAAAAAAGATCAGATCTGCTGATGTACTAAATATATATTCCTCATAGCAAGTAGCTTTACTAACAAGTTAATAAAGCAGTCAGCACCTGTCAGGTGTGCAGCTATCGTTTTCAACACCCGCTCTTGTTAACCTCTAATTACGCCTGACTTCAAAATCTAATTACTAATTACGCGGTACGTGACACCACAATTTACCTGTTGCCCGTGCGGCGAAACAGTTTTCCACTCCGGGCCAGGCCCAAAACAACGATGCCGCACTTAAGTTGTCAGGGCTGGATAGAAAACGTGCGTGAGAAAAAAAAACAAACAACTTCAGAGATTCGCCGCCGTAAAATTTTGAGTCAGGTAAAGTTGGGTTGCTCATCCAATCACCTTGACAGAGGCGCTGCAAACGAACATCATGCACTGCTATACACTACTATACTATAATATATAGTGTCGAGAGACGGTTGCGAAACCTCATATAAATACGTTATTAGCATAAATCGTTCTGAACAGTCAGAAATGAAGCCGCAAACAGGACGGATCGTTAAGAGCAGTTCCCTGAGCTTGGTAAGCGATGCACTTCCAGTTCCATTACTCGACACCTGAGATGATTAATCTATTAATGAATATTTTTAGCTATATGCATTACTGCCCCTGATGATAGATGCAGTTTGTGGGAGAGCTCAGTATGCATCACCCTATGGCAATGCTGCTTATGCAATTCCCACAACAAACTACGCCCAACCATATTCTCCTCCAGAAGTGCAATCGATATGGTCTGGTTCCCCAATTATAGTGAATGATAATCAGTATGGTGCCCAGGAACAGCAGCAATATCCAAATGTTAATGGTTATTATGGAGGGGAACAGCCATACAGACAACCCTATTCAAATTGGCGGAGGGAGGAGATTCCAGCAACGCGTGCTCCAAATCATAATTACAACAATGTGCCAGGATACTTTTACTACCAACAGCAGGAAACAACGCCATCGCCATCTCTCCAATATCCCCAATCTAGTACATCTCGACTTCAACCCAATCCACAATTCAATTCGGAACTGGACTCCAGTGATTCTCGTCGCGAGGAGGAGCAAGTGGTCCAAATTGGAGGCTGTCGCTCCCTGGCCACCAATAACCATCAAAACATCTACAATAACAATGAAAACTTCTATGAACCCGCACAGCCCTGGAGGCGTCGTGACTTTCAGGCCAAATATGCCCAACATTACGCCGATTATTTGCGTAAATATCCAAGACGCCTGCAGCCAGTTTACAACACCAGCGAAGATTTCGATGAGAAATGAAGGGAATACTCTATATATTTTAGTCTGTGGAAAAGCCAAATTGAATAAAACCCCTCAAGAGCCATTTGGTTTTTGATTGAAAGCGTGCCAAGAAAACAATTTTGGGTGTATTTTGGACAGATCAATTGCAGCCGATAAAGTAAAGGCTGTAGCTGAAAAGTCAACACATATTTACAGTGAACATTGGTTTAAAAAGATTCTGATATTGGGCGAATGATTCAATTTCTTAGTCTATAGTTTTATATTTTTTTCGAAAATGTAGAAAATCTGTTGCTAATACACCCACAAAACTAAATGACATAGAATATTGTCAAAATTATTAAAAACTGATCTAAAATAATAAATGAAGGCATTGTCTGATATTGTGGGTAATTTGAATAATTTTTGGGTAATTTATATATAATGGTGTACGATTTCCGCGATAGACAATGAAGTTTTAATACGACCAATTTCCTTAGAACGTTTTAATATAATCTTTACTTCCTTTATCCTAATAAAAACCAGCTTATTCCTTCTCGGCAACATAAAATGTACTATTAGAAAGCACACCGTAAAGTGGCTCTCGATGTCAGAAGATTTTTTGCAATAAACTCGACATTAAAACGAAGCCAATTACAACCAAAGTCAATAAATTGTGCAGCATACTTTGGGGCCCACTGGAAACAAGGCAACAAAAGTGCACAGACAATGGGTCTTTATTGAGGAAAGGAAGTAGCTGTTAGTTGGGAAGCACGTCTGGGCCATATACACACACAACTTTTACATGGGAATCTCGGTGGGCCGGGCAGCTGACACTTTGAGCACACAATGAACGTGCAGTTTACAGCGTTTAACATCATCATCATCGGTATTATCGTCGTCACCATCATCATAATCATCATCAACGGGGGCAAAACTTGCAGACACTAGAAATCAGAGAGTAGAAGCCGACGAAGGCGATGACTTGGCTATCATCCCATCATCCCATCCCTACAAGAAACACCTCCCAACTGTCCCAGATCTCGCCTTCCTCCCTCCTGCCATGTACATTCTCCGCTCCCCAATCGATTTGATGAAAGTTTCGCCAAACGGAAGCGAGCCATGGGAAATGCGCCATTCACAGGGATTTGCCATTAAACAAATCGATTTTGTTGGCTCCGTAGTACGGACAATAAACCGACATATTCAACTGCCACAGAAAGTGGTGTGGCTGAAGGTAATGTTTTAACCCAGTGCGGATGCATTTGTTTGCATATTTCATACTATTGATATTGCTAACAACTAAGGTAAAACTATGGTAATGTATTACAGTTTTATTCTCTAAAGAAATCAATTTTATGTGCTATTTTTCCTGACATTTTGTGTTTATGGAGGTCATCATTTATTAATTTCAATTATGTTGTATCACACCTTACATAAAGTAATTAAAAAGCAAAAGTCTACAGTTTGTTTTACTAAAAAAAAACCCTCAAAATAATTCCTAAATAATTAATAAGTAAAATAAATACTAAACTTTAACTATTAGCGAGCAAAATGAATTGCATATTTAACGGCGGTAAACTATTTATTCTGAAGAGTACAGAAAATTAACTTAAAAGATCTATTGATCATTTAGCACATATCTATCGATCTATTTTGGTATCTCTCCAACATTTTTTGTCTATTTTAATAATTCGATTTTGATTTATTAACATTTTTTAAAAATACCTCAGCTCTGTGCGATTAAATTGACCATCACTGTTACCCCACCGAAGCGACTTTATCACTTTACAACTTCATCCGGCCCTCGGACGTCTGTCGTGGGCCATTTGGCTTGCGTGTGCGTAAGTGGCTACGACGATGCTCCACTGTGGCTCGAACGAATGCACGGATGGCCAGAAAGATTTTTCATCAATGGGCCGCAGCACGCGCCCGTCTTGGCCAGTCTGTCTAGTCTGTCCAATCGTCCAGTTGTCAGTCAGGCAGGCAGACGGCAAGCAAAAAAGTCAGTCAATTAAAAATGCAACCACGCGCACAATGAGTTGGCAGTGGGACTTGGTTTGGCTTCATTTGACTTGGCTTTTAGATATTGCTTTGCTTTGGCTTGGCTTGCCTGTCGACAGCGCCCACATAAGGTAAACAAACAGACAAACTGGCAGTGAAGAAGACAGAATTTAACCCACTAACCATAATAATAAACTGACGAAATAGAAGTTAATGAAATCTGGTTGAGTTGGTACATACGTAATTTTGCATAAATTTAGCTTTTGGAATGTGCAGACTTTCAAAAGTTACCAGTATTCAATTTTAAATGAAGTGCTAACATACAGAATAATTGCTTATTTTAGTTAATAGTGAATTTAATGATTTTAAATAACAAGGTTATTTAATTGATATGCTATATTCTTATAAAGTTGGTTTAAGCTAATCGCAAATGAGGCTATGAATAAACTTTGACAATATTATATCAGTTCATTTAATTATTTACTTGTTTATCTATTTAAAGTAAATCTATTTTGAACTTCCGAACAAACAAGTGGTCATAATTAAAATTATTTTTTGTTCTTAATTATACCTTTGTCATACGGAAACCTTTTATTGTCAGTGTTTTGGTTTTTCCACTACCAGTAATTAATGGGTTAAACGTGGTGGGCGTTGTACCGCCAAATATGGACTAGAGCTTGTAACACCCAACTGTCAAAGCAACTCACTCACCTTGTACTCGTCGAACTTCAGCACGAACTCCAAGATCTCGGCCAGCTGCTTGACCAGCGCCTGCTGGGTCTCCAAATGCTGTGTCGGATTGAGCTTGCCGCCCACCAGCTGGCCCAGCAGCTTGGGCACAATCTTGTCCAGCTCCATGGAGTGCTCGTAGCAGCGCTTCAGCTTGTTGACCAGCGGCAGCACCGCCGCCCAGGCTTTGCCCGTCACCTCCGGCGAGGGATCGGCGATGGCTTCTCGGATTTCCTTGCCGGCACCCTGTAAAGATTCGCAGAAATAGAGGGGGAAAACGTCAGTCAATACATTCGACTCGAAACTGGACTAAATGCGAGTTTGGCATGCGAACTGTAAACGATTTGTGCACTCGAAAACTCTGGGAATTCCTGAATTTCCTATTCAATTTCTTAACCAAGTAAAAATCGTTTTAAATGTTTGGTTTTTTATAAAAAGCATAACATACTATAATCCTAATTTAATTGTATTAAGAGTATATCTTTATAATCTAGGGAATATATGATTGTTATTTATTATTTTAGACTATTTTTCATATTGCAAAAAAAGTTTTAAAAATGTTTATCAATTTCCGGGAAATTTACTTGTTATTTTGACATGTAAAATTTCTCCTAAAATGTATTTTATCGCAGTTTTTTCCGGTAGAAACTTTGTTTATCATATTTTCTCAGTTTTTTTAAGTGAGCTTTTTCTGTGGGTTAGTTTTTTATTGGCCTCTAAAAAAAAAACTTTGCCTGCTGAGCACATTTCATGCATTTGTTTTATTACAATCAGTGAACTGTGAGGCATTGTGGCCGGCTAGTTTTCATCGAGGAAAACTCGGCGTCTTTATTTCTGCGGCACATGCAACAATACAACGTTGAAAGCAGCGTGCATTGACCGGCTCTGTGATTTTTATCGATGCTTTATGATCTACAAAAATAAAATAGAGGAAAACACATACGACACGACACCGGAAAACTGGAGCTAACGAACGGTCATTGCATGATGCGAAAAGTTCATTTTGTACTCGAACAACAATCAGCAAATGGCGTTGATTATTTCAATTGAGGTCTTTTGGCGTTTTTCAAACACATTTTAAGTGGCTAATAATACAGTAAATATTTTATTGGCAAACGGACATGCAGACTACCGGCGGTTAACAGGCATGAAATTAAAGTTAAAGATATAGTTTAAAAGATTAAATTGATATGTGGATTTGATAATTATTAACATTTATTATTGTTATCTTTTAATGTCTCTAATTACGTATATAAATTCGTACGAAACTATTCTCTCTTCTTATCTTAAAAATAACACATATCAACTGCAAATTTTTTAAAGTACACAATCATAAATTCCATTTTAAGGTCTGCTTGGTTATCAGTATTTTTTTTAAATACCAAGAATAAGAAATATGTTTGTGCCTCAAAACATTTTTGAATGATTAGTAATATTTGTTTACTTTTGCGATATGCTTAACAACATATTATTCTTGTAAATTTAAAGTGTTCTCTGAAAAATGCAAATTAGTGCTATTAATTACTAAAATAATTTTATCATAATGTGGTGTTTCTAAACTTCTTTACCACGTCAGTTTTAGAAATAAGCCTAATAAATTATAGCTTGCCTTCCAATGTTTTCGTCATAATTGGATAATTATATACCCCCATCTGTTGCTGTTGCGTGTCTAACCGATTATACCATATTGGCATACATTAAATAGAATTAAATATAGCCAGCCCCGCCCACAATTCGACCCAAAACTCCGCTATTGAAAACATGCGAGTTACGCACAGCTCAGTGGACTGCGAAGTTCAAGCTCGGTGTATTAGAGTGTGAGTATCTTGCTAAAGAAGTAAACGAGTGTTATTTTTGGTTTGCACACCTCTACGTTATATAATGGACCAGCACGTGTTGTGTGTTTATAATTAAATCGCTGGGCATATCAACAAACACTTAGATGGAAGGCAAAATGCAGAACTACACTGAAAGGTAATTAACAGGGGAATATGTTTTAATTAAATTTTAAATCCGAGAAAAAATAAGCAACAAATGAATATTTATACCCATTAATCGTACAGTAAAAGGAACTGCCATAACTCAAACCATTTGCAATAAAACAATTGGTTTAAAAAAGCATGTTATCTTTATTTATACATTACGAATTAAGTTCGACTGCATGCAATGCAAATAATTTTTTCTAACAGTGTAGAAGACAAGTCGCCCTCATTCCCGTGTATTTTGCCATGAGTACTTTGGCATAATCATAATAATAAGAACGCAACTGTCTGCAGCCAGCGTTGAGCAAACACTGCATCTGTGATGTTTTGGCTTTTGTTTTGTTTTTTATTCTCCGGTTCTGTGCTGGCATTTCTTTTCACTCTACATAATTTACACCTGTCTGTAAGTCAAGATCCCATGTCCTTGGCTGCTGCACTTGAAGCATCCCAGAATGTTTAACGCGTGCAAACAAGTAAACAAAATGTGAGGGGAGTTGTGAGAAAAAAATGTAGGGGATGAGGATTGCTGTCGTTGACTTGGCCACAGTCGTCCAATTTACACAGCAAGAAAATTAAAACTAATCTATCATAATTAAAAACCCTCAGTTATCTTGAGTGTCTTAAAATGCAAGTAGTATCTAAAGTAGGTCTTAAGTTTTCTATATAATCTCCTTAATACATTATTTAAGACTTTAAAAAGGTTATTTTGAAAATGGAACTGTATACTTTCATGTATATATTCTATCTGGAAGTATAGTCAAGTATAATCTTGACTTAAGAAAAACGATTTATTTAAATTGATTTCTTTGGGATTTCATTAAAATGATTTTATTTTTTATTATAAATATCTTTTCCTGTGTGCATTCCCATTTTATTCAGCGGTATTGTCTCGTTTACGCCAGTGACTCTCTAAGGACCCTTGAAGCCTCGAACCAAGCACACGGTCATGCAACGGAAATGGTGCTGGTCTGGTTTGGTCTGGTCTGCCCGGCTCACTTCTCCTTTGACTTGGTATATGCTTTTGAAATAAACGTGGCCTGTGTGGGCGCAGCACTCTTGTTTACTAGCATTCCATTCCAGAGATTTCAAACTGAGATTTTCGGAGAAGAGGGAATACTTGTGTTTTCCCCACATATGGCCAAGTGTCGTCAGGCAGCTCACTTTTGTTTATTACCCTTGCGGGGGGCATTATGATTAAGGCCAACCGTTTTGCAATGCGTTGGGGGAATAATAATTGATGGTAAACAAATATACAGCATTCGTTTAGTTGAACTCAATTTAGGATTTGAATTTGACAGAATTAATAAACTTAGACGTTCAGGTCTTAATATTCTAACTATAACAATAAAGAACAAACATTGCCACAACATTTTTTATTAATAGCTCCCAAAAGATCAAAATTGTTACTTTCTTTACGATTTCTCTACATTTCCAAGGGTATTTTGATATTTTTCAATGCCAAAGACTTCTCTTTCTTAGCCGTTTTCTTTCGTTGTCGCAAACATTTTATCTTGCATCATGTTAATGTCAGAGCCAAACGAAGAACGGCAAACAAAAGGCGTAGGTGTTGTAGGGGAACTTAAAGTCAAGTCACAGGAAACGGGATCGGGATCCACACATTCTCCCCGTCTCCTGTCCAATGAGCAATTGTGTTGATTCATCACAGCAACCCATCTTACGTTCAAAATTAAACCGCGAAGTGCTCCATTTGGAGGCACGTGCTGTCTGCTTGAGCGTTTCACCAAGAAACTGAGGAAAACGAAAGAAAATCACCCACAGCCGCCACAACAAACCTGAACTTCCATGACTTTTATATACATGTGCTTGCTCGGATGTAAAGAAATCATAATCAGGCAAGAACCGTTTTTCGTTTTGTAACTGTTTCTAGTTTGGGTTTTAATTAACACTTGCCCATCTTCTCATCATCAGCAGCGTAAAAGCGCAATCAGTGAGCGTTTCATTTGTTACATGGAGCAGTAAAAACCACTTCACAATGCTAACCACACATAACCACATTCTACACTCAGATGAATAGTTAATTAACTTTGGTGAGTGTTGCATCTGCCACTGAAGAATGGCAGTGTTTTTAATTGAAAACGAAATTAGAAGCAGCTATGCGGAAATGCAGAAATAAAGAGAGAATGGCCTGCCCTAGATAATTGCTGGTGATACTTGGCAAGTGTTGTTTAGCATTAGCGAACATGATCGTGTTTTAATCGTAACCCCCACTCACTTTACTCAGAACCTGCTCTAAGCGCTCGATTTATCGGAAACACAGAGAAAAATGTACAGATGATCGATAGCTTCACATTTCTGATCATTAAATTTCAATTATTTACAATTTATTACAATTAGAAAACTTTATTTGCAACTTAGCTAAACAATTAAAAATATTTGAAATTTTAAAATATTTAATCAATATGAAAAAATACAATAAAAATATACATCCGAATATAATATTATTTTTGTGATGATCTTTATAAAATAAAAGGTGACCCTTCTAGGTGAAGCAATCATACCTCGTTTTATAGTTTTTTTAAAGTTTTTGTGAGTATTTTTATAGCCATCATCATAAAGTAAACCATGATAAGAGTAATAGCTGCTTTTATTTTATTAATTTAGTTTTATCGTTAAACTTTTCCCATGTGCAACTGATTATCCCAAGTGGCGCTAAAGTGCAACTCAGACTTGGTATTGGACTTTCGCCCACAATGGAAACGCGTGACGCTATAAAGTAGTTGATGTCATGTGTTTTCGAAAGGGGGGGAGGGTGCCGGAAAAGTGTGGGTGGTGTTGCAGCAGCAAGCGAAATGGAAATGTTTTCATGGATGCCACAGAAGTTGTTTACAGCTCTTGCTATGTGTTTAACAACAAACAGTACCCCTGAGAGGACAGACATACCAAACATGCCGAACATTTTTTCTGGCTTTTGCTGACATTTTCATTTCCATATAACAACAAAAAACTGACTGCGCTTTTCTAATTTCCCTTCGCTTTGCTTGCATCATCAAAAGCACCGGATTCGAATTCCCATCACGTTGAAATGAATCAATGAATGAATCGCAGGCAAACAAAAATGACAAAATAATTATGTATATATATATTTTTTATTCAAACAAACAGACAAGCGATAAAATTGGCGAGCCACAAATCAATGCAAATATATTCTGAGAATTTAAAAGACCAAAACAATTTCCCAGAGGAGGGAATTTCTTTGATGACAATTTATTTCTGAAAATGTATTTTTAACAAGTAGGAGTCAAATGAAAAACAGAAAACGCAAAGGCATCAAAACAAAGGAAGCTGACCCCACAGACACTTGGTCGCCTTTCATGACAGTTCTGGAAAATTAAAACGTATAAATAAAACACAAACAAAGTGCAACTGCAAAAACGACAGAAAAGATTATGACGACAACGATGACAAGATTCATTCTGCAATTTCTCATAGCGCCACTTCTGATGAGTAACATAATCATAAATGTTTCATAATTATCAACGAATACTTCTGTTTATGTTTTCCCCTTCCGTTGACGAGAAATCTCATAATAATTAAATGTTCAAGAGATCCCCGCTCTGAAAAGTTCTCCAGTGTTTTACTCCAGTTTCAAACTCGGATATCTGCAAACTTAATTAGTAAATAAATAATATATAAACATACATACACTTTTAAAAACTGCCTTCGCAAAATTATTATTCAAATTATTAATCAAAATGAGCTGTATTCAGCATTTTTGTCAATAATAAGGAAATAAATATATTTAATTTAATGGGGAAAAAATGGTGTTGTCAAATAACAATGTAAATGATTAATTTATAGTTGTATCTCTATGTTGGAGCCGCTGAAATTGACGACCATAATAAATAAAATTTAAATTATTAAATGGTTTTTTAAATTTGTTTTTGTTGACAAATATTTTTAAAAACTTCCAAAGGAAGTCATTTTTTCTACTTAAATATCAAACCCATTTATGAACTGCAATGAATGACTGCAATGTTTTCAAAAGTCCGTTCCATTTTGTACAATTTATTTTCCCTGTGTAGGCCTTGCAAAATTCTTTGTTATTGTTGATGTTCCTGCTGTTGGCTTACACTTGTAAAATTGCTGACTCGAACAAGAACTGGGCAACTATGGCTTTTGTGAGTCACTTTTTGAATCTGAACGATCGTTGACTGTGGCTTTTGTCGAGGGACAGAGACAGGTAGATGTCGAGAGAGAAAGAGATATATAGAGATAGACGAGAAGAGGTGAGAGACAGTTTTAACTTTTGATTTTCATAAGAATGTGACGATGCTGTCTGTGCATCACTCGAAGTCATTTGGTAAACAATAGCATTTAACAATTAAAAAATATCACTTTCAGTTGATGCAACACTTTATAAATAGAGATTAGCTCGCTTTTCAATATTGCGTAAATCCCAGATGATTATGGTTTCCTGTGAAAATGAATCTTTGCGACATATTTGGTCATTACACATTAACTAGAGGAACTGAACATCTTGTGAATCATTTTGAGATTCAAGAATTACACAATAAACTGAGAAAAATATAATTTAAGGTAAATAACATTAAATTCAACATTATTCCAGCTCATATAGTGCGTGAGTTGTAAATTAAATTACCATTTACATTTAAATAAGCCATAACAATGTGCGAATGGCTTAATTTTTCAAGGGCCAGGGGGTTTTTTGGTTGTCACGAGCACTGGCGTAATTTATCAAGATAATCGAACCGACAACAGAAAAAAGAGTGAAAACAAAAAAAACCAGCAGCAATTACAACAATACCTGCGATTGCCATAAAGATAAGATAAACCTGGGCATTATCAATGTCAGATGAGAGCGAGAGGGGGATATAATGTCCATGCTATGAAAAGTACATTAAACTCGGAAAAAATTAACATGCATTTAAATATAATATCTTTAAAAGTCAACGCCTTTTATAGTCTTATCATTGCATTTTAACATCCTTAGAGTTATATTTTATTGTTTGAAATTTAAGTAAGTTTAATTAAATTTATTTCGAAACTATCTTTACAATATAATTGGTTTTAAAAGATAATTAGAAAAGTTTTGACCACTATATTAAATCACTTAAATTATGGCTTATTAGGAAAAGTACCCTAGCCACGAGATTAAACCAACAATCACTACGTCCCTGAATCCACATTACTAATCGAACGATATGCCAAATGATTGCATTTAATTATCAACAGCAGTTCTCTTATCGGAAACCCCAGTTTGACGCACTTCATCCGAGCAGCCAAACAAATGTCAATGTCCCCAGGGGAAAATTCTGGGAAATGGGTAAACGGAGAGGAAAAGAGCTGTCGCATTCCCCTTATAACACATGTCGCTCCCTTGTTCTCAATTAAGGCAAATAAATCACATTTGCCTTTGGCGGAGTTGGGTGAGAAATGGGGCTTTTATATCGATTAACAACACACTTCCATCCCCTCCCCAACTTTAAAACTCATAAACAGCTGTGGAAAATTGGGTTAACAGTGGAATAAAAAGTGGAAAAACCTCTGTTTCTGTTGGCATTTTAATTGATAAAAGAAAAATGCAAAACAGAGCCGAGAAATTCCATAAAAATGGCACATTCTCCGGTCCGAAACTATATTTATTTTGTGCAAATTACACGCATAAACGAACATGCCAAACAGTTGCTCGTAAAAAAGATATAAAATAAAGTAAATACTTTTCTGCACAGACGCTGCCGTAAAAAGCAGCTGAAATGTTGCTGTTGTCGTTGCACTTTGCACTCAGTTACTAAGCTGCTTAGAGGGACTCAGACACAGAAGTACACCTTCCCGAGAAGTCGTAAATTGGTCATTTGAAAATTTTAAAGCCACTTTAACAAGGAGAGTATTTAAAACATCATTTACAGCGCCGGTTAAGACTTTGATGAATGGTTCGACGTCAACAATCCTGTCCTAGAGCAACATACAAAATACATTTTCGAGGCTATGCTTAAACTTTTATAACTCTTTAGCAAAGCAATGCAAAAAAAAATACCATATAAACAACGATCCTCTGGGCGTTATTCAATTAAATTAAATTCGGTTAAATGAAATCATCTCAGTGCCATTTTAATAAATCAGAAAAATGTGTCATGCGGAGACAGTGCGTTTCAGAGCGTTATAATAAAATGTATATGTGAAAACAAAAATAAACTTGTTATTCTCTCCAGGTGCATTTTAAAATAAAATTAAATTTTCATCGTATACGCAATATTTTCAATATATTCTCTAGTGTTGGAACGCACTTTAGTTGTCACATCTGTGTGGGCGAAATGAAATTTCTAGAAATGCTACAATTTCGTTTCAATTTCCAGTCCCCTCAAAGTAAACAAAAAATTATTTTAAAGTGCACTCAAAAACCGTGAAAATGATACTTGATGTGTAGTTGTTGAAACAAATTCCTCGTTGAGCTTTACACTTTGAATGTGTACACTTTAATTTACTTCAATATGTTTACGTTTTGTATTTCTCTATTTTTGGCGCAATTGATTTGTGGTTGATGACGTCGGAAATACAAAAATAAACGTTAACGTTAAAGCTATAAACAATTTGGAAATGGCTCTATCAAAGCAAACTGGTAAAAGTGAAATGCAATGAATGATGAATTTAAATTTGAACTACGGTTAATTTGGACAATAAAGGTTAGACATTACGAAATCAAATTTTACTGCTTTGGAGCGTATTTTACGACGTGGTTGTTAAATAAAACCTCCGGGAGTTCCTTTTGAGGAGTAGCCTACTTTTTGGGAAATGTTGGAAATTTTAGAAATGCGGAAGTTTATTTGTTAAGTGACGTTGGAAATAATAAATTGATTAAAACACTGACCTTAATCATGTTTTGCATTTTGTTTATACTTTCTGTTGTTTATGTTTGCGGTTTCCTATTTTGGGCTAAATTTATGTGTTTTGTGACGTCAAACGAAATAACTTATACATTAACAAGCTATAAGCAATTAAATTGTAAAACCATAAAACGCTTTATGCAACTATGATTTAGAAATTGATTTTCCATTTAAGTTAAACTGTGGTTTTAATAGATTTTTTTTTGATAATTATACAGTCATTATAGACTTTTTTTTGGTAGTGTTATACCAATAATATGCTTTTTGATTGTCCAGACAATTATAGATTAATTATATTATGATTTTCATGGCGTTGGTCAGCACTAGAACCAGATAATAAAGAAGAACATTTTTAAAGGGCTGGCCGATAAAAAAGCATAATTGTATAATATTCAAATGCCGATCTCTGGCACGCACATTATAGCGATTATATCGACTGACCAACCGAATGACCCAACCGGAAGTTGGCTTTTATTCCACTCTCCGTCGCTTTGTGATTTTGCATTCGCGCAAATCATTTAACATATTCGTGGAATGGAGAGCTGGAAGAGGTGGGAGTGCCGACGAGCGGTACGGGGCCTATCTAATGAATGCTCATTCCGATTCTGTGATTATTCTGATTGCCGTCTGTCGCCCTCCAGTGTACAACTCTCATTAAATACTTAAATGTGCATAAATTTATTCATACAACGCTAAATCGGTTTTTTTTTGTATGTGGAGCATTCTTTTAAATGGGTCGTTTTTTTTACATATATCCATTTAGGTGTAGATCTTTTCCCCTATTGACTGAATAAAAGTTGTGACTGAATTCGAGCGGAAAATATCTCCTAATTGAGGGAATACGAGAAATTTTAACATTATAAGGCTGCAAATTTGAGTTGAATTAGGTCAAAAATATATACGAGTTGACAAATCAGCTTTAATCAGTAAAAAAAAAAATGTTTGCCAAAAAAATCCCGGAAAGGGCTAGATGATAATTAAATTCTTCAAACATGACTCAAAATGTGTTTGATACTTTTTAAATTATTCAAATGACTCAATAGGTTCACTGAGTTTTTGAGTCAGTGTGTAAGCCATATCAAACATTACACAACAATCAAAACCGCAAAGAAGCTCAGCTGCTATTCAGCACTTGACACTGGTTTTTCATATGGGTTCAGGAATCCAAGGTTGAGTATTGGATTACTCCATGTGTTCGACATATGTTTTTCTACGACGATAACTAACCATGTGTAATTGTTATCTCCCCGGATGTCAACGGTGTGAAAAACAACATAAATTATGGGTTAATTCACAAAACTTTAATAATTGTTCGATCCAACTCATCAAGTTTTAATGACTTTGGCCTAAAAAGCAGATAAAGTTTTATCTGTGCAGCACCCACACGTTGTTGTATATTGATATATGGGTACTTTCATGTTTATTGTTGTTTTCCCCCATTCTTCAGGTGAGTGTGTAGGCATCATTATTATCGTAGTTGCACTGAATGGGGGCTTTTTTTATTATTACTATTTGCGGCCCTTTGTTGACCTTGTTGTTGGCTGTTTATTACGCACACACAATGGGCGCCTCTTATTCCGTATCTAGTCTGGGCCAATATTTGACAAAAGCGTCACTAACAAGTGCTGATAAATTAGATAGAAAAGTCTATTACAGCTGAAGAAAAGTCGTACAATGATTTCTTTGGATACAAAAATGAATGCTGTTTTTTGTTCAGGTTGGATTTTCTTTAAAATAATGTTTAAAAATCATTATCCTTTAACTAAGCAATATTTAGATACTTTAAAACTTAATATTAAACACATCCCAAGTTATTATTTACAAATGAACTTTTCTTTTAATTTTGGAGTAAATTTGATGTTCAGTTTATTTAATTTTATTATTTTAGTGCACTTTTAAAGCTTTTTTGACTCCCGACTTAACCAAAAGAAAACAAGAAATGCAGTGGAAAAAGAAAAACCTTTGATTTTTCCTATTTGCAGTTTTCTTTCTATTTATATCAACCGACTTGGAGGAAGAAACAACAAAAACACAGAACAAACATGAAGTTTTTGCCATTTTGCTAGCTTTTGGCGCCTGGCCAACTATTTTTTTGGGACGAGGAAGGAGGGAATCACCTACTCCACAACCAGTTTGTTTGCCTTGACAACCAGTTGTGATCCAACCCAAAAGCCACCCACTCATTTGGGGTAAAAAAGATTGCTCACAGCAGTCGAATAAAAACTGCAATGAAAAATAAATGCAGACCACAAATAAAGCGCATTTTAAATACCTCTGGTTAGTTCTAAAAAAAAAGATAAAAGAGGAACAGAGACCATTGCACCAAAGGGTTAAATGCCCGCCGAGGTCGTCTTTGTTGCTTTCGGTCCCATTTAAGTGGGTCAAACACAAAGGAAATGAGCTCATTGGTATACATTTTCCAGTTCATTTGCGTTGATTAAAGCTTTTCGGCCTGACATTTGTTTGTCTGCCGCCCCTCAATTTCCCCTTTCCCTTTTTTCCGCTTTTGCTGTCTTTTTGCGTCTGAAACCCAATTAATATTTTGCACACACCAATGTGAATTAGAATTTGCCACTAAAAGGTCAGTTACACAGGAAAATATCAATACGTCAGTTTCAATATTTTTAGTTAAGCATTTATAAAACGTAATTTACTTTCTCCTTAAAACAATTTTTTTAAAATTATACAAACATTTCTATATAAAATTACACTTTCACCTGTCCCACCTAAATTATCTCCTTATATTAAACATTTATCAATCTCCTGATTTTTGACAGAAAAACAATTATCTATGTTAATGAGTTTTTATATTAAGTTGTTTTTGATAAGGGTTTTTTTTACCGATCGCAAATTTCCCATCACAGTTTCAAATAATGTTATCATCATTGGCCTTTTTTGTCAGATAGATAAAAATAATATGAATATTACATTTTCTTATCTATTTGATGTGAATATAAACCACTATCCCTATTTTTGACAGTAAAGTAAAGTATGTTAGTTATATTTATCTTTGGCTTATGTTATTTTTTATAAGAAAATATTTATTAAATTATCTTAGAAATTTTGTTCTGTGTGAGTAACAAATGTGGAAGGGTGACTAATTTTCTTCCGAAGAGAAAAGAAGAGAAGAAATATCAGAGTGTGAAGAGCAACGGCATAAGTTGGTAAATGACGTCAGTTAAGCGACGATAATGAAAGAAGTCCGCTTCACCGGATCGGATCATGTGGGCACGTGCGTGAGTCAGACCACCAAAGAGCCCCATGGGGAGATATTGGAAGAGCCAAAGTTTACATGGGTTCCCCTAGAAAATGTGGCAAGGTTTTTAGCTCTTTTTCAGCTCTGTTAATCTTATCAGTTGCACGGAGTACCTTTAATATGGTTACTCCAAGTGACGGATTTTTTAAATATTTGTAAACAAATATTTACTTGACAAATTGGTTTTAAAGAAATCTATCAACTTACATTTTCAGTGTTACTTTATTTAAACCGCCGTTTTGAAAAACATGTCGCTGTTCAAAAATATTTTAATTACCTCTGATGGTTTTTATTCTAACAGAAATCCTTTTTTAATCACTTTTTTTTTAAAAGAGTACATAATATAAAATGCTGAGTAAACAAATAATGCACCCAAAGAGAGTAAAAACTGGCAGGAAGATAACGCTCAGTGCGTCTCTTTTCTCACCCTGCCAAAGGTTAAATACTCAATTTGTTGCTCGTTTATTGTTGCTCTTTTTGTTGCTGTCGATTTCCCGGAGATTGTTGTTATTTTTAGCAAGTTGTTGAAATTATCAGTTTACCACTTTACCGCCTTTTGGGAAGCCCAAATCAAATTGATTTATTTAACTTAAAGCTGTATAATACAAAATTACCAAAAATGTAATTTTTTAAACTAAACTTACGTTTTAGTTATTTGTTAGTTAAATACTAATAACAAAACGGCTAACATTTATTTATTAAAGAAAAAAATTCACAACAGCGTTTAAAAAAAACTCTCTAAAATACAATTTTTTAAAAGTCAAATTTAGCTTTATATTGAATATACGTGGCGTTAGAAATCTAAGAGTAATCTTAAAATATTATTTTCCTGAGAAAAAGAATCTATAAGTCAAATTAGTCGTATATCACATAATAGTTCGAACTATAGAAATCATTAAACAAATGCCTAATAACCGGTTGAAGGGGTTGTGGTAAAACCCAGAGCAAATGACGCACATATGGTAAAGCGAGACTCACCCGATAGATCTGTATCTCGTCCAGCACCACCTCCGATTCCCGGAGAACTCGCTCCACCTCGTCGTAGACCTCGCGCTCTGTTTCCGTGGGCGCGGCATTTTCGAAATCCAGGAAGACATCGTAGGATTTGGCGGCGCAACAATTCGAGTCGTCGCGTGACAGAAGGCTCAGCAGCTTTCCCATTTTCTTTGATTAACTAATACTTATTGTGTTGTGGATATCGTAGTATTGGTTTTCCTTTTATATTTTGATTATTAATTAGCACTTTTGGTTTTTTTTTTTTTGGAGCACTGCGAGAGATGGGAATATAAAAAGAATATATGAGGAGCTGTTGCACCTGTTGTCACAAAAGGGCTTAATACATTTTCTGGTTCCCTAAAAAGCAGCTGCAAATGTTGCTAGGGATAGTTGGTGGAGGTCGATTGTGGGGGAAGCTGCATTCAGGAACTTGTTTCATCTTTGGAGGACAATGGAAAACGACAATCAGGGGTGGGAAAAATGGTGAAAACAAAGGTCTGGCCTTTCAATGTTTTCCGCCCCCTTCAAAGAAGATCCCAGATGGTTATAGAAAAGGAATATTCTTGTATTCTAGGTTGACTTATAACAATTGAGGTCCAAATATTAATTTAACAGACCATTAAAAAGTTTAAAGATGATTTTTCAGATATATTTTTCAAAGTCTATTTTGATTGAATTCAAATAGTCAAACCATGAACAGAATTGTTATTGATTTTATATTTATAGTAGTAGAGTAGTAGTTTTATATTTAAAAAAAAAACATTTCATTTATTTTGTAGAATAATATAGAACAATTAAAAGGTTCAAAAGGAACATTTCTAATTTTTCACTCTTGTTTCTACCGTATCCAATATTTACTGTATTATTTTCGACCTCTGAAATTGCACTGCGGGGGGTGAAGAGGAGTGGGAGAGCAAAGGAGAGAGGAAGATTAAAAGGAGAAGAGCCATGTGTCTCTCTCACACTTCGTTTATGTGTGTTTCGCAGGAAATGCTGCGAATCGAAACAAATCGAAAATGGTAAACAAAAAAAACTGAAAATCACCAAGGCCAATTTTCACACATCGTTCTTAGTAGGAAAAGGCAATTTTCCTGCTCACACAGCACATGTAAACACATATTGCGAAAAAAAGAGCAACTAAAATGGTCTTGTTTTTATTCAAGAATTGTGACCATGTGTGTGTGGCTTTTGTTTATCTGGCTTTTCGTTATCTTGCTCTTTCGCTCTCCTTTTTGTGCCTGTTTCGCTATTTTGCGCGCTTATCTTCACTTTTATTATTTATACATTTCCAAAGGGTTCGTCTGCATTGGAATTTCATTTCATCTTCCTTTTTTTCTGCACGCTTATCACCTTTTGTTTCCACTGAACGGGTTTTGTTTATTTTGTATTTTATTTAAGGAAGCGCAATGGCGCCTACAATATGTTTGGCACCTCGCGGGGTAAAATGCTTGTATTTGTTTGAAGACACATAAAACACACACGATCTTGGATTCAATTCGATGCGAATGCGATACACACGCCGCCACACAAAAAACACAACAACAGAACAGTAGACAGACCGTCGCCGGATGTTAAATAATAACGGGATGTGGACAGCAAAAATACTAAAATAGACAAGAATTAAATACTAACGAAAAAACAAAAAGTTAGTAATGGCATTTCAAAATAATAAAATTAACCGTGCACAATTTGTATTTTTTCTTAAAAATATTTACTTGGATTAAGAATTTTTTTTAATTTATTTCCGCTTTTGGGAGTTCCTTTACTACATAGAATGATGTAAATGGGCATATTTTTTTTAGCTAGTGATTCGTTTTAAAATAGCAATCTGATAATCATTTATTTAACTCTTTAACGCAAGAAATTTAACCAACTATTTTAAATTGTGTTAAAATTATTTGAGTGACTACCCGTAACCATACGATATATCGCACACCCAATCAGTGCTGCAAAGCGCATAAGCTATCGCTGTAAACCCGTGCACGCCGAAAACAGTGGAGTTTTCTTGATTACCATTTTCCGGAGAATCCCAGCGAATATCCTGTAAAAAACCGACCCACAATGACTGAGGAGAGCAAGAACCCGCAGCTGGATGACCTGCAGCGCCAGTTACTGGATCGCCTGGCCAAAAATGACACCAGTGGATTCAAGCAACTGCTGGTCGGTTGCCAAAATGTGAATTTCGTGGATGACAGCGGGATGTCATGTTTGGCGCACGCCAGCTTCAAGGGAAATCGCGAGGCGGTTCAGCTGCTCCTGGATATGGTGGGTATACCTGGTACTAGGACCCTAAGTTGAGTTATTTACTACTTACGGCCCCACTTAGTGGTAAAGTTCCTTTGTGTTGTGCACCGGGTTGATCTACCTGTAAGCTTGGGGGCAGAACTCGTAGAACCATGGACTCTATAAGCAAGATCTATGTAACATCTATTAACTTTATATAATGTTACAATCCCGAGTATATATACTTATGAACTGAATGTGGAGACCTCATAGAATCATTGATAATCGTTTAACATAATCTATATTTGCTACTCACACCTTATTAATCCCCGATTCCAAGTTAATCTATTTCTGAATCTGAGGTACAATCATTCTTCTTACCAAGTTTCGAGCGAAACTCCAGTCTCGGTGTTTTGGCTTTCTTAACTTTCTCATGTAGAGATTCCTTAATAACTCTCTTTTCTTTCACAGGGTGCCGACATAAACCTCAATCAACATGGAGCTGATTATACGCCCCTGCATTTTGCTGCCTTATCTGGTAATACACACGTGTGCCGGCAACTTTTGGATGCGGGTATCAAACCGAGTAGCATTAATAGTGTCCAAAGAACCGCCGCCCAAATGGCCGCCTTTGTGGGCAACCACGGCTGCGTGGAGACCATCAACAACTATGTGACCCGCTCGAGCTTGGAGTACTACACTCAAGTTCATGGCCAGCAAACGGAGCCCCAGATTCCACCCAGTTTACTTAAATCCTTCCATGCCTTTGTCACCGAAATCAACTTGCATCCCGTCAGGATTGCCCTGAATGTCCAGTCGTTGGGATTACTTAGGATCCTCTCTAACCTCCGCAAAACCCTGTCTTTGATGTGCGAAAAGGAGATGCAAAAGTCCCATGACCTCAACGAACTCCTCGCCTTCAAGTTTCACTATCAGGGTTGGATCCTGGCCGAATTGATTCGCTGCGAGGAGCAGTTTAAGGCCCAGCACAAGGAAAAGGGCGCCGAAGAGGTTGGCGATGCCAACAAGAATGACTTTATTGAGATGTTTGTGAAGCGGGTGCTAAAAGAGAACAAGCTTGGTCAGCTGGACTATGTGGAATACACGCTGAGGGAGTGCGCCCGCGAGTTTCCCGTAAGGGAGTGCACCATCTTCCGGCAAATAGCCACGCAACTGGGCGCCAAGGATGCACCGCCAGCTTTGACTATCCTGCGAAATGCCATCAATGGAATGAGAGGATTTGTGGTGGGTTCTATTAGTCATTAAACACATTTTGATCCTTTCTTATTACTCACAATATCAACATTTATAAAAATATCCATCTTAAAATGTCTAGTTACTTAAAAACGGTTATAAAGTTACAAACTTTAAATCATGAAATTGAGAGGTAGACGCATTTTTAAGTGATATTCCTTGAAATAATATTATTTTAATTATTCAGACATCTTAATATTATAGAACAAAGTGTATTTAAATCTCAAAATTTCTGTTTCAGGACGAGGGCAGCTACTGCAGCACCTGCGGCGCGGAGAAGCCGGACAAGAAGTGCTCCAAATGCAAGGCGGTGCAGTATTGCGATCGGGAGTGCCAACGACTCCACTGGTTCATGCACAAGAAGAACTGCGCCCGCCTGCTGGCCCAATCCCAAAACCAATCGCAATCCCAGGCGAAGGGAGCCATCGACACCGCCGAGCTGCGTGAGGAGCTTTCCAAGCTGACTGCGTAATCCTGTGCTCCTTTGTAACGCTAATAAATGTAACTTAAAACAAGGAACTAAGCATTTTCATGTACTAAATTATAGATAGTACCATCTGTCATTAGACAACACAAATTAAGCCACAAATATAGATAATAATTATTGTATTGGCTGCAGGCAACGGCAGCTTAAATAGTTTTTATTAATTTTCAGTCGGAAAATGCAATTAAAACTGGCCAAATATTTTATACCTTATTAACGAAAAATAAAAGAAGTATTGAAAAGCTGCAATATAAACAAAATTTTTAATTTACCCCTGTTGCATAATAAAAAATAACATTGAAATAAGAATATTAATTTTTAAAAAAGAAAGTTGGTTCTTTAATGCAAAGGGATATTGCAGGATAACTGTTCTTGTTTCAAATAATTATCAACAACTTCTTTGATGAAATTTTCAAAACAAAAAGTTAAAGAATATTTTGAAAATCCTACTTTTATATTCACTTTTAACTGAACCCTAGAGTTTTAGACGAAATACAGAACACAATTTTTATATATCGAATTTTATCGGAATTCTGTTGTTGCAATTCGAATGTTAAATTAACAGCGTTAGTGGTATTCATTTTAAATTCTGTTATCTAGTCCGAAAATTCGAAAACAAAAAACAGCTGACGGCAGTTTAATATTTTTATTGCTCTTTATGTTTCTAGTTGCTTGTTAAAAGTCGTTTAGAACAGTTCAAAAATGGTGAAAGTTTGGTATATGGACACTGAGGAGACCGATCAGCGTTTGGAGCACCATCGTAATCCCCCAGCTTATTTGGAACTGGATGATCTTTACAAGAAAACCGGCGTGGAATACTTTAAAGCAAGTGAAACTACGACTTTAAACCTTAGGTGACCTTGAGTGCGAGCTTATCTTGATTATTCACTATTTTGCAGATCAATGCCGACGAATACCAGAGCGATAATACTCTCACGGAACTGAGGGCACAACGTGGCTACACTTATGATGATGAGGTAAGATCGAAGATCTCATAATAAAATACAAACAATATTTATATTTCCCCGATTTATTACAGATCACCTGCTCGGAAAAGTGTCTTCCAGATTATGCTAACAAATTGAAGGCTTTTTTCACCGAACACCTTCATACGGATGAGGAAATTCGCCTAATTTTGGATGGATCTGGTTACTTTGATGTTCGCGAGTAAGTACCAGCTTAAACTATCCAAAATTATAACTCAAAAAAGCTTATAAAAAACCTTCCTAACATCATTTTACATTTTTTTAACAATTAATTGAGTTTTAAAATCCTATATTGAAATAAAAATATTAGACAGAAAATAAAATTTAAATTAAATGATTTTATTATAACCAAACTACATTTTTATTTAATTTTATTTATATATTCTAGCAACGAGGATAACTGGCTGCGCATTTTGGTTGTGAAGGGAGATCTGATTATAATACCCTCTGGCATCTATCACCGCTTTACTTTGGATTCCAATGTAAACTTTATATTTTATTATTTGATTTATTAATTTCATCTTTGCCCTTTTATAGAATTTTATTAGAACTCGTCGCTATTTCGTTGGTGAGCCCGTGTGGGCCCCACATAATCGTCCCGCCGATGATATGGACTGCCGCAAATCTTACATCAAACATCAGTCGGAAAACTTTATTCAATTAAACAAAGTTTAAAAACTATACGCAGAGTTTAATATTTTTAAATAAAATATGTGCAAATATCAGAAATATACATTAAATAAAAAATAACCGCCAAAAAGTAATTTCGAAATGTTATTAGGCTAGGTGGCCGTATTTGCTAAAGTTCAATTCGAGCTCGAATTCTATTATAGCTAAGGTCAAAAAAAATAGAGTGATACCATCCATGTTGATAATGCTGAAGCAAACATATGTGTTATTTGAAACAATCGATATTATCAATAAAATTTTAAGATATGAAAACGTAAATAAATAAACAATTGCTGCCGGTTCTGCATCCTAACATTTTTTTTTTAACGAGAGAGCGGAAATCAGAGAGAGATAAGCGGTGACGCGATAACAAAAAATCCCTAACGCAATAAGATTTGTCGATAGTATCGAATAGCAATCGAGTTGATTCCACCTCCAACGGAAAACAAAACAAACATTTTTTTACTTTTTCGGCCTTCGGATCGTTCGGACGTGCTTCGCGGTCTCGTCTGTGTGAGTGAGTGAGTGTGCGTGAGTGGAGCGGCTAGCAAGCACAATTAAAATAAAATCGAGTTGCAGCTGTTAATCCAGAGATAACGGGCGATACAATACAATATCGTTATCTTTTTACAAACAAATCGGAGTGAAATAATGCCGCACACAAGTGCATAAAGCGGCGTGTCTGTGTGTGCGTGTGTCCCCCTATCTTTGAAATAGTAAACAATTAAAAAAAAGAATAAAAAAAGGAAACAAAAACTCAAATTAAAATTATTAAACAAAATAATTTGCAGTGCGTGTAAAATAATTCGGGAAAGCCGCCGCAAGAGCAGCGCGCTGAAAGTGTGTTGGCGAAGCGTGCACACATAAATATATATACCAGCGAATAAGTGCATATAACGTGTACATAATACATAAGCAGTGCATTTAATTAAGTGAGATCCATATAGTTTTGTGCATGCAAAATTGGGAAATCCAAAAGGAGTTTCCGCAGCAGCAGCGCAGCGGCAGAGGCGCCACCAAAGTAACGGATTTTCACACGCGGGTAAGTTTTCTTGTCTTCTTCTTCGTGCCCCAAAACAGTGCTAAAATTTTCATTACGCCAAAGAAGAAAAATTCAATATGTATGCGAGAGCAGCTCCATCTCCGTCTCGCTCTCTCCCTTTTCCTCTCTCGCCCGCTCTCTCTCTGCCACTATCCAATTTAACCTCAACCGGTCTCGTATGCATGTCGCCCATCTTCGACTGTGTGTGTGTGTTCGGACAATAGAGGTCAATGCAATAGTGGCAATTAAAGTCAAACATTCAATAAAATCCGCAATTAGGTTGATAAAGCTATCATTGCGACATTCTATAGAACAGACAACAGTTAAGGTAATCAAAATAAAAAGGAGAACTATGTTTGTATAACATTTTTTTTATGTCCCGTCGTTATCTTTATGCTGATTATTTTTTAATTGACAAATAGAGCATTGAAGAGTGTACTCCATAGTGAACATTATTCTTAAATTTTCAATTAAATGTAGCTATAAATGTTCTTATATAATCTTAAGGTAAAACAAAATAATCTTACAAAAACAAAATTAATTAATCGATTTATGTATGATTAATTGATAGATTGTGTAGACTTATAGTCTTTGGTCCAAAGTTTAGAAATTTTAATAATTGTTTGACTCAAAATGGACCTCTCACACTGTTGGCGGTATTGTTCCTCCCTCGTCTGTGAGCATCTGCATAAGCATCTCTGTGTGGTTGTGTTTGTGTGCGCTTGTCATTCGGCTCGTTAAAAATGCTCTGCCGGCGTCGCACTCAGCGTTGGCGGCTTCTTCTTCTTTAACTCTCGCGCATTATTTCGCAAAGCTCAAAAGCCTGCTTCTTGTTGTTGCTGCCTTTCTTTCTTCTATATTGACAATTTTTATAGCTTTTATTTGTGGTTGTTGTTGTTGTTGTTGTGACGCCATGCTTAGGCGCTTGTTTCAGCTGCTACTTTTTTGTTTTTGTTGCCTTGCCGCTCGACCGAGTTGCCACGGTTTTTCTTTTTCATTTTCGGAAGGGGTTGTCGCCTCTTCTTTTTTTGTTCCATTATCTATACAGACATTTCTTGATTATGAATGAGTGGTTGGCGGGTTTTTTTAACTGTGTTAATGAACTTTCCCTGTTATATTTCTTTATTTATTTTTGCTAATTACCCGCACGCACTTTTTTGCGCTTTGCAACACTTGTTAATTTCTCGAAAATTAACCCACACACACACATAGAAATGCACTTGTTTCGGAAACTCTCTCTTCCATTTGGTTCTCTCTTTTTTGGGGGTCCTCCACCCTCTGTTTCACTCACCCTCCCCATACGCATTTTTCGGCAAAGTTGCATGCCCCAAAATACAAATACACAGGCTTACAAAAAACCACCTTGCTGACTGTCTCGCTCCCACACACATATACAGACACTGACGGACGCACTAAAACCCGGTTCGTCGTTAGTTTTAAACTTATTTTGGCATTCTTTATGTGCACTGCATTCTCGCCGTCTCGTCGAGTCTCCCCATCCTCCTCCTCCTCTTTGCATTTCTCTTCGCCTCTCGTCTCATCTCTTTTTAGTCTCGATTTTACGACCCAGACCCGCATTTCTAGCTGTTTTTGTTGTTATTGTTTTGGTGTAGTTGTAGTTTTTGTTGCACCAGTAGTTGTAATTGTTGTTGTTCTAAGGGGCAAATTGGAACTAGTTCACGGTGGATCAGGTAAAATCCAAAAGTTAGGGGGTGTTATAAATCAAAGTCATTAAAACTATCTTACTTTTAAGAAGTGTTTATTAGGCCAGGGACTTTTTTGAAACATTGATTGATTACAATAAAATTTGAGCAATAAAAAAATTAGTACTATTTTGTTAAATAATCGCTGAGCGGTTTTATGATTTTAAAATGAGTAAATCAAAAACCCTAAAAAAAACTTGACTTGTAAACAAACCCAGACATTGAAACCCGACTAACAGTATCAATATTTTGTAATTGTTTGAAAGACCACCTAATAATCATAAATTCATTGGCATTTTCAGTTTATCATTTTTATTTAAGGAAATATTATTAAATTAAATTATTTTGCTACTTTTATCAGAGCAATATTCAGAAGAAGTATAAATTAATATCACAAATGTATAAATAAATTTAATAAAATCTGACTTAACTGGGTGAATCATTTAAGTGTTAATGTATCTTAATCTTAAATTTAAAAAAATTCCTTACACCAAATTTGATTTTCCTGTAACCAAAAGTAAACCCTTTTAATAGACTTTACCAAGTTGCCATAAAAAGTAAATATTAAATCGAAAGAATAAAATATCTGGCAGATTGGAACTAGAATTCCCGGTTCTAGATTTATCGCTGTAGCTTTAGCGTTTCACCATTGTTTGTTGCCGTGTCAGCTTCACACACACACATATACCACTCAATCGCACACACAGATGTCAATTTACCTGCGTTTGCAGGTGAGTTTTAGAGTACGTGTGTGTTCTTTCTAAGTATGTGTGAGTGTTGGGGGAGCAGCTCGATAGCCGAAATTCTCTTTTCGTCTTTTCGTGCGTTTTTGTTTGAGCAAGTGGAGCAACAACTCTGCAGCACCGCCCCACCTCCATTCTTCTTTCACCTACCCCTTTCTGTGTTTTGCAACCCACCTTCCTTGCACTTGCTGTCGATAGCAAAGATTAACCTCAAATTTGGGTTAGAGGAAGGTTTTTGGTCCAAAGTTCAAATCTCATTGTTTTTTCTTATAACAATAAACATTATATCACTTTCATAAATCGAATTTTAGGGCATCGAAACATATTTGTCAGGAAACACGAAAAATATCCCAGGTATCAATGAAAGAATATATCCGAAAGATTTCAATCCATTACGGCTACCGAAAGATTATTTTAATTCTTTGAGTAACGATATTTTCTAATCTTCAACTTCAAGAATTAAGTGTATTAACAGGGCCCCATTTAAATTTAAGCCCAAACCAACTCTGAAGTATATTTTTTCCTATTATATAAACTTAAAAGCAACTTTCGCTTTACACCGCACCATTTGGCAGACCTTTCCAAGTTTTCCCCATCCAATACATATAGCTTCTGTAAAAGTTTCGATTTATAGATGACAACTGGGATTGGAGGGTGGCATGTTTAGGGTGTAAAATCTGTTTTTTTTGTTTTTGGTTGAAGCTGCCTGCAATGCATCTGGTGCTGTTTTCTGCCGATTCAATCTGCATTCGTTGGAACCAAACATATTGCAGTTGTTTTCTATTTCGATTGCTGCACAATGTAACCCCCCTCCGGTTTCTACACCCATGCAATTCTCTATGTACAGCTTACAACAACAAAGCATCGCAAGCCGAAATGCAGTTTAAAGCGCAACTAAAACTAAACAGAGCTTTCCACTCCAAGTGGGTGTCTCTAAAAGTGGGAGGTGTGGGGGGTTTTTTGGGGCTATATACATACATACGTATATCGGCACTGTATGTGCGATTGTGTTTGTTTGGTTTTCCATGTATGGAATGGAGTGGAGTGGATTTTATATCAAAAGTACAGTCGCTTATTGCTGCTGTTGTTGCTGTATTTCATAGTTCGTAGGTATATATGCACATATAGGTACATAAATTGCATGTTCATGCTTCAATAGTTGCATGCAGCGTCCGCAGAGCATTGTTGTTTTTGGTCGGGCAGAGGGGTTGGGGGTGGTGGTACTGACGGTGGGGGGAAATGAGTGGTACTGTAGTACCTAAACCTAAGCCGATGCACCAAACTAAACTCTCTGTCGACAAGTAAAGCAAAAACCCAGCTGCAACATCAACAACCATGGGGAACTATAAATCAAAATCTAGAAACGATTCAAGAGCTATTGTGCGATTACGATAACACTAGATTTTGTAATTTCTTGATGGAGGGAAAGACATATTTATTTATTTTTCTTAAAACTAAAACCTAGTTTTATAAGTGATTTTGCATAAAAAAGCTTTTCAACATGAAATTCTCTAAAAGCTATTAACGTTTAAGGCGGAAAGGTCAAAGCAATAAATAGATAAGATGTTTATTTAATTATCAATACAAAAAACTGAATTTGTGAAAATAGCTGTGAGGTTTTATGTTTTTCCCTACGCTAGTTTGCAATCAGGAAGTTGTTGTTAAGATTTTTATATATTTTCTACAGTTCTTAAGGAGTTAAATTAAATTTTTAACTTGGATTTGTCTTAAATTTATGTTTGGCTTTGAACCAATTTAAATCGTACCTAATCCAGATAAATAAAAATATTTCAAACATTTTCTCAGATTTTTTTTTAAAGAAGTCTAAGAATTTTATAAAAATCCCAAGCGATATGAAAAGGGTGAGAGGGCAAAATTGTTCAGCCAAAGGAATTCGTTTATTGTTTGGATTTTTTCAAACTTTCCACCTCAAACCATCTTTCCCATCCCAAATGTCCGCACCTCCCCTTTCTTTCTGGGGGTTTTTCTGTCTCTTCAGTTGTTTTTACTTATATATATTTTTGTATGGATCCCCTTGTGCTTTCGGCCTGAGGATGAGTGGGTGGTCTTAACTTTGGCTTTGCTGCTCCTGAAAAAATCGATTAAGCGCGACCAAGAAGGACACGCAACTTAAATTTAAAGCAGCTAGTGGAATTAACTAATGTTCACAGAGGAATTTATTTATTTATTTCTGCATATGATAACTGCATATGTAGATATTTACTGAATTGCAAGAAGATGAAACTGTTAAATTCTTAAGTTTGATTGCAAGGAATTTTATTGATTAAATAAGCAGAAACTCCGTCATAAAAAAATGTCACGTAAATAGTAAATGAAAAAAAAGGGAAAATTAACTTATTGATTTTGTAATGAGTTCTGTTTCTACTGGCTTTTCGATGGGGTGTCCTTTGGGGGTAGGGGTTTTTCTGTAAGCTTCCGCTTATGTATAAAACTTTTTCGGCAGTCCCGGCAACAACAACAGCAACAAGAAGGAGAAGACAACAACTATGGCAATATGAGAAGGCTGCTGCTGCAATGGGTGGGGGTGGGGGGTTGTAGGTGGGTGGATGGGTGGTTCGGTGGGTTGGTGTTGGTTTTTTCAAGGGGGGAGGAAAAGCAGAAGAGGGGCTGTGGAGCCCTTTCCCCCTTTACGTTTGTTTGTGTATCGGGTGGCGTTAGTTGAAATGCAGACGTTTTGCATTGTTGTTGTGGGTGATCCTGTTTTTTGGGGTGGCTGTGGGTGGTGCTTGGGTGGATGGGTGGTCTGTGGCGGCGGCTCTGTGGCTGTAAAATGCCCCGAAACGGTACAGCTGTGCATGCACATGTATATAAACATTTCGCACACACACACACTGGCACACACAAATACAAGCAGAGAGCGAGCAAGAGAGAGGAGCATGCAAAAACAGATACATATACAAAACAGGATAAGAGGGGCGTCCCGTGGGGTGGTGATGCGGAAGGGTGGTGGGGGGTCGGTAGGGAGTAGAATGGCATGACAGGGTCTGCTGGTCTGGTCGCCTGCTTCCTTCCTCGCATAGTTCAAGTATGCATATAATATCCGGGCTCGTCGGTACCCGAAAACGAAGGCCACAACAACAACAAGAACCACAGCATCATCCGATGAACCACCACCCCCTGAACCACCGCCCATCGAAGGCCTACGCACAGCTGTGGTCGAAATTATAGCAAATGTCATTGTCCAGATTGACAATCTTAGCAGATTGAACTTGTGGGTGCCGCAGATCTTTTGAGATTTCAAATATCTTGAAAAAGCTATTGAAATTATGCTGAAAATCGCACATCCGGACTTAAGTTATTTTTATTTATAAGTTATTTCAAGTCTATGGTATCCCGATAATAACTAAGAAATTGGTTAAATAGGGATTTATTATTGCTTCAAGGTTAAGGTTTTGAGCAGTGGCTACGTAAATTCACAGTCTTTAATAAATAAAAAATCCGAAATATATGAACAAATTAATTATACAGCAAACCGGATTATTAAAGCAATGAAAAAAGACGGCCTTAAACTTGAATTTAAATTATTTTAATTGTCTTATCATTTTATTAGATTTATTTAGAATTCCCAAATGAAACAATTGAATTTAGTATTCTTATAAGCATTATAATATAATTCTGATAACGAGAAGTCGCATTTCCATTTCGTCGGTAATCTGTTTTACAATTAGGTTTGTTAAAAAAAATAAATGAGGATGTTGATAAGACAGACCCAATATTTGTGGTGCACAAGCAAACTCACTAGATTTCGCTGATAGATAACAAAGTTTTCGTAATTTATGGACAGGGTATATTGTGTTATTATTTTGACACCAGCTGTACAGTGGTGTACTGAACTTAACAGTGGTGCATAAGCGGGGAGGGGAGGGGGTTCATATGTGGTTGGGTGGTGGCTCGGTCCGATGTGTTGTGTTCGATATGCTTGAGTGGATTTCCTACCGTTTTCGGGTGGCCATCTGTGGGTGGCTTACTCTGGTACCTTGTGGAGTCTAGTGGCACAAATGTGTCGCCGCGAATGTGTGAAGCCACCCACCCCCCTGTGCAGCAGCCGCCCCTCTCTTTCTGGTCCCTTGTATCCTGGGAATAGTTGCGTAATCTATGCGATGATATGCCTACGCTATTGTATATCACTGAACTTCCTGTTGCAGGTCGAAGCGAATATGGTTTATTTGTGATGGGGTTTGGGGTCAGTACCTCCCCATTTATGCAAATTTCCACAAATTGTAATGCCGAAAATCCGAATTTGTTGATGCTCCTCGTATGGTTTGTGTGTGAACATGAAACGTCGGACGGGAAATTAGTTTTAGCCACATAGTGACCCAGCCCCCCCGCTTCTCCTACTGCTTTCGCCCATTAATATTACGCAATTTTAATGAAAATGCCAACGACGGCAATGGCAATTAGCGCAAATATCAGTGGGGGAATTATTTTGGAAGGGGCTTTGTGCACCTCAAAATTCAATATTCTGCAATTATTTATGAAACTGGCTTAGTTTACCCCAGACCCACAATATTCCAACTATAAATTGCAAGCGCAACTGTACCACCCACCTGAAAATGCAAACTGGTGAGTAATCCTAAGCCAAGGGGGTGGGAGTTGGGTAGGTTTTGGGGTTGGGGGTGGTGGGCTTAGTGTGGGGTGGGCAGGTCGCCACTTCGATTTTGCGCGTTTGGCAATTATGTGGACATGTGTCTTGATGTGCCGCCTATGTATATCAATTTATATATACACAGTTCAACGACTATACCTTCAACCACGAACTGCAAATCCCTTTGCAGCGGTTCTAGGTTATTTTTCTTAAAACATCCTGTCTAAACAATAGTCTTTCTTTGGTCTTTTTAATGAAAAAGTTTAAAGCCTTTCAGTTTTCTTTCGACTTTGACTTTGACTTTTACACTCAAGTTTAAGGAAAGTTTCCTTGCTTATCGAAATCTAATCCGGTCTTTTACTGTACATATTATTTAAATTACGGGATGTTCTAAATAACTTATCAGTCCTTACAGATACATTAGGGTAATCCAATATTGTTTTATAAATATTATACTATAAATCAATTATTATCCTCAAATCAATATTACACAAATGTTTTTTAATGCTGAAACATTGTAAAGTATATTGTTATCTAGATTTTAAGGAAGGTAGTTTATGGAAGGTAGTTTATAAATAAAATATCTAATCTTGAATGAAAGCAAAGCATTTTCCTGCGCCTTTAAATTTTTTGGTTTTATGAAGTTTTGCAGAGGTCATGGAAGTTTTTGAGTTATGAAGACATGGTTTATTGCATTTTATTTTGCAGTTTTTTTAGGCCAGTACCAGTTATGGAAGTTCGACTGTATATTTTGTGAGGATTTATATGTGTGCGGAGGTAGCGACATCTCCGCCTCACATAACACCCCACCCGGGTTTTCGGTCATAGTTTTGTGCCACCAGAAACACGCCCAAAACCAAAGGCAATAACAGCAACAACAGCAACCAGAGCAGCTGTCATTGATGGGCAGGGGGTGAGGGGTGAACCACCTCCACCCCCACCCACTCCACCTACATATCAGCCACCCCCTCCATATTCTCCTCACCCCGCTGAAGAGTTGCCTGCATAAAATATTTCTAGATACACATTTTTGTGTTAGGGCAAAAAGTAAAAGAAGAAGCAGGCAAAAGAAAAAAAGTTACCCAACATACAGACAGGCCAAGAGGGGGTGGGGTTTTTGAGGGGTGGCGCGTGGGTGGCGCCATTGGGTTGTGTTGCTATGTGGGCATAACCCCTGTGGGCGGAGGCGAAAAAAGGGAGCCCAGACGTAAAGGCTTCCACTCTCTTTTCCTTCCTTCCTCTTTTTTAAAGACCCATTTTAAAGGTTCGCGTAAAGTTTTTAGAACAGCAGCCGCCCACTTTACATTTTCCCCAACCTCTTTTGAGGATTTTCCTCCCCTCGGCGAACCGCATTAAGTGAAGTAACTTGTCGAATCTGTTTTTCTTCTTGTTTCATAATGGTTTTTCTTGAGAGTTGTATTATATTCATGAAAACTAAGGGGAACTGTTAAACCTTTCGCCTCACTAAGAAGTGATCCTTAAAAACGGTAACCCATTAAGGTGTTACTAATTTTGAAATTAGATTAGAGAATTTAGATTAGAGACTCCATATCTTAGACTTTAACGGAAGCTAAGGTTTCTTTAACCGTTTTCAGATATCTGGTTTAATGAAACAAGCAAACAGTTTTCCGATTTGTATTTTAATTATGTATTATAAGTAGTGGTAAAAAGTAGAATATTTTATTAATTCCTTTTATGAATGTGAAAAAAAGAAGTTATATTTTTATTAAAGTGTGCTAGGGTTGAAGAATAACCGGTATCTTTCAGTTGTGAAGCTTAACTATAAAATACTTGTTCGTCTTGTTGCTTTTTGCGTTGTTTTTTGGTGGTTGAAATTTGTTGAAAAGTGCGTGGTTTTTGCAGGTGAAGGGATGGGTAGGCGTTTTGAACCCAAAAATAGGGTGGGGCAGTCGGAAATACCACCCACCGTCTGCTAATGACATCCCTGCTTATTTCTGAAAACACATTCCTTGCCATTTGTTGGGATTAACTTAATTTTGCACTCATTATATAAACAAAACTTTTGTTTTTCAAGGGTTTTTTGCATCACATTCACTTTGTTATCGCAAACATTTTTTAGTTGGTGCCAAACTTTTCTCTGTGTTGTTGGCACATTTCGATGTCGATTCCACCTCAGTTTTTAAATTGTTTCTTCTTCTGGCTTTTGGTTGCTTGGGCTATTTGGTGGCTCTTTAATTGCCTGATTAGCTGTCCCGATGCTTGCACACACAGCTGTACATAATGCCCCCTATGTAGTGTTTACTATATACACGAAAGTAGAACCCAAACGGCGGAATATGAGTATGAGTGTGTTGCGTGCACACAGGCAAACATTCCATGGCCGTGTATATAAGACGGCTCTCTCGCTTCCTCTCTCTCTTACTCTTTTGGTATCGGTCTGTCGCCTTCTCTCCCCGATTCCACCTATACCCCCACCTCCTCTTCTTCTTCTTCTTCCGATTCGACATCTTGGGGCTGCTGCGCTTCGGTAAATTATAATTTATGCACATCTCGATGTGGTTAGTATTTTTTAATGGCCGAATTTTTGAGCACATTTGAAGAATTTTAAGAAGCATGTCAGCTGCTCAATATCCATTCAAATTTACGACACATATCCCGTTTATTGTTTTTAAAAAATAGTTTAAATACTATTCACAACAAAAGTAGGAACTTCCAATATCTTTTGTGATCTAAAAATCTCTTAAGAATCTTAAGAGATTATCTCTTAGGTGTGAAATATTTTTTGGAATTCACAGATACTTTTCTGCAATTGCTGTTTTTTAAAATATCGCAACAAATATATTTGAATACTTTATGAAATTATACATCATTCAGTTTCTTAAGAATTGTTTCCGCTACTAAATATCGTGAACAATTTCAAATAATTTCCTGTGTTAATTTAATACCCAACATTTTGTTTAATTTTTATTACCATCTTCTAAAAATAATATATTTTTAAAATGATTTGGGATAAACATATTGTTTTTAAAATTGTTTTCATTAAATAGAGCAATTGTTTTTATGAGATGCTTGAAATACGTTAAAATGTGTTGTTTAAATACTTCCCGTTGGCCATAAAACATTTTTTAATTTTCGACATGCATTTTTTTGTTGCTATTTAAATGGGCAGCTGTCAGCTGCTAGCCCCCTCTCTTTCCCCCACTGCCACCCTATCGCTTTGGCATTCGGTGCCTCTCAATTTCATTTAGTTTGTGTTTGGTTTTTGTGTTTTTCTCGTATTGCCATCTCGTTCGAACATTTGCTTTTGGCCGCTTGAGGCAATTGACCGTTTAAATGACTTTTCTGCCGATTGTTTTTTTGAAAATGTTTCTTATATTTGGTTGTGTTTATCTTTAAAAGCTAAAACAGAGTTGCCATCAAGCGGTATAGAAACATTATGGGTGGCATTCCAATTTTCATGGCTATACATTTTGACGCTGAGTACAGTAACAAAAGCCCCAAAGCCATATTATCAACTTTTTTGAACAAAACAAAAATATAGAAAATTACTTCTTCCAAAATAGTTTTTTTCTGCCCCAGTTTTTTATTATATCGTAGTAATTACAATTTTATGTATGGAAATAAAACTAAGGTTTAATGATATTTACCTAATCGGTTTTAAAGTGCTATTAATTCATTGATATGTACATCTGTATATGCGCTAAGTACTTAAACATCTATTTAACAATCAAATTTTATTGTAAAAACGGAAAATGCTAAATGTGAAACTCATTTAATGGCATTGTGTTTTTTTTCCTTCATTGTATTTACTTAATTTATACGTTCTCGACAAAAGATAATGCGCTGCCGTAAACATTTTGCAAAAACTTACATCGATTTCCTTATTTTGTGCTGATTTTCATGGTCAGCTCTTGCTGACTAATTATTTAAAGGTATCAACGATAATTATTGTTGGCCAACAAAGAAGAAGAAGAAAACCGCCAGGCCAATTTGGTTGTTTGCTGACGATCATTTCACTCAAGAAAAAAATTATAAAAAAAAAACAAAGACAGACGGCTAAAAAAGTGGCAAAGCTGCTTTTTTGTTGTTATTTCTTTTGGTTTACCTTTTTTACCTGTTTATTTTCAAATTGCTCCATCTCGTTCGCACGCACACCCCAGCTACTAGTACATATGTTTGTGTGTATGCTGGCCATAAATACATATATACCTATACCTATATATATATATAAAGAGAGCGAGAGAGAGCGCAAAACACGCGCGCGAGCTCGTTACACGTCATTAAGTGCAAAAATAAGAACAAGCGCATAAAAAAAAGAATTGTGCCGCACATAGAAGGCAGCGACTAATACTAGTTTTAGTAGCAGTCACTAGTGCTTGTATTAGTAGCTGCAGTTGCAGCATCACTTAACTCGTTACCGTTATTAAGCTGCATCCAGCGATTTCTCTTTTTATGTAGAGTTCACAGACCTTGAACACTATTTTATTGGCCAAGATCACAAACTTATTCCCCAGAGAAAATTGTTTGAACAAAAATGTATTATTCAAGTTCAGTACAAAACATGATTTGATAATAGTACATAAAGCAATACAATCAATATTTTATAATACAAAATGTTCTGTACCTTGAGTCAAAATTGATAACGTAAAGATCTCTGCGGATACATATTTATTTCAAGGACGCTCTAAAGTGCTTAGATTATCAAGAATTTATGAATTGCTTTAAAGAAAAATTTTACCAAAAAAAAATAAAAAAAGTTCTTTTAAAATCTTTAAGGTCTTGCAATAAAAACATAGTATTTGATAATAGTTAAATAATCAAACTTAAATTTCACAACTTTAAACAGTGCACATTATGTAAATGTTTTAAGTATAAATTTAAAGGCCGCAATAAAAAAATGTTTGTTGTAGCTAAGTAGCTTAAGTAAAATTAGTCTGTAGTTATCACACATTGGATTAAGATGAAATACTCTGAGTCAGCCTTAACAACAGTCAAATTGAAAGTATCGCGTACTCTCAGACCCTAAATACATATGCTTATATACTTGGGCCGTTCGTCAGTGTGTGTATATATGTAAGTGTCGCCCTGCTTATCAGCTAGAGAGCTAGAAAAAATGTTTTCTCTTTTCCATTTTTTTTTCGCTGACATTTATTTTTATACGCCATGCATATGCACAGACAAATGTACAATACTCTTGGACTACACATATTCAATCGTACATGCTCATGCAAACTATGCAAATCCAAAGGGTTTGATTTGCCAAATACCCAATCTTCAAAGTGGGAATATTTATCAGTATATTGACTCTTGGCAGGAAGTGACGTGGCTCAGATGTAATTATGTATAGCAGCCGCTTGGGTTAAGTAAATAATAATACAGCGGGCGCTCGATAAATATAAAGAGGTTGATTGGATATGCACTTCAAATCATGAAATGCTCTGACTTCTTTACTTTAGTTTTACTTTAAATGTCCTGGGAAGAGGATACTAAATTTTATTGAGTTCACAGAAATGTTGTAAAACATCAAGACACCCCATTTTCAAAAGCTTACAGAATTGTAGCCCCTCCCCATTACAGTCTAAGACATAAACACAAAATAATTGTATTTGTATGTACATATGTATATGAAAGGTTGTCATGGTGCACGCTCCACTGTGGCCGCATACATGCTCCTTTGAGTACCTTCTTTATACACACCCTATTTGGATTGATAGGCGGCGTATATACCCCTCGACTACCCTTGACAGGGTGCACAATGCAAGTCTTTGGGACCTGTCACCGAGCATGCAGTTTGCAGGCGAAAAACGCGTGCTAAGAAACAATTACACGCTAATATGAGTACATAGAAAAAAAACAGCATTTGCATATTTACATGAGCGCCTATATAAATATGTGTACGTATGTGTGTATATATTTTTATTCGCGATGGTTAGTTCAAGGCTAAAGTTTATTATTATTGCATTGCCTGAACTGCTACTCGTTGGCAACTTTGATAAGCCTATTTATAGAATGATATTTACTTAATTATACTAAATGGCAAACGAAACTGAAATCTCACTGAGAAATTGAATGAAATTCACGAATTTTTCGCACTTATCGTACTATGTCATAAAAAAAAACAGTTAAGTCTGTGTGTGTGCGAGAGAGGAAAGTATTGGCTAACTGGTTTTTGTTATTTCTTTTCGGGCGCTGCTTTTACGCGTTACTTTTCGGGGTTATTCTTAACGCTTCTTAGCGTTTTTCTCTCATTTCCATTTCCATGCAGCATTCAATCTTTGTTTTGCCAACCCAAAAACCAAAAAAAACCGAAAAAAGGTAAAGCACAAAGCCTAAAAATAGCCAAAACAAAAAAAAAAAAAGAGAAAAGCATAGCAACGCGTTGGTAATTTGCTTGATTAAGTGGAATTTTTCCAAAGCATTCGAAGTGCAGGCGTCAATTGCTTGGCGAGCAAAAAAAAGCTAACAAAATAAAACCAGGAAGCCAGAAAGAATTAAGCACGCTGAAATTTTAAATGTGCCAAATGCAAATGCGTAATGATGTACGCTACACAGGGTGAATTGTGAATTCTGAATTGTAATAAATAGATCGGTTGCCTTTTCGCCGTTTCTCAGCCAAACAGTCAACGGCCACCGAATGCCATAAAATACATGCTGCACAGTAGAGGGCAGATATATAGCAATTACTATTTAAAGTTCACAAAACATTTTAGCTTCATTAGATTCTATTATTTGCACTTTTCTGAAACAATGTTATATCTCCATTCTAGGGATTTAAAATATCTTCATAAGATATCTTGTTATTAAAAATATTTTATTTTCCAAAACTGATTAACATTTGTGACACATCTTTTGTCATATTACGTAATTGCAATAACTTTTGGGATAAGTATTAAAACAGATAAGATACCTGTCTTCAACAAAATATATGAATTTCATTTTATAAGCATGTTTTGAATTTAAATATTATTTAGTTAAATCCTGTGCTTTTTTCCTGAACACAATTAATAAATGGAAGCAGATTTTTTCTTATCACTAATTTAATGGCCCCAGTTGTACTAACATACACACATACTGTGATCCAAAAGAGGGAGAGGGGGCGCATGGATAGACAAAAGCAGAGACGGTGACGTTGGCAGCGGCGTCGGCAGAGTCGGTCGGTCGTTTGGGTTTATATACAAGTTGAACCCATTGCCTATGTGAATATGCGGGAGTGTGAGTGGAAAACATACACATTCATGGATGGGACTGCTTATGTACAGCAAAAGTAACAACAACAAACAGCAAAGACGCAACGTGAAGAAGAAGAGAAGGTGGGCAATTGCATATTTCACCGTACAATACATACATATATGAAATCAAATATTTATGTATAAATATGGTATATAGGCACTACCTGCGCAAATGGGCAAAATTGCAAATTGACATGATATGTAAATTGTTAAAGTTTTTGTCGGTTAGTTTATTAACCTCAAAAATTTAAAGAGTTTGCCTGGTCTAACGCAATTATTTAATGATAAAAGGTATTTTATTTTGGTCAATAAACATTTACGTACATAAATAAATTCTGCTCATATTGACCAATTGATAAGTTTTAAAGTTATCGGTTCCTTAATAATTGTATTGTTACCAATTGTAGCAGTGCTGCTATACTTTCTCCACATCTTGTCCACATGCAAAGCTTATCCCTGGAAAACAAAATATGTGGTATTAAAAATGAAGTAAGACCCCGTTTTTTTTTCTACTGCGGGAGGCGAACAAAGCATTAAATGATGCTTTGGCATCGGCTTCATCGCTTTTTCTTCTTCTTCAACTTATTTTTTCTTCTCATTCACAACAACAACAGTAAACAAAACCAGTTTGAAAGTCATTAATTTTTAGCTTGTCTTTGCATTGTTGCTATTGCTCCTTATGTATTGTATTTACTGTTTATTTTGTTGGCAACACTGGTCAAAAGCACGAAGAAAAACAGCTGTTCAGCACCCCCTCAAGTTTTTTTTTAACTTTGCCAATTACTCAGCAGTCAGTTTCAGGATATGTGTATACTTAACTGATAAGCAAGAATACAATAAATAAAATCAAATCAGAATGTAAAGAATCTGTTTCTGTTTTTTTGTGTTTGTCATGCAGTGCACGTAATTAAATGGGGCCTAATGTTCTAGTTAACCCATTTAGAACTTTTTGTTGTATTCATTTGTTCGCTGTTTTGAGTGCTGGCGAATTGCTCAATGCTGCTTATCGGTTGTTATAAATAAACGCAACGAGAAAAACCACTACATAGGTACAGTGGGCTATTTGCGGAAACTGTCATACGGCACTTAAGTTGATTACATCAAATGGGAACCTTTCAGCGAAAGCCCTTTCTAAAACTTTTGTGAAAGGAACCCAAACAAGAAACTTACTTCGATAAGATTAGCCAATTTCTGAAACGATTTGTTTTAGAGAATTATGTGAGATAAGAAAAGTATTATTTCAGAGAAAAAGGAAATTGACAAAACATTTCTTAGAATATTCTAGACTTAACCACAGCGATAAATGTTTGTAAGTAACAGCTCATACTTACATTTTCAATTAGTTTTTTTAACTGAGAAGGCCGTATTTATTATACTTTTATTCGTACACCGAATTCTTTCTTTATTTCATTGGCTTACTCATATTGACTTCTCTTTTTTTGTTTTATTATAATTTGAAACCAAATATGTATGTAACTTATTTAATATGAAGTTATACAAGCATATATTTTTTCTTTCATAGGGACATTTTTAAGTCAACTTCTAAACATCCGGTCGTATGTGCAAATATCTATCTGTGGAATAAAGCTATAAATTGTTTTCCATTAAGTTTATATACATATTTGTTATATAAGTAATTATATGAGTTGAAGGAATGAGTAATCAATTTCCACTAAGGTCAAAACCTCTGAAAGAACAGATTTTTGATATTAGGTATTTATTATCTCCTTAGTTTCAGAAGTGGAACAGATTTCTACATATGTACATATGTAGGCACGTATTTCGAGTATCGGTGCAACTGCAAGTCGAACTCTTTGAATGCAATTTGATAGTTCTCCATAGTTTTCGATGACATCACTTGAATGCATTTGTGAAATTGCCCAACGTTTGATTTAGGTTTTGGAGTTGGGATTGGAATTGTTTGGGATTGTGTTTTAAGCACCCGTTGCACCACCCTCCCAATTTCGATTCAAAATCCCACCATGGATGAGTAAATATGTACGAAGGTCGGTCGCCCCCCGCCCACTTCCCCCACCCCATCCATGTACAACAAGTCGTGCTCTTTCGCCTGCTCTCTCTCTTTTTCTCTCAGCAGCCAAGCAGAGACCCCCACTCCACTCTACTAAATCCCCCGTCCACCCCGTGTGCCCCTCTCCTCAACGCCTATGTACAATGGCCATAAGATATAAGATATGCGCATTTCTTATAATGTCGAACCGAAACGTGGCAAAATAAATATGTTTGTTTGCTAAGCTGTGCCTTGCCTTTTAATCATTTTAAAGATTTTTATTTCATATTTGTTGTGTTTCAATACTTTGACCCATAGGGGGTTTTGAATGAACATTAATAAAGAATAATAAAACGGCTTCAATAAAGATTGTGGAAGAGTTAGTGACAAAGTCCTTGGGCTCTATTAAAAATTCTTATTCAGATATAAAGGTACTAGAGAAAATCGTTGTAGTTGTATTTGTCATAGTGGTTTAAATGACTTTAGATGAAGATTTTACAATTTATGATTAGTTTTATAGCTCAGAAGGGTTAAGATGAAGATGTAAATAAATTAAGATATTAACGTTTCGGGTAGGCGATTTTAAAGTACTTCTACCGTGTTTTGCAAGAATGTTGAGTATATGTAAGGAATGTTTTTTTTTGTAATACCTTTAGCTATTAATACAATGCCTTATGTTCTATTCAACTTAGTATGAACGAAATTGAATATGAAACTTTACTCCATTATCAATTATAAATTTCTTCGTATTAGGTAAACTGAGAATTTTGAAAGAGAATTTTTGAGTATGCATTAGCATAACCCCAAAATGTGAAAGAAAGTTAATTTATAATGATTCTTTATGCCATGGGCCGATAAGCAACTAATATGCAAATCAATGGGTGGGAGGTTGGAGTTGGGGGTGTAGCAAGGGGATAGGGATTTGTGGGGTGGTGCTTTTGGGTGGCCAGACCCCAAAAACCGCTGCCCGCTTACCTCTCTCTTTCTCTCATTTCGATGTCGTCTCGCGTGTGTGCGACGTGCGCTCTCTTCTTCCATCTTACTCTCGCTCTCCCGCTTCCTCCTCTCGCTCTCACCGCACCGCACCGCGTTCACTCTCTCTCTGTCGCTCTCACCGCAGCCACATCCAAACACATTTCGCTTGCTTTGCTGTTGCTCTTTGCTTTTGTTTGTGTTGTTGTTGTTACTTTTGTTGGTGCTGCTGCTGGCCGCGCTATGTACACAACTGTACTTTTGATTTAACCTTATTTCTTTTGCTTTTTTGCGTCGTCGCTGCTAGTCATTCGCCTCTAAGTTTGTTTACCCCCTCCCCATCAGTTTTTTATCTCCCTTGGTCACTTTAATAACTCCCTAATATCGCCCTCGCTCACTTTGGTATTGATATCTTTGACTAATCCATGTAACATTCCATCAAATTTGCATTTACTGAATGTGAATGTGTCGTCATCATCAATATTTTACCTCTTCAGGTGCCAACGACCCTTGAACTTGCACTTGAGCATAAGGTACACTTGTTCCTAACTGACCCCCTAAGATCATCAAGTATCTGAGTATCCCACAACCTATTGTGAAGTTAAGCTGTGCAACTCAAAAACGCTAATTGAAGCACATTTAGCGCGCTATTAAACACAATTATAGTCACACAAATGCCAAACGTCGCAACAAATCGATAAAGTCGGCTTTTTTCTCGAAGCCGGCCAGGGGTTAAAGGGTTAGGGGGTGGATAATGCCTGAGGAGGGGTGGAGAAGCTATCATCACGCATAATGGTCGCGAGCATTAAAAAGCATCTATAAAAATTTAAAAATGTTTGCATTAATTTAATAAGAAAAAGCTGACAATCATCAAAGCACACAAACTCACACACTTTAGAAAGCAAACATACACAATCTCACGCAGTGGAATTAAATCGTACAAACAGGCCAACAAATTCAACGCACAGTGGCAAATATTCTTAGCAACAATCGTAAAATTATGTATTACAATTAGGCCACAATAAAAAGAAAAATTTTCAAAATAAATATTTACCAATAGTAACAATATTTTTGAGGAATTAGGTTTTATAAAAATTACGAAAAAAATGTTACTACCTATCGGTTATATTTATGAGATATTTAAAATATACATTTTTTAAAATGTTAAACAAAATAACGATGTTAGTTTAGAAGTAAAAGGTAAAATGTAACAAACAATATTTATTTTTTCTGAGGGAAATATAAATTCCCTAATGTTTCCAGAACCTGTTAACCACTGTATCTTTTTCACTCAATGTTATCGTCGCCCACTATCGCGCAGCACGCTTTGCCACCTATTATCTGGTACACCCCGCGAATGCGACCCACTGTGCACTGATAGCGGACAGCACAATCTGATGACGACACAAGTGTCGAAAGTAACGAGACTCCGCCGACAGCCGTCGTATTTAGGGGGGCGGGGAGAGAGGAAGAGCTGGTTGGGGAAGAAAAAAATAATAAAAAACGAACGAGTAAGCGTGCTCATACACTCGACTTACATAGTATGTGTTTGTTTGTGTGCTAACTTTCAAAGCGAGTTAATTTATAGCACGTTGGGGACAACAATGCCAAGTTGTTTTATTTTTTTTATAGTTTTTTTCTTTTTTTTTTTTGCCCCAGCTTTGTGTAATTATGCCATTTGATTCGCTTTTCTTCGGCCGGTATCTGCAAAAGTGGATTCTTCTCGGCAAGCTCCGTTTTGCCAGGGTTGTCACCAGCTTTAAGGTATTTATTTAACGATCCGTCGTTTATATTTCATTTTAATTGTGACGCTTATTGCTGGTTTATTGTTGGTGTCTTGTTAAAATGATTTTATTGACTTTTTGATATTGTTTGTGTGTGCTTTTTAAAATCAGCGGCAGGTGAATGTTTGTCGTATTTGCTGGGCTTTGTTGTTTGTGCTTTTGTGCAGCTCAAGTTGCTTGAAAGGTTTATTCACCTCCCGCTCTCACGTGTCAGGTAGCTCTTGTTGGTTTGTGATTGTGTGCGCCTGTTTTCGCTGGTTTGAATCTTAGCTAGTTATTCTACTACTAAGTACAGTGGAGCTCGCCGAATAGGATCTTACTGGAAGTATATATACAATTGTATATAACGGTTAAAGTGACCTTGGATTTCTTGTATATAAACGCAAAAGTTAACAATAGAGTAATCAAATGATGAATTTAATATTAATCACTATTAGTTTAAAAGAAAGTCTCGTTATGGTCACCAAAACAAATCATCATACAAAATTTTAAAGTAGCTTAAATTTAACAAACCTAACTTTTTGGGTCAATTTTAATAAATTTTCATCCACTTTTTTTTGGGCAAAGAGTTTAAATTATTCATTCCCTAATTTGTTAAATTAAATAAGCTGGTTATTGCTATCGAGTCACCACAGTCTTACAAGTTTCTCACCCCACCAACTAGCTTGGTTTTCATGTAAATTTTCTTGTAGCCGCAAAACCAGCGGCTTTGTATGCGAAAATTTGTTAAATCGAAAACGTGACTTGTTTGTGGAGATGTCCGAATCGAAAGAAATATTTCGCTTTGGCGCTCTTTCACTAACACAAGCGCCACAAATCCACTTACACTTGCATATCTACGATCAAATCAGATTTGATTTGTGATTTAGTGCAGCTTTCTCCCATCTCTTTTTCATTCCTTCCTTTCTTTCTCCTTGAGGGAATATGTATACATCGGTTTACAACAAGGTCATCGCCTTAATAAATTGAAATCGGATATCTTTATTTTTTCTTAACACGGAAAAGAGAAAAAGGTGATACAGATACAGATACATTTAGGGGTTAGACAGTCGCACTTCCGCTTTCAAAGTGCCATGATGGCAAAAGAAAAACAAAACGAGAATAAAAATGGTTAAAAGGAAACCCAAGTTCAACCCTTGGTAAAACACGAACGCCACAATATCCCCTTTCCTTGCCACGCCTCCTTAACCCCTATTCACACACAACCCCGCTATGAATGTTTACAATAATTGACATTTTTTATGAAAAATATCTCTTGTTTTTATACCCTTGCAGAAGGTTATAATTTTAGACAAAAGATTGCAACGCAGTGAAGTATATATATAAAGTATATATATTCTTGATCAGCATCACTAGCTGTGCAAATTAGTCTCTCAGTTTTAAAGCCATTTGGATGAAAGTCTTATTTCTATAACGACGAGACTATATCATATAGCTTTTGTAGTACAGATCGGATGATAAAAAAAAACAAAGCTTCGTTTTTATTCTTTCAACATATTTTAAATTTTACAAAAATTAGTGGTCTATTTAAAGCTGCTTTAAATATTGTTATTTTGATAGAATTAAATCTCAATAATAGTCCAAAATGTAACTAATTTATCTAAAAACCTAATCTATGTTCATTGACACATTATTCAAAAGCGAACGTTTAAGAAAGAAGAACGATATAATCTTTAAATCGTCTTATTAATTAGTTAATAATAAACCCAAAACTTTTCCCCATTTGGTCACCTTAACTAATCGATTTTCTTTTCCTTGCTCTTTGCAGTTGACCAAGATACAAAATCACGACGACGCGACGAGCGAAAATGGCCAAAATGGAGGTCGACGACGTGGTCGACTTGAGTTTAGGGTCCGGTCGTGATCCGGCGTTGACCATAACGCCGGCTCCATCTCCGGCGGCGCTCAGTAATCGGGATCTGCGAGCGCTGACGGCCAACAATACGGGTCTGACCATCACTCCATCTCCGGCGCCGGCGACCAATAATGGCACCGCCACCAATAGCAGTAACATTAACTCCAACAGCACCACCAACAATAGCAGTAATACCACCAATAGCTCCAGCACAAACAACAACAGCATCAATGCCAGTGAAGGGGTCACAGGTGCGACAGGTGGTAGTGGTGGTGGTGGTGGATCCTTGGGTGGCGGTCAGGATGAGAATAAGGTTCAAAGGCGGGTCCTGCGACCCCGAACCGAACCCAAATCCTATGCCGAAGCACCGGACATTGTGTTATTACCCGCTCGCACCAATGGACGTCAGCAGAATGGGAATATAGATTCGGAGACGGATGATGAGGAGATGCCGCCCTATGTGCCCATCAAGGAGCTGAGTCATGCAGAGCTCAAGGAGCGTGAGAAGAGTCTGAGGAAGCTGCGACAGGATTTGCGTAATGAGGAGACCAAACTGATGCTGCTCAAGAAACTGAAGCAGTCGCAGCAGGTGATGAAGGAGAATATGGTGGTGACCCCGACCAGCGTTTCGCCCAACAATCCGCTGGCCGCAATTCCCGCCGCCCTCACCTCGAAGGGATCGCTGAGTGTGACGCCGACGTCGGCGGTACCGCTGCCCGCCCACAGCAAGGGAAGCAGGAGCAGTTTAAGCGGCAGCGGCGGACCGGCAGTGAGCATCAGGTGAGAATTTGGATTGATTACGACTTTGTGCTAATTTATTAATAATGCATTTTTCAATCTGCAGCGCCACCAACAGTCGAACGGGAAGCTCAAGCTCAGCGGTGGCGGCCGCTTCTGCAATGGCAGCTGCAGCGGCCGTCTTGAGCGGTCAACATCGCAGCAGCAGCAGCAACTCCATCCTGCCGCCGCCAAGGTCATCGCTGCCAGCGGGTGCCACTTTAGCCGCCGGTACCACCATCACGCCCGCCACCTCCTCATCGCACCGCTCGAGCAATCTGCCGCCGCGCACCAACCTGCCGAATCTCACCATCACGCCCTCGGTGACCATCACGCCCACATCGGCGCCGCCCTCCAGTCTGAAACCACGCAATGTGAGTTATTGTAATGTAATCGTTGCCGTAAGCGCCGAGTTTTTCTCTCACCTTTTGTCCAAAAGCACCAAAGACACTGCAATACACATAGACAAACATTTGATAAGAACAAACATATTCAAAAACTCACGCTTACCAACACAAAACTCATTCAAAACTAACACACTTACCACATGAAAGGAGCAAAAACTGCGATTAATTAATTTAGGGATTAAAAAATGTCACTTAAAAACATGATTAATTTATTTTAAAATTTTAATATAATTTAAGCTGATTTATAAAATTGTAATATGCCAAACTATTTAGAAATCAAATCCAAAACTATTCATGTTCTGAAGACCATGTTTAAATTATTTAAAAGAGAAATGGGAATTGTCATTCTTGTTAGAGGTGGAAAGATTTTGCAAATAATGTATTAAAGTGTTTAGTATTTTTGCCTATTATACCTTGATTTTTTATACCAATTAAAGCTTGCATATGTATATGTTTGAAGAAACCTTTCGATAGTTCTTGTTGCCTAACACTAAACAACATAAAAAAAAGTTCACAACAACTTTTCCAACATTGCTAACTAACACCACTCACCTGTCAAATCAGCCGAAGTCGGCCTCTGTATGGGGATTTTCCAAAAACCGAGGAGGCTTCGTGCAAGTGGCACTTAATATTCCTTCATTTCTCGTATTCATTTAACTTTAACTAATATCCCAACTACTAAAAACGCAACTTTGCTCTGTACCCATATTTGCCATCCTGTAAAAAAAAATCAAAAAACAAAAAATCGTTGAAACATGCAGCCTAATATTTCGGATAATTCGAAGGTACCTGGGACCATAAGCAATTCTGTATCCATCACGCCGGCGCTCCCACTGTCCCAATCGCATCAGAATCAGCACAACGAGCAAAAGGTGAGTGTTCATGTCAAGACATTTGTTTTATAGATAATTAATAAACTAATTCACGGCAGAATGATCGCTCCACGCCAAGAGAAGATGCTCAGACACCTGCTCAAAGACAGGCAGCAGCTAAAATGGCCCTTCGCAAGCAACTGGAAAAGACGTTGCTACAGGTAAGTGTAAATATTTTTTAGGAAATATAGAAATTTTGGTTTTATACTCGTTTATCTTCAATAGATTCCCCCACCAAAGCCACCACCGCCAGAGATGCACTTTATACCCAATCCCAGCAACACGGACTTTGTCTATCTTCTTGGTTTGGAAACTGTTGTGGACTATTTGACCGTCAACAAGAAGGCCAATGCTGTGGCAGCTCCCTTCCGTTGTGCCCAGTGCAAGATCGATTTTACGCCCGTGTGGAAGTGGGAGAAGCAGAGTAAGTAAATCCTTAGAATTAAGTATATCCTTAAATGAAAAGTTTGCACATTGCATTCTTCAATAATATTTAATTTGACAGATAAAACGACTTGAAAAGTTAAATTTCATTTTTAATCTTAAATAAAGTAACATAAATTGTATAATAAAGTTAGATTCCCTAGACTCATACTTTCAAATTAAACAGGATTTTATAAAATGAATTTGTTTCGGTATTAAAATAAGGACTGAATTAAATTAAAAGCCAATCATCTCTAAAACATTATCTCGGTTTAATACTTATTTCAAAACCTTTAAGGCCAAATAAACAGAAAACTAATCTAAATAGAAAACTTGGGACCTTACATCTAAGAGAATACAAACTAATCTAATGACTTTCTCTCTATTTACAGCCAACAAGGATCCCAAGGTGATTTGCGAGCAGTGCGTCACCTCGAATGTGAAGAAGGCTCTGAAGGCGGAGCACACCAACCGACTGAAACAGGCGTTCGTGAAGGCGCTGCAGCAGGAGCAGGAGATCGAGCAGCGTCTGGCCAGCCAGAGCAGTCCCTCGCCAGTGGACACCCATGGATCGAGTGGTGGCGGTAACTCGCTCTCCGTCTCCGCGGTGACCAGCAACTCCTCATCGTCGCACCTGCAAAGGGAACGGGAACAGTTGCAGGCGACGCACGCTTCGGCGGCGGCTGCTCTGGTCAATTTGCCGCCGTCGGTGACGGTGATACCCACCAAATGCCACACGCCAACGCCAGCGACACCGCGTCCAACGCCGCCGCCACCCCAAAGTCAAGCCACACCACCGCCGTCGTCGGGTGCGTCGCGATCCTCGCGAGCAGCTGCCACGGCTGCAGCGGCCGCCATTGCCGCTCAGCAGGCGGGAATCCTTAGTCCCGGACCGACAGCAGCGCATCACCATGAGGCGTCCACCTCCTCCAGATCCTCCCGCAACGATCGACTCGATCACCATCACCAGTCGCAGCAGCAACAGCAGCGGGATCAGCGCGACAGGGATCAGCAGCGGGATCAGCAGACGCAACAGCAGCAGGCCCAGAGCTACGACAAATACTCGGCGGCCACGCTGGCGGCGGCTGCTCATCTGAGTGCCCTTGGCGGCATGGGTGGATTGAACATGAATAGCTTGGCCAGTCTGGGCAACCTCGGTAATCTGGGCAACCTCAGCCAGCTGGGCAATCTGGCTGCTTTGGGAGGATTGGGAAATTTTGGAGGAGCCTCGACGGGCTCATCCAATCCGGCGGCAGGACTGGGCAATTCCTCGCCAGCTGCCACGGCGGCGGCCATGCAGGCTTTCCAACAGCAGCTCTTTAGAGGTGGGTTGATATTGGTTTTGAAAGACTTTATATTTTACTAATCTGTGTACTCTTTCTTTTAGCTCTGGGACAAGGTCTTGGAGGCAATCCGCAGCATATGATGCAGTTTGCTCCGCTTCTGTATTCCTACCAGATGGCCATGGCGCAGGCGGCACAAGTGGCAGGTAAGCCATCAATAAGTTTAATTAGAAATTTCATAACTGACTGCGAGCAATAGGAAAGGCATAAATATAATTTCAGTTTATCTAATCACATTTTGAAAAGAAATTCATTAGAACCAAATTTACTACCATAACCATTTACAATATTTAATATGATTCGCATTTTATATAAATGTCTATTAAGCTGGATAAATATTAGTGATTAATTTCCAAAATTAATTTTCTTAAACGCAGTTAGTAGGTTAAACTCCTAAAATATTTAGAAAACTTGTAACTGATTTGAAATTGATCTTAACCTTTTGTTTTAGCTTTCAACAATAACAACAAGAAGAGCAGCTCATCCTCCGGATCGGCGAAGAACTCGAGCAGCGCCAGCAGCATGGCGGATGTTCAGCGGGCGGCGGAGCTGCAGCGCCAATATCTACTGGAGATGATTCCACCCCAGCAACAGAGCGGAGCCAGTGGCAGTCGCCAGAACAACTGGAAGGCCTAAGAGGCCGCCACTAACGACAAATTACAATTAATATAAAACTAAACAACAGAAGCAGATGCAGCAGCAGTAAAAACTATTTTTATGGTTTTCTTGATTAGGTAATTTTATAATTTTAACAAAACGGAAGAAACAAAAAGAATTATTAAGAAAACAACATCAAATATACACGTAAATATTAATTATGCTACTTGTAAACAATAATTATACATAATTATACAAAACGGAAGAAGCAAAACAAAGCCGATCTAAACATAATTGTTAGTAGTTTCCTTTTTTGTTACCACTGCATTAAATATTTTAATTAATTTGCCAGCCAGAATATAGCAGCCGATAAATGAATGCAACCTTTTACGCTCCTAGTAATTGAATATTAAATATGAATAATATTGAATCCTAGCTTGTAAGAAGATTGCCCCGTTTTTCTAGGGGCACACACACACACACCATTCACTCCCCCCTCGCCACACCTTTTTGTAATTGTTAACCTTTTTTGGGGGTCCCAAATAGGATTGGTAATCCTTATCGATAGAAAGCCCGCTCCCATTTTGGTCTTATTCAACAATTTTGTCGTACAATTCGTTTAGTTTGTAGCATCGTGAATAAATCTATAAATAATAATAATTATATTTTTTAATCAATTTTAAGCATATGCATAGTATTAGTTGTAAACAAATTTTTAGGGTATAATAAATTACAGAAAACAATTACACAAAAATTCTTGCATTGCCAGCCACACAACAACATAATCCACGTTTCATCGCTCCACACACACACATCATAATCATTTCCGATATCAAATCCTCCACATGCCTTATCCATGTTACAGCTCCGATACGAAGTTAGTACTGTTATTTAGTTGAGACCGCAAGGGATCCAGCAACCATATAAAATACCACGATCGTCTCTTAGGACTGTTTGATTTTGTTCCAATTCAAATGCAAAACATACATCGAAAACTAAAAGCTATGAAACAAACCGTAAAATATTTTGTACATATATGACAGATGAGATATTCATCTTCGGTAAACCGAAATTTATATACTCTTCCCATTAGAACAGAAACGATCTTCAGGTTTTCGATTCTCCATTGAAAGTGAGCTCCCCCCCCAAAATGGGGGAAAATGGGCAGACATGAATATAATATTGACTGAATATTAGCATATACACAGAGTAGGAATCTAGACAGAAGCAGAGGCTTGCATAAATCCCTAAACATACGAAGTAAAACATATATATTTTTGCTTTATCGGACGGCAGTTGTAGGTTTACATTCAGGCGAATCATTCGGAAACAAACCAAATTCACTTTGGGCATGCGAAATCAAAATGTGATCAAAATATGAAATTACAAAAAACGTAAGAAAATGAGAATAAAATGGAAACAATTAAATGGAAACAAGCAGATGAGAAATTCATAATTAATTTAAGCTAAATAAAAAAAAAACTAAAAATGCATTGTAATTCATTCGGCATCAGTTTCAGTGTGTATGTGTGTTTGAAATTCTATGCTAAATGTAAAACAGTATAAGAATATAACAGTTTTTAAACCAAAATTGGTTGGTTTTAATTGGTTGTAGTTTTGGGAGGAACTCAATTTATTATATTCGTTGATTAATTTTTGAGTTAACCATTGGAAAAAGGATGGCGGTTTTTTTTTAAGCTGAGCGACATATGGTCTAAAGCATGGAAATAAATTTAAAAATGATCATACAAAAAATTTAAGTGTTTTAAACTGCTTTTTGAAATTAACTTTTTGAATAATCATTTTAAAACACCCAGTGTTAGATTATTTTAATTATTATTGGTTTTTCGGTACACAATTTATTTTTATTATGATCGTGTTAAAAATCATATTAGACGAGTCAAATGTTGTAAATATGTATTTTTATACATTAACATTTATTTTTAATTAAATTCCAATTTTAATTGTTTTAAAAAATAATTAATTTTAAATAATTAATTAATTAAATTTGTGAATATTTGGTAGTAATTTAAAAATTTGTTTTTAAATTAAGTTGCGCCAATATTGAAATCAAGATTGCGCCAAGTTATCGCTTAAATGGCCCAATCGAAAAATATCGAACTTAGTCCATCGCTGGCCCACACAGACACCCGCACATACACACCTTTGCAATCGCACGCTTCTCTTAATTTAGCCAAATAAAAAAAGAACCAGCTTTTTTTGGGCCCCATTAGTTGTGTTGTTGGTTGCTGGTGCTATACGAATAAAAGGCCACGCGATGATAAGCTTTCTGTTCATTGTAAATCGCGCTCTCAGCAGCAGCACGCTGACCCTATCGAGCAAGAAGATGTCCGCCCCGGGACCACGCCCCCTCGTCCTCTGCGGCCCCTCGGGATCTGGGAAGAGTACGCTCCTGAAACGCCTGTTTGCGGAATTTCCCAACACCTTTGGCTTTAGTATATCCCATACCACGCGGAAACCACGGGAAGGTGAGGAGCATGGTGTGCACTACTACTTCGTGGAACGCCCCGATATGGAGGCGGCCATCGCCGGAGACGAGTTCATCGAGACGGCCGAGTTTTCGGGCAATCTCTATGGAACCAGCAAGGAGGCTGTGCGGGAAATCCAGGCTCAGGGCAGGGTCTGCATCCTGGACATCGAACAGAAGGGAGTGGAGCAGATCCGCCAAACGGATCTCAATCCCATATTGATCTTTAACAATCCACCGAGTATCCAAGAACTGGAACGACGGCTGCGTCTACGTGGCTCCGAAACGGAGGAGTCGCTCAGGAAACGCCTAAATGCCGCCCAGGTGGAACTCGATTATGGTCTGACGCCAGGTAACTTCCACAAGATCATCAACAACGTGGACATCGAAGTGGCCTATGAGGAGTTCCGTAACTTTGTGGTCAAGGAACTTAAGGAGCAGGAGAACCAGGGAGTGCCCATCAGCCTTAATTAAGGCAAAGGACTCTTCGAACCAGTGTGCAATGATATTAACCTCAGAAGGGTGGTGTATATAGTTTTCTTTAGAGAAAAATTCGAGGGCAAGAAAAGTAATCCATGATAAGCTTTTTTATTGGAAACCATATGTGCTGTATCAAGTTTTAAATTTTAAACTAGAAGGAAAACTTTGTATTCTTTATGTGTTGTTAAGATTACAGTTTTTTACAAACTTTAAAATCCTTTATAATTATACTGTCAGTAAATTTAATTTCTCTATAAACTCACAGCCTTTACCTTATTACCTTTTTATGCAAATTAAGATTAGGCATATATAGGCATTTTATTTTTTTTAAGACAACATTATCTTGTTAAAATAATCCACTAAGGAATACCCTTTTCTAGTAAGACTAACTATATTTAGATCAACCATTATTATTGTTTCTATATTCAGAAACAGATCTGAAATGTTTTACCAAACGTAAACACTTGTATTGAAGACCGCCAAAGTTAACCCATTTAGAGCTGCGAACTTGACCTATTGTTTCCAATGAAAACACGCCATAGATTACTTCTCGTGCCGCCGATTCCAAAAACACCCACCCTAAAACCACGTTGACTAATGGCATTTATACTTAAGAAATGGCTTGTATTTATTATTCTCCTCCTGTCCACCTCACTGTTGTGCAAATTCGTTGTTGTAGTTGTAATTTTAAGCTGAAAGTTGTTGCGCCGGCTTCACGGTCAAGAAAACCGGGGAAGGCAATTAAAATGGAATCAATAAAGCAAACAGTATGCGGGTATATTGTATTTTCACGAAGGTTCTGTATATTCTACAACGTGGAGCTGGGAAGGTCAAAATGTTATCGGCAGTGGGATTATTTACACAGTATTGGTTTCCTCACGCAATCGCTCGATTTTCCCCTGTCTTCAGATGTCTGGAACTCCCGTCTTTATCTCTCGAACGTAATACGAACTCCCAGGCGAAAGTCCTGCTCTGAACCTTGGATTACGAGGGATACGCATTGGTCTTATAGTCATGATGGACATGCAAGCGTGCCTGGTATTTGGTGCTGCCCGTACCCGATTGCATTCCCAGGGTGCGATGCACCAGGCTGGCGGATCCGTCGATCTTCGTCCGACTGTCGGCACTGCTCCAGAGTCCTGCGATGGCCTCCAGTGCCAGTTCCGTCTCATCGTCCTTGTCATCGTGCTCCGCCGAAACCGTGAGATCGATCTGGCGTCGCTGGCGAGGAAGCGATGCCACAAAACCACAGGAAATTGCGAGCAGCAGTAGGAGGAACTGAAGTGCACGCATGTTGAAAACAAACTGAGATCGCCAATGGATGCTTATCTCGGTGGAATTTTAAATAGAAGCTGGGCTTAAGGGGTTGTTCCAGATTTCAGCTGTTTCATAGATGAAAATAATTGCAGTTCTCGCTTTGTGCTGTTTTGTAACAAAATGCCAGATATTTTTTGGTTTAATTTGTTTTAAAATTATTTTACTTATTACTTAATCAAAGCATTTCTTTTTGAACTCTAAAAAAAATTCTCCTATACATATTAGAGTCAACAGCTCATACCTTTTAAATTTCTACTAATTTTCTGGACTTAACTTATATAGGCTTTAAAATTAAATTAAAAAACTTTGTGAAATCGTCTACCGGAACACACCCAAATACAGATCATCACAGATCGAAGCTCAAGAATTTTTGTTTGTTGATAATGCGGCCAGCTTATCAACGGCTTTATTGCTCTCTTTTCATTTCCATTCGCTGTAGAATAATTAGTACTATGTGTAAAGCTTGAAGCTAAAGTCTAAACTTTGGGCTCGAGGATCTGGGCGGGCGGCCAGTCCCACTGCTTGGCAGGTGCGGTTTGGACCAACTTCTCCCAGGGCTTCCAGCCGAGCATTTTGCGGGCCAGCACCAACTCGTTCTCGGCCTGGACAATCAGCTCCTCCACCTGACCGCAGCCAACGGCCTTCTCCAGGGCAACGATGTCCTTGTTCTGGGGGAATGAATTTATATAAGTAAAGGATTCTCTTTTCAGGGAAACTTGTTTCTTAGTACAATGTTGTTCTGAATTTTAATAGATGCAATAGATGTCTACTTTCTGGTTGATTTAGGGATTAAAGTTATCTATATAAAAGGTCTATATCATATAAAAGGTCGCATTTTTGATTTAATTTTAACTGACAATAATTTAAATTAAAGAAAAATCAAAGGGGAAAGTCCATGAAGCTTATAGGTACAAAACATTATTATTAGATAGAAATGAGTCTTTATAGAAGTCTGAATATCGGAATATCGAGATGACATTTAAAAAGGAATATTTAGAATTTATAAAAAATCGAAATAATAATCATTAATATCTTAAGCTTTGCAGAAACAACATGATAGTTAGAAATGTATCTTGTAACTCTAGAAACAAAAATTGATTTTAACAGATATACCAATATCTTAAGGTAGTAAAGGCATTTCAAAGTGACATTTTATATGATTTCTTTCTAGAATTTTTTCTCCAGATTGAGGCGATAAAAATATATCCTTTGTAAATAGTTTAAGTTGGTTTCTCCAATCCCAAATAATCTTACTTGGGCCACAGCATCGGCGCGTTGTTTGACCAGTTGTTCCGTGTATTTCCGGTAGCTGGCTTCCTCTGGCATCTTGGCCACCGCCCGCAGGATCTTTCCATAAAGAGCACTCAGGGCATGGTGAGGATTGGAGGACACGGCGAGTCCGGTTAAACCTGTGGACTGCAGAAGGAAGCGATGACATAACCATAACAATTGGAAGATCGGCAAGAATCTCGGGGTTCGAAATATTTTCCCCTGGTTTGCAGACTCGGGTTTATTCTTATTCTGCATTAACTTACCGCCTTAATAATCTTGGCCATGTTTGGAATAGTTTTTTAGCCGAAAATGCTTAATTTTCCGCACGATTTTTTGTAGTCAATGAAAAACAGCTGTTGTTTAGTGCTGTAAAATGTTGAAGGTACTTCGCAGTGTTGCTCAATTTTACTTCGGAAACTATCGCACTTTACCGATAGTTTGGCGGTAAACAAAAATTCAAAAAGGTGAAATACGATTATAGGACTTAAAAAGGTTGGAATAATAAATTAAACATTTTGCCATAAACTAATAATAATTCCTTTACATTTAAATATAAAATATTGCCAGAAAAAAACAAATTCATTATGAGGGTATATTTTTTTAAAATTATATTTCAAATACTTTTTAAGGTTTAATAAACTTTTCCTTCGGGTTATCATTTTGTTTATAATAAACATTTATTATAAATAAACAATTTGTTCACAATTTAAATATCTTTGCTTAGGCCTTTTCATTATTAATATTAATTTCCCTAAAATAAATAAACAAGGTTTTGATTTCTTTTCGAATAAGGCGTAAAATGCTCGTGGGATTTTATTTATTTATCACAATTGATTTTTTAAATATATAAAAATGAGGCGCTTTGTGAGTCTCAACAAGAACTGACCAGTGTATCTGTGAGTTTAATCTAAAGATGTGATTGTGCTTACAATTCTACATTTTAATTTAAATATGTCCTTGAACTATGTTGTATTGACGGCTAAAGGAGCTCGTTCTGCTACGCCAAACGCCGATATAAGGACATTGACCACCGTAACAATAAAAATTCCGATGACTGTGTAATTATTGATTTTGTTCGCCCGGCAGATCTCTTGCTCATTCTTAATATTATACCGGCCATTCCAAATAAGGCCCACGCCAACTGCGATCTTAAATGAGAAAGAGTACATAAATAACAATAAATTTATGAATAATTATATACGAATATAACAGCAAAATTATGGATCATTGTATAAATAACATTTAATATAGAAATACCATTTCTTAGTCGTGAATTTATTGACTTTATATTCGTTGACTTTATATGGTTTTTAAATTATTATAATAAAGTTATTCCATGGTATTTAAGTGCATTAAAATTGTTTGTTTTCAAAATAAAATGTCTAATTAAGATTTGCAATTAAAACCGAAAATTCATATTTGCTTCGAATGTTATTTACTTTTAAATATATGTTTTTGCTAACAACAAAATTGTTCATGATTTTTTGGATATTGAATGGTGTTAATTAAATTATATAATATGATCAAAAGGCAAATTGTACTCTCTAAAAATAAGCATGTTAAATGCTTAAAATAGCGCCTTTTGAAAATAAATTTGTATAGGGCACACTCGTATGCAAATGCTTTACCTGGAATATAATGCTGAGCGAGATGAATAGCAGACTGGGATAAAAGTAGGGATGCTGCGTGTTGGTTTCCAGCACATAACGCAACTGATTTGCATTGGCGGAAAGCAATGCCAGATCCATCATTCCCTGAGCCAGGGTTTTCTTGTGCTGATATGCATTCACATCGGGTATGGGTGTCTCCACTCCGTTGATGTTCACAAAACCGGGTCCATTATAGCCCGGAAAGGAGAAACTGGGTCGTCTTCCTCCATTGGGTACGAGAACAGTGACTCCACCACCTCCGCCTTTGCCTCCTCCGCCGCCCAGAAGACCATCGTCCACGCCGGGATTGCCACTCCCATCTTCAACAAAGGGACGATCGTCGTTGTCATCGTCATCCGTTTCGGGCACTGTCAAAAATCACAGGAAACAATCAATTTAAATTGCTATCCCCTGGCTTAAGCTACTTACACATTAATGTGGTTTACAAAAATTGTTTATTGATTGCGGTTATAAGCAGCATTAGTCACAAGATCGATTAACATATAGACAAGCACAGAAATTGGATTCTAGTATTTCACAGATAAACAAGTAAGTTGAAGTTGGGATACGAACCTGCTCTGGGCACTCGAACATTATTACGTGTCAGACCGTCCATTGCATCGCCGTTGCTGTGATTGTTGATATTTTCCTGTAAAATTTCAATAAAACGATTCCGGAATATTAACGAGTTTGCTTCCAAAATGTATTGTTTAAAAATGCAAATGAAGTCTTGAAAACAGCACAGCTTCTGTTCTGACAGCGCTGATAAATATGCAAACTGAGATTAATGCAACTATATGTTAAGAGGGGTCTATAGTTGCCTATCTGTACATAAGTATATATGAAAACAAATACAACAGAATTTCCCAAAGCTTAAATTAAATGATAAGGTAGTTCGAGGACAAAATTGCATGACCGATTGTAATAAAGCAAACAAATTATTCACCTAATAAGAAACTCCATTGTCTAGACTGACAAAGAAATTCAAATATAATATATATTATAAATCGCAAATTAAGAATTAATAAAAATTAAAAACAAAATTACAAGTCATTGTTTACCAAAAGTTTTTAATACCTTCAAAAGCAATGAATACATACAAATTCAACCATGCTTTTTAATTTTCGTTGACTTAAATGGGAAATCACATGTTTCGAGCATGAAATCATTTTTCTGATTGCAAGAAAACCACAAGCTCAAAAAGATTTATTAAATCTGCAGTGTTGATCTATGAATCATAAAAATGGATCCCCCTGCAACTTTTCCCAAAAAAAATGTATGCCAACTGGGGGGAAGTTTTTCTTCTCTTTACACAATAATTATCAGCAAGTACTTTAATTTGCATTTCTATTTAATAGATCTATCAGAAAAGTAAACAAATAACTGGTTTTCTAAACATCCTGCATTTTATTGTTTAATGGGTTAAAGTTTATTATTTACATTCTCAACAATTGACTATATGAAAATCCCAACTTTCGAACCGGAAATAATATCTTTGATTTGGCATTGATTGCAATAAAAAACCACAAATCCATAAAGACATTTAAGGTGACCTATTTCTATTACTAACTCATGGTTTTTTTCCATTTCTGCTGTTACTTTTCCCGAAAAAATGTAGATCCTAATGGGAAGCTTCTCCACTGTTTATATAAAAATTATCAAGCTTTGCGAAACTATACTTTTTTTTTGTTGTAAGTAAATAGGCCTTTCAGCATTCTATCAGCAAAGTAAACAAAGCACTGATTTCTCAACACATGTTTAGCCTTCCACCCCAAAGTTTAATGATTATTAAGCTAAAACTCACTTGATTTCTCGTCAAAGTTTTATCGTCTTCATTCGGCAGCTTATCCATTTCCAGTGTAATATGCTGTAGGTCACTCATTTTACAATTAATTTAATACAATTAAACGGCTTGGGGCAATTATAAATTATGAACTGCAGTGTGATCTTTCGGCGTCAAATGCTTAAAGAATTCCTTTGTTTGTTTGTGTCCGTTAATATAGTATATTTTTATCTAGATCTTTTCGGTCAAAAAAACTTTTGTGTTTATGTCTTATTTTTTCTTCGGGTTCTGTTAATACTCGTGCGCGTTTTGCGACCGCTCAGCACGCTATTTCTCGTTCAACTGACCGGAGATACAAATAAAATCGCGAATGTTGTCTCTGGTCCACTTGTTTGGCCGGTTGGTCGTCAGCGTTACGTTTCCCCAAACAATCGACTATGGGGATTTCACGTTCTCAGCCTACAGAGTTACAAACAGTTTGTGTTGATGTAATAAAAAGAATTTGTTAACACAACATACTCCAAAGAGCTGATATACAGAAAAAAAAATGTAAGATTAAAATATTCATTTGATAAAAAAATATAATTTCTGGTTGAAAAACTTGGGGTTTGTCAGAATGAGGTCACTGAATAACAAAATATATATTTATAGTGCTTTATGGTATTTCTATAAATTTATTTTTAGATTGACTTCTTTTATTTTTCAATGGAAAAAGGTTCCCTTAAAATATTGTACTTCAAATTTTGTTTTCTATTTTTTAGTCATGAATTTTTTTAATATAAATAAAATAATATAAATAATTTATTATGTATTATTATAAATATATAAACCTGCCTTTTTTCTCAGTGAACTTATAAATGTTTTTTGAAGCTTGCGCCTATCCCTCTCTTCTCTCTTCCAACTTTCTCTCTTTCTAATTTAATACACCCCTCTCTTTCTTTTGGTTAAATATTTCCGCAGTCTAGCACGCTAGTTCCTAGTTCGCATTAAAATGCATTCGACTAGAACTTAATTCTCATACGTCATTGCATTCAGCGCGATAACCCAGAGCACTAATATATAGACTATATGGCTAGTTTCGCTGCTCTTTTTTGCTACTGTTTGAAAAACGCGAGTTCTTGGAAAATGCCCAAATGAGCTTGTCGGAAAATGTCGCAGGGAATATTTGTTGTTCCCCTGATTTTAATTAGTCATCGAGTGGCAGAGCGCAACTCACTGAGGACTTTCACAATTGAAGAACAATCAAGTTCTTTTGGCCTTAGCGAACATAAAGAAATGAGAATTTTAAAACCGGTTGCTAAGAGATTGGTAGCATTAAACATATACACACACACAGAGCTAAATTCTCAAGAGTTTACACTTTGGGCATCTCAATGGCTCGGGATGCTATTGGACCAAAACCCAATGGCTTTCAATATTTCATGAATTTATTTTTGGCATATGAGATTTTTGACTTTGGTTTACTTGTCATTCATTTCTGCAAAGCAGGCCGAAATATGAAAATGAGAAAAAAGTTTCGGTTGCAAGGTAAATACATACATACTTTTTACAAAATATTACATTTATATTATTACAAAATATAATTTAGTTTATCACACCAATACAAATAATTTCAAGATAAATTAAATATTATACAAACATTTATACAAAATCTAAATCCAAATGCATATATGATTGAATTCTTTTTTTTTAATTTTAAGCTATAAAGGAAATTAAAGTATTTTAATAATTGGGCAATAATTATTTATGAACCATTAGATTGTTAACGTGTTGTCTTTATTTTCATGTAAAGTTTTTAAATATTGTTTTCAAATTATAACGACTTTTCTGTTTCCACACTTTGCAACACTAATTCTCAAATTTGCGCTTTGTTCGTCGAATCTAAGTTTAAATTTCGAATGCAACCATGAAAGCGCGGTATTTTTTTCAAATTACTGGTTATTTAAAGTTATAAATTTTATTTTTCTAATTAAACGACAAAAAAAGTCGTTTGAGCAAAATAGTTTAATAGGTCCAACTCGGGTTATTCAAACTTCTATAATGGACTTACATTTGTAAACGATACAAATAAAAACATTTTTAATATGTTTGTAAAAACGTAATTTTTGTAAGAAAGTAAGCATTAAAGTCCTCTTTTTAACAATTAAATATTTTATTTTGCATTAAGGTTTCTTAATTCAAGACACAACTCTCCAAACAAGTATGGTGAATTTTAGCCTAGCCTCAAACCATATGTTGTGCACCTTTTAACACTAATTGATTTGCCCGCGGAAGATGTGTGGTGAAAAACTGAACTTCAAAAGAGAATGAATGTTAAGGACGAGTTTAATTAAAATACTGATTATAAATGCAAGCCGCAGTCGGACCGCAAAATCTCATTTTCTGTTGTCAAATGTCTTGCATTTGATATGCAGTGTTTGCATGTGTATTGAGCCAATTGAGACTTGCGAGGTAAATACAACTTTAGTTAATTAGTCGTTTCGGTTAATATGGTAATTGAATGTGCATGTACAGACATGGGCAACTATACATATCCTCGTACATGTGTATAATGCATGGCAATAATCTGGCAACTGTTATGTCATTGGGCTTGCATAAATTATGATTGTGAGCTTGGGTGTGGGTGGTAAACAGCCTTTAGGTATAGGGTGCGAGCATCAATTCCTTTGCCCCGAATCGATACAAATATGTAATCGGCAACAGTGCAGGTCAAATTACTGTCATTAGAAATCATAAAGTTATTACTTCACTTCTATAAACATTGTCATTAGAAAACATTTAGATATTATTTCACTTCTATAAAAATTCTCTAGGTTACTTATTGTGTTTATTCTGCAAGGAAAGGGGCAAACTTGACCATTCCTTATATATATTTTATTTTGTAACATTTTATATAAAAATTTCAATATGTTCCTAAGGTTCAAAACACAATCAATGGTTTTATTTTTTAAAATGTCTACTAACATATAATACGATTGTCCTTACTTTGAAAAATGTTACACTTATTTAAAGTTAAAGTTTTTTCTTAAGTGGAAGTACATCTTATTGCTAAAATCTATTAGTAGATTTTAATACAAATCTACTTTATTTTATCCTAATAAATACAGTCGAACAATAACTAATGTTTAATCTGTAAGGATCTTCGGCCTCAATATGCTTCTATTACCAAAAAAAAATTTCAGGATGGTCTTAAGAAAAGTTTTAACGTTTCTAAATATTTTATATCTTACGATTATTGTCATGGATCAGCAAAGTTTGATCTTTGATTTGTCTTAATTAAATAGAACTTAAAGTAACCTTATAAATAAGCTGTAGCTTACATTAAATATGGTTATATGGAAACCCCTTTTACAGAGTTCTAAACCTTTATTTTCCACTCCCAATATTCGCACCCCCAATGTAGTCGTATGTAAAAGGACAAACAATCATGTCCTACACTTGTTCCCCTGCTCCAGCATCCGCATGCATGCATAATCGGACTGGCCCGAAACCGAAATGGCGAGCACGTAAACGGAAACCCAACGACAATCGCACATTTCCCAATAATTATATTTCAATGCATCAGAATTTCAGCAGGACAGTTGTCTGGTTTCCGCAGGACAACAACAAATGGAGAATAATAACAACACCAGCCGTGGAATCATCATCATCATCGTCATTGGTTTATCATCGTTGGCAGCAGCGGGAGCATCATAGTCATCGCCATTGATACAGTTATGAATGCCGGGGAGCATAACAAAGGCCCCTTGGTCAGTTCAACTCCACGCCCACTGACCGACTCCTGCCCCTCGAAAGTCCTTGCCCATCCTGTGGTAAGTGGGTGGTGGGGTGAAAGGGAGTGGCCTTTGTGGGCGGAACGCCGGTGTGGTGTGGTTGGTCATTATCTGTTTAACAGTTCCACATTTAACGATGAAACGTCCGCTGGCACTGCCATCTCGTCATGATATGGCCACATTTGAGTGGGCGGCTTTGAATGGCTCACATTCCTCCCACAACCCTTAATTCCCATACGCCAATCTCACTGCTAGGGATGGCAAAATGAGCCATAGTTTCAATGGAATAGGGCAAGTGGTTTTGACCGAAAGGAATTTATTTAAGCAACTGGTTAAAAGTAGGCCTAAAGTTGTAATTGTTGAAGACACAGAAAAACAATATCAACAGCTAAGAATTGCTTCTTTACTACTAGTATTTTCAGTCTATAAAATATTATATGTTTTTGAAATGCATAATATTATCATTTATATTTATTTATTTTTATTTTTATTTATAAGTTCATTGACAAAACTAACTATTGGAAGTATTTTCATATATTTAGTGGGCTTAAAATATATTTAGTTTCGTCAATGGAATATTATATACAGCTAGTTTTATCTATTTTGAAATTAATATGATTTCAAATTGTCAATAATATATTTTAACAACTAATGTTGTTGATTTCAATGAAATTGTATTTTTAACTGTTAATTTTAGTAAATTAAAATTATTAGAAAATTCTGTTAATGCATTGAGTCTCTTTGAGTATCTATCTATCTATCCAATGATAGTTATGTAACATATCTAATACTCTTACATTTAATTAAAATAATGTTAAAAGCTTTCGTCCTTAAGGTACATACATTATACTTCCTTAACATTTCTCAATAATTTAATCGTTGTAATCAAATTTAGACTTCGAAAACCAGAAGCGTTTTAACTAGATTATTCCGTAGGTGAGCAGCCAATAATTTTGGCCATCCCTGATCTCCCCGACTCCGTCTGCAATGTCCTGGCATATTGTGTATTACAAACGGACAATCAACGGACAGGCATGGGGCCAATAAGTTTATTACTTACCTCGGCGCATTGCCCAACCAACCATGTTCAGATCGGGAAGGAGTGGAGAGGGGACAGAGGGTGTTGTTCAGGATAGCACACAACGAGTCCTTGAGCAGGAAACGGACATATACACAAGCACACACACAGATGTTCGACATCGCAACGCATCATCTTGCCGTGTATAATTCATGAAATGCACATCATTGCCTCAATAATGATTGCCGTTACACACACACAACACACACACACACACGCCTCGATGGCTGTGTATACAAAATGTATTTGCCTGTCATGGCAGGGGGATTCCCAGAGCTCATGAGTCCATATATGTGTGTGTGTGTGTGTGGATGACTCGTTATTTGTGGGTATCCCGTTGCCTTGTTGATTGTTGAATTAGATGGTAGATACCAACTAAATTTTATGTCAGTGATTCATACAATTTCAATGCCTTATGTATGTTGCATAACTAAATGGGGGAGTCTGTGCGAATGCGAATTGTAGTTCTGGTTATACTTGAAAGCCGGCTTTCTTTAACTTGGCAATTCATCAAACTATATTTATCCGCTTAGTATTCCCTCCTATTTAATAAGTAATTGTTTGTATTAATCAAGAGGTTATATTTAATGAAAAAGGAGTGTGACATGTTCTAATAACAATTGCAAATATAACGAGTTAATTTAGACATTTTATAGAGATTAAGTACTTTTTTAAGGCATAAAAACAGCTATTATATTTAATTAATACAAATCTAATTCATTAGCGTTACTGAAAAAATGTAATTCAAATCTATAAAAAAAATAAGATATTTTGAAAAATGGAAAGAAAGAAAGCCACAGTAATCTGTCCAATCTCTTTTAATTACAAGATATAAATAATCAAACATCCCTCGCAAACATTTTTCTTAACTTCCACTTCTTATCGAACATTGAATATATCCTTTAACATGTTCAATCGATTTTCTCATTCTTTTCTTATACAGATTTATTGCTATTGCAAATATTTTAATTTTCTCACCTGTCCATGTAGAACAAGATTGCGTATACGCCACTTGGGTCATCAACAAATTTGCCATCTTAACTTGATTGGAAATGAAACAAATTGATATTTGTTTAATAACAGGCATTTTAATTGGGGTTGTGAGAAGATACCTGCCAAAACAATGTGTGGTCAGATGGTCAGATGGGCGGAAGGAGTTCTAGAACCTGGCTTAAAGTATTGGCGAGTGTAACTGACTGATGCCTACCCTCAACTCACTCACTCATTTGCACTCAAACACTCCGTCTGCGGTTAGCATACTTGCTGTAGAAACATTTCAAGCACGACTCCTGGAGTTTGGTGCTTCCCTGAACACTTTAAAAAATATGGCATTCTATTATTACAAAAAAAAATCCTTAAAAAACATATTATTTTCCTATTTATCATTTTCCTGCGCATTAAAATACGTACAAAAAATTAAAATGATAAATTAAAAAAAAATACTAAGGCGCTAAGAAAGGAACATTTTAAATGGTCTTACAAGAACATCAGTTTGAAAGTAGTGGTTTCACTATATATTAAACAAATGATATATTATTATATGTGTATTACGCAAGAAATCCATTTACTTTAAGGATTAGGTGCACTATTTGGGCCATATTTTCTATGTTAAAAACATTAGAGTATTTACCAATTCAAAAATTTTTGTACTGATACTGTTCTTAAGGATAAATTCAAGTTGAACAAAAAGGCATTGGTTTTGTATTGCTAAATTGTCCTTCTTTGGTAGAGGTTTAAATGCATTTAATAAACTTTTAAAATAAATCTCTTTTTTTAGTGCACACACGGACACGTTAAGATGAGCACACGCACACAAACGCACAACAGAGAAAGTGGGGTGAGAGGTCGGCCATTATGGCCACTTGCTAGGCACCACCCACACCTGCCCCACTGCCACGCCCACTCCCATCCCACCACCTCCGAAACGGACATGGAGGCCGGGCCTCTTGTTGACACACTTCTGCCAACAGTTGATCTTGTGGCCGACCGCAGGCATGCGGATTAAATCCATAAAGGATACGCACACATGTTCATTTGCTATGCACACGTGTGTGTGTGTGTGTGTGTCGTGCGTGCCTGTGTGTTTGTGTGTGTGTCTATGAAATTTTAAGCACGTCCGTTTCATGCCTAACGAGCCCCATTTCCAGGCCCCGAGCGAGATGGCAAGTATGCCAGTCGAAAAGAGAGAGAGAGAGATAGTGCAAGTCACAAGGATATGAAGCGCCCGTAAGTAGGCAACAAATTGTATCTGCTTGTGCGTACAGTGCAAAATCTTGGGCCAAACAGAGAAGGAAATCGGAATTGGCTTAACAAGGATTGCAATACTCTGAGATCATAGCTTAATTTATTAAAATCACTTTGGTAAATATTGGTAATTAAAAGTCATTTAAATCAAGATTACTTAGTGAAGAATATATTGCAATAACATTGCAAAAATATAATATTTGTATGCCGTATTCTCGATAAAAGAAAAATATTTCAAACAGAGTGATACAAATATAAAATATATAAAACAATTTATTATTGTAAATAAGCGTTTTAAGTTTTGTAAATAAACAATTACAATTTATTTATTTAAAAAACTTTTTAAAACGCTTATTTACAATGCCTATTGATATTAACTTATAAAATATAAATCGTTTATGAAATAAAGATTCAATTTTGGGGATAAAAATAATTATTTGAATTTATACATTTTTTTTAAATTTATAAAATCAATGTTTTTAAAGAATTGGATAAATGAAAATAAAAAATAGTTTTAAAATGGTTGAAAATTGACCTGAAAAACACCAATGAAATTTATTATAAAGACATTCATATATTGCCTTTACTTATTCGGCTTAGCAAATGTTTTATGCTACCCTTCGCAAGGACATACCAAGTACTGCACCCACACACACACACGTTGAAATTGTTCTGTGTACGATATGTATTATGTTTACAAATCACACCTAATAACAATTGAGCAAGGATTTAGCACGTCCCTTTCGCCCTCCTGCTGCTCGGAAAATTGCTGAGAGTTTTGTGTGGCTTTTTGGGTTAATTAAAATATGCAAGCAAATAAAATGAAATTGTTGCTTTGTCTGGTCGTCGCTCCTGCTTCCCAATTAGATGAGGCGTAAATTGTGGTCGGGTTTTTGTTTACTTGTTGGCTTACACGGGTCCTAACGGTAAGCGGTGTTGCAAGGTATGAAAATGCATTTTTAATTTCATTTAATTTGCTTCGCTTTCTGCTCGCCAGAGTGAAAATGAAATTGATTAACGCTGTAAAACTCTTGTACATTTTCATAATAACCCGACCGACAGTGGCCGCAAAAAAAAAAAAAAAAAAGGCAAACGACAAAAACCGAAATGAATACAACAAAAAAAAATGGTTAAATAAATAAATTAAAATCAATAAAAACCACAATGGCACACACATATGTACGAGTGGCTGTGTACGAGAGAGCCATTTTAACATGCACATTATTACAATTAAAATTAATTTAATAATAAATTCCAAAATAATTACATTTCACTTGTTTAAATAAACGTTTTTCGACCATGGAATGGACTCTGGGTAAAGGACCAACAAATAAAAATGATACCATTACAAGCCGGTGTGTGTGTGTGTGTGTGAGTATTGGTGTTTACTTTGTGTGCTTGTGTGTGCAGTGTCACTGGCCAATTGGCAATCTGCTGCACAAGTTTTTAACAAAAAGCAAAAAAAGTCCAGCATTTAAATGAATTGAATGCCCTTTGAGGTACTAGGGTATTTTTACTTTTCAGTTGTTCTTATTTAAACAGTTTGATTGCTGAATTGAAAACATTTTCCAGGTGCATAAACTATTCAAATAGACATCCTCTATTTTTGTTAACATCTAAACTTTTTGTTAACTGCTAAATTTAGTCTATCAATTGATATGTAAATATTTTTGTTGCAACAAAATTTTTAAATTCAAACATAAAAAAATAAAACTCTTTTCATAAAACTATTTATGTTAAAAATATTAAATAATTTTAAATTATATTACTAGTAAAAATTGTTCTTCAAATAGTGTTTGTTTGACTTATCAAAAATTTGTTTAATATTTTTATCTGTTGCTGACAATATTCTAATGGTCTTAGTTCTAAAAACCAATTAATTTGTATTGGTTGACATTCTATAAATATGCGTTTTTGCCTTTCTCTATATTCATCTAAAATTCAGTTGAAATTCAATTTAATCCTTAAATAATTCCCAAAATGTTATCTCGAGAAATGAATGTATCTACAGACCATCCAAATAAATCTCTCACATAGATCGGTGGGAAAGAGAAATACAATTTTCTGCTTTATATTTGCATTAAAAATTCAACATTTTCCCTGAATCTTTTGCACAGGCATCGCATAAATAAAATGCCACACGGATATATAGCAAAATACATACGTGTGCGGAGACACACATAAGTATATATGTGTGTGTGTGTGTGAATATATATATCTGTCAGTCATGTATGCCATATGTATGACTCTGTATAAGTAAGTGGAGTGTCCTGCGAATGTTTCTCTGCTGTTTGCTCCTTTTTTGCGTGTGTTTTTATTTGTTAATTTGTATGGAAAATCACTTTTTGCCAGGGAGCTGGGATAAAAGCAGTGAAAAGTGGGTGTGGGTTCGAGTGTAAATAAAACCCATTTAAAAAATTACGCTGTTTTTATAAGGTAACAATGCATACAACAATTTACACACGTGTGTGCGGATGATGCAAATTTGCATAACATTTTTGCCCGGGACCACAGGACGAGGGCAGTGGCCACGCCCCCATTTTACACACACAAACAGCAATGTTCAGATTAATAGTGCCTGAGTTTTAGAAACTTTATAAAACATTTTAACATAAAATTGATTGCATTTTTAAATATATATATTTGCCAAATTTTATACTATGAAACGATCTGTTAATTTGTATATATTTTATTTGGCTCCAAATTGGAATTTATTAACATTTGTGGTATAAAGGAAAATAAGAAGCAATCATTTAATGATTGAATAATATTGAAAAAAGCTTAAAATTATGTTTTTTAAATACTACTATTACTTTGAACACGACTGTACTTACATATACGTTTACTCGGGCGTATAAATTCACATAATAAGTCCTTCGTCCTGGCGCCCGTGTCGGGTTTCCTGCGGTTTGTGGATGATTCCGCTTCTGCTGCTCCACTCCTCTTCACATAGTTGTTGTTGTTCAGGTTGCTGTTGTTAACGTTGATTCGTGACAAAAACAATAACAAAAGCAACAACGGCAACAGGAAAAGCGTATGACAGGGATATCATCCAGGGATATACAATTTGGTAGGTCATTATCCCTGCTCCTCCGCTGGCAACTCCTGTTTTGACTGCGGTTTCAAATATGGCAAATAATTGTGAAATGTTTCGGGATTCTGCTCTTCGCTTCCTATATCATCATCATTATTACGGCCCTGCGCCATCTGGCGGCTGTTGTTGATGTTTTTGCTATTTGTGTCGCTGCTGGTTATTGGTTTATTGTAAATTACTGGGCTATAAATTAAAATAACATACTGACTAAATGTGTAATCAAAGTTGGTTAGCCAAAATGCTGACAGACGTGGAATGAGCAAAGGAATTGTATCCTTTCGTTTTATTGAGTTAAATATTTGTATAATTAAGAGTAACAGATACGAGAAACATTATTACATTTACTTATTTTATGAAGTATTTTATTTTAGTAAGCATTAATAGCAGCTAAATAATAATTACAACAGCAAGACTTAAACAGAAATGGAAACTAAATATATGATTTATATTTTGTATAACTTTTATACAAAATATAAATCATATTTTGTATAACTTTTATACAAAATATAAATCATATATTTAGTTTTTGCTAGTCTTAATACATTTTAAACCTATATACGATAGCTTGTAAAATAATTATAACAGCAACATTATAAATTTTCTACTAACGTAGATAAAATAACATTTTATTTTATAATTTTATAATATATAAATGTTATTAAGAGTATAATAATAGTTTAAACATTATTTAAACTATATAAATATAGTTTGTAAGCTGTTTTTCTATTTATGAACAGTAAGTTGGCAATTTCAAAACTTATCCCATTGCTTACACAGTATTTTTTCGCCTTCCGTCTTAAAGCACACAATAGTATCGCAATAACAATTACGATGGCAACAAAAAGGAAACTGCAATAAACTACAAAACAGACTGCATAGGACTTTCCACTCGGTTCTGTAGACGGATCTCTCTTTCCTCCTTCGGATTTTCCTGCCGCTTTCCACTTTCTTTTAGCCAGCTTCTTGTGTTCTGTGTGTTGGCAGCGAAATTGCGTTGAATGTTACCTGCCATTTGGCAGGGCATACACACGCAGGGTCTGGGATCCGTTTTAACCCCAGCCGCCCCCATTCAACAGTCGAGTATTAAGTAAATGTCGGGGCCTAGGACCTGGGTCCTATATGGGGAGTATTTGTCCATGTAGGTGGGGAAGGGGGGTGCGGGGGAGACTATATACAAAGGAGTTGTCTACAGCATGCATATGCAACATGGAGGACTCTTGCTACTCGCACTCACACTCCTCGATTTCCTTACTACAGTCCCTTTCGTTATTGCGTTTTCGTTCTATGTGGCAGACAACAGACAGGACACCGGTGAAAGGATGGCAGGATGTCGAGTAAAGGTGCTCAACGATGCTCGCTTGGCGTTTATTTGTTGCCCCCTTTTGGGTTTCGGTTTTTGGTTCAGCACTCGTCCCTGTTTGTTTGTTAGCCATGCCAGCCAGGATTCTGGCCCACAGAGTCCAACTGCCAACAGACAACAGCGGGAGCTGCAACTTTTCCATTAAATCTTCTTTTGCGGCTTAGAGATGAGACGTGATCATCCCGAAAATATTACTGTAATGCTAGAAACAAAGAGAAATTTCATTCAGCCACTCTTATGAGTTGAACTTGGTGGAAATTTTCATTACAATCAATTAGTCAGAGGTTTCTTAGGCATATGATCAAGAAAATAGTTTCTATATATTTTAGTTAAAAGCATTAGAGCTTACTTAATGTTTGGTAATCGCAAATCCCTTTTAAGACTAGACGAAAACAAATTTTCTTGACTTAAGAATTTTAATTTTTTTTAGTATTGGCATAAAAGTTTGTCTATAAAACTCCTAAAACTAAAAACAATTTTTCGTTTATTATAATTTAATTTAAATGTAAGCATCAAACACTAAATTTTAAAAGTAAATCATGAAAATATCTTACATTACTACTCGAACCAAAACCATTAATGAACTTAAATCCATATTATCACGATGCCATCTCTAAAGGATATTCAAAGGTCTGCTCGCCCACTCTGTTTAATGTTGTTTAAGCGGTCCTTTTCTGCTCGCCGCCATTGTCATTGTCTAGACTTGTGTCTATTGGGTTGATAGCCTCGCTGTGCCCACTCCAAAACTTGACGCCAGGTCCTCCATGTCGCATACTTAATATTTGTCCAAAGTAAACTTAAATTAATCATACGCATCGTTGTGCAGGATAAAAATTGAGAAAACTTTTGTGCTTTTCATTCTGCAACGAGGTTCAAAGGGCAGTAAATATTCGAATTGAGCCATTGACTGGCTGCCCAAACTCCACTTATCCATTGCACAGCCACCTTTTGAGCAAACAAATAAGTGTGTCCTGTCCGTACGTGCGTGTCCTTTTGCTGTCCTCTTGCCTCTGTACAGTCTATTTGTTGACATGTAATTGTAACTAAATATTTTAAATTGCTTTAAAATAAAGAGGAAAGCTTAACGCCCGTTCCGCCCTCGTTTCCCAAAAAAAAAAAGGTTATGCAAATGACAAAGTTTGCAGGATGCACATACACACACATATGCATTAAGAGGGAGATAGAAAGAGGGAGGGGCAAAGAGAGTGGAAGCGAGATATATGTGCGGCAGGTGAGGATGCAACGTTTGTGTAAATAACATAAAATTCGTATTTATACACAGTATGCAAGTAAACACTAAAGGGGGCGGGTGCAGGCGTGGGGCGTATAAGGGGAGCTTTTCCGAAAAGGGGGCGTGGCAGGGGAGTATGGGTTGGCAGGTTGCAACAGCAGCTGAAGAGAATCATGAAATTTCTGTTTGCATTTTACATTTGACTGCGTGTCGGTGTCAGGATAACTACGTGTCCGTGTCCTTGTGTGGGTGTGTTTGGTTCTGTGAGTTCATACATGTATGTGTTTCGGTTTGTGTGTGCCTGTGTATATTTATGGCAGAGTAAGAGTACATCACTTGTGGTATGTGTGTGTGCATGGGGCCTGATATGTGGAAATGCTTTTATCAGTGGCAGACGTGAAACAAGTGAGAAATACTTTGGTATTAACAATGATTGCACTTTCTGTATATCCTGTAAAATATGTTCGTCAATAAAATTGTATATAAAATTCCCAACCCCATTTCAAACACAAAGATCTCTCTGATGTAATACATAAAATTAAAAATGCACCACGTTGGGCGCCATTAATTTATTTCAAGTCCATTACTGTATCAATTGCAAAAAAGCTGTTATGTATTTTCAATTATATACCGATATACCCAATCGCACACCCTCTACAAACATTGAGATAGCATTTTGCAGCCATGAAATTTGCAGTTTATTGCCTTCGTTTTTATGTAGGCGGAGAACGAGAAGGAGTTAAACCGCACACATGCTGGAATGGGTGTGAAGGGGATATAGTATTGTTGGAGTAACAAATTAATTGCATTTCGGCAAAGACCTAAAACATCGATTTGCATTTGTATTTTGTAATTTCTGATGTGGCATTTTGTGCATAATAAATAACAACGCCGGGGGGGCGTGGTCGTGTAATTGACACCACAAAGGAAACACCCAGTGCACTTGTCAGCGAGTCACTTAAAAGACTCCGCGACCTTCGATAATCAATCAGTCAAGCCATCAATCATTCAATGACGACCAAAGCGAAAAAAACGAGTTTTTCAACCGCATTCTTGAACGCAAACGGAGACAATTTAGAGTCGTAAATAGTTACAGTCGTCGACAGTTATGCGAAAATATGATCGAGAGTTATCGATAGCCAGTCAAAAGATCGCTAGAAAGATTGATACCATTTGAGAGCTACAACAAAAAAATTATAGAGCGGAAGAAAAAAGTTAATTAGGCGCCAGTGCTAATTGTCTCAGTGTCTTCTCTTTTTCTCAACCTGTTCTCCCTGGTACTTCAATTAGTTTTACATGCACTTTGGCGCCTGCTACTAAAATAAAAACTGGTTTCCCATCTCTTTTTCTCTCTCTCTGAGAGAAAGGAGCCAGAAGAAAGAGACGGACAGACAAATCGAAAAAGAGACGAACAGAGAGGTACCTATCGTTGACATTTTAGCCAAGCTCATTGGCGATATTAATTAACAGAATTAATAAAACATTTGTACCAGTATCTGCAGCCAGCAAGAAATATTAATTAACTCGAACCGCTTTCAGTAACTTGCTTCCGTTGCCACTGCATCAAGTGGAGCGGGGGCAGGGTAGGCTGAGCGGAGGGGTGGCGTCGCGTCGTGGTGTGTTATACAATAATTAAGTTTTCAGCACCTGCGTGAGTCCAAGTTGGAGCCACTGCCACTGCAGCTGCTTGTGTGTATCGCTTAAGCCTGTCCAGACAGCCAACCAAATGCAAAAGAGCGGTTCCAATAATCCAACAGCCTTGGGCGCTATTAGGAAAGGGGCCTTCTTAATTTTCAAATATTTATATTTTATTTGTAAAAATTAAATTTGTTAAGAAAAATGATTTTCTATTTTTATTAGATTTTTTTATCAAGTCCAGAAGCTTATTCAACAGCTAGGTGGGATTGGGTTTTTAATGATGAAAATCTTATTTTTATTGTATAAACAATTTGTTTATTTATTTTATTTATTATTTATTTTAATTGCCGTAATATAATAAAAACTAGTGATCAATTTAGAAGAAACCCCACGTTGGGCGCCAGTTTCTTTTATGTATTCCTATTATTGTAAATATCGTAAAATTAAAATGTAATAGGAGTATCGTTTCATAAATGTTTGACATTACCTCTAGTCATTATCATTAGTTACCCCTCAAAATGATCGTCATTAAAGAAGCCCCAAGTTGGGCGCCATTTCTTTCCCTCGGTTCCTGCCCTGAGCCAACTAACCGAAAAAATTTCTTTAAAAAATTGTCGCCCGATCGCCTCGACCGACTGTCGCTTTTTGGTGGCCACTGTGGCGCATGTTTGGGCCGCTTTACATGGCCTGGCCAGTTTCAAATTTCAGTCCTGTTTGGCACTACAACCCCCCACCCCTCTTTTCGTAACTGTGGCAACTGTTTCTTGATCGTTTCCTTGCTCCTGTTTCGGGTTATGCGTGAGCGGCGCTGTTGACGTGTTTGTTGCACATGCGCATTAAGCTGGCCGCAAATTGTAATTACCACAACGCATTACAACATAATTTCCAATTGCCCCACCCGCCCTCTCCGGCTCCCTTGGGTGTGAATTTAATGATATGAGAGCAGAGGACTGGCCAAGAGGATCAGACAGATGCCGAAAGAAAGTTCAACCCAATTGCCGTGTCTAAGTGGCAGTGAAACAAAGTGAAGGGCACTCCTTTGGTAATAACATAATAAGCTAAAATATTGTTGGCATTGGAATTCAATTAGTAAAATGCGGCAGAAAAAAAAAGGGATGTGAAAGGAAGCTGTACGAGATGATGTCGTCCACCGGCCCTCTTCTCACCCAGTTTGAGGTCAATTGTCGAGAATCTCGGTGTGTGCAGAGGTCCAACTTGAAGACCAACTTCAGGTTTGATACCAAGCACGTGCACTCGACCAGTTTTCTGTGCTCTGCCCTCTAGACAAATTGACCAGGCTTCGGATTCGGTTGCGGCTTCCCAGTGGCCAACTCCTCTTACCTGTTCCTGTTTGCTCTCCACATGGGCATGTGTGTGTGTATGGATGCCATCAGGTGTCGTGTATTTTGTCAGATATATTTGCGTTTCGATTTTTCCGCCTCACTGCAGACAGAAGTTGTTCGACCGGCCATGTCGTGATCGGCAGGCAGAGAATGTTGGGATTTGTTTTTACTACGAAGAGCTGTTAGGGGGAGGATCCCATATCTAGCCAGCATCGGGGGTATTTGCTTTGATTTCCTGTGAACAAAGATGGTCTGTAATCTATAGTGCAAGCTAAGACTGTTCGATGTGCGGTTACACGTGAATAAATACGAAGTTTAACAGTTCTTTGGTGTTTTTGAAAGCTGAAAAGTTTGAATTTCATTAGTTTGAATGACTTCAAAGTATTTTTTACAAGGGTTATTTATTTTTGTTGGTAATTTTTAACCAACAAAAATTAATTAAAATATGTCAAATGTCAATTTTAATTCTTATATTAAACTGATTTGCAGACATTTTTTTAAATGGCTTTTTCTTTTGGTAAGTTTGTTGAAAAACTGAATTAATATTTTAAGATGGATTAATTAAATTCTTTTGTGCTAAGTTTAATAATATCGACTCCATTTTATAGTTCTTAAATATGATAAAAATTAAAATGTATACCAAATGAATCTATAAAATTGTAAATGCATAATCATAACCGATTTTGAAGACCCCTTAATTGATAGTATAAAAAAGTATTTTGAGTTGAGATTTTTTCGCTCGAATCGGGTCGCTTTAAAATGTGTTTGGTATCTTCCTCCTCGTTTTTCAGTTTTTGGACTGTGTGGCTGTGAGAGATTCTTTTCTATTGGCCAAAAAAAAACTTGACCCAGGTCTAGACAACCGAACTGCAGTGAAATAGAGGCGACTGGAGTGAAGTGGAGTGAAGCGGATTGGACTGCTCTGGGTTGGATGTTTGGTTGTGGCTGTGGAGCCTCGGCTCAAACTCGTTTCAATTAAAATTCTTGGCCAAGAAGCGACAACAACAGAAGTTGGCAGCAAACAAACAAACCAAGCGACCGACCGAGAAGCGGCCAAGAAACCAACAAAAAATAAAAGCGGCCAAAGGCAGCAAAAAGACAAATTAAAGGGGGATTATGAGAGGAGCAGACAAGCGGAGGATATATCTTATATATATATATATATGTGTATGGGAATGCAACTGGCAAGAGGCTTCTCTTTTCTCTTCAGCCGTATGCGTGTAAGTAAATTTTTGCAGAAATTGGTGCAGAAGACAAAGGAAAAGCACATAAAATAAAATAATAACAGACGCAATCCAAAAGGAGACCGAGACGATGATGACGACGGGCCAATGACTAAATGACTGACTAAGTGCCAAAATGGAGAAAAGGGGGATAAGAGGGATACACCGGAAGAAAGTTAATGTCGCAAAGATAATGGAAGAAAGTCAATGTCATAACGATATGACTGACTTCTTAAAATATTTGTTGCCTCATTAAAATTATATCTAATCGAATTAAAGAAGTCTTTATTTATAAAGTATTCGAAAAACAGTTCTTAAATATTACGGAGAATTATGTGCAGATGTTTATAGCTAATATTATTTTATTGTCTATTTCAGTCAAATTTTGTTTAATTATATTAGAACATTTGGATGCTGTAGTTAAAAACTTTCTTATCATATTAAGATTTTCCATCGTTTTTTATATTTTAAGGGACAATTTGGAACATTGGCTAAACGTTATGCTTATGATTATTACGTATATTTATTTATTTTCTGTGTAGGATACAGGGACTTTTGGGACTAAATGCGAAATCGAAACGAGAGATCGAGAGGTATGGCATATGTATACGCATATATATATAAAATACGAGTGCTGCCTTCAACGTCTGTCCTCCCCCTACCACTTTTCCCACTCTATACCCCCCGTAATACCCTATAAGCCCCTCGATCTTCTTTTCATCTTCGATCCATTGCCAGTCGTCGCCGTCGCCGCTCATTATAAATTTTTTTAATCGGCTGCGCTGCTGCACACAGGAAAACATCAAAGATCCGTCTGCCAGAAGCGACCATATCCTCTGGCCTTCTGCAAACCCCCCAACTTTCAGCAGATCCTGCTGCAAGTTTAAATATTTAAAACAAAGTCTCCTTCATCCTCCCGCGGCGACTCCTGCATCTGCAACATTCCTGGCGATCGCTCGCCCCCACCTCCAGTTGGGACTCCTTCATCTTTTCCTTTTTTTCTGACCGCATCCTCGGAGTGGCCAAGACCCAAAACACACTCGCACATGGTTAATATTTTCCTTTATTTCTGTTCTTTTTTTTTTTTTTTCGTTTTGGACGGACCTGTCGTCGTCGTCGTCCGTCTGGAACTTTGACTTTGGCTCCGTTTCGGTTTCGTTTCGAATTGGCAACTGTTGGTGTATTTCACCTGGCAGCGGTCATTAAATGCCCTCAAAATGCATCCAACAAAAGAACTCATCAAGTTAAAAGGGCATAACAACAGCCACAATGCCAGGGTCCCATGCATATTTTCGTTTATTTAATATTGTTTATGTATAATACAAATTGTTCAGGTGCATTGGGCAGCTGACCGATGTCGAGTGATAATCAGATGAATGACTTGGATCAAAAGATAAGGAAAAAGGAAGACTTTTATTGGGAAATTATAACTTAACAAGGCGATAAAGAGTGGCTCTAAAGCCATAAAATAAAGTTATTTAAATATTAAACGAAATGCAATAACCCAAGCAATTGCTTCCTGCTTTCATTTCCTTTTTCCTTTTAAAAATTTCTAAGTAATTAGAATGTAACATTCATGTGCCTTTCCATCCTCATAAAAGTCATTTACAATCTGATAACCACAATAATAAATAATTTTACTTTTTAATTAAATTCTCTTTACATTTTTCCCAGCGACCTGCTTAATATTCATATCTGGTTAATGGATTATAATTGAATCTCTTTTAATCATTCAGATCATCACTCAATTATATACACAATCATCTACATCAAGAAATTATCATACGCGAATTCTTTTCATTCACAAACTCTTTATTAATTTTTAGCTTAATCATCTTTATGCTGCGTCATGTTTAGTTTTATTTCATTTTTTTGGTGGCGCACATTGCATTTTATATCTTTGCTTTTGTTTTGTATCTTTTGAGTGCCTTTTTGTATCTTTTGTGTCAAGTTTTACATACTACAGGAGGGGGGGTGAGGATGAGGAAGAAGAATGTGCGTGTGTCGAGTGGCCGAAAAGTGCCAACAACATACGAGATACAAGAGACAACAGGAAGCAGCTGCTAAAAAATTCTTGGAAATATCACATTGCTGCGTTATATAGCTTCAGCTTCTGCGCCTGGATCTCGAGTTGCATATAATTTAATAAATTCAAAATGAGACAGAGATAAAGCCAACGAAAAACAACTTCATTATTAGAGTCGGAGAAAAGTCTTACGACTTCGGGGTCAATAGTATCCCAAGGAATTCAATGCTTCTTTGCATTTGTTGCGGCTCAGGCCCAAAAGAGCTAAGGCCAAGGCAAGTTGGTCTAAAGCAGAAGCTGAAAAAAGTACCACCCCCCTTTCAAAGCCTCCCATCTGTACACAGAAAAAAATTGTTCAACATAAATTTTGTTTTAAATAAAAATATTAAGACAAGCATAAATTGTAGTCAACTATCTTTCTAAAGTTCACTAAAATATATGTAAATTTCAAATTAGTTATTAAAAGCAAGCGGTTATTATTTATATTTGTTATAATTCCCAACTAAGGATTTTTAAATTGCTTTGATAGACAAGAATCAGTTACTTTGTAATGAAAAAAATTTTAATAGAGATTTTTTTTCAAAACTATTTAATATTTATATTTATTAATATTTATAATACTATTTCTTGTAATATTAAGATGTCTTTTATAATTCTCAGCTGGTTATAGCTGAGCAATATTTTAATCAGTCAAGCTGTTTGCTCCAACTTTGTTTGAAATGTTCCTATTTTTTCCTGTGCACCTCGCACAAGGAAGCGCATTTTTAAATGCCAAAACAAATGGAAAAATTAAAGCCAACGAACGAGGAAGCAAGGGCCAGGGGGGGGAAAGAGATGGCAGTTAAACCTGCCCGCCGGAGAAAGAGTGAGATGGTGCGACCGAGAGTTGACTGTAAAAATGCATCTAAGCTGTTTTTTTTATTTTTTTCTATTTCTACCTTGCTTCTTTTGCTTTTTCAACTTTTACCAACTGGTTTGTGACCACTCTCCTAACCCAAGCTCACCCACCACCACCCCCCGCCCCTCCATCCAAAACTGACACAGCAGCCGCAACACTTTTATTATATGCCTTCATCTAATAAGCCAAAGCCAAAGACCAAGGCGAGCTTCTGCTGAATCTGTGGCTGCAGTCGAGGCTATATGGCTATTGAGCTATCCGTGTCCAATTGCCAACTCCAGATACATACATACTCGTACTCTCTAGCGGCGAATGGTTGCAATTGTAAGTTGTGCCATAGTTCTATCGCTCGACGATGATCACCAAACATGATTGTTCAACTTTGCTGTTTTAACGCCAAATAAAATAAATCAAATTCCTGAGCGGTCGTCGACTAGACGCATGGAGGATGAATAGAGAAGGCCTTTAACGAGGCCATAAAGATACCCGGTACTTCTTATTTAACATAATAAAACCATTTTCTTATGTCTTTATGAGCTGTTATAATGTGAAAATTCCTTTATTTCATTAGGTATGGGTTTATACATTTATTGTTTGGATAATAAACTGCAAGACTCTATAATAATGCGATCTATTATTTAATAATGTTATATTTTTTAAAGGTAAATACTAGAAATAGATTTTAGCTTGATAAAAAACTAAACTATGTAATTAGTTATTTACATATTTAATAACATTTTTATTTCTACTCATAAGGGTTACAACTAATGCAACTGATAAGTATAAAAAAACAAATCTTTCGACCAAATTAATTTCGAAGGTATTTGGATACTTTATTATACTTTATTACACATTTATTTAACTGAAATTAAAATATCATTTTATGGACTTTTACTGTATAAGTACTGTATAAAAAATCATAAAAAATACTAATCCCCTTCGGCTTAACACAGCGCCAAGCAGAGCTGTTAAAACGGGGACCCCGACTAGATCGGTCTGAAAAAGCACCCTGGCTTTTCTGCTTGACCTTAGTCGGCAGAACCTCCTCCTGAGACCCTGGTCCGCCCCCTGAGAACCCACCTCCTGGCCAATGGCACCAAGTGTCGATCGATGTGGATGTGGTGGATGTGGATGTGGATGTCGATGTCCTAGGCCATATAATAAACTTGAGGAATGCCGCTAAAAGAGCGTCAGCAGAAAGGGGAGAGTCGGATCCAAATGCAAACGGCTACCAAGACTCCCAGCTTCAGGTCCATGTCCAGCTTCAGTTTCAGCTCCAGTTGGGGCCCCGAAACATGTTAAAGGCAGAGATTAAATTCAAATAAATCGACATGGTCGCCTGGAAATGAAAACATTCACAGAACACACGAGACAATAACAACAGCAACAACAGGAGCAGGAGAATGGATCCGAGGGAGGGGGTGAGGCCGTTGTGGAGTCACAACAACGATAAGCAGGAATGATCAGCTAAAAAGGATGCGATTTTTGGTGTCTTAACTTGGGGGATACCCCGGGAAAATAAAAGGCAGAAGAGGTATGAAAAGCTGTTTAATTTACCCTAATTGTCTTTTTTTAATTAGTTACCCACTTACTATAAACTATTTGTATTACTTTTAACTTCAACTTATTATATTAACCAAGTATATGATAATATTTATATATTGCTTATTCATTTTATTTAAAGTTAACTAACTTGGCTTAACTCTTAGCTCATTAAAATAAGAAATCAGATAATGAAATATAAATACTTAGAATAATAGTTAATAAAGATGCTGTCCATAATTCAGACATTTAATACATAATACTAAGATTTATGTTTATTGATGAAATTAACCAAAGTATTTAACCTTAGTTAGCTGCTTGTTAAAAAAAACTAAATGTATTTATCAATGTAGCTTTTGTATTATTGAGTACTTCGAATTGGTTAAGATTTAATTATTTTATTAGGTTAACTTAAAAACGATTAGTCTTCTTATGAATTAAATATTTTACTACTATAATATATTTTATTTATTATAAGAATTGCTTGGTAAAAGCACTCTATGCTTTTATGGTAATTATGAAAAAATGTTATTTATGTTTAAACAACCTCCTAACTAATATATCTTATAATACCCTATAGCTAGTTGGCGATCCGAGGAAATTTTGCCTGCTGCCTGACGATTTGCGTGGCTCAAACACACACTGAAAGAGAATCCCAAGGAAGGCAGAATGAAGAGAACGGATTTCTGGTGATGATGGGTCGCAGGGGGTGGGGTGCGGAGGGGGCGGGGGACCTCATCAGAGGAGGGGGCGCAGCCAATTTGCGAATATTTTCATTTCAATTGCGCGACGGCTCCCAGGATTGAGCCTCCACCGCCATTCCACTCCACTGCCCCTCCAATGTGTCCATATATCCATGTCCAAGTCCATTTCTGATTCCAAGTCTTCGGCGGCCATTGACACACAGCATACACAGCGAAGACCGAAGACTGGAGACTGGAGACCCGAAGACCCGAAGACCCAAACACCCAAACACAGAAGACAGCTCGGAGCGCGTTCTTCTCGGGTCACACGTTCCGGGCAAGGCCAGGCCATCAATGGGAGGGGAGGAGAGTGGGCTGGTGGCCAGATCTCCGATCACCGACCACCGATCACCGATCCCCGTGCAGGTACACAAAAACGTCACTTGGTGGGATGATCTATGTATGCAAAGAGTTTTCGGCACCAGTCACCTGTGCTCTTCCACCACATTTCTGATCCCCTCGGTTGGCCTCCTCGGTCTCGGGTTCCGAGGGCTCTCAAAATAAGATCTGGGGATCGAGACCCCTGAGAAACCCCATCAAGGCTATCATTAGCCCATAAGCCTCGGGCCAAAACTGTTTCGGCTTTTTACTTCTTCTTCTGGTCATGAGGAAAAAATACCCTGCAAAAGAATCAACTTTAAAATGGGGAGTATTGCAGTTAAAGACAACCTGAGACATTATTTTTGCTTATGCTATAATTGAAGTAGTATTTACTCTTTAAAATTGTTCGTTTTACTGTCTATTCTCCAATAAATCGAGAATTTCTTTTATCTCAAAATAACACTTAAATAAATAAAGACTGTAAATAAAATAATTATTTTCATTTTAAATAATAGATTTTTGTTTTATTTACGCTTATGACTTAACTCCCATAACTTTTCTAATTTATTTACGATAATTTAGAACACTAAAATTTGAAAATATGATAATTAAATGTCTGTCCGTAGAATTTCATTTAATTTGGTACGCGGATTAGCCTAAAAACTGTCTTTGTTTCATTTTTCAATTATTCTGATTCTGGTAGTATTTTATTATAGTTTCTAAATAAATCCTTTAATTTACTCTATCAAACAAATAGATTTCCAAATCTAGAGGGCATCCCTTAGTCAATATATATAAATTTCCCGCATCATTCTAGTCACTTATTTCCTTATGCATCATCGCCTTTTGTTTGTGCAAAACTTTCTTAAAAATTCATTTCTGCAGCGGCTTCTGCCGTCTGCAGTCAATGCCGGCAGCGCTGCCCGGGCAGACTAGTTTGGTATCTTGAAGTTGAAATAAAAATTATTTACGATCGTTTTGTCAGTGGCCAAGAACTGGACGGCTACTCAGACCGCAGAGCGGACCATTGTCCACTGTCCACTGACCACTGACCACCGGCCAAAGACGACCGGTGTCCAATGTCCGGTGTTCGATGTTTGGTGTTCAGTGTTCAGTGTTCGGTGCTTGGTACTCGTTGGCTTTGGCCACCTTTAGCACAACTGTCGCCGTCCGTACCGCCCGACCCCGCCCCCTCGACGCCCCTGCCACGCCCTCTTTACCACTTGTAGCTGCTCTCGAGATGTTGTTGTATTTCACGCTCATCAAAAGCACTCAGCATTCGGACAGCGACAACTGTTGCATCTATCTAGAGATGTGTAAACTTATTTACTAGCAATGTTTTGTTTAATATAGCTAATTAATGTAATGTAATCGTAGACCATATAAAAATAAAAAGAATAATCTTGCTTCACAAAATTGTGTCAAAACAAAAATACAAATGGGATTTTATTATTTCTTAAGGAGCTTAATAGGGTATTGCAAGATCGACTTACCATATAATTAAATAGACCAAATGTTGAACTTCTTTAAAAATGGTGTTGCAGTACTTATTAATTCCTCTATAGTTGTAATGGTAATTTTTTTCAAACATAAAGTTTTAATAAATCTGTAAGACTCCAAGATGATTATAAGGCTTGGTTAATTTTTTCTTGTTTTTCATTTTATTCGTACCCTAAATATTTTTTTGTATTGCATTTATTTTTAATTTATCCTAACTCTTCGAGAAGCAAGCTTTCATATTAATGCTTTAATAACCTATCTTTAAAATGTTTTAAAAGTTCAAGATTGAAGGTGATTATTTTAGGAACATCAATTATTGAATTCATTAAGATGAAGATATATATTAAAATAAATATTATTAAATTAATCTCGATAAAATATAAAAAAATATGTTTTTCTTTTAGTAATAAAAAACACTGAGCATAGTGCCACTAATAACTACTTTCTAAAAGCACTACTGTCGATCACAGCGAGCTGTCTTCTGGGTTCTCAATTCTGAGTTCTCAAAGTTCTCTGAGTTCGGGTTCTCAAAGTTCCCGGGGTTTTCAAAGAGCGACGAACAGATCTGTGGACGGTCAGGTTCGGTCGGTGTCTTGCGTGCCGCTTTGGTTAATCGGCTATGAACAGTTATCGGACTGGTTTTATATTGCTTAGCATTTGTTATGTGTAGTGGCCAAGTCAGGAACTCAATACCTCCACGCTTTCCGAACCGCAGCTATTTATATTGGAATTAGTGCGCTTCTGATTCGATAAGCGAATTGTGCGAGTTTTAATAAGCGTGTTCAGTTGGACATTTAGATATGCCCCAGTGTCGTCGGGTATTTTCCTCGTTCGCATCAGAATTTATTACTAATAGTGATGCGACTGGAACTGGAACTCGAAAATGAAATTCAAATTGGAAGTGGGTTATGAGTTAACTATCAGATTTTCGCCTTCTTAATACCTAATTTGTCTAGATTCAGATATTTTTAGAAATTCACGATTCAAAATAACCCAGAAATAAAGTCTTCTTATTCTTAATTCATATTTTACTTAAGCTGAATAAATTTTTAATTTATTTATTGCACTCGAGTTGTTTAAAAAATATAAAAATAACAATAAACTAACAAATAGTTTGACTTAACTTAATTATTTTTTTGTAATTGATGTATTTAATAATTTAAGGGTTCTATAATTTATATACATATATTCCGATATATTATATATATACATTCCGAAATTTTAAATTTATTAAGCTCTTTTCACCGGTATTGACGCCATTGAAACACCAACAAATTTAAATGACAGTTCATATGAAAATTAAGACTGTGTAAAGAAGCCTTAACTTATTTCAGCTGGCGGAAGTGTTTATTAGTTAATAAATGAATACAGAAGGTTTTCTTCCACTGGGTTTTAGTTTAAATATATGTCAGAGGATGGGAATATTTTGTAGTTCCGTGGCAAATGGAACTGTTTATATGCATAGTAAGTCCGCACACACAAACAGCGGCACACAGACGGTTGCAAGTTTATCGTATTTATGGGTCGAGGCTACTCGGAGACCGTTAAAGGAGAGCGAAGGTTGCCACCGGCGGGCGGAGGCGTTTAATGGGTGGCAACGGCTAGGTGGGCGAGGTCGTTTTACCCTAACGGTTCTCAGTGGGCGGTGGGTGGGTTGTTATTGCCCGTTGGGCGTACGACGTACGGCTATGAATATCTGTCCTCTGTTTTAGCCCGCGCACACACATTTTCTTTATGAATCCACCGTTTCTAACCCGAGAGCAAAGGATCCGCGGGAGGGGGGGTTACTGGTGGGTGTGTTGTGGTGTGGTTGGGTGGTGGGGTGGTTGTAGGTCGCAGGTCGCAGGTCGCAGGAGCCTCCGAGGGTGGCTAACTGACGAAGGTTAACAATAAGCTGGCGCGCCATCCTTGCGGCATTTGAAGGTTAATAAATATACATGACAAACACAGCAAAGGCGAAATTTGTTTTCATTTTTCCACTCTCTTTGGGTCTCTTGGCTTCCATTTATAGATTGAAAATGCTTTCTTTAATGACGTCACTGTTTTTCGGAGAAATGACGTAACAACGGTTGCCGGTTTTATTCCTAGTACTGAAATTGGTTGCCAGTGGCATTTCAGTCACCCACACACATTTTCAAAGAATTTAGACAATGTTGCCTGGAAATAAAAGCATTTGAAGCTATTTATAAATATTCGCATTTTTACACCTTGCTAAATTTCGTCATTTAATATACAAATCTTTACTGGATGGAAATTTATTTTTGACTAAATTAAATTAATTAATATTTTTATTGGTAATCTGTAAATTTGTTAAAAACATAAAGTGGCTGCTTACTATTAAGTATTAGAGAAAATGAACTAAGTTCTCAGAAGTGATCTCATTTATTTGCCAAACTTATAAGATACTAATAAATAAGCTGTAACATAGTAATACAAAAAAAATCTTTCTTTTATATAATAACTCATGGTGTCTGATTCCAATATTTCTTTTAAAGTTTCTTAAATGTCAAGAAAGTCTCAGGATCTCCTGCTTTTGAGTAAACACATATATCAACCACTGTTCCCCGTCGAAAAACCAACGCATTTGCATTTAAACATTTGAGCGAGTTGCACACCCCGTTGGGAAGGTTAAAGGTTGCTCAATTGACATTTTCGCCGGGAGGACGAGGCAGCAGGTGGCGGCTTTTAAATTAAAATTTCTATCGTTGCGCGTTTGCTAATTAGCAAACCAGCGAAGCGAGGTGAGCTTGAGCAAGTATTGTTTGTTAAGGGTTGATGGGTGCCTTTAACGAAGTTAGCTTTTATAGCATACTTCCTGGGGTATCGGAGATCCACCCCCGCGCATATGGAATTCTTTACGCCTGCTGGCGATGTCAACACATGCGCCACCTGTCGCCAATTTTGCGCTACTTCGCCACCGACAACCCTCGTCCTCCTCAACCATCAAAAATCTGGAACCCCTTCATGACCCCCCACTATCGTATTGGAGCAATAAAAGTCGCACGCAGTTCACCTTTTTAAGTCTTTGGGGCTATATTGCCCTTTATATTAAAGGGCGGCCCCCAGCAATGCCAGTTTACAATGCACAAGGACACCCCGTCGGAGGATCCTTCATACCCGTTCCGATTCTCATACACTGGAAAGAAATACTACCTAATTGTATACCAAATTTAATTCCGATCGAAATAACTCGGAACAAACCTAAGCTAAAACAAGAGAGAACGCTATAATCGGTTGCCCCGACTATCAGATACCCGTTACTCAGGTAAAGGGAGTGCGAGGGAGATGGAGATAGAAACTTTGATCACGCATAACTTTTTAACGAATGGTCCGATTTGAAAAATTTCTTCTACATTTCGATAGGTATTGATAAACACAATAAAACTGCATTTTTACTTTTCCGAAATATTTAAATTTTTAAAATCGTATATAAGCGATTGTGGGCGTTAAAGGGGGCGTGGCACCATTTTGAAACAAACTTGCGCTGCGTAGGAACTTCTAAAATCTACATGCAAAATGCCAATCTTCTAGCTTTTATAGTTTCCGAGATCTCAGCGTTCATACGGACAGACAGACAGACAGACGGACAGACAGACGGACAGACGGACATGGCTAGATCGACTCGGCTAGTGATCCTGATCAAGAATATATATACTTTATAGGGTCGGAAACGCTTCCTTCTAGCTGTTACATACTTTTGCACGAATACAATATACCCTTTTACTCTACGAGTAACGGGTATAAATATATTTTCAATATGAATATTTAATTTAAATAACAAAATATTATAATAGATAATAATTAAATAAATTAAATTAATCAGTAATTATAAATGGTTATTTTTGTCAGTGCAATACATAAATATTTAAATTTGACTTTTATTAAATTAATAACAACAGAAGGATAAAGATTACTATTTAATAACATATTAAAAATTTTGAAATACAATTCAAAATATTATTGGCACAACAATAAACTACTTTCGGGAAATTTACAGTGTTATTTTAGTTTAATTGTTAATCCATTAGAATTAAATCTAAATTTTTAAAATGGATTGTTTTTTATTCTTTTAGATATCTACTATGCTAAACAATAATTATTATTAAAATAATTCAGATGCCATTAAGTGAAAATTAGTTTTTTTCCACTGTGTATTCCCTCTTTCCTTTTTGCAACTGCTGCTTTTTCTTCTTGGCGCGACACAAATTGCCAACGTTTTTGCATCCTTTTTCCATATTTCTTGTGTGCACCCACACCAACCTGCCTTACAATGTCTGTGTGTATGTGTATGTATACGGTCGAGTGTCTGTAAGTGTGTGCGTTTGTGTCGGGAACATAATTACATATTGTGCGCTGTCACTTTTGGCGCTCCCGCAGCCTCGAACAATGACAAAAAACCCAGGACACTTCTCCACCTCTTTGTCCCGGTTTCATTTATAGCCCTGCACATTTACATATACATATATATGTATACATATTTATATATAAATTGGAGTTCCCATTTTCTTTGGAAAAAAACCCCAGCACTCTGAAATCCTTCCCCATTTGCCATTTTTGTTTTGCCCCTGTTGCTGTTGTTGTTATTTATGTAATTATTAACATTTTCGCTGTTGTGTTCGCTGTTGGCATTGTCACTCCGTCGACATTATCGTCCTTGCCACGCCTCCCATCACCATTCCCAATCCCATCCTCCACCGCCCCCGTCCCCACTGTCTTTTCCCTCCATTTAGTTGTTATTGCAATTGTTGTCATCGTCCTTTTCCAACGCCTCACTTTTCCATTGCTGTTTTCATTTAAATAATAATTTCATTGCAAAACGCCTTCGCTGATGGCCGTGGGGGCCGTCAAGGGGTTAATGTAGTGGCAGTGGAGCAGGAAAAGGGCTAATGAGTGAAATGTTTGCTCTTTGAGCAATGGGACAATGTAATATGTAATTTCGTTATTTGCGTATACGTAATATTTGAGGGATGAGTAGAGTTGCGTCAAAAATTAAGTCAATTTCTTAATTAAAAAGTCGGAAAGGGTTATTGGATTATTCTTTTATTGTACTCTACAGTCTGCGAAGACTTCATTTTAATTTTAATCTATACTATAAAAAATATATACATATTATTTTTTAAGAGCAACATTAAAAATTCATTTTTCTATATTTTCTTGTAATGGTTCAAAAATTTTAATATTGTTAAAAAAAATGTAGTATTCTAATTAAAAGGTGAAAATTGTGCAAATATAATTTAAGTAATTTAAAATAAATAAAAAATGTTCACCTCAGATTAGGCTTAATAAAAATTGTCTTATTATCATTATTATTCCTGCTTATTTTTTTTCATAGTTGTATTGATTTCTGGCTATATTCATTTATTCGAACAACTTTAAATTCACTTAAATAATTATATAGTAATTTATTCTTATCCGCCATTCACTTACACCCCCACACTCAAATCCCCACCCACACAAATACATATGTACTCATCGTTTTTGTCGTGGCATGCAAAATCTGCTCAACTAATGAATTCAAGCGTATTAATTATTACGCATACGCCACATTGTGCGAAGGCCGTTGAGCACACAAGCATGCCAGCACCCCCTTTTTTCCCCACCCACCCCCATCCCACACTTACACACTCACACACACACAAACACATACTTGGAAAGGCGCAAATTGTGCCAGGCGTTTTTGGAGTTCCCCCCCGCTTTCCTTGCTCCTTTTTTCTGTTTGTTTTTATTTCCTTGATTTTTTTTCGGGTGGCGAATGGTGTTGGTGGTGCCGCTTCCTGCGCTGCCGTTTAGAGAGGCTGCCAAAAAACATTTATACAAAATTTCGCACGGAAATACACACTCGCTCAGCCACGCAAACATATATGCATACGTACATATACGGAGCGCATAAAAGTTTAAGCAGAGCTGCAAAAATGCCAAAAAGTTTGGCACAGCCAAGCGAAGACAAAGAGAGAAAACGTAAAGCGGAGCAAAAAACAGCAACAAGAAAAATCTATGAAAATGAAAATTAAAGCAAAGCGGTTTTAGGAGACGGGGAAGTGGGGTTACGGGTTTTACTGTGATGCAGATGTTACTCTGGATTGGGTTATGGAAAATGCCACTCTATTCCAAGGGAAATGAATAAAGGCAGTACTTTAAAACATTTTTTAGTAGTCTCTTGGATTAAATAAAAATTAAATTTATTTATTTTGTAAAGAGGGCTTACCATCTTTAATTGATTGGTTGCTCAATTAAAAAAATATCATTTAATTAAATAAATTATATATACTTGTACAGTTTGTAAAGTTACTTTTATCTTTTAGTCTGTTAAAAAAAAAATGGGAGTACATGTTAAATATTTTATTCTGCAACAGAAATACATTCTAAAACATAATAATTGTTTTTTGCTATAAACTAAATTTTAAGAATAAATATAAAAAAATAATTAAATTAAAGAACTGTATAAATGATGTGTATTTATATCAACCGATGCTCTGTATTTAATATATTTCAGTCTTATATTTTTATAATATATAAATAATTAAACAAAATAAAGTATACCTAAATTTTATAGATAACTTTTTCAAAGGTAACTTTTGTCAATGTCTTTACAAATAATATTTTAGTCGTTCAACTTTTGGTCATTTAAATTGATTTAGTAACCCTCAGAACATTCAATCTTCGCTGTACTTCTGTAGACCCTATTCATCTTTGAAGGCTGCAAAAGTTTTAGTGGCTCGACTGAAGGAGAAGGACTCTGAATCGGATGCGAATATTATGCATGTTTGCGAGAGTGTGTGAGGCTGGGCAACTTTTTGGTGACATCGTTGTCTCTGTGTGTGTGTGTGAGAGTGTGATTGTATTGTTGTTGCTGCCATTTTGCCTGCCACATGGCACAATGAAGATGAAGAAGAAGCATCACTGTAGTTGGCTTTTGCTGGTTTGACTGTGACTAGGTCCTCGTTTCAGTTCCTCTAGCGTTATCATTCAGTGCGCAAGCTGTTTGCTCATTGTCTATTTATGCAAACCCATACAGTTGCGAGCAGGGTGAGAAAGGGGAAGGGAAGGGAGGGGATGGGAGAGAAAGGGGGGAGAGAAAGGGGGGAGTAAGAAGAAAGCTGGAAAAAGGGGGTAGTATAAAAGCATGAGAAAAAGGGGAGCTATGAGAGATATGGGCACGTAAGGCAGCACACATTGTCTGCCTCAAAACTTTTTTGCAGGTTGATGGCTTTCCCCGAAAATAAAGAGAGAATGGGTCGAGTAGATAGGGATACCAGGAGTAGATAGGGACAGTAGTACACACACACACACACACATGCTGCAGACAGCACAGTTACAATTTGCTCGCAACCATGTGTGCATATTCGCTTTCGCAATATCCTTTGCTCCCTTTTCGGGCAAGTGTCGAGTGTTGTCTATATAAATGTTGATCTCAACCCCCCCCCTCCCCATTTGTACATACTATGTAAAACAGACATTGACAATGCATTTACAAAACCCCTCTTGCAGGCACGCCCCTGTAAACATTTGCATGGCAAATGCAGACAATCGAGAGAATGTTTGCTGGTTAATGTTTGCCTTGATACCAATTGCTGTTGTCTTTATTAATTTCAATCAAATTTTGAAAGGGATTAGGTTAGAAGGGCTCAAACATTTTAAAAGGACTCTAAAGTTCTTTAGATTTAATTACATTAAATTCATTTATGTTTTAGACTCCATATATTTACTTTAATTTCGGCTTACTACTTCTGAAGTAATTGAGTTGACAAACTAATTATAATTATGATGGCATAGAAAATGAGTTTTTACATTATATACCTTTAAATTGAAAGACAAACCTTACAAAAATATAAAAGTATTTGTGGGCTTCATGATTTAACTTGAACACAACTTATTAATTGTTTATCTTAAGAATAAAACTAGATTGGAAAGGATCTTAATGAGGTCAAGTCAAAGGATTTTAAGCGAAGTAATATTTTATAAAATCGTTTTTTGTTCTGTGCCACAATTTCTTAATATTTTATCGAAATTCATATGCCATTGCAATTGGGAGTTTCTTCAAAAGTATTCGTCGTGTTTCCTTTTTTGCTCCTCATCGAGTAAAATGCTCGCACACGAAATTCTCTGGGGTTAAAGTGAATGAAAGTGGGGAAAGATTGGAGAGGGGAAAGTAGTGTGTTGGCTCGTGGATGATACATATGTACATCAGTCTGACATGTTCGAGAGTCCTGCCTGTGTCCTCACTCCTCTCGCCAACATTTTGGGATTTGCTCGTCTCGTTTGCTGTTTCTCTTTTCTGTTCGCCTGGCAATTTGCAAGCAAAAATTTTTAACTTTTTCTTTTCTCGGAAAAATTCTGGTCTACATATGTGCGTGTGTGTGTGTGTGTGTGTGTGTGTGGGGCACGTTTGTTTGTATTGCTTTGTCGAATGTGAAGGGAGTGTGGGCCATCATGGATATTATTTCATTCTCTGAGGCCAGGTCCCAATGAGATGTTTACGTTTTGTTGGTGATTATGAAGTGGGAATGATGTGGGAAAATTTGCGATGAGTGACAGGATTCATGTGTAAAACTATTGTTGTGGCTTTTCCATGATGGAAATGATGAAATGATTAAGTGAATTATATTAAGCTTTTCTTTTTTATTACTTACAGAAAATTGTTAAGATAATGGATATCTTAAGAAAACATTTTACATTTATCTTTAGAAATATCATATTCTAACTCGATTTTTAATATTGATCCCTAAAAATAATAATATTTTTTGTTTATAGCTAGTCAAATAAATTTTATTTCAATCTCCATTTTATTTAAAATTTATCAACATAATTTAGTTTAATTGATTCAGAAACGACAAATCAAAAGAGGATAGAACTTTGGCTAAACCATTTTCTTTTATTCAATATATCTACTCGTTTGAAAATTGGCTCTTTGCCACATGGAAATATATAGATTCGTTACCAAATGTGTATATATCTGCATTATTAAGTATTACCCACCCACACCCACGTAGGTTTGCATACCTGACAGGTGCCACAGCGACTTTCACCGCCCCCATTTCCCCACCGCTTTTGCCACGAGAAACTCAAACTCAACTCATCCCAATGCCATTTCCTTTCTCGTGGAAAAGTTGCACCACTTAGCGTTTAAGTGGGCGGCATTCTCCATCTCATGGCGCCACCTCCTCTGACATTTTGGGCAAATCTTCTTTAACAAGAGCCACCGACAACACAAAAAGCATAAAATGCTATGAAAAAGCAAACGAAGCCGCCAACAAACGCACGCACACATAGCGAAACTCAAACATAAGTCGAAAACACACACACAGACACACAAGAGATAGGGGGGAAAATGGTGGGTGGTGGTGGTGGTGGGTGGAAGTGGGTGGTTGGGTGCTTTAGCTGTAGCCAAAGCCGCAAGGAGTCAGGAGGCGGCAAGGACGTTGTGTTATAAATTTTATGAGCTTGCCACTGGCAGAGATGCTGTGTCTGTGTGTCTGTATGTGTGGCTCATAAAAATAAGTTGCACTCGTGCCACAACTCTCTCCTCACCACCTCCCACTTTTTCCGCCCAGTTTTTGCTATAACAAGAAAGTTAGAAAACTTTGGCAAGCCGATGTTTATATACCCTTGCAGCTCATACTAAAATGTTATATTATATAGTTCGATTTCGATGCTTACAAACTATGCCACCTTTTTACAAGTCATCGGAAACTTAGAAATAACTCACATTCAAATTTTCAAAAAAATTGATCATCGTTAAAATGAAAAATTTGAATGCAGATTTTCAGAGGATCTTATCACAAGTCTTTAGAGGTATGCCACTTTGAAATCGACTTAATATTGGGAAAGTTATGGACTCTGGAAGTCCAGTTGTGGGTGACCATTTTACAAGTTGTCATAATCGTTGAAATAATCACATGAAATTGGGTCAAAATTTTGATCATCGTTAAAATGAAAAATTTGAATGCAGATTTTCAGAGGATCTAATCACAAGTCTTTAGAGGTATGCCACTTTGAAATCGACTTAATATTGGTAAAGTTACGGACTCTGGAAGTCCAGTTGTGGGTGACCATTTTACAAGTTGTCATAATCGTTGAAATAATCACATGAAAATGGGTCAAAATTTTGATCATCGTTAAAATGAAAAATTTGAATGCAGATTTTCAGAGGATCTAATCACAAGTCTTTAGATGTATGCCACTTTGAAATCGACTTAATATTGGTAAAGTTATGGACTCTGGAAGTCCAGTTGTGGGTGACCATTTTACAAGTTGTCATAATCGTTGAAATAATCACATGAAAATGGGTCAAAATTTTGATCATCGTTAAAATGAAAAATTTGAATGCAGATTTTCAGAGGATCTAATCACAAATCTTTAGAGGTATGCCACTTTGAAATCGGTTTAAGTTTGGTAAAGTTATGGAGTCTGGAAGTCCAGTTGTGGGTGACCATTTTACAAGTTGTCATAATCGTTGAAATAATCACATGAAAATGGGTCAAAATTTTGATCATCGTTAAAATGAAAAATTTGAATGCAGATTTTCAGAGGATCTAATCACAAATCTTTAGAGGTATGCCACTTTGAAATCGGTTTAAGTTTGGTAAAGTTATGGACTCTGGAAGTCCAGTTGTGGGTGACCATTTTACAAGTTGTCATAATCGTTGAAATAATCACATGAAAATGGGTCAAAATTTTGATCATCGTTAAAATGAAAAATTTGAATGCAGATTTTCAGAGGATCTAATCACAAGTCTTTAGAGGTATGCCACTTTGAAATCGGTTTAAGTTTGGTAAAGTTATGGACTCTGGAAGTCCAGTTGTGGGTGACCATTTTACAAGTTGTCATAATCGTTGAAATAATCACATGAAAATGGGTCAAAATTTTGATCATCGTTAAAATGAAAAATTTGAATGCAGATTTTCAGAGGATCTAATCACAAGTCTTTAGATGTATGCCACTTTGAAATCGACTTAATATTGGTAAAGTTATGGACTCTGGAAGTCCAGTTGTGGGTGACCATTTTACAAGTTGTCATAATCGTTGAAATAATCACATGAAAATGGGTCAAAATTTTGATCATCGTTAAAATGAAAAATTGGAATGCAGATTTTCAGAGGATCTAATCACAAATCTTTAGAGGTATGCCACTTTGAAATCGGTTTAAGTTTGGTAAAGTTATGGACTCTGGAAGTCCAGTTGTGGGTGACCATTTTACAAGTTGTCATAATCGTTGAAATAATCACATGAAAATGGGTCAAAATTTTGATCATCGTTAAAATGAAAAATTTGAATGCAGATTTTCAGAGGATCTAATCACAAGTCTTTAGAGGTATGCCACTTTGAAATCGGTTTAAGTTTGGTAAAGTTATGGACTCTGGAAGTCCAGTTGTGGGTGACCATTTTACAAGTTGTCATAATCGTTGAAATAATCACATGAAAATGGGTCAAAATTTTGATCATCGTTAAAATGAAAAATTTGAATGCAGATTTTCAGAGGATCTAATCACAAGTCTTTAGATGTATGCCACTTTGAAATCGACTTAATATTGGTAAAGTTATGGACTCTGGAAGTCCAGTTGTGGGTGACCATTTTACAAGTTGTCATAATCGTTGAAATAATCACATGAAAATGGGTCAAAATTTTGATCATCGTTAAAATGAAAAATTTGAATGCAGATTTTCAGAGGATCTAATCACAAATCTTTAGAGGTATGCCACTTTGAAATCGGTTTAAGTTTGGTAAAGTTATGGACTCTGGAAGTCCAGTTGTGGGTGACCATTTTACAAGTTGTCATAATCGTTGAAATAATCACATGAAAATGGGTCAAAATTTTGATCATCGTTAAAATGAAAAATTTGAATGCAGATTTTCAGAGGATCTAATCACAAGTCTTTAGAGGTATGCCACTTTGAAATCGGTTTAAGTTTGGTAAAGTTATGGACTCTGGAAGTCCAGTTGTGGGTGACCATTTTACAAGTTGTCATAATCGTTGAAATAATCACATGAAAATGGGTCAAAATTATGATCATCTTTAAAATGAAAAATTTGAATGCAGATTTTCAGAGAATGGAACCACAAGTCTTTAGAGGTATGCCACTTAGAAATCGACTTAATATTGGGAAAGTTATGGACTCTGGAAGTCAGGTTGTGGGTGACAATTTTACAAGTTGTCAAAATCGTTGAAATAACTAACATGAAAATGGGTCAAACAATTCATCAACGTGAAAATGATAAATTTGAATACAGATTTTTAGGGTCTTAAACCACCAGTCTGAAGAGGTATGCCGCTTTGGAATCGGCTTCAATTTAGTAAAGTTATATACTCTAGAGGTCCAATAAGGGTTACTCTTTTACATCGATGTTATAATTTTATTTCCCTTTCCATGATTTTTCCTATGGTAGCTTTATGATATAAAAAGAATATGTTAAAGGATTTTGTTATTTCTGACATTATAATACCCTCTGTAAGGGTATAAAAATAAGAGAACTTTTCTCGCTTTGCTTGTGACTGTGTGTGTGTGCGTTTGGGTTTTCCTCTGTTGGGCTGTGTGTGTGTCTGTCTCTTGGCCGTCAGTCAGCCAGCCATTGTTGCTGCTGCCCCTAAGCCACCCATCCCACCCCACATTTGCCCACCCCTCATTTTCCCACCCTCCATTTCCCTTGGTTCGTGTCATCGCTTGGGCTTGACTGGCAAGCGGAAACATAACCAGAAGGATAACGTTATAATGCCCCAGTGTGGCACAATATATACAAAAATGAATACAACAAAAAAAAAGAAATTCACATTTCTTGCCAGTTTTTGCCACCCATTTTTCCCACCCGCCCTCTGCTCTTGGCTTTGGCTTCTCCGCTTTTCCCCACGTTTTTCACCGCTTTTCCTTGCCCTACTCTTGATTTCTTTTTTTGAGACTTCTGCTGTTGCTTCTTTTTTATTTTTAGCAAGCAAACGAGATCCTTTATTCCTTCAACTTCTTTAGCCTTCCCTTTTAAAAAGCTGCAAATGGTTAAAGGATGGAGAAGAATAGTTTATGTTCGGAAAGAGGGGATGCATAGGAATGTAAACTTTTTTTTAAAAATAAAATAAAAATGAGCAACGACTCAAATATAAATTAGTAAATAAAAATATATTTAACGTATGTGGAATATAATAAATGTAATCTTTAAATATTTATTAAAAATACTTGTCGACACAAAACACAAAAAACAAATATGAGCAAAAATCTTTAAGGTTATAATTGTTTTATAATAATATTTCGTTTAATTGACTTATCCTATACATTTTAAGACCCAATTTTATTTATTATTGGCATTTGCAACTATGTACATATGAAATGACTTATTCAATTTAAGGTATTTTTTATTATATTGTTCATTGGAATTTACACTTTAAAATAATTCAATTTTATAAAATGTTTTTATTATGAGGATTGAAAAAATAAATTTTTTTTTAAATTTATAAAAAAAAAGTATCCCCATGGTCGTTTTAAAAAGCATATCAAGGTACTTATTTTATGATTCTTCTCGCTTTTTCTTTGCTTGGTATGTTTTTGTAAACTTTTTTGTTTTTCTGCTTATAGCTGCGTTGATTGCGTTTTCTGTCGTTGCCTCTCGGTTGTCTTTTTTTTCTCTGTTTTTTCTCTGTTCTTGCTATCTGTCGTCTCTGTCCGCCTGTTTGTGTGTGGGTGTGTTTGTTGGTGCCTTTTTGTTTTGTTTCTCCGCTCTTTGTTTGCCTTGTTCCTTACACTCGTTGATTGTGTGCTGTTTTTATTTTTTGTTTTTATTTGCGTATGTTCTACTTGGATTTATTTTTTTTTTCTTTGGCTTAAATTTGTTGCTTCATTCTCTGTGGATTAAATATTGTGGGGAGATGGAGTGAAGAAGCCTGATCTGGCGAAGATAAAGTGAAATTCTGTTGTTGGTTTCTTCTCTTTTCTGGTTGCCCATAAAAGTATGCTACAAAAACGAGTTCTCCTCTTTTGTGGGCGGTGTGTTGCTGGAAAAGGCACATACACTCGTGCAAAATACGGGGCTGCAGTTGGGATGGTGAAAATGATTTCGGGTTTTCTCTCTTTCTCCAACTGCTTTCCCCCCTCCATATGTCCCCTATTCTGCACCTCCTCATGCTCCACTCTTCTACTTCGATGACGATGACGCTGCCATTTCGCTCACTTTTGTTTTCCACGAGGAAGGAAGAGGGGGAGGGAGAAGAAGGGAAGGGGGAGGGGAAGAGGAGAAAGGGGAGTTAGAGGAGAAATAACGGAAGAGGGGTAAGAAAAGAGGAGGGTGGGGTTGGTGCGAGAGTGGCTGTGACAACGGGAACGCAATGTGCGCGAAAATGAAATAAACTTTATGGGTAGATGAGAATGAGAAGTACACTGAAAAAAAGGCGGTATACCAAAAAGAAAGATATATAAAATTGAACATAAATTAACATTTTAAAACTGGCACTTATATTTGAAACTGCAGAGGTAAAATGATCTATTAATTAACTATTTTAAATTTAAGTTTTTAATTCCAAAACACTTTCTTTAAGAGTAAAAAGATAAATATAAACATATATTTAAAACATGTTTGAAAGACAAGACAAATATATTTGTACAGTCTTATATTGAGTTCAGCATAAACACTTAATACTGTTGTTATCAATAAAATAACTATTCTTATATGAAATATTTTTTTGAGTGCCTAGAATGTGGTGTTTCGGGGAGTACTCCAGTAGGAAGGGGCCATCGCCGACATCGATGCCATGACGGAGGCCAAGTTGAACAGGCGAGAAGCGTGTGCAGCAAGTGGCAATTTCACGCGGCAAGCTTCCACACTCTAAACGGGATGAAAAGCGGAACTCGGGGGGTGGTGGGCGGTGGGCGGGGTTTGACGGTGAGGAGGTCCTGGTGAAATGTAGGAGACCCACAGAAAACCCATTTTGTATTCAGAGCTCGTAAAGTAGAGAGCGAGGACCGGAAGGGGCGGTGGGCGGGGAAAGTAGGACCGGGTGTGTTTTCAGGCAATCCCCAAGTGAGTGGGCGAGAGGCGGGGGGAAACTGATGTTTTATGCTGTGGGTTTTCGAAAATCCTGCGTTGCGTGTTGTTGCTATTGTGGTTTGGCCTCCCTCCCTGCCCCCCCTCCCGCCCCTTCCCCCCTTGCTCACCTGGCAAACGCATAAAACCAAGCCAAAAGGCAGCAGAAACAACAGCAAGAACAATAATGGCAGCGTGCAAAATAAAGGAAAATTGGTGAAAGCAAACTAGAAAATGGCAAAATGTTCGAAAATTGCCAGCAGTTAAATTTTTTTTACCTCCTCTCCCCCCAGAAACCTCCTAAAAAGAACGCCATAAATGAGAAATGAAACTTGTCTCTGGTGTACGAAATCTCAAAAAGAAAAACCAACGCAATAGCTCATGAAATCTGACGATATTAAAGGGATGAGATCCAGTAACTTAAAAGTGGTGGCTATCTTTTTGATAGGTATATAAAGTGGGGGTTAGCACTCGAAAGAGAGCCGTAAATATACGATGAATATTTTTATAAACTTTATTTACTAGTCTATAAAAGCTAGGTTGGTTAATACTCATCAAAAAGTTATAATCATAAACTGAAAACTTGGTTTAAAGTAAACGGCTTAGCCATTATTTTTATATCTTAATGCTATTAAAGTTTGTGTGCTTAGTACAGATTTTAATAGAAATATCAGAACCTTTTAACTTGATTATAACTAAATTTAATTCTGTTTTTAGGTAAGAAACTTGGCAACTGGGCATAAGAATTTTATGTTATTGATTTAATTTTTCAATTTGAGTTAAAGATACCACATTTATTTCTAAAACTAATACAACTTAACTGTGTTAGCGTAGCTTGGAAATAGGAAATCCAAAAAAGAAAAACTCTTATATCATGAATAAACCCCTATTTAAAGTTTAAACTATGCCACTGTTAAAACAATATTATTGAATATGAAAATTCCATAAAGCTGTTACCCGAACATCGCTTAAACTTCAAATAAAAAATGATTTTATTCAGGGTAAGTCATTAGAATGTTCGCTCTAAAAAATTTTTTCTCATAAATTTGTAGAATTTCACTTCGAGGAAAAAATAAAGACGGTTAAAGTAACACCAAGTTCTGCAGAAAAGGTTCCACTTCGCATTATTCTCCTGCGCTTCCATGAATTTTTAAGCCCTGCATTATATAGCTATAGCATAACTTAGTATATACATGTGTGTATGTGTGCTGGGGAAAAAAAACACATATTTGCCCACACGACGTATACGTAATTTGCGCATATTGCGTATTCGCTGCATTTTGCTATTTAGCCGGCAAGTTGGCAGCGCAGCAAGAAATGCAGCAGGCAAACACTCCTGGCTTATGTAACCCACAAGTGTGCAAAAAGGGGGCGTGTCTGGGGGGCGGACTGTGCGGTGGGGGCGGCAGTGTCAACAGTGTGCAAGGCGGAAAAAGCGAGCAGGAAAAAAACGAGTTTTTAAAAAAATGAGTGTGTGAGGAGAGTAAAGAAAGGAAAACAGTTCAACTAAGTGAGCAGGCGAGCGGGGTGGGGGTGGTTTTCGGAAAGGGGTGAACAGGGGGGCGTGGCGGTGGGAGGGGTGTCAGGCCAAGCCAGCGCACGGAAGTTGAGTTACAAAATTAAATTGATAATTTTTCCCTTTTTTTACTCTTTCAACTGCACTAGAAGCAGTTGCACTTTCTGCACGGAAAAAAGATGAAGAAAATTACACAATGTACAATTTTCTTTACCTATTTATACAACAAATAATAATACAAAAATTAATTTTTCTGCTCACATGCAATAATAATGTATAATAATTTAATTATTGCATTTGAGCAGGAAAATTATTTATATTTTAAAAATTAAACGCTGTGAAATATACAATTGATGAATCGTTATTCAGGTTTTGAATTTTATAATAAATGTTGTTTTAATTATTATTATTTAAATATAATAAAACAAAAGTGTTATTTAGTAATACAAGACTGTTTATAAACCTTTACAAATTTAAGTCAATATAACAATTCGGCAGTGTTTTAATTTATACTATTTAATTAATACTTGTATTTTATATAGATTTCTATCTTAAAATAATTATTTAAAATTATACATTTTAAAATTACAACATCTATTTTGTCCTGTGCACTGTATAATAAAGCGAAGAAAGCGCAGAAAAAGTTGACTTTTCCAGGATGGGGGAAATAGAACATGGGGAGATGAGGTCAGGGGGCGGTAGTGGGAGTGCAAGTGGGAGTGGGTGGTATGTGCCAACAATGGACGATGTTGTCGTCGTCGTTCCGAGCTGTTCTCTACTGTAATGTGCACCGGAAATGCTTCAAGTACATTCACATGCCAGAAAGCGGCAACAAGAAGGAAAAAATGGGGAAGAAAAAGTGTATATATGGCGGAGAAATCTTCAGAGTGCAAGAAAATGGGTGAAAGAAGCCAAAAGGAAGCTGCCAATGCACTCCCTGCAAAATGGTGTGTGTGTGTGTGTCTGCGAGAATCTTCTTTCACTGTGCGTGTGTTTGTGTGTATGCTGGCAAGGACAACAGACGCCAATGCACTCAGGCAAGGATGTATCAAGACGGAGTTGAAAAGTGACATAGAAAGTATGTCACAGAATAGGTGATACTCTATAAGCTATGAAGAATATAGCGTAGTAAGAACTTAAAAACAAAATATATATACAAAAATATATTGATATATTTAAAACATGTAATTAAATATATAATTTTTTCCCTTGGCTCTATAAATATTAATAAGCGGTCGGGTTATCTGCTCTTTTACTAGTCATAATCATTGACATTTTTGGACAACTGGTTACAAATTTAAGAAAATATATGAATTCACAGACATACATTACAAAATAATGAAAAGTAAAATCAAGTCACATGTAAGTTAATTATGTTTTTTTGTTTTTATTTGAATCCTATCAATCAGGCGTGCTACAATTTTACCAAGTATTTTTAATAATCCATTTTCTACATATATTAACATCACAAAAGCAATTTAAGAAAAAATTTAATGATTTGTTTTAATTACTTCGTACTTATTTACTATTAGATGGTAACTCATTTATTTAAAATGATACTAAATTAAACAAATTCAATAACAAAGTATTAATATTATTAAAATAAATTAACTTCTAGTGAACATAATTGTACGATCTAATGATAATGACCAATAAATCTACCTGTGTTAGTACTTGAAACTTCTTTCAGTGAACTTGTAATCTGGTCTGCCAATAATTAAACTTGATTTAAGACGAAGGAAATCTCTCCAAGCAATTGTATTAAGAAATGTATTTAATTTATGCTAAATAAATTTTCCAACTGGCTGAACTAAACGCGATTCGAGAAAGTGTATCTTCTGGCGAAGAGGACAACCCCTCTGCATATTGAATCGCTTGGAATGTTTCATTCTTCCATCCCCTTTTGATTGCTGAGCGATTTCTTTCCGATTCCTGTGGTTGTGGCTTCCCTGCATATATATTTACATATATACACAGCTTAACATATTATATATCAACTTAAAGTGACCAAAGATTGCGTTGCCAATGATGATGATGATGATGATGTTGGTTGGTGATAATGATGAAGTCAGGTCAGTGGTCCACCCAACAGGGGTGGAAACTGCACAAACTCAGAGGAAGAAATTATTTTTAGTAGTCGCCATTCTGTGTCTGATAACCATCTCTCAGGCTCCTCGTTCCCCTCGATTTTCTGCTGTTAATATGACAAAAAGCAAAGGCAAAAGTTTTTCCTTCTTGCAAGAAGGAGCCAAAAATGCAGACAAAGTTTTTCCCAGCCAGAGCGAGATTGCAATGCTGAAATTGGAAAAAAAAAGAAAGGTGGGGGAAGAAAGAAAAGCCAGACAAATTTAAAGGCTGCAAAAAAGTTTTTGGGCCTCCCCCTCCCCCCTCAACCCCGATTAAAAAAGAAACTAAATGAAAATTTTAGTGGCAGAAAAAAGGGATCTGCTGTAGATATAACCAAAAAAAGGAATTAATACCCATGTTCATTTGTGGTATGGAATGGTTCTTTTCCCACTGATCAACTGCAAATCGGCTTGGATTTGCCCCTGAATGATATTCTCCACTCAGGAGCCCAATCTGAAATGGTTCGAGGGGGGGTTTTCTCGTATAACTTTTCATGGGGTTTCATGGTTGACTTGTGTTCAGCCTCTTTACGCTTTTCCTTGGCCATAAGTTGGCTGTTAAATGCTACTTACGACTGGCACAGGAAAATCCATCCCCACTCCTCATCCGACGATGTCTTTGCCTATTACTTTTGGGCTCCATAAAACTTTGTCCTCCTCTTCAGCCATTGACTTTCCTTTCTTTTACTTTTCTGCTCTCTTTATTTTCCGAGCTCGTTTTCTTTTTTTTTTTGCTGCTGCTGCTGCTGCTGTTGCGCCAACTTTTTCCAGACATTAAAACATCCGAGTCCTGCTCAAGTATATAAAATATCGAAACTGCGGGGTGGGAAAACTTGGGTGTGGCACCTTTTGGCGTTTTAATTACAACGGAAAAGTTGCGCTGCCTCTGCGGAAGCTGTGAAGGGAAATGCAAATTAATCGATATCATTAGGGTTTATGAAACCACGTCCCCACCTTTTCTACAATTTCTTCAACCATTTTGCGGCTTTCTCAGATGTGCCAAAGAAATTGTGTAAATGGAAATGAAACATTAAATTTTGGTTAAAGACAGAAATAGATCTTCGCATTGTTTCGTTATGCAAATTAATTGCCTCGTCTGGCATTCGAGAAGTGAAGGGAATCCAATAAGCGGAACCCTCACCCCTCGTAAATGTTAATTTCTTAATGATCTACTGCTCTGATCAGCCTTCGACGCTGCCAAAACAAAACAATCCAAAGGCATCAACAGAGAAAAATATTCCCAGTAAATATAAAAAACTATTATTCCATGGTTTTTTTTATAAATACGTATTTTGTTTGTTAAAAACTCAATTCTATATGAGTTTTTAAAACAATGTATAAGCTTATTGATATTTATTTAATCATCTAGCAATATGAGAGTTTTAAAGATTTTGTTTTTTAAAAGTTGGTAATGAAAGTATTCAAATTACAATTATTTTTTCCTGTGCAGTAAGTAATTAATAATTTAAGTAAATAATTTTTGTTTAAAAATGAGCAAATCATTAGTAAATATTATTTATCAAGACTGTATTTTAAGAATTGCTAAATATAATTAATTTATGAAAGTAATGTATGATATTGTAATCCTTAATAAATTAGTTTATGCTTTGTACGAATTATGCAGAACATATACATAAATAAAAGGATTTGATAAGTACATATAAATATAATATGAATAACAATAGATAACAACCTGAAACTAATCCTATTACATTTTCGTTCTGTGTACACGAGCAATAACAAAACAAAGGGCAAATCTTTAGCCTAATGAGATTTTTCAACTTATGACAAGTTATGCTAATTTGTTGAGCCACCTACGACCACCCGCTCAACCCGCTGATCCCCAAACATTCAACGGTTTCTCAGCGGGGGAGTCTTCAGTTTCATCTTCGCTAATGTTTGGCTCCACTTGACTTCTATTCAAGTCACTTCAGTGGCCGCCGTGTGTGTGACCCAGTCTTCACTCTTCAGAGATACAGATACAATTAACAGATGAAGAAGCTCGAGAGCCCAAAACTTGAGTATCTGACTCTGACTGCTTGAAATTCGAAGGCGGCGTGTCGGAATCCGTGGCCGAATTATGGGATATTTGGTAATGTGCCTTATGGTAATGAATACCTCAAGTGAAAGCTGTAAATGGGATCAAATCGAGGTATTATGTTTACGGCTGCAAAAGGCTTAGGCTGTGGGAGTTTCAAATGGGTTTGCCCCTAAACAAAAGGTTGTTTAGCTTATTAACTTTAATTAATCAATGATATTATGAATTAACAGCAGTTAACAGTTGTTACTTCTAAACATTTAGTTAATTTGTAATACTCACTCATGTAGAGTTTATTTACTAACAAAATTTTAAATTATTTGTATTATATAAGTCTTTATTCTAACACAATCTTTGAAAAATCTATGACTCCGCCATTTTTTCTTTCCATAATCTGTGGTCCATTTTGGACATATTTCGATCTATATCCAAATTTCGATTGCACAACGATTGTTGTTCGCACTCAAATCTCACGGCAATATGCGGTTTGAAAGATTTATACAGATACCGCTAATTTTTTATCGCTGTTTTATTTGGGTTTTTGGCAATACCACAAAGCGAGCGACCGCAAAAATATGCGAAGGAAGAAATAAAATCAAATAAAAATAAGTGATTATAAAAAAAAGACAGCCAGACAAAAAAAATTTAAAAAAAAAATATTATAGGAGGAAAAAATCGAAAAGTCTTTGACAAGTTGAAGCGAAACGTGTTGCCCATGATGGATTGGCGGGAGGGGGCGGTGGAGGGCGTTGGATCATGCGTGGGATAACACCGAAAAAATTCAGTTATTTCTGCTCGAAAAAAATAAAATAAAAGCTTGTCATGGAAACCGGATTGAAACTTTATTTTGTGTGATTTTTTCTTGTTTGCTATTTTTTTGTTGGTGGTTTTGTTTCGCTTGATTTGGATTAGTTTTCGCTTGGATGCTCAACGCATTTACACCCGCCATAGGGCCATGTGTCACTGAGTGCCCCCCTCCCCCTTTCCTGTCCCTTCTTCTTTTTTTTTACTTCCGCCCAAGTTTGCCTTTCAGCATGACGTATACGCCATGTTGCCGCAGAAAATAGAGCAAAATTACGCATTTAGTTAATCGAATCGAAACGGAGTCTTTTTCATAAGCACGAGTGTGTATATATATTGGCGATTGCCATAATGGGCAATAAAGCATACTCACGCTGCCATTTCTATTCACTCTCGTTCATTCATCTATTTGTCTACACGGAAAAAATGAAGATTGATTTGACCTGGTGTCTTATATATAAGTTTTGTTTTTATAATTAAAATTTAGTAACAATATATTGCACAGTTTTGTTATTCTAGGAACATCTTTTATAAAATCGGACTTTTAAAAAAATCTGACACCAATCAAGATAGTGAATTTTCAAAATAAATACTTATACAAAGATTAAATCGTAAAAAAGGGCGAGGAAATATTTTAAAATGGTTTCCAATCATGCAACAAGCTTAAATCATTAAAATTTCTATATTCTAAAATCAAATTTATTTTTATAATAAAAATGTTTCAAAAACTTAAAAAAGCTTGGAAACATTTAAAAAATAGTCATTTTCACTGTGTAGTTCAATGAAGTGAGCAAATGACACATACACCACAAAATGTTTTATGGACAAACTGAGCCCTCCTTTCCCCTCCCCAAAAAAGCGTACACTCAAACACTCACTCGCCGTCACATTCACACTCAATCGCACACACACTCATTGATTCATTCGTTGACTTTGGCTGCTCCTTCGGCCCAACCACAAAATGCATTTCTAATTAAGTTAATTGCGGCAAATGCTAAACTTAAGTCACTAACCTAAATTAATAAAGGCGGTGGGGGGTGGGAAGGGGTGAACAGATGAGGGGGGTGGTATTGCGTGTTTAGAACTCAGCCGGGGGCATAACTACAAGTTGCTCAAGCTGCGATTGCTCTACGTTTTCGACGTTTATAAAAAAACAAACTCTTCGCTTGATTTAAAAGTAAGAATATTAAATAACGATCTCGGAATTTTTAAAATTTGTATGTAACTTTTATTGGTATACATTGGGTAAAAATAAAAAAAAGGAGTCTTGATCGAGCTTAAATAAATTTTAGGAAAACTTTAAATGTTTGGCTGAAAAAAATGTTAAACTTTTTTAACAATTTATTTTTGTTTTTAAGAATATTTAATTTTGATTACATTTTTCATTGTCTAAAATGATTATAATAAGTAGATAAGTTTATTAATCAATATATTTAAAAACTTTTGATAGATTAAAATAATATTTATTGAAACAAACTACAACTCAACTAAGAAGTGCATCCATAAGCTTAGTTATTTATTGATAGTTTTGCTTTCGCTGTTTTTTTTTCCATTTAATAAATGTTTTTCGTCCTTGTTGTTGCATATGTAGTTGTGTTTGTGTTTGTTGTTTATGGAAACATTTGCCGCCGGCTGTCGCTTCATTTCACACCAATACACACACACATGAGCGGGCAGGAGCGGAAGCGGAAGTGAGCAGCGCGTGCGAAGGAGTGAGAGGAAGAGGAAAGGAAGAGGACAAACCGCCATTGCCTCCCGTGGTGTCAACTCCCCGCTTTCGATTCAATTCAATTCAATTTAATTCCAGCGAGTTGAGCCGCGTTTGGTTTGGTTTATTGTTCCACTTTCATGTCAAAGTTATTGTAATTGTGTTAAGGCATTTCCCGTGTATATCCTTCACACATACATATACATATCCTACATATACGGCGAAAAAAAGTAACGTTGGTCTATAAATAAAAATGTATGCGGTATAATGAGGAGTGGGAAAGTGGGGCGACACTTGTTTGACTTTGCTTTCCCATTCTATCGCCCTCTTTCACTCGAAGCTCGCCCTCTCTTTCACACCTCATGGGCGCCTCTCTTTCACACATTCTGTGTTGCTATCCTGCCTTCTCTAACTCGAGCAGAAGTGAAAAAGCTTATGTTTTTTGCCTTAGTTGTTCCTTTTGGAGCTGTTCTGCTCTCATCCCTATTTCTTTGTTTTTCTTCTCTATGCAGGGAAAGAAAATGCCATGAAAATCTCTCGAGATCCTAAATCATTTGGAAAAGCACCTTAAGTATTTGACTTGTGCTTTAATAAAGAGATATTGGGTACTGCTAATTATTTAAAAGCTATTTTTTTGATTTTAATTATAATAATATTAATATTTCACATAACTCGTTCTTTAACAATACTTTTTCTGCCTATAAAAGATTTTTTTATTCTGCCAGAAAATTTATTCTATAGATTAATTCAGAAATAAGTTTTACTAAATTTTGGAAAATTAATGTGTTTGTCTTGTTTGAAATTTCTGTAAAACAAGCAATAAATTGTATGTTTAAAATTACAAATAATTTACTAAAAGTACAGCACTAACATTTATCCTTGTTTGACAATATATTTCAAAATACCCTCCTAAAAAATCAAGTGTTTTTTCATAGTGGATTTTGATATGTAAAAGTGTGTGTACAAATAACAAAGGGATACAACAAAAACAAATCCAACAGAAAGTTTTGACACTTTTATACTTGCCTCTTGGCAAGCGAGCGACCCGAAACCCACCCAACTTCTCACCGCCCCTTAACAGCCCGCAACCCATTTTCCACACTTTTCCCACACCACCCACATTTTCTCACCCACTCTTTGGGTGTTTAATGGAGCCTGGCGCGGTTTTATGCTTTGAAAAGTCGAGCACACACAAGTGCTTCCCTCTCTTTCTACTTCCTTGGCGGTTTTATATGAGTTTGTGCCTGGGAAATGGGTCTATTTGGGCTAATGTTATCGTTACTTATGATATCCATAACAGATTATGGCAGCAAGTCCAAAGTTTTGCTTAAATAGCAGCACAAATCTGAATAACTAATAAGAGTTTTTGGTGGATTTTCAGCGATTAAATAATTGTTTCATATAACCAGTATATACAGTTAAAACTAATGAAAATATATAATAATAGTATTTTATATGTTTTTAAATAAGCCAATTTGGTATTTCAATCTTTTTTAAATAGGTAAAATAAATATTCATACCTACATACACTTTTTTGTGGCTATTATTTAAAGTTTAAATATACATACATGTTGAGTAAATTAGAGCTTATACACAGTGTTAACATCCTTACAGCCAATCAATGAATAATTAATATGATAATTCATTATTATAAATATCATTTCATATTACTATTTAATAGTCAAATCATTAAATCAAAATGGTGTCGACATAATCATTCTATTTGGTACTAATTACAAGGGTTCTTGAGTAAATTAAAACGATTGTTTAATTCCCATACTCAAAATTAACCCTTCCATTATCCTTCCGAACTTTTAAACACCATTCACTGACCCCTTTGTGTTGTATTTCTCGCATGTTTATCACAAATTATAAATCAAAATTGTCATTCAGTGTAAATTGGTTGCCCGCTAAAGTCCTCTAAGGCCACCGACTCACCAACCGCGCCCCTTTTTCCACCCACTTATGCAAAGCAAGTCAGCCACCCACCACCCTCTGTCACCAATATCCACCCACCACCACCCCTCCACACACACACACACACACACATACACTTATCTGAAGAACAAACAGCAATTCCGAAATGAATTTCATTTTACAAATATATTAACAACTTTTGCGCAACAACAAAACAAAAACAAAGAAAAAGAAAAACCATAAGAAAAAGAAAAGGAAGCCGAGCAACAATAACAACAGCAGAAAAGCACAGCCAACATATGGAAATGGAAAATGGAAAATACAACAAGAAGCGACGACGCAGCCTCAAACTCGAACACATTACATAAACGGTGGAAGCTTTGTAAGTCGAACTTTCAATATTTTCATTTATTTAAAAAAAGATGATATAAGAAATATAAATTAAATTAAAAATTAAAAATTCATATCTCAATGTAATAAAAATATAGGAAATGTAAGATTCGTTATTTTACTAATTAAGAAATTATGAAATGTGATTCAATAGAAAATCATCGTTGTGAATACCCATTTAAAAATAGATCTAATTGTGATAGATTGTGAGCAAACTTAGTTTCGTGGGATAGATTTTCCCATTTCAACAATTGATTTTAAATATTTTAAATAAGCATTTAGAATATTAGTTTCTTAAAAAACTTGACAATATAACGAAGGTTCCTACGTAAGTCAATTAGTGTTTCGACATGTAAATTATGTAAATAAACAAATAAATATATTTTTTATTTTAATTAACTTTAACTTAAAACTCGATGATTTAATACGGGTTCCACTGTAAATCGATGTGTGTTCCGGCATGTGTGTGTGTATTTGCACTTGTGGGGCAGGCAGCATTTATGCCCCCGAAGGCAGCGCTGTCGGCAGCAAAAACAAAAAAAAACAGAAGATTGTGGGAGGGGAAGAGGTACTGAAAAAAAGGCGAAAAGCACAAAAAGCGTAAAGCGACGACGCCGGCAGAGGCAACGACTGCGAAGTCGGCAGCGGCCGAGCGCCAGCAACAACAATCAATTGGCAATCTGTCCACTGAAAAAACAATTGCACAGACAACACACACACAGATACAAACTCACACAGTTACTTCGGAGAGCGCCGCGCTCTCTTAAGCGCTCAAAAGCAGTGTTGCCGTGCTGCAGGCGCAAGTGTATTGGTGTTGCCGTGCTGCACCACCACTCTCTCTCGTTCGCTTGAGCATGAGAGAGATGGAGCAGCCGTCTCGCTCTCTCGCTCGCTCAGCATAACAAAAAGCCAATTTTGTTACTTAAATGTTTACGCTTGTGTTTATCTTTTGTATTCGGTTTCTTATTAGGTTCTCATCGTTTAACAATTTGAGATATGATGGTGTTTGTGTGTATTTTGATTTGTGTGGGGAGCTGCTAAAAGAGAGAGAGCGAGCGAGAATGAGTGAAAGAGAAGGAGAGATGGGGTCAGTGCGATGTTGTTGTTGTTGATTTTTTTTCGGGGGGCTTTTGCTAATGAGTGTGATTTAGACTTGTCGAGCTGGTTTATTATTTTGCGGTGTTTGCGCTCTTGTTGTTGTTGTTACTGTTTGTTGTTCTCTTTTTTTTCTTTTCTCGCTCTTGTTGTTGTTTTGTGCGCGTTGGTGTGCGCTTTTGTGTTTTCTTGTAGTTGTTGTTTTTGTATTGCCCTCTTTGGGAGCAAAGTTGTTGTTGCTGTCGGTGGCCACTCTGCGGTTTTTTGTTATTTAGATTAAATAGTTTTGACAGCTCGCCCAGATTGTTGTTGCAGTGCAATGAGCAGGGCAAAAATTGTTGCACACCTTCTATAAATGTGTAATTAAATAACTGAAATAATTCTAGTTTTTTAACTCAATTATGAACATACAAATTTTTAAATTAATAAAGAAATTACATTTATTTATATAAATAATGATATAATGTTATCTCTTTGAATTTGAAAATAAACAAAATTTGTGACTTTTCTTTACAAAATTATTATACAAAATTTAAAAGATACGTACAATTTAATTTTATTTTAATTTTATTATTTTTTTAAATAATTGCAATTTTTGTAGATAAATTCGTTTATAGTGAAATGTTGCATTTCGACAAATGTTTTAACTTCATATGTACGATTCTATAATAATTTATTAAGCGGCTGTAAAAAATTATTTTTAATATCGTTTGTTAAATATGGTCCTACAACCTTGATAAATGAAAAAAACAAACCCATAAATTTTCAAACATTTAGTGTAATTTTTAATACCGTTACCGCAACATTATCAACGATCTTAAATCGGTGAACGACTTTTTATATCGATTCTTGAAAAATGATCGCCGATTAATCAACCATAAAAATCGAATATTTTCTGACTTTAATGGCCCATCAATTTGGGGCAAGAATTATATGTTAAAATACCAAAAATGTCCCATTAGCATTTAAAAATAAATAATAATATCGTATCAATTAATTTAGCACCCCCTCTCTTTCTTTCTCACTCTCTTTGGCGGCAAACAATTATCGTATAAAATTAAAACGCAGAAAAGCAAGAAATAAACAAAAGCACAGACAAAAGCAAAGGCAAACAAACACAGCACAAATATTAAAGTCAATTTGCGAAATGAGAACGCTGCGAATGTTTCGCCTTTGGATTTGATATGTTAATGTATGTGTGCCCACTCCGCCCCTGCTCCCACCCTCTCTCTTTTTCCACTTTGAGTTTATCTGTGTAAGCTCTGTGTGAAAACATGGCCCCAGCGCTTTGCGGTCGAACGGTGCTCGATTGCGGGGGCGGAGGGGGCTCTCCAGAGAGGGGGTCAGCATATCAAGCCTGAAGCACAAACTTCACGAGAGCACTGGAAATAACAGGTATTACCTTGAAAATTCGATAATAAAATATTTAATATGTAAAGATAAATAATTAAACAAAAATATTACTAAAGGATAACAAATGTCTAGAAATTCTCTTCCCATTTTCGATATCGAGATAGTTAGTTTTAATGGAAAATAATAATAATTTTTAAAGGCATTAGTTAATTGTCTGCATTTTTAGCTTCCGTTTTTAAAACATATAATTGACTGCTTATTACGTATGCAGATGTTTTAAATTAAACAGTTAATAAAATACTAACTAATTTATATATTATTATGCCACATAATCGTTTTCAGTGTTTACTGGGAGCTAAACACTCGACACTCGCACATACAGTGGTTCACACATTTCGAATTGTGGATTGCGGGTCGTCAGTTTTCGAGGGATTAAGCATATATAGCATATAGCATCGCATCGGATATAGCATGAAGCATAACAACAACAACATCCAAAAGCAAATGCTGTAGAAAAATACGTCAACACAGGGCAGCCTCTGCCGATGCCTCTGTTGACGTCGAAGTCGGCAGCTGACCAAAAGCCAGGCGAAAACAACAAAAGCAATAACCAAAAGCAATGCGAACACTTAGTTGTTGTTGCTGTGGGGTGAAGTGGGGGCACAAGGTAGCATGCAAAAAGTAATTGGGAGCACAAAGAGCAAAACGAGAGCGTTGGCAGAGGCAGCGATGTCGGCTGCGACGTTGGCAGAGGCAGCGGGCGCAAGGTGGCGCAACGCAACAAGTTCGATGCAACCTGCTCTCTCTATCAACTCGTGTTTCTCCATCTCTTTCATCTGGCCCCTTTCTGTCTCTTTCACTCGGCTCCCGCTCTCTCTCTCCCTCTCTTTGTCGATTTGGGTTTGTTTGCGTTTGTTGGATTGTCAGTTTAGTGGGAGCGAGAGCAATTGGGGGTCACACTGTGGGTGGGTGGGAGAGGGATGGAAAGGAGGTGTAAGAGTAGCGAGATGGTGGAAGGGGCACAGCACCAACATACTGTCAGTCATTATTTAGCGTGCAATGTGGCAGTGAAGTTCACTGAAAACAATTACTAAATTTGTTTAATAAACTTTCCTATTATGATTGTTTCTTAATAGCCGCTTAAGCAATTATAGCTGACTTATAAAATATTAGGCACTTTTTGTCGCTACAAAGTAGGCAACAGTATTTTTATAGAGATTGAAATAAATGCCTTTTCATTCCTATTAATAAATCTTCTCAATCAAATCTAAATAAGGTTTAAATTATAAACAATAACTAAAAGTTATAAACAACGCTCAACAACATATCTGATAAAAATATTGTTGTTCAATTGATATTAAAATTTAACCAAATTATTTAAAATAAAAATCAGTATTATTATTACAAGATTTGTTAAGATACGGATTCTAATTTGAAAAGGCTTTGCAAATATTGAAACTAGACAAACCATTTAATTGATCTTACAAAAATATACATTATTTAAAATAACATAATTGTTATTGCAGTGTAACGAGTAGTGGGGTCGGGGGCGCTGAGGTGGGGGTGGGATGTAAAAGCTTCGTGTGGCCATCGTCGCTCGTTGTCTCCGCTTTTTGTCGGCGTGTTAGTGTGCGTGCGCTTGTGTGTGAAACATATTGAGCAAACAAGTTCGCAGCTTCTGAGCGAGCAGCGCTGCCGCCGAGTGGGTGGTGGGTGGCGAGGGGGGCTGGGTACACGAGAGAGAGAGGAGCAGAGGGAGACTGCTGCCCGTCATCGGAAGTCAATGTAACAACAAACATGCAAACACAACCAGCCCCTCCCCCTTAGCCAACCATCCCTCCCCCTTTCCCCACCAAAAACTTTTATTACTCTACGTGTGTGTGTGTGTTGAAGTCGCCCTTTGTGTGCGTGTGTGTGAGTGCGCTCTCGTGTGGAGTTATTTAAGCTCTCTTATTATTTCATTTGTCGCTTTTAGCTTTTGTCTTTCGTGCTGGCTTTGCTTTTGTGTTTGTTGTTATCGTTGTTGTTTGCCTCACTGGGTGGCAGCAACAACAAAAATATGCGGGACAACAACAACAGCAACAAACACGGCGAGAGCTACAAAAATGTGGTAATGTGCGAAAGGACTTTCGTCATGCTCGTCGACTGCGTTGCGTTTGCGCTTGATTGTTACGCAAATACGCTTTTCAAAAAATTGGGTATTTTAAATATTCCATAAGCTAAAAATGATTTTAAACTTACTTAACATATAAATATTATAGAAAGCTAAAAACTGCAACTTTATAAATGAATAATAAATGTCCCTCACAAAGGGAATTAAATTTTTACAACCATTCTAAGCAATATTTAATTTAAAAAAACCATATTTTTGAACGTTAGATCCTAAGTGTATGTGTAATGGCACCTTTTAATACAGATCAAAAATTCGTACATAAAGACAAAAAATAAGAACAAAAGTTTAATGACTTTGTAAAATGGCCGAAATCTCTAGTGATTTTGCTTATTTAATATTATATTGGTATCAGAAAGCTTGCCAAGTTTTGGCTGTATTTGGCTGGTTCTTAAATATCTTATTAACTCAGATTTTATAGTCCGGTGAGAAAAATTATTTACTAAGCACTTAAATGAAGTTTTCAAAGTGTCAAAGAAAAGATATAGATAATATGTTTTTGTAAGAGTATATTAAACTGCGGTAGCCTTATCCTTTTTTTTGTTGTCGTTGCTTGTGAATTTGATTTTGCTTAAAAGTGTTTTCCTTTTTATTTTGTGCCCACCATGGAATGCGGGGGATATGGTGGATGAGATGGGTGGGGGGAAATGGATCCCCCGATGTGGGGATAGGTGGAGTTCAAAATGGGCAAATGGCAGCTCTGCGGCTGCTGCGTTTGTTTTGCTTTGCCCTGTTTGCTTTGAGATTTGCTTTGCTTCACTTTGCTTTGCTTTTGCTTTTTCTCGGCTTCGCTCTCCACCATAGTTATTGTATTTATTGTTGTTGTTGCAAGCCGGTGGTTGGCCTGTGGACAATTCGGCTTTTGTACACAGGGCGTATGAGTGATGCGCAGCGAGGGTTCTGCGGGGAATCCACTGAAAAAGGGGGGCACTTTCAATGGGGCCTTGACTTGGGGGAATTGCGCAAATATTTGGATTGAAATGTGATTTATTGTGACAAGTGTTTGGCTTAAATAACACGATCAACCATTTTTTGAATGCTTAATTGTGCTGCAATGAAAGCGGGAAGCCCGAAAATTGCGGTAAGGAGGAATGGAAAGCAATTTAAATTAAGATTATCCGATACGGCTCATAAAATTCCAGGATATAAGGATGGAGTGAACCCATCACTTCGACCAAATTATTCGCAGTGTTCATTGAAATGATTTCCCCAGGGATATGGTATGTTAAGCAGTTTGCACTTATTGAATCATGATTAAATTTATTAAAATATGTTAATTATGTACATTAACATAAATGGGTAATTTAATTTGTTTGTAAATCGTCATTCTTATATAATGTTCCATTTATCAAAAAATGTGTTTGCTTTAAAAAATGTATTGATTGAACAGTAATCCATACTTTACTTTATTAAACCCTAGTGAAAAATGTAAATTTTAAATTGCAATGCTTTTATGTTTTTATGATATTTCTATCTTACAATTAAATACTAACATAATATACTTGGTTTCTTAGCTACTATGATAATTAAATAAACGTTTATAAAATAAATATTACAAGTATATTTACTTATTAATCCTGACCTAACATTTTTATAATTCATATTACATTCCCACTTAACATTTTTTTCAATTAGTTGGTTCTTCTTTAAATAAATTCCCTTTGAAAATTCCATTAAACATGCTAATTCTGTATTTGAAATAAAGTATTCCTGACAATTTCATCCACTCAAACATCCCAAATTGTCTTTTTCTTACCCACAAAAATCAGGTGTGATGCGGTATGTAATACACCCCGAAAATCTGATACACCATCACCCCCCCACCCCCCAAACCTGACCAAAATTTCAATCCCTCAGAAGAGGCTTTTGCCGATTTTAGTAGCCTGCTTCTACAACAACCTTCTGCCTGATTTTCCCCCATTAGGCTAACCCACAAAAATCTGTCAGATACCGCAAAAGCAACCGAAAAAAGGAAGAGCTGAGGGGGAAAAGCGGAAAACGGATGGCAAGGGAAAAACGGTTAGGAAAAGAGCTTTTCACGTATTGTTAACGCATTTTATCACCAACGCGTGGCTGATTGGATTCCCCCATCGAGTGGGTGGTTGGGTGGCTTACATGGGTGGTGGGTGAAAGGGGGGGCTTCTACAAAGGGCTGAAGTTGAATGGAAATTTTCTCCTCAAGCGAATGAAACGGAATCATTTCGGTTGCTATTTTTGTGTTTTGTCATTCTCCAACTGTTTTTCGCGTCACTTTTGGATGGGAACCATAAAGAAATGGGGGGAAAGCAGGGGAATGAGGAATGTAACATTTTCGGTAGGGGGTGTTATAGCCATCTCTCAACGACTATGCAAAAGTACAGCTCTTGAGTTGCTCCAAAAGCGCAGCCATTCTCTGCTGCAATTCGCTCTCCATCGCTATATATCTCAGCGATTTACTCTCTGGCTGATTAACAGGTTTTTAAACAGGTCTCTCGGGTCCATCGTACCCCCATCTTAACCCCTTAACCCCCTAACGCCCCCTCCATATATCAGGCTCTCTGTTTTGGTTGCTGGGCAAGATCCGCACGCCGATATTGTTCACACATTTGAGCAGATCCGAAGTAAGCTGATTTTAACCGAACCGAACTGAGCTGCTTTTTTTTGGCTTTGCTTTTTGTGTTTACTTTGATATTTATCTCAGCCGAAGCGCAGAGAATTGCATTGTCTTAATTTGTTTGTTTTATTTAACAGCGGTTATTGGCGGCAGCTCAAGGGGAATTTGGAGCAAAATGGTTGACTTCTCAAAGGTATTAGCCAAGATTATGGTTTATTACAATTTTAAAGTGAGTTAAATTAATGATATTTTATCTGCTTGACTCAATTTATTTGTAACCAAATATCAATCAGTGAAATAAAATAGGAACTTAGAATGCCTTTGTTTCGATTTGAAAAACCTTTATAATATTCAAAATTTTTAAAATATAGTCTTTTTAGTGTTAGGTGGAAAAACAATGATGAAACATTTTAGAAAAAATTTGATGTATTTTTATATGTACTAAATGCTTTGTTTTACTTTTCACAACTTTTATTACCGTAAACGTCGAGTTTCAGAAATTAATTTTCTTTGTTTTCCAATAATTTTAATTTCCTAGCTTGGAAATACAGTTTCGACTTTACAATCCAGTATTTGAGACACGTTTAATGTCTGTATTGGCTATTAATGGTAATTTAGCTTATTAATAATATATTTAATTATTATTCCAAAGTTTATTTTTTATTCCTTTAATTTATTTTCATCAAAACGGTTCATACAACTTTGATTTGTTTTACGTAAATCGCTTGAGACTGGTTTGTGTGATCTGATGCCACCGACAAATTGTCAATGATCTTGGCGATCTGTCTTCGTCTCATTTTGGCTGTCTCTTCCCTCCCCCCCCCCGTGATCTCCTCTATCCAAACCCCAGGTTTCTTCTCATTTTGCCATAATTGGCAGCCACGCGTCTTCGCATTTTCGCTTGTCCGTGTAAATTTGCGGAATGCCTTTGAGGGGTTTCGAGGAGGGGTGGGGGAAATCGGGGGGTTTTCAAGAGGCCAGAGTTGCCAGCTTTAATCAGTGTTGACATTAATTTGCACTGGCAATGCGGTGATTCCCTTTTTTTTTTGAGTTTTCTGCCCATTGCTCAGTCTCAGTTTCAATATAATATGGAAGATTATCCACTTAAAATTTGTCATCGCTCGCGACGGAGTGACAATTGTCTTCAATTCGCTGTAAATCATTCGAAACGATGGCAGCGCGTGTTTTGACAGCCCAACGAATGCTTAATAATATTTAACAATAATTGTCTGAAATTGACTCATAAATTATATCCAACGAGACAAGAGACGCGCTCACTTCAGGGACAGTCGTTTTATGCTCTTTTTTTATTATTTCTCAGCCCATTTAGCTGCCTTTTATCTGGCCAACTGCATCTGCAAATTAAACAGATTAAGGAACCACTGTCGGTTCTTTCATTATTTCAGTCGCAGTCTGGGAACTCTCCCCTCGTCTTTATTCCTCGCTGTCAAGCCGTTGACAGAGTGCTGACATTTTGTATTCCGATTCCGATCCAGATTTCAATAGCTATCGCTGATTGATGAAAGCTGCTCTGAAGATTGATCATCCTGTGGAGCGATTTCGGTCTAGACCCTGGGCAAATCGATCAATCAGAGTGCCGAGTCGATAACTGCGATTGCCTCTTGATCGTTCTTTATAGAGCGTTATATCTGGGTTTTATTAAAAAGTTTTTAAAAATAGCCAAATTATCAGGGCTGTCACATAAATCTTTAGCTAGTCTTCAATAATAATCTAGGTGTCTAGAGTGAAAATATATTGAGCATTAAAAAGCATAGTATTAGTATTAGTGTTATTGTATTGGAAACTATTTATTTATTGCTTAATACTTTCGTTTTTTAATTTTTGGGGTCTGTTTAGTCCACCAAATTAAAAGAATATTAATTCGAAACATATGTAAATCAAACTATAGTACATAAAACTTGGTGATATTATTATTTTTATTTACTTTTCAAGTTTGCTTAATTTCCTAAGCCTCGTTTAAAATAAATGTTAGTTCGGAAAATTTTTTTAATGCTTGTTTTTGTTATTTTTATCCTTAAGCCAGCCAAGGTATTTAAATTATACGTTTTTTATTTTTGAAACTAACTTATAAAATTCCAATGAGCTGATAGTTAATAAAAACTTATTTTATGAATCGCTGAAGGCATAAAACAATTGATTCACCGAGCAAAAACTAAACTAAAACTAAAATTTGATGTTACATTCCCAGCTGCGCTTTGATCCTTAACAACCTTTGATATTTCACTTCACAAAATTAATTTACCGCGTGCTGGATATAAATTTCCGCCAAAAGTGCGAGACAAACAATAGCGAAAAGTTGGCAGAATAATCAATTACAGCAAAAGGCAGCAAAAACAACATGCAGAAGACACACACGTCAGGCCAAAGCCAAAACAAATATTTATCACAAAATGAGAACCCACGGCGACGGAAACAATCGCAACAATGTTAATTTAGAATACTTAAGCGTAAATTTGGTGATTATCAGCAAAGCGCCGCTTGCGTAGAAATGCAAATCAAAAGCGGATGTGGAATTATTTAGGGGAAACCGGGACAGCAAAGAGCTGAAAATGTGGCGACAGAACAGCGTCAAGATGTCGATTAGTGAAATGTAAACACCTCGCGGTCAGGGAATTTGCATATGCCTATATGTAAGAGTATCATTCAAATGTATACGAGCCATCTTCTCATACATATCAACGACTTCGCATTTGGATTTATGTGTTTATTTTTCCGAAATGCATTTTTAATATTTGTTTCGTCGCTATAAGTAGAAGCAATCGTCAGGGAAACGACTAGTTAGTTACTTATAGTATAAAACTGTTGTTTATTTTAGAAAACTTTTTAATAACGATATAATTATTTACATTTTTTTTCCTGAACTAAAAAATGAAAATATTTAAAAATAAATTAAAGTTTGGTTTACTTGTGCTAGCTTTATAAACAAAATTCTGGATAATAAAATAATAAATCAGTGTTATTGTGACTTTAAATGAAAAATTAACAAATAATATGTGACATTAGCTTTGAGTCATATAAGATAACTTCCATTTAGTGAATAACATATTTAAGGTATTTAAATGATTAAAAACGTAACTACTTATTAATTAATGGGTCTATAATCGAACAACAAAATATATTTGGATTTGTTGAAAATGTAATGCATATTTTAATTAAAATTGAACTATAAATACCTAAATCCAAGCTAATAAATAACAAAAGTAGCCCTATCCACCTCATTTTAAATAATGGGTATCGAAATTCAAACCGAAAACTGCCTCTCCATGGAAATGAGTTGTGGTCAAAAGGTCAGACAGTTTATCGGGCATTAGTTTCGGCTACTTGGGCTACTGCCATGCCCAACTGCATAAAATATTCAAAATTTTAATTAAGCAGCGTGAAATTTATGAACAGATGGCCGGCGCTCATAACTTGCTGACCAGATAAATACATATACATATATATTCCTATTCAGATATGCCGGGTATTTGTGTTTGGATATATGTTAATGCGGTCAGTACTAAATCATAATTTGTCAACAATTTCGTTTATGCAAAATAATTTGGCTTTGTTTGAGATTTGTATTGTTGTTTGTTGTGGGTTGTCCAAAGTTATTTTTTTCTGGTTTTGCTTTGGAATCCGCTCCACTCTCTTCCCTTCAAATTGCATTATTGTTCGTTTTCCATTTGGCTGACTGTGGGTTTTGTTGGTATTATTTTTTTTCGTGCTTTTGCACTTGTCAAATTTATAAATTGTATCTGTCAGATACGCGCTCATTAGCATCGGGAACCCATCCATTCAAGCCAAGAAGCTGGGGATTGGTTTATTCTGCATCTGATAGAAACTTTCCTTTGCCCTCGGGACGAACACACAATTTCTGTTGTTCTGACACATTTTTCTATCTTGTCAACACACAAACACACCGATACAGAATCGAGTTAATAATAAATGGCAACAACAACCTGGTAAAAATTATTTGGAACACGTCAAAATATTTCAATTCAAAAGATAACTTTTTGGTCGTTTGTTTGTTTGACAATAAAGAACTAAAAATGATTTTCGGTTTTTCCATTTCCCTCCACGTTTGTGTATAAGTTTGACATTATTAATAAAGTGGCAGTTTAACAATTTCACAGTTCCTAAACAAATCATACAAAAATATAGACAAAGAGATGTAGATAGAATGAGGGAGACACCACCTTTGTGGTCTAAAAATATTAGAAATTTCGTTTGATTTCTGTGACAAATGCGTTCTATTTAGAGTTATGCCATGGATCATTTGCTATGCCCGTGCGGGGGCTAAGTTATAAAATGAATGAAGACCCGTTTATGTGATGGACAATTTTGGTCAAGAAATAAAATTGTGGTGGCTTAGCACTTCGCTGTGATTGATGCGCATAATGCTGCCTGAAATATGGACTTACTGAAGCTGAAAATTAAAAGAAAAATCCCCTGAGGGCAATTTATTGTTTAATATTTTGGAAAACTCTTTGTGGATGTAATATTCAACCTATAAAAAAAAATGTAAAATTTTAATGGTTATATATTTATAATATTATACTCTTACTTTAAAAAATGTTTATTAGTTAAATTATATATTTAAAGACGATATATTATGGATATATATTTATAATATTATATTCTTACTTTAAAACAAGTTAAATTATATGCTTACAAAAATTCATAAGTTTTACTTAGTATAAATTCCATGAGGGAAAATTAATACATTTATACACAATTATTATTTTGTTAGAATTCAATTTTAATAAAAGAGTTACAACATTAAAATTGCTGCAAAAAATACTTTTAATTCATCTACTTAAATTTGGAATTCAGTACAAGGTTTATTCCATTTAAGGCCTCTTCGTAAGTTGAACATTTTGCCAACCCTTACTAATTTATTCATTGATTGCTACACGAGTTTCCCTGAGCTTAGCCCCCCTCCCCCCCCAACCCCCTCATCACAACCGGTATTCAATAATCTCCAATTGTTTATTTGTGGACCTTGTTCCACATTATTGCACTCATCCAAACACACATTTTCCACTCATTCTACCGGCGAGAGAACTCAACTAAATCTGCGGCAAATACAATTCGAATCGAACCGAAAAATCTTTACGAAAAATTGCCCTCCAGGGTGAATATTTAAACGAGCTACAAAATATTTATTTATGCCCATTCCCTGAGTGTGAGTGTGCGTGTGTGTGTGTGTATGTGTCAGTGTGCTTTGGCATTCAAAGTCTAATTCATAATAGATTCATGTGCTGGGTGCTTTTGCTCTGGCATACGAGGCGTATAAGTAATAAGTTTTTATTTGGCACTTGGCTGCCAAACGATTTGTAGTTTTGTTGTTGCTGGCGTCATTTAATGGCTAACCAATACGATGTATCTGTGGAAGACAGACAGGCCTTATAGCTGTATCTGTATCTGTATCTGTATCTCGGATCTGTATCTGTATCTATAGCCCGTGCACTGGTGTCTTGTATCTGGTAGCTGAGGTACATTTCTCTGTATCTGGCAATCTTTGTGCTAAAATTAATTTGTAGAAAAATGTGCGTGAGTTTTCCCTCAGCCACCACTCGCTTTTCCAACACCGCCGACCGCCCACCGCCCAACCGCCCCCCTTTTTCCTTTTGCGGCTGAGCGGGCAGGCAGCAAATTACGAGAAAATTAAATGTTGATTTAATTTTGAAAAGCAATTTTTCATTTTTAGCCACACCGATGAAGCAGCGAAGCAATTGACGTATGTATTTGATTGTATCTGTGACCGTTTGTATCTGTATCTGTATCTGAGCATTTGCATTTGTTTACCGCCACCCCTTCACCACCCCGCACCACACCTCACCCTCGACGACCTCCGTTTGAGTTACAATTTTTCCGTTGTTCGTTTTCGCACTTTGCACGTCGCGCTGTCGCATTGTTTTTGGGGTTCGTTGGCTGAACATTGGCTCTGAAATATAAATAATCGCTTATCGATATAATACCTTGGAAAGTTTTGGATTCCGATTAGAGATTTTAAGCAGTCAAATTCTTAAATATTTATGATTTAAAGGATGAGACTTCCTAGGTATTAAATAAGATTATGTTTATATTTTATGGAGTATTTACTTTAAAAAAAATTTTTCTTTGGTTTAAAATCAAATCTAAAGAACCAAAATCATACGCTTCAAAAAATGAGCAAGGCTTAAATTTTTAAAACAGTTTAATTACATGTTGTGATTTATATTTACGAATTTAGAGGGTTAAAAAACGGTTCACTGATGATAAAAAAAAAATGTTTAGTACAAGTATTTATTAGGAAAAAAATTAGTTATTTGGATAACCATTGGTTTATTTTAGTAACTATTAAAAATAAAGCTTTGAACTTTTTTAAACTCGGTGCGACAAACAACTTTAAAGTTATTGGGTCTATACTTAAAAAAAGAAAACCCCGTCCTACAAAAATAGATAAATGCCAAGCGTTTAAAGATTTTTTATCAAGCCCGTTAAAGCCGATACTAATTTAATTTGAGCTTTTTAGTGACCACCCACTTCTTGAATTAACAACAATCTCCACCAACAGGTTCTCCTTCCCCAAAAGCCACGCCCACCTGTTTCGCGTTGTTTGTCAGCGGCTGCGGCAAACAAAATTCAGCGGCACAATTCAAAGTCAAAGGCCGTAAAAGGTAAAACCAACTTTGGCTTGATCCATTGAACCCGTTGGTTCTTTAATCTTGAAAAGCCATAATTGAGGGGCTGACGAGGGGATGCGTGTGATAGCAACTGCTAATACCAATTAGTGTTTGACGTTAGGAGAAACTAGCAACGAGCTTCGAGCTAAAAAAAGCGGCAGCCGAACAAAGATTTATGATCTCAGAGTCGGATGAGAAAATAGAATCGGATAGATGGAGATTGTGAGGGGAAAAGAGGGAGTTTGACAGCTCGAAAAAGATATTTTTATATGGCTAACTAGTTCTTCCCTATAGCAACAAAGGGTTTGTGTAATGGTTTACGTGTTTATATTATATTAATATTTATAAAAATTATTAGTAATTTTTTTAACAAAATTTAAGAATTGTTTTGTCTTTTGTAAGATTTATTTTAAAGTTCCTTGTAGTTTTTTGTATCTTATTTATGATACAGAAATTAAGAAAATTTATTATGTAAAATCTTAAAATAGAAACACAATATTGATTGGTATATATTAAAACTTATATTCATTTTTTTTTTAAATATGTTATTCTCTATTTAATTACCCATGACTTGATTCCACAAAATGACATAAACTAATTTCGTTAATGTCAGCACAAAATAAGTTTGCTTGAAGTTCAAGCCTTTGGGAAACTTTTTGCTTCGTTTCAGTTTTTTACCATACTTTGTGTTCGCTCTCGCTCCCTCGCGTGTGTATAGATTTTTATCAAGTTTGTTGTTCTGACAAATTAAACTCTTCTTGTTGAACCAAAAAAATTCTTCATTTTAATTTTTGTTGTTGTCCAGTTCGTTTTTGTTGCTTTTGCCTGGTGGAAGGTGTTTGAGGTTTTTTTTTTTTGGTTGTTGTTGGGGCTTCGGCTTCTGGGTCATCGCTCTTAAAATATTTAAATATTTTTTCTTACATTTTTTTTTGGCGCGACGTTGTTGTTTGTGTTTCACCTGAAAGTTGTCTTTGAGGTTGGTTCTCGTTGCTGTTTTTATATTATTTTTTATTTTGTTGCTCGTACCTCATCACATAGAAGACAGAAAGTACAGCAAAAAAAAAAAAGGAAAAAGCAACAGCAATCCACACACATGGCATACAAGTCGCTGTGGTCGTTGATCCGGCGATGAGACAGCGAATCGGTGTTTTTAACTGATTTTGACAGCGCCATGGGGCGGCAGTTGCCACTTTTTTTTTTAGGGGGAGGAAGTGTCGTGGTCTTCTATTTTTAAGCCGCGCTAAAGTGCGAAAGATAAACCACGGATTGTAGTTGTAAAGTAGGGGGAAAAGTAAGTGGAAAGATTGGGGCTTTGGGATGACGAATAAATCACAGTAGGCAAAGCTAAGTTGGTAAGCTGTTTGTATGCAAAAATATTTACCGAGTGGATTAAGTTCTTTAGGTCTAGACCAAATTAATTTACACTTTGGGTAAACACAAATGTGGAAAAGTAAAAAATATGCAACACTCTGTTTGATAATTATTTTGATTTAAGTATTTTAGTATTACAATATTGTGGGGAAAAATATTTACCGAGTGAATTAAGTTCTTTAGGTGTGGACCAAATTGATTTAGTACACTTTGGCTAAATAAATATGTGCCAAAAAATAAATACTCAACGAATTGATAAATATTTTTTTGTAACCATAATTAACTTAACTTAATTTGAAAATAAATAACTGTGTATTATCACAATTTATGCCTATTCAAATGTTCAAGTTATTTAAGAGTTGATCAAATTGATAGTTAACAATTTTAACATAATTTAAAATAAAAAAAATTAAAATTCCAATTTTAATAAACATAATTTTTTAAAGAATATATTCAAAGATTATTGTTTACTTGCACAGATTTTTATTTAGAAAATACAATTAATATAAGATATATAAACTAATTTCTTCTGACTTTTTCCCCTGCAAAGGAATACAGCTTGATACCCCTTACAAAAATAGTGGCACTTGCGCTTTCAATTGATGCGGAAGCATTTTCCGATTCTTGGAAAAGCGATAAAGCGGCAGAATGTTGCAATTTCTTCGTTCTCGCGGCAGTCGCATACAGTAGTTTCTGTGGCATAGGCATAGGCATAGGCACACTCATAGGTAGGGCTATAGTTATAGCCATATAGACATCGCCCCATCTGCCGCCGCTTGCCACATTCATCATTCTACGGCTGAGCGAGACAAGTGCGTGCCCAGTTCATTACGATGATGATGCTGCACTGATAAAAACCATACTGAAAAACGATTTGAGATTAGGTTAAGAGTTTTATTTTTATCCTTTTTTATATAACATATACATTAAGTTCTTAAAAAAAAAAACAAAACTTGAAAGGATTAAAATTATACTGATAGTTCCATGTCTAAATTAAAAAGCCTAAAATAGAGCTGTTTTCGTAGAAAAGAATAGAAACAAATCTGAATGAAAATCAAATATAAAGAAATTTACTTTACAATTTAAAAGCGAAATTTATGCATACATTTATCTTACATAATAACTCAGCCTGGAAGTAATTTTACAAAAGAGCTCCAAACTTGTAGTTAACTGAAGCGTAAAAAGAGATTTTTCTCAGTGCATTTCTGTCTAAGATGGGGGCGAAAAGTGGCGAGGACGAAGATGATGGCGAGGAAGATGCTGCTGCAGTCTGGTGGTGATGCCTTGGCAACTACTTTGCACTTTGCCAGATACTTAACTCGCAGCTATTTACAAGTCATGCTTGCTGCGAATTCGCTTGACTGTGCACCAGGATCCCTCATCTTGCAGCCTGCCCCCCCGCCCCCCTCCCCCTTTTTGGGCAGATGAAATCTGTGCATCTTGCACCTATTTATATTCGCATTTATAAATAAAATGCGATGCGAACGAGTTGCTGCCGTTGTAATAAATATTCCTGCACACAGTGCGACAAACGAAACGAGCCAAAAGGGGCGGGGGGAAGGGGGGTGAATCTGATGGGTACATATATTTATATTTAGCCAATTTTCAACGCTTGTTGACAAAACTGTCAACAAAATGCAATGCAAAGCGTAATAAAATTGTACAAGATGTTTCGATGAGCAGAAAGAAGGAAAAAGGAAAAAGGGTGCACAGAAGTTGGGGGAAGATAGACAGATAAACAAAGTTGCAGTGTGTGACAGAAGCGAAGCGAGCAATTGTCACATTACGTATACGCCGCGGGAGCAGACACTGCGGCACACAGAGCGACAGATACATCTACACACGCAGATACAGATACATTTACATTTACAGATACAGATACAGCGACTCAGACAGCACGAGCCAAGAACATATGTTCGAGGAGATGTTAGCACGGCAAACGAATGAAAATGTCAGCTTAACATGGAGACAGCACCGAGTTGATGAGCAGAAATTCACATTTCACGACACAGCTTCTGGAAAGTCTAAATAATTTATAAAGGATTTCAAATGAAAAGTTTAAATACAAGGAATTCAGTAACTTCAGTTTAACTGGGAAATACACCTTTTGTCGGAAAAGTGTTTTTATCAAAACGTAAAATTCAAATTTGAAATACTCGTACCTACATCTATGATTTATTAATTATGTTCTTCTTAAATAGTGCTTTATTAGCAAGTGAATTCTTATTTATTTATAAGTGTATAATTGTTGAATTGCTAAATAAAAATACCAGGTTTTCCATAAGCCTTATCTCCATGACCTAATTCCACTTCAGTTTTCATCCCTCCCATATATTTTGTTTGGCAACCAATGATCGCTCATCGGCTTATATCACTCAACAAAAATCTGCATATATGCACGATGAACTCTCATTAGCTCCAATCGATCACCTGATGAGATACTCAGGCAAACATTCCCCATTCCGCACCACTCGATTTTAACCCAATTTTTTTCCGTTTGCCCCAAAACCCCAGAAAGATCGCGCAGCGGATACATTATAAACAATTATTTATTATTCAAAGCTCTGGCAACCACTTGACACATTAGACCAAGATGATCAGTCACCTTGGTAGAAGGCCCCCCCCCTCCCCCACCCGATATTCCGATCATCGGCCCCCCCAAAAAGATCAGCACGAGGCGCTGAGAGTTGTGTTCAACCGAAAAAAGTTCAACTTGGCTAATAAATTTTGTGTGTATGTTGCTTTTTGTTGCTGGCCCGCTCTTGGCCATAAATAAAATCTACAAATATTTGACTGAGGCGGCGATGGTCGAGAGCGAGCTCATAAATCTGTAAATAAATTAAATAAATTCTTGAAAAATATCAAAACGTATCAATAAAAATGCTCAACAAGTTTTCGACTGCCGCTGTTGCTGTCGCAAGAGGAAAACTAAAATTTACATTTGAATACACTCAAGAAAAATTTAGAAAAATGTTTCCCATATATAAAACAACAATTATACCATTTATTATAAATAGGGATCAATTTTTAAGAAAGATCCATTAAATAATATAGTATAATGGATGTGAAAACTTTGTAAGAATCATAAAAAAATGTCTCTTATTTAAATCGCTGCAGTAAAAAAACTATTCCTTTTTTAAATTGGTTCACTTGTTGTTTGTTTTCCTTTGAAAAATAAAAATCGTTTAAATTTCAACGATATTTGAATAAATAATTTTAAATTATAATAAAATATGTAAATACCTAAAATGTAATTATATCTATCACTTAATAAAAATTTATTAATAACCAAAATATGTTAAAAAATAATTAATAATAATTGTATATAAAAATAGTTAAAACTTAATAATTATCTGAATAAAGAAAAAGTATTATGAATTTAAACATTTTTAAGTATCCATTGATTTTTTGTTAAATAAAGACGAACCTCCAATGCATTTATTTTATTATATCCCAGCGTTACAAATGGTTGATATTTACATTTGAATACACTCAAGAAAAATTTAGAAAAATGTTTCCCATATATAAAACAACAATTATACCATTTATTATAAATAGGGATCAATTTTTAAGAAAGATCCATTAAATAATATAGTATAATGGCAGCGCAGTCGACGTCGGCAGAGGCGGGGGCAGTGCCGTCGGCAGCGGCGTTGCGTCGCTAATTTGGCGTGTTAATTGCGAGCGACGAGCCGAGGCCGCTGTCGAACCGAACCGAACTGAGCCGAAGCGTGGTCATCCGAAGATCGTATCGCCCTCTCTCTCTAGCGGGCTCTACCGGTCTCTTTCTGGCGGCCCCCACCATAATGTGGGGTCCCATAAATTTGATGTGTTTTGTAGCAGAACGAAACGTTTAAGCCGCAAAATGACAAACAACGAATTAACAAATTAATAAATAATTTTTTTCCTTAGCTAAATATTTAAAAGGACGGGGCGTTGTCGTTGTTCCGAGATTCTGTATCTGAATCTATGGATCTATTACTAATGTGGCGCATAAATTTTCGACACTTGCCACACGACCACGCCCCCCCTGAACGGCGGCAGCTGCCCACCTTTTTTGTGGCCGTTGCTGCATATTAATTAAAAACTGAATAAAAGTGTTGGCGGTTAGGTGGCTTTTAATTGCCGAGTAGGGGGTGTGACCAAACAATGATCGCAACAAGTTGTTGACAGGTACCCCTCTTGTTTGTTTTTTTTTTGCCTGCCACATCAAATCGATTTGCAGCGCCTGATGGCTTAAATTAGCCAAGGCAAGGCAGCCGCATTTAACCAGAAGAAGCCATCAAAATACTTTGTCGTGGATAACTTCTCAGTGGGGAATACACAAAATTCCACAGCGTGAAGGATTGATCGATATGACGGATTTCGGTGTAGTAAATTTTCGGATTACTGTGCTCAAAGGAGCGGTAGAAAAAGATTATGTTCAAGCAATTTCATGGCCTCCTTATGGTAAGCCTAATAAAAGTCAGGTTTTGATTTATTTACCATTCGAAGCTCTTTTAAATGTGTTATATTGAAATGGTATACCCAAAATGACTGCATCAATTTGGCATTCAACATTTATAGTTCTATTTATCTTGTTTATCCTTTTTAAATTTGGTTCAGACATTTAGTGTTGCTTTAATTCGAGATATGTGTGTTATTTTGAATATTCCGACCAGGAACCACTAACTTAAACATATTTGATTTCCAATTAATTGATGGCTTTGCTGGTCATTATTGTTGCGAAATTTATTTGGTTTCCATAGTTATCAATAAAATTCATAATTAATCTTATCTAGATTAGAGATTGATACATTTTAATTGGTAAATATTAATTTTAGATAAAATAAAATTAATTCAATCACATCATCAATTGTTTGTGCTATTTATGGGCCTATCTTGCCCTAATTTCTCAGAGATTTAAATGTTTATTTTTATTTTGTCTTAGTTAGTTTTTAAGATAGTCTAAAGCACTTTCAGGAATGTGCCTTCTCAATTTAGTTATTCGTTTTACTCATCATTTAGTACTGAATTTAAAATTAGCTTTTTGTTTTGGCAATTAAAATAGTTAAAATAGCTGCAAACACCTCCGAGAATTTGTTCAACAAATTTCCCTCTGACGTTACCACTTGACCAATTTATTTTGGAAATTCCCTTATTTGTTTACCCACGTAAAAAATGCGTTTCACGTTTGAATTATTTATAATTTCCTCAACAAATTATGAAAGTATCAAGAAAAAAAAAAAACATTTAAAATCTAATGAAAAAATGCTCTCTTCCACTTGCTATTTGGCAAATAGTTTATGTTTCCATATTTGCATTGTTCTTGTTGATTTTTCGCTCGTCAGCAAAAAGTACACCGTATAGAATTCTATATGTACTTAGCTGTGTATTGAATTTTATGTGGATATGGCATATGTACTATTTATATTTATATGTGCGTTGCATGCAACACTTTAGCACTGGCAGAGGGAAAAAGTAGTTCATTGAATGTTTTCAACTTGATTTTTATTTGGTGGCCGCTTAAATGATTTATACACAAACACAGAACCCGAACCGAAACACCAGCGGAATGGGATATACGAGTTTATATGTATATACAAATATATATGTTATTCGGGGTGTGCATATAGATGGTCGTTCAATTGGCGCAAGATACAGATATAACCGATGTACAATATATTGATTGCACATATATACACAATAGCCCAAACTACACACACTATTTATATATATATGTATATATATATATATGTTTTGGGTGTACAATGAACATCTATATGCTCGTATATCTGGCATATCTGTGCACTCTTGTATCGGGCCACATTTTGCGGCTAATAATAACTTTAAAAACGAACTATTTTGTTGCCTTTAGAGATTGCCCGTGGTTGTTGTTGTTTGCTCTGTGGCTTTTAATATGATTATTGCATTTCGAGTGTATAGTTGTTGCTGCTGTATTGCGCCGTGTGCTTTGATATTTTATTGAAAAGCGGCAGCCAAAAAAAAAAAAAAAACACACTGTTTGTATTAAATTTTATGCAAACATTACCCAGCCTGTCTATACACACATTTAGATTATATATAGTGTATACTCGCATATAGATTTGCAATTTTCATATTCATATTTTCGATTTTCCAATGATTGTTTTTGGCAAATATTGAAGGCAATTGAAAATTGACCGAAAGCAGGTACAGCCAGCAAACAATTGAAAAGGGTAGGAGAATACCATACGGTAGACCAAATTGAAAAGGGGAAAGGAGAAAGGCTAGGAAATTCGAAATAATGCTTTGTAAGTGGGTTTTTGGCACCCAGGGCGTATGAGCGATATTATGGGAAATTGAATAGAGAATGTTTGATAACATCAAATTATCGAGTCAATCAGGTTTTGTGTTCAGTCATGTTGTATTATTATTTGTTTATTGAATTCACAAGTATAACATTTATTAAAATGCTTTGAAAAGCTTTAAAGGATCAATGAACGATTAACCCTTTTAAAATAGTTATTGCATTTTAGCATTTATTAGATTGAATGTTTAACTTAGCAAATATTTGTATTGCAATTACATTTGTATTTGTTGGATAACTGTAAATAAATTAGCGACTAAATAATAAAAGGACAAAACAAAATGTAGCTTTTATGGTAGAAATGCAATACAAATTAAAAATATAATCTTTTCTTCTGATTATTATTTGTAAATAAAAAGATTTTTTTATTTAACTTACAAATGATTAAAAGGTTGTTTATATTAAGAACAAAATTTCAATATTTTTAATGTTGTTTTAAAATTTGTTTTGAATTTTTTAAAAAATAATAAAATAATTTTAAATGATTTGTCTTTCAATTCCACATTTCAATTAAAAAAATTGTTGTATATAATTTATATATATATTTGGATGTCGCTAGTCCTATGGAAATACATTATTCCATTTACCCAGAAATTCATCTTATTTTTACATTTTCCGCTAATTTTTCATATTTATCTCAATATTAATTTGGCATTTCTAATTTTTATTTCTTGCCCAATTTTCGCTTTTTTTCCCCTTTTACCGAATGCAAATTTGAAATATTCCAAGCGTCGACGCACCGTCCACTGCCCCGCCCCCATTCGATCCCCCCCTTTCGCCACCCTTCATCACTTTGCGTCCCGACCAAATAAATTTGCGACTCAATTGTGTGCGGTGTTTTTGCCGCTGTTGCATGTGCTTGGGCTGTCTGCCCCAACCATCAGCATGTGGGCCGCCTTCGTTTTATGTGCATTTAATTTACAGCCACCCCCTCTCCGACCCGCCCCTTCATTTTCCATCCTCCCCCCCCCAATTACAAACCCCCCCGGCTTGTGTATATTTTTCTTAAAAATAAGTTTTTAATTGCAATCCGTCGAGCGAAAGCAGCCGCAGATTATTCGCCAAATAATTTGGCTAGCCGAGTGCAACAACACAAGAGGGTGCATTTCCCTACACTGAGAACAAATATATAAAACTGTAAAATCATGTAGACCAAAAAATTGAGTTTTTAGAAGTATAAAAATTATTTTTTCCAAATAAGTATGGTAATAAAAAGAAATAAAGAATTTGATATAATTTTGATTGGTACGTCATTTATAAGGTAAATATAAACTAATTTTAAGTTAAAAATTAAACAAATAAATAAAGAACAAACAAAAACCTTCAGGAAATTTCCGAAGGTTATGAAGTATTTATAAATAGGTTAAGGGTTATATATATATTAAATATCCAAAACCAATTATAAATCCAACAAAATTTTCAGATAATTGTTAAAAAAAGTAACTGTAATATTTTCTTTCTCTGCATTAACCTCTCATTCTCTAATTTTCTATTTCTCTTTCGCTCTGTGGCTGTCGTCTGCTTGTTGGCTAAATAAATTATTGAAATGAGCAAAAGCGATGAAATTGAACAGGTTGGGAATAGAATGCGGAGATTGAACACAAGTTGGTGAGCAGGTTTTCGCCGGGGGTGTGGGGATGGGGTTGGGGTGTATATCTCTGTTTATTTGTTCAATTGCCAAATGCAGAAGATGCACCAGGAGATAGCAGGAGAATGCCAACCATACGGCGAAGGCATGAGATCTCATAATTTGTGCTTTTGCGATTTTCAATTAAGCAGAAGCCGAAGAAAGGGGCATCGGGATCGGGATCGGGATATGCCGAGGGGCAAATGGAGGGGTGACATATGCCCCACAAATATGCCACATGCCACATGGCAGCCGCCAATGCACTTTATTGAAATTTATTAATAGCTCGAAACCGCGCACCACCCACACAACTTAAAAAGGCGCGGGGAAGCCCACCGATAACTGGATGAAGATTCCTCAGCTTCTTCCTTTCAAGATTCCAGATCCGAGATCTCTGGCACTGAGGAAGACAGAGAAGTGCAGACATAATTTACAATTATTTCAAGGACACTTTACATAAGAAACAAGTTTTAGTTGGACACTGATTTTCTACCTAGCGATGGTCTATAAATATGCGATGAAAATCTGATTCTTACTTTTAAGATTTATAAAATAATAATAATAATAATATTTTTATTTGAATTTTAAATAAACATTTAACAACAATTTTTATGACGTGAGCTTCACACTTTTTATTAATTAAAAAGCACTGAAATACTTGAAACACTTTTTGAATATTTCTTGTAATCCAAAATGCTTTATTATGTTTAAAGTGGCTTTATTTTTGTATAACATATGTATTTAGAATAGACCAAATCTAAAAATTATTTTTATGAAATTTTATAGTAGGTACACGAAATTTAAATGCACCTCTCTAAAAAAAGGACATTTGAATTTTTTGGTATTAACTTAAAACGTTAAAATGACAGTCAATTCTATTTTTTCAATTCCGATTTCATAAATAAATATGTGCCGGTATATGTTAATATATTTATATTTCATAACTACTTAAATATATAACCCTAAATTGCCTTAATAAATTTCTTAAATACCCAAATAAAGGGAAAAATATATATAATAATAATATCATATATGTAAATTTTCCTTATCCCATCTCTAGATGGATCTGCTCATCTTATATCTCAGCTTCTGCCTCTTCTGCCATTGACTTTGCTATGCGTAAATGAGTTAAAGGTATGAATGTCAGAGCAATCTCGATCTCAATCCTACTCGAGCGTCGCTTCACTCACATGATTTAGCTGCAGTTGGTGCTGCCGCTTTGGTTGTTGTTGTTGTCTCAGTGTGTGCATTAAGTGAAAAATTGCAATTTTAACGCCCGCGTTAATTTACAGACAGTTGCCTCCCCTTGGCCAACTCCCCTCGACCCCCCCCTCCCTCGAGATTCTATCCGCCTCTGTCCTGGATGGATGGCTTTAGCTTTGGCTTTGGCTCGGGCTCTTTGGAACACTCGCCATCATACGACTTTGCATCACTTGCATTTTACACAAAAGAAAATATCATTACAAATAAATGTATAGCCTAATTCTTCTTTATTAAGCCTAAAATGATAAACTGGGCTGCTAAACGCTATACTACTATTCATTTAATTTTATTCATGAGCTCTGATAAAAAAGTTAATTTATAAGGTAGTAAACTAGCTGCTTTAACTAATCCCATTAAGCAGAGCTCATTAAAAAACACATATATCTCAAATTAAGATAAGGTGTATCAAAATATGATTTAATTCTAATTTATGATTATAAGAAATGATTTTTTGGATAGATTATTTTGGTTTTTTATGGTTAATAGTTTAGCTTAGCATTTTTTTTATATTTTTTATTATTATCTTCTTAATTGGTGTTTTTATATGCCTTACCCTTTTTAATTATTTTAACCATTTTTTATTTATTTAAACTTGTTACATTATCCTTGATTTTCTTTTATAACACAAGTCTGTAGCTGCAACTATTATTAAATTTTCTATTATTTTAAATATTGTTATGGTTATTTATATTATTACCATTCTTTTTGCAGAGTTTGTTATGATATTTTAATGGAACTTGGTGCTATCTTTTTTGAGTGTACCCGTATAGTGTGGTCCCTGGGCTTGCAACTCCCCAGAAAGGAGGATGAAAGCGGGCGGGATTTCGCTGCGTGGAGTGGGATGCATGGAACGTGTTGTCGGGTGCCCAGACATCGGTGTACTCGGTGTACTGCCTTTGGACTTGGGTCTCCAACTTGCAAACTGACCGTCCTGAAGGTAAACCAGTGCAGTGTCATTGTTGTTGTTTTGTCTGTTGCCGGTTGTTGCTGTTGTTGCTGGTTGTCGGTTGTCGGTTGTCGGTTGCCGGTGGTTCGGTTGTTGGGTGCGTTGTCATTGCCAAGGCTCCACCTCTGTCTCTCCGTCTCTGTCTCCGCCTCAGTTCCCCGTCTCTTTCTATATAGTAGGATAACCCTGACATTGGCGCTCGGTTCTATCGCACAACATTCCATCGCCAGCACATAATTTGTAAATATTGCCATGCATACACAAAAGCCTTCGTGTTGCGATTTATGACTCGAAATTGATCACGATGATCCTGAGGAGTGGAGGAGGAGCTACACATCTGCAGAGAAGCCTTAAGAGGGGATCGGTGTTGTGCCTCGACCCGTATTGAATTCCAATGTCAAATCCCTGTCATCGGCGAGCAGCAACCGAAGACGGTCATAATGATGATCGTGATGATCGTGTGATATGGTTTATTGACGAAGGGTGTTGTCAATATCTGTTTCGTGTCCCTGGCAGGTGGAAAGGATCGGGAGGGGAATTTCTACTAAATTAGCAAGAATTTTCTGTCCATTTGAGCGGCTTAAGATTGTCGGAAAGATCTTACTTATTTCGCATTTTAAATGTGTAGAAAGAAAAAGGAAGACTGTTCTCAAAAAGGTTTATCCATAATATGCTTACTGAGGAAACAAACTACATAGATTATTTTTAGGATAAAGTCTCTCTTGAAATATAATTTAGATCAGCAATGCATTGTTCAGCTTATTATTTACAAACAGCCCTGCTCACTTAATAAATAACTACAAGTAAACTATGATTAAGAATATTATATCTTTTACATATAATTATAAAAATAGCCCATGAGCTGTTCTTAGTTTATTTTACTAATTAAAATGCTACTGGCGTTTTTGAGAAATTTATGATTAATGGCCAATTAAAATTTTTTTTTTTTTTTATTAAACTCGCCCTATAAAAATGATATGATTTCAAGGACTTCGATCAGTTACCGATCTCTACACTACACTTCACCGCTTCATTGGCCAATCTGCTACCGATCTTCATCCCCCATTTAATTTCATATGCTTCCCTAGATTTTGATCGATTATTCTCCATGAGTGATCGTTTAAGGTTGTTTTTGTTTACGTGGGATCTGATGCTTATCTCCTGTTCTATTTTGACTGATCCATAGATCCATGATCAGTGAGTGATCATGATCTTCAGAAGATCACACTCCTGTCCCCGGCTGTCCACACCTGCAGTTCGTGATCGGGCTGGTCTTGCTCGACGTGATCACTCGTCAGGCGAGAACAGTAAAGCAATTTGCCGGGTTATGGTCAGTTAACAGGCCATAAGAACTCGACACGTTATATACTCGTACTGCCACCCCAAGTTGGCTGGCAGGTCGAGTCTATAAAACTATATGACAAGCAATTCCGTCTCTGGGCCCGACTCGACATCAATCTCCCCTTCGATTTGGGGCCGAGTGCTCGGGTTACCCCTGGTTAAATGACAATTTGTGGTCGCTCGGCAATTAAATGTTTATGTTACTTTTCACACTTTGATTTCGTTATGGTTATTGGCTGTCTTCTCTGGATCTTTCGATCGCTGATCATGATCGTCGGGTTATAAAAAGATGTGTGTTCCGTTATATGAGCCCGAAATGTTACTGATTTATGGACAGCAATCGGTTTATTGGCCTTTTCCAGTAACAGAAACAGATTTCAAAAGTGTCCAACAAAGAGCCGAAAAAAAATGGAACGTAAATTAAAAGAAAGAGTAAGAGATTCCAAAGACAAAAGATATATATATGTACACTTAATATATAATGTCTGCTTGCTGCCTCATGTGTTTATATATCCCCGATCAGGCAAGCAAATTATTTGATATGTACCCAGGCACATAAGAGAACAGTTGCAGACCCGACTTCAAGTGGAATATGGAGTCGCCGTCTGCGACTGAGCCTCTGTCTCTGTTTCGGTCCGAGTCGCAGGCTAATTTAAGCGAGGACAACACCTCAACTCATATTTAAAGGCAGCTAAATCAGAACGTAAAAGGCGGTGTGTATCTGTGCTTATGTGGAAGTGGAAGCCCAGGCCTTCGGATCCCCAAGACTCCGGCTCCCCAAGTCACCCAATGCGTCGTGGATGACGCCGTCGCTGTCTGCTCGGTTTGTCTTTGTGTCTGGCCCGCAAAAGCGACGAAAAAAACAAATGAGCAGGGTACATTTTCGGGCATCGAATAGGGAATATCCCTTAAAGATTTTGTATTTTATTTTAATTTTATAGATACCTATTTCCGGGAAATACATATTTTTGAAAGTATGTAAAAGCCATAAAAAAAATAACTTGTCATGTTTAAAGCTATTATTTGGTGGAAGTAAATTATTTATTATTTCAAGTATTTATAGTTAAAAGCATACATTTAGAAATTTAATTTAATATTTTAATATAAATATTAATCAAAATGTGTCTATGTTATCAACACTTTACCAGCTTTAAAATACATAAATACATTACAACCACGTTTGTTAAAAAGGTTAGCAAATAAATTGAAAGTTTACAAATAAGCAATTTACTTTTTGTTCACATTTATAATTCCTTTGATAAATATTCGAGTTGTTTTACGTTCACATTTATAATTCCTTTTATAAATGAGTCTTTGAAAATAGAAAAAATAACATTGAAATCGGGATTAAAGATCTTACATTTGTTCTTAATTTACAAGGACTAGGATTACACTTGACAATAAAATATCTTATTGTATTAATAACTTTAAAAATTCCCAGAACTCACGACACAATTTAACCGCCCAACTAATATACCCAAAAAAACCCACCAGCCACTGCAAAAAATTAAACACATAAGTAAACGAAAAAAAAATAACATGAAATACAATAAAATTATAAAAAAGAGGCAGCAACGGCAAAATCGATGCAGCCGGCTAAGTTAAAAACGAAAACAACCGAATAAACAGAAATAAAGCAAGCCTCAAAAAAGGAGGGAAAACGAAACCGAAACGCAGCGAAAGAGCAGCCAGCGAAGTCGATGGATGGGGGGGGGGACCAGCGGGGCGTATGAGTGATATCAGAGAGCGTTGAACAATGAACCGAGTCGACGAGGGCCAAAGGCAGCGAAATTAAGAAACCAACAAATTCATCCAGAAAAGTAGTCAATAAAGTGTCGACAATGCGCCCAACAACGAGTATCAACAAAAACAACAGGCGAAAAAAAAAGAGAAAGAAACCCCGCGAAAGAAAAAAAAAAGGGAAGACAACGAAAACCGTCAAAAAGCAGCGGGCATAAACAGCAGGGGCGTGGCAAGAGGGGGCGGGGGGTGGTTCAGAGGGGATAGCCAACTGGCCACCAAGTCAACACACAGATACAAAACTCCACTGAGGATGATGAAGGCAAGGCAAGAAAATCAATTGAGCGATCAAGTGTCTTGAGGCGAAACAGAAGGTGGAATAAATAAAACAATAACGATGATAATGAAGTTAAAGTGAATTTTTGATGAATACGCCGACGAGGCGTGTCCCCAGTAACAGACGACCAGAATAACTGAAAAAACCCCAGAACAGAAACAGGGTGAACCAAAACCACGCTCAAGTACTCCGGACATCCGGCCGGTGGCAAAAATGAATTTTAATTGAGAACAATTCAGCAGACTCGTGGATAACAAACACCTCTCCACGATTTGGCGTTCAAAAAAGAGTCCGATCTTTAGCATTTGTTAGCAATTCAATTAGCTAAAATACCTAGCAGGTGGGGTCGTAAAAACCCCGAAACGAGATCAACACAAGTCAAAGATGTCGCCGATGTTAATTTCACAAAAAGCTCAAACGGAACACACGCAAATTAGCAAAGTGTCAAAAAGTTTTATCCCCAAGAAATGTGAGCTGTAGAAAAAGTTTTCCCTGATTGTATTTTAGTTGCTAGTTGTACGGAAAGAAAAAATCGGAATTTTACTCAGATCTTAAAAATCTGCAAGTATTCTAGAAGGTAGAAAGTCTTATCGGAAATTTTGTTAGCTATTAATTATTAATTTAATTCTAAGAAATAACTTTTACTTAGTAAAATCAAAGTAAACAGGTGTAAATTATTTGTATTTAAAATAACAAAAATGTTGTTGGTTCACTTATTTATATGAAAACATAATTTATTTTAACAAATGATTTTATTGGTTTTTGAGGATATTAATTTATTTTTTGAAAGCTAAAAAATTGTTTTGAAGTCTAGAACCCATTTTGGGTTATTTGAAACATAACCCTACAATGGCATTTCCCCCTTATCAATTCCCAGTGAAATCTTACCTTGTGGAAAACTTAAAGTTCATTTGGCATGCGCGGTGCCAAGGAAAATGGGAAGGAGAAAAGGACGAAGACGAGTTAAGTTGGCGACAACTTTCATGGCGCGAGGTCACAGAATTTCCACAAGGTTTTCCTTCATCCTGCTTTTCGCTTAGAAGCAGAACAAGTGCAAAAACTAAAGGCACGATAAATATACTATAGACTGAATAGAAAATATATATGCTCACGGGAATGTGTGTGTGTGTTTGATGTTTGCATTGGTGAGCTTGGGAAGTTTGATATTTCCTTTTATTGAAAATGCACTTTGGTGCCATGTAAACTTTGCAATCAAAGTCAGCGCGATATGGGGAATAGGAGGGGATATAGCTGGGGCTATAATGTGGGGTGACTGCCATGTCTAACGATATAATGGCAACGACGACGGCAACTAGACATTAGAAGAGAGACCCAACTACACTGCGAAAAAATTGTTTATTTTTCTAGCCATTAAAAATCGATAAAAGTTTGGTTCCCCACTTTTTATTGTTATATTGTGAAGATTTGTTAAACTAGTTTTAAGTCTTTATTTTATAACCAAAAATACTTTACAGAATGTTTCTTTAGTAATTCTTTTTCTTCGGAAATTGTTAAACTATTTAATTATTTTGTGAATCATTTTTAGTTTTGCATTAATAATATATTATTATAAAAATACTGCTACTAATTACTTTTCTTCTTCGAAACGATGCAATAGCAGAAAATGGAAGAGGGGAAAATAAAATGTATGGCGTGTTTGTCATAATTCTGGTCGGGAAATTTATTCAATTAAAGAAGAATTGCCTTTGGTTAAACAAAAAAAAAATGTTCTTATACAGCTCTATAATTAGAAGTATAATTTTTAAATCCGAACTTGTGTTCCATTTGGTAAACAATTTAATGAATTTTTTTACGCTGTATCTCCATCAACCGCCTATCCTTCTTCTGGTGGCTCCTACTGTTCTATTCGGTTTGACTTTCGGATTGCACACATCGCAGGAGGCATAAATAGAGCCCCCCAATAACAGCAACAACACAGGAGCAACATCAACATCGCTGGGGCTTCCTATTTTTAGTTTTGCATTCCGCAAACGTTGCTTCACCCATTCGCTCTACCTGTCTCCTCAGCCAAATCCCCCCTTCCCCTTCCCCTTCACCTGCCCCCTCGATTCTCCGATTCTCAGGCCGATTCTCTGGCGGAATTTCCAGCAGTTTTGTAACTCGTTTTCGTTTTATGATTTCTGCCTTTGCTCTGGCCGGTCTGATGTCGAATGCTGATGTAAACTGTACTCCCCACCTGACCATCCCGAAAATGCTTGGGTTCCCCTTTTTCTGGGGCTTTCCGCACTCGGCTTCTGGTCTGCCACATGCAGATTTTTCAGCTTGTGGCAGTCAGTGATGCTGTGACTTTATGGCCGGAAAAACATAGGGTCACTTATGACCGACGAATCACTCCAACAGTGGAAAGCACTTATATTAAGGTGTTCAATAATCTTAAACAAAACAATTAAAAAGCTTAGGAAAACAATTAAACCTATTATGACTTTAAATAATGTAGTTTGGCACAAAAATTAAAAAAACCTACCTACCTATATATATATTCCCGTTTTAAAACGTTTAAGTTTTTTTTTATTTATTATATACATTTAACAGATATTTTTTAAGCCTATTATAAATATGATCACCTCTTTATAATACTCCTAACTTTATAAACATTTTTATATTTGCGAACCTATAATATGTTAGAGAATATTATTTTGTAGTAAAGTTTAAATGAAGACAACTGCACTTTACTTAATTTTATATTTCCCTATTGACAATTCTTTGTTTTCTATAATATAAAACGTTAACTTTTATAGATCCTCAAGGTCGCAATGGCTATGTAGCACCTCAGATCTATTTTAACTTCTAATCCTTCCACTTTTTCTGCTTACACTTGTCAACATGGCTCCTCGATCAATGATTTGGGGATTTGTATTCTGTGGCCAGCCCTCGATTATGGTCGTTTTTCTGCCCCTTTGGCGGTGGATGACTTTGTGAGGGGAGTGGGCTTCTTGTCAGTTCCTGCAATATTCCGCCCACTTTCCTTCCACAACCTGCAATATTTCGCCCCCGAAAGTCAAACTCAATGAGCTGCCATTTTCCTTTTGTTTAGCGGGTGTTAGTCCCCATTGGACCCTCGTCCTTCCTCGGATTTTCTGGCCTGGTGAGAAGATTGTGTTGTGGCCTTTTTGGTTGCGAAGGGTTTGGTAACGTAACCCCCCCCGCTCCCCTCCTTCGATGAATATAACTTCGGGCTGGGGTTCGCACATGCAATGATTGCAAACAAAGCAGGCAGCAGAAATGCACACAACACACGGAACCAGACAGGACCCTCGTTACCCCCCCTCCTCCCCCCAAAAAAAAATACTGCACCCACAAGCCAGCATATCCTGGCATATTGTTATTGCTGTTGCTGTTTGCATTTCCACCTGCAACGTCGCGTCGCATAAAATGCAATGAACCCTCTCAATCCACCAACATTCGAGACTGGCTGGGATAGAAAAGTTCATATGTACCCTCCATATGCCACATATATTTTATCCCCGAGTGTGTGTCGGTGTGTGTGTGTGGGAGTGTGTAATAGAGTCCTTGTTCGGCAGCGGGAAGGTCCTGATTGAAGTTGTGCATTTTTCCCCTCCATTTACAGTCTATTTGCTTTTACTTTTTGCCATCGCCACATCCTTCGCCTGCAATTCTATTAAACAAAAGAGTCGGAAAAACGAGCTTTTAAAGGGAGAACAATAATGCTGAAAATTAAATGGTTATGATTTAATAAAGTCATTGTACGGAACATGTAATTATTTTGAAAGTGGAATTTACTTCACTGCCAACAGAGTTTAATTAGAAGTCAAGCTTTTTTAATATCTGATTAAATAATCACATTGCAATCAAAATAATATTAATGATAAACTTAAACCTTTGGGCTGTAGCTCATTTAACAAATATCGAAATACCTAAAATTTTACAAGATCTAAGGTGATTAAATATTATTTATATATTTTTAAAATAAGCACATTTTTGTATTAAATATTATATTTCAACTTTCCACATAATCAAGAGGTTTTTTTATTTGAATAAATTTCATAATGTGATAAATAAACTTATGATACTTAAAGGTACATTTAATTTATTTTTCAATAACACTATTTTGTCAACATATAATATATTTGTATAAAAGCTGATCTAAAAGCTTTTCTTTTTTTCACAAAACACAAAATCTAAAGAAATTTCTTTTATAAGGGGATCTTTAAACTTGTGATAATAAAGTGTGATTTATGATTTACTTAACAGATTGATCCAGCACCTAACCAAACTCTCACTTTGCTGGATAACAACCCCCAACCATAATCTGTTTTTCTTTTTTTTTTTGTTGTGTTGTGAAAATAGTTAAAAGCTTTGAAAGGTTTTATGGCTCAGCTGCGTTTGTCGGTGGTTTTGGTGGTCAACGCAGGCGCACCTCTACATAAACATCATGCAACTCTTTTTATTTGTTTTTTTGTTTTAGTTTTTTTTTCTGTTGGTTCATAACAAAAAAAAAAAAGCGAAACAATAATAATAATGAAATAATATGAAAATGTCTGTGTTTGCTGCCGCACTGTTTGTGAGCATTGGAAAGTTGCTTCCCCGGCTGCTGTCACTTGGTTGTGCCTCAAATATTTTTCCCTGCCCCTTAACCCCTTTCTCCTGCCCACCTTTCAGCCCCTTTTCCCCCTTTCTCCCTCTATTTTTCTCACTATTTTTTTTTTCATTTTATATACTGCGGCTGCGCGGGCGGCTTTTGGCGGTTTGGTCTTTGAGTGATGCTTCGGTTTCATAACTAACCGTTTTTGTTGTCTTTTTCTCTGTTTTCTGTTACTCATTTCCCATTCCGCGTACCCCCTTTTAACCCCCCCGCAGCCCCCGTCCATGGACTTCTTCTTATTCAGTAAGTGTAGGTAATGTTTACCATTTCCGCTTGTCGCTTCGCCAACGGCGTGGGTACAATGAAATTTTCGTTTCGTGAACCAAAAAATAACTAAAAAAAAATCTTAAAAACGTGGGTTAAGGGGGGTGCGGAAAGGGTATGCGTTATATGAGATGCATGTCAACAGTTTGTATTTTTTTGGTAGCACTGCTGCTGCCACCGAAATCCAATTTACCTAACGGTAAAGTTAAACCAAAACCAAACCGAAAATGCGTGCCAAGGTAATAGAAAGTAACAGAAAAGTCATGAAGTCAGGAGAAAGGTTGGGGGAATCACAATAATATTGCCTTGGTTTCCCATTGGAAACTATCCTTGATGTTGCAATATCTCCATTTAGATTTATCGATTCGGATTATTGCCTGTCAATCGCCTGGGGATTTGGCATCGTCGCTCTAAATGCTTTAGTCTCAGTTGAACGATTTTCTAGCAGCCATAGGCCCCAGAACTACAACAACAACAAGTTGTAAATGTTTTGCTAATTATTTCAAATTTTCATTTTGATTCAGATACGGGCCTCAAAAGAGGCTGTTGCTGCTGTGTCGATGTGTTGCTGCTGCAATGCTCACACAATGCCAGCAGCAACCTGCCAACATTGCAGGCAGTTCGTCAGCAGCAACATCAATAAATGGAGCAGAATGGGAGTGGAAGAATCGAGATGTTAAATACCCTGGAAATTCAGTTCATTTTCCTTGTTAATCGATTTTTTTTACTATTTTTAAAACACACTAAGTGTATATGCCAGATAAATTTGAACTATAATTACTTATTTATTGGATATTTTATTATTTAAAAACTTTTATTCTTAAAAAAATACAATATTGTTAGAAACTTTATATTCCAAACAAGTAATTAAATTTAATTTTTGAATCAGTTTCCATTTTAGCACTTAAATTAATCATTTAATTCAATAACAATTGCTATTTAAGATTCGATACTTTTTTAAGCAAAACCTTTAAATGATTATACTTGAATTCAAATCCTAGTAAAATTTGTGCTTGAAAATACCTGAAACAAATAGATAATATCCACTAAAAGAGTATCAGAGTCACATCAGTTCAGTTGGCCTCATTATGTTCAAACATATTTTTTTTCATATGCCCGCGGCTCAAAACAATAATAAAAGTTTGCTACGTTTTTATTTGGTGGTCTTTTTGCCATTGTTGCTGTTGTTGTTGCAGCTACAGTAGTTGCTATTGTTGTAGTTGTTGTTGTCATAACTGTGTTTTTTATTGTTGCTGTCCGGTGAAAGTAATCAACAGCAGCAACATACACATCAACGACAGCAGCAGCAGCAGCACGGCAGCAACATAAAGGCGAGGTAAACAAACTAAGAAGCAGAATGAGCTACACTCGCCAAAAAGTCTGAGACGATTATTTGACCAAAATGAAAACACACAGACAACAAGATGCGATTATGAAGATTTCTAATTGAAATCCGAGAGAAAATGAAGACAATGGGGGGCGCCGGGGGGAGGGCGAAATGAAATTTCATTAAAAACGTTTGCACAAATAAAATAAACGCTACAACGGGCAAAAAACAAGTAAGGGAAAAAAAGAAGAGTAGAGAGGGAAACAAAAAGCAAAGGCACGGGCAAAAAGAAACTGAAACGAGGTCAAGCGAGGTCAACTCATTTCATGTACCCAACCCGAACTACTTCATACTCTACTAAATATTTGTATGACGACGACGAGGCGGAGATTCATTTGTGTGAGAGTGTATGTGTGCGTATCTGTGTTAGGGTCTCTGGGTGTGTTGGTGAATGGGCATTGGAAGTGCAGTTCAGCTTTGGAACGCCAAGTTTGCCATGCATACTTTGGGTTAAGAGGGGGCTGCAAGGGGTCAAAGGGGCGTGGGGCGTGGGGCATGGGGCGGTGGGCGGCGGGCAGGGGGTGTGGCCCGGGCATAAACTAAATCAAACAAAAGGCAAAAGCTGAGTAAAAATGTGGAGCGACGATGGGAGCACTTCAATTGAGTTTTACATAGATTTGTCGCTGTTGTGTGGCTTTTGGAGCACTGATACTCTTCAACAAAGTTTCAAAAATAGTCATTAGAAATACAAACTATTTGTCGCGAGTTTAAGCAAATTATTTAAAAACAGGAATATTTAAATTTCTTATTATAAAATAGTATATAAAATACTTTCAATTAATATATAGCTGTGTAATATAAATGGATTAAAAGCTATATTTTATTTGTAACCAATTTACTTTATTCTTAAATATATGTTAAAACTAAATTTTAAATTTAAATTTGTGGATTTCTATTCGCCTTAAAAATACGTTTTTTATATATTTAAAAATATTTGAATAATTAATTTTGCTACATTTTTAATGCCTTCATATTGTTATCCTTAGAATGACCATTAAATTAATGTTTCAAATAAGACAATTTTAGCATGTTTTCATTTGGCAAATTTTATAGACATTTACTTCAATTCTTTTCTGATTTAAATAAATGAATACTTAAGTGTATTAGCAGTATCGGTTTTCCCCCGAATTTTCCGCTGGACTGTTGCTGCTTGGTGTTGCTTTACTTTTGTTGTTGATTTGATTTCCAACTATTTCTTTTTTTGAGGGCACAGCGATGGCGACAAAATGGACAACAACAAGAGCAACAGCAACAGCAACAGCAACAGCAACAGCAAACAGCAAAAGCAACAGAAACTCGTTCGCTTGTGTTGCTGATGTTGATGTTGCTGCGGTGTCAGGGCAGCAGCAACATCGAAGGCAGCAGCAACATCAGAGGCCGCAGCAGCAGCAATCGCAGCAGTCATGACTTGGCAAATGCGCTCGCCAACATTATCGTCTTGACCATCTCGTGAACTTCATTTGCAAGCGTTGAACGAGGGGGGAGGGGCGTGGAAAAGGTGGGCGGCACAAAGAGGGGGGGTCTTAGGTGGGCAAACATATTCACAGCACAGCAAAGCAAGTGTTGCCAACTTTATGGCATTTACAAACACAATTACATTAGCTTCTTTGCGGACTTCTCTTTACTTCTTCTTCTTCTTCGCCGCTCGGCTTTAACTTTGCCGTTAGCTTTTCAGCAAAGAAGCAGCTGGAAGTTGTTTGGCGATGATGAGTTAACTGTTGACCAAGTGCGCAACTAATTTGCATTCGTTGCCTGGCAGATCTTGGCAAACGCAAATCCGCGATCTGTGTGCAGATTTAAGCTGTGTAAATATATCAATCGAATGGCTGTTAAAGTTGGAGGCATGTGAGTAATTAAGAGCTGCAATTGATTTACAGCTAAATAAATCGAAGGAATGTCAATAAAAAGCAGGAAATCTATTACTAAAACTCCCAAATAAAAAGTTATTTATTACATTACTCTATTTCAATTCTTTTATTGGTTAAACTAACGCTTTTATTAACAACATTTAAAAGCCATTTTCGTTAACTACATTTAAAGTGTAGTTAAGGCAACGTTAATGGTAGTTTAAGCCAACCTAAATGGATTAGCGACAATGTTTATTTTAAATCCTTTATGCGTTTATTTTTATCGCCTATATGGGTTAGAGTTTCATTGACTTAATAAATACAAATTGTTCGGAAATTCAGTCATTACAATTAATTAATACGTATTTTGTGTATAATCATTCCATGAGAACATTTTTAAATAAACTTCAGTAAATGAGTAAAAGGAACTTATTTATAATTCTTAAAACTATTACTTTATCTTTTACTGGAGTTGCTTAGAAAGAAATGGTTAAGAGTTTATTGTGCTTATAAAGCATTCCTTTTTATAAATAATTGTTAAAATGTTTTTTATTTGTGTTTACAAGTTCTTATATATTTGTAGTCAAAATATGTATTTATTGGTATATTTCAGATATTGTCGAGATAAATTCCTAGACATGCTTTTCCTATTACACAACAATGGTTTCTTTGTCTAGCTTATAACTTCATTCATCTCCCATAAATAAAATTGTGTAAGTTGTATGGTTTCAACTGGCTTAACTCTCCCCAACGACAGCTGATTTTTCGAGGACCTGCGAGCTCCATTCGGCATCTGAACAATTATTGACACGTGCTCGAGCCTCCACGGCGAACAAACCGAATGTCAAGAAGGGAGACAGACGGGCAGGGGAATCCTGGAGATCAGACTGAAGAAAGGAGACCGAGGGGGACTCCCCTTTCTGCCCAGATGCATTTCCGGGCACTTCAGCTGTTGATTCTGGCCTCCGTCGTACGCCTGCTGTTTTGTTTTGTCGATATTATCTGCAATTAAATACTCAATGCACAATGCATAGAGCCATTGGGACAGGACAAAACAAGTAAAAATTTCAATAATTAAAAACGCACATGTCCTCGACAGGACGAAAAAAAAAAGAAGAAGGTAAGAAGGATGATGATGAGCCAGGCAGATGTTTAATGAAATTTTGTGGAGCGCTGCTGCTGTCCTGCTGCGTCTCCTGCCTACACACACTCCACACTCTGCACTCCACACTCGATTCCCGATCCTCGATCCTCCAGGGGTTGGGATCCTGCATATGCCCCGACATTATCCCCTAAATGCGGCCTGTCAATCGCGAGGGGAAAAGGAGATCGGAGAGCGGGAAGAGAGAGAGAAGCTTCCTGCGCAGTTTGCGGCTCATCAGCGTCACCAGTTTAAGGAGATCTCGTTGTCCTGTTATCATACAACCCCTGAAACAGGACACAAAAGGTCGCGCATGCGCACCACTCTCTCTCTCTCTCTCTCTATCTCCTTCTCTGCTTATCTCTCTCCCACTCGCTGCACTAATTGGTTGCTCAGACACGCGTTATAGGTTTCTGAGTAGGCAACTACATGAAAGGTGAATATCAAAATATTACACTGGAAAAGTCTAGCTGAACACAAAAATAGTTCGTAGTTAATAAAAATTTTATTTATTTTAAATATATTAAAAACTCAAACCAATCTAAGCTTTATTTTCATATCAGAAACAAACTATTTTACCATAAGACAGAAACTATAATAAATATTTGATTCATTTTAAATTTTGATGTGCATTATTTTAAACTAACTTTAATAAGATTATTTTAAGATTCAATAAAAGACATTCTCGGTCAATTTGTTCTCCGTGTAATCATCGATCTCCCAACTAGTTTTCATTCCTTCGGTCGACCTACGCAATAAAGAAACCTTCTCAGTCCCATTTTCTGCCCCTTAACACATTTTCCCATTCTTGGTTTGTTGATTTTCCCCGGTGATCCCAATGAAAAGGTGCCACAATAGAGGCACAGCGCGAAGAAAGCAATAGAATGGCATTTCTTTCATGAATGGATCGCATTTTCTTTTCTTTCCTTCCTCTGTTCTGTTCTTCTTTTCCGAGAATGTTGGAAAACTTTGGTCGATCGTCGATTGTCGTGTGTAAACAGCGTGCAAAGCGGTCATAAAAATGTGGCCAGCGGCACTCGAGGTCACATGATTAGTGTCACATTAGTTGAACGACTCGTGAGAGGGGAATCGAGTGAGGGGGGTAAAGGTAATGGTCAGCGGGAGGGGTGATTTAAGCAGTCGGCTTTATATCAAAAGCGAGAAGAGGGAGATCCATTGAGAGGTTTTTACATACTTCAGTTTTGAAATATATTCCACCTCTTATTGCATTAAAATGTAAGCAGAAATGTATGAATGCAATAAGGCGAAATGGAGGTACCCTAATTTTTGTATATTATTATCATGCCACTATATTCGTAAATAAATATTGCTAAATATTATTCCCATTAACAGGCTTTCATTTACATTTATTAGTCCACCTACCATTTAATTAAAATTTGTTTATATTGGCTAATTAATAATAATTGTAATGGCTAATATAATATTCATCTTTGTGACATAACATACAATATAATATGTTCCGTACACTAACATATTTAAATATAATTTGTCACCTAATTTATTTACTAGCTTACTATTTATTTCTTATTTACATTATTTGTATAAATTAACAAATGGCTAAATGTCTTGATAACTTCACACTCTCAAGTTAGATTAACACCCAAGATTATTTATGTTTTGTTTAGTCATTCCAATTGGCTTTTAGAAGTTGCTTATTGTTTTTGTGTTGTAATTGGCCAACTTGATCACTGAATCAATTAGCCCGCCTCTACTCTTCCTTATCGTCATAAATGTATGTCAATTATTGTTAAAATACCTCATAAAAGCTGCTGAATATTTTGCCTGGTTAAGTCCAAAGCCCTTAATGCGGTTTCAGTTGTTATTGTCGTTATTTTCTTTTTGTTTTCTTTTTTTGCCTGATCCCAGGAAGGAAGCAGTCATGACAGATGTTAAACCGCATCGGACAGGAACCAGGATCCTGGGCAGTAGTAGGACCTCATTGGCAGCTTGTCGAGTGCGGTACTCCGCATTTGAGTTTAACCCTTCCGGAGCGGAAACATGGGCACAGAACTCACAGAACCCCCCGAAAAAATATAAAAACAAAAGGGGTGACAAAACCCATATAATACGACCTCGATTCGAAAGTGATCGCCAGCTTTCCCAGCGAGCTAATCAATCGAACGAATGTCTTCCGAATCAAACCACAAATAAATTGAGAACAACGGCGCTGAAGAAGCGGAAAAAAGAAAGGCCACCGAAAAAAACAAGTTAGAAATTTTTTTTGTTTTCCATTTATTTCTCCTCTTTTTTTTTTTTGTTTTTTGCTTTTCAGTTGCAGCGAAGACGACGACGACGACGCATCATTAAAATATTTTCCACTCTTCGGTTTGTTGTTTGGTGTTAAATCAAAAACCACTTGAACGAAATAAAATCTTTCTCACAGTCCGCGGTCGCACAATGGCCAAATGGTATGGGTATGGGTATTTCAAGGAGAAGGGGGGACTACAAACAAATTATGAGAACGTTCGGGATCAAGACGAAGAATGTTTTCTTTTTCTCGTTTCTTCGGTGGGTTCAGTTCAGTTCTCTGGGCTCTTTTGTTGTCCGACGATGTCGTTGTTGGTAAATTGATGACAACAACATCAGAAATGCTGAAGCGTGCGCTTCAAAAATGTATCTGCATAGTGGCCCGGAGATACAAAAGCCAGCCCCGAGATACATTTCGGTGAGCTGACCATTTTGCGTATCCGTGACGATTTCTCGTTTACCTGTGCGACACAGACCCAAAAAGCAGACAATAAATCAATAATCAAGCCGCCGAGAGAGAGCAGTCAGATGGGTAGATGTTCAGATGGATGGATGTATGGATGGATGGGTGGACGGATTGGTTGGAATCATTTCGGATAGAGAGGCGAGTCTGGGGCCTTATCATCATTATTCAAAGCGAGCCACCAACGCCGCCGACACCGCCACCGCCGACACATGGAAATGGGAATAGAAAAATAATAATAATAACGAGAACAACAAACAGAGACCGAGGGAAAACAAAACACAGAACCAAACCGAACAAAACGAGTTCCTAGAGTTTCTAAAACCCATAAAACGACGACGAGTTTTGATTTGATTTTCGAGATCCAATCGACTGGCATAGAACACATGTACGGGTATGTAAAAAATACATTTCAATTCACACTCGTCCAACGGACGACCGGGTTCCATTAAAAAAACCCCCCAGACGAATCATCCAAAAATGCGTGGATGCTGTGGGAGAGAGTCGGGAAGAACATATATTCTGGACAGAGACCTCGACGGAGGCAACAACTCGTCATCGGTTATATCAGGTTCGGGGTTTCGGGTTCCACAGGGAGAGAAAATTTCGGATCCATTTTTGAGATCATTTTGTATTTTTAAAATAAGATTCCATGATATGGAACCTTCTTAACTTAAATAAGTTTAACTTGGCTTTCAGCTAAATTTATATTTGACATAATTTTCCAACAAATAGTTTTTTGTTGACAAAATATTTATAATTTTTTTTACAAATTACAAAACTTTTTCTGTAATTAGCTAATTAAAATATTGAATATTAAATTGAATTCTCATTTATAATTCCTATTTATTACCATTAATATAATCCTGGTTATAGATCAAAAGATAGATATTTGGTCAAAATAATTTGTACTATTACAATTAAAATGTATATATAAAAATCTGGTTTCATTATACTTTTCTCGCAGTGCAGGAAGAAAGAGGAGTGAGACAGCGGTCAGTGGCAGCCCACGCCCGCGTTATGATTTTGTGGCCATTTTATAACTAACAACATTCCAGCGGCGCCGACAACTGAGCCAGCGTCCCCAGTTTTAGTCCCCATCCGAAGATCCCATCCCAGTTTTCAGACCTTGTCCACTGGACCACACACATCGATATCGATGGTGATGGTGATGGTTTAGCCGATGATGATGACCGCTCTTTGCCGCAGGGAGGAGTTGGGGCGAAGTGCACTGGGAACGATGTCTGGTGACAGAAGCAGCAACGGGAGCAGAATCGAAAGTTCGAGGAGGAGGAAGTCCAGGACCGGAGGACCGATCGAAACCTGTTGGGGTGATATCAAAGGACGGAAGCCCATTCCCTTTCCCTCTAATTCAGCATTTTGTATACCCCTGCAGAAGGTTTTACATTTTTTATCAATCAGAAATTAATCCTCTGTAGTTTTTCATTTTTAGAAGGTATGTAAAAAGATTGATATATGATAAGAATAAATTAGAATTTACTTTTAAAATATAGAAGAAAAATATCAGTTAATTATAAGGTAGAATTATATTAATAATTATATTTTAAAAATATCCATTTTTGGAAAGGGTATCTAAGGCTTTGTCGTCCCATGACAACCCTGTTTTTAATACACAAACCATAAAACGAAAATGAATATTTCGAAGAGTCATAAAACATCTTATAATTAGGCGAATTATTGCGAAAAATGTATTTATATTACGTTCTGAAATGACTGAGATAAAGATGGCCTGATAAGCCGTGGTGGTTCAGACCGAAAGATAAACCTAAGGGATTGGATCGTTCGTTTTATACATAATTTAGGAGCTTATCAAAATTGGATTTTTATCGCCGGTGCGAGATAAAGTTTCATGTTGGCGCGAGGAGTATTTGCAAATTGGTCTTTGCTTCGATGGGTGGGGCGTAGTATCTACGTATCTGAGCAGAACATTTCCTCGAACCGCTAGAAGATACATATCTGTCTACAGATAGTCAGCGCCCCACATTCCACACGTGTCCCCTCCGCTTATCACTGCTGCACTAGATACAATTTGTATCTGTATCTGCGGTCGACTTTGCTTTTGCTATATGGCCTGTTCCCAATTGTCTGCTGGTCCGCCAGCGGCTCACATGTTTTGTATAATTATCGTGGTTAATGTCTCCGCAATGGCTGGCTGATAAAAAAACTTTTATCAGTTTCGGTTTTCTTGTGCCTCACACCTCTGTGCGAGCTGTGTGCTGTGTTTGCCTTTTAATTAAGTTGAACAAAAAATATTGTCAACGCATTCTTTAACTTAGCAACAATTCCAGGCAGCCTGACCTTGAGCCGAGTAACGGCAGCAAAACGCGATCAGTCCAAAAGATACAGTCTATCTGCGAATCAACTTTCAACGCTCAGCTCAGACGGAAAATGAAAGTCGGAATATTTTGCAAAACACAAAAATTTTGTTTTAATGGCCTCAAACTGCAGTGCGGCTCAAACAAAGTTATTACCGGCTATGGCCTAAGCTTTGTTTGCCTTTCTGGCTCATGGCGAAAAACCCACATGACCAGATCGGCCCCAGATTTGCCCCAGCATCTGTTTTTAGCCTCAGCATTAGCCCCCAACCACATGGCCAAATTGCAGACTGGCGGGCCAGGAGTAGTTGCCCAATCTCGGCTAAGATGCTGCATAATTAGCTATAATTTGTGAGCCAGCGAAGTGAAAGTCCAGGCTGAACCCCAGTTGGGATCATCTATCGGCCGGCTTCATCTCCATCGCGAACTCATCTGCCATAGTTGGATGTCAAAGGAGCAAAGCGAATGGCTGGACATGCAGATGAGACATTTAGTGGGGTCATTACTGGATAGGAAAATATTTCCTGATTTGTATTTGCAAGTTGACCAAACCAAATTGGTGGGGCGACATTTAAGACGACATGTTCACATATTTGTTTTTGGATATAAGCAAGTAAAAACTGCATTTTTAAGGCACATTCCAAAAATAATATGGTTAAATAATAAATTAATAAAAATTCTACTTATTTAATAATTTGACTCAATAAATTGAAAGCATCATAAATAATTATAAATTACATAATTCAATAATAAGTATTTATTAACTATTTTTGCTTTTACCAATTGTTATCTAATTTTTGTAGAGATATATAATAAATTTAATAAATAAAATAAGTTAAACTAAATAAATTTATAAATATATATATAATATACTATATTTATAAAGTATTTATAAAAAGCTACAAATCTGGTTTATCAACTATAGAATCTAGGTTATTCTTTGTGGTTTTATGTTTTTATTGCTGGTTATATGTTTTTTCTTTGTTCAGTGGAATAAGATTCGAATATGCTCCAATGTAGTTTTCCTCAACCAAATAAAATTAAATATCATATTAACTGATATATTACAAATCTAATTTATCAATTTTTAATTATGGAAAGTTAGTGTTGGTAGACATAAATATTTTGATTGTACTTTAATTTTCTTTACTATTAAAATGTGTTTATTATTCGTTAAGTGAAAAAAGGTAACAATACTGCATGCTTTTAACAATGTCCCAATGTAATTTTCCCCAGCCATAAAAAAGTGATTTTATATGACCCGTAGAGCGAGAGAAGTGAGTGATAAACAATGTCAAGCTCAGATTTTATTGGACTCTTCCAGACCTTTCCCCCGGATAGCAAGTCATCGACTGGGTCCGTCATCAAAAGTCGCATCATTATGATCATTGTCATCGTGCTGATCATTAGAGTGACCCAGAAGAATGCATTTGCATGTGGCCGGGCATCAACAGCTCCATTTCCATCTCCATTTTCACAGTCACATCCACATCCACATCCATTTTCCGCTCGTGATCGCGGTGCGTCTTTTGCCTTTGTGTGTCAGTTGCATTTACAGCTACGACAAAAAAGCATTTCAGAGTTTTTCATCTCTATTTTATGATCCCAGCTAACGGTTTTTGGGGCATTTCCCGATGATGAAAACTCTTTCTTCGTCTGTTTCTGTTTTCTGTATTTCTTTTTTTTTTTTTTAGAGAGGCCTAGCAGAGAATTGACTCTGTTTTAAGTACAACAATAAATCGAGTCTTGAAGAGCTGAGAAATCGGGGGGGGGAAACCACCCACGTAACCGTCGAAGACAACTTCATAATTCACTCAGAGAAGTATTTTCTTTTATTTTTGTGTTTTTTTTTTCCAGCCTAGTACCCCAGCTTCAATCTCAATCTCAGCCTACGGATGAATCCCCAAGTACATAAGTAGGTGGCGGGCTGTGCTATCCACGAGATACTTCGTGCGTATAGGAATTGTGCTCAATTTCCACAATCCACAACCACACACACTGCGACACTCGATGGGTCTTATCAACACAGAAGCATCATCTTGCACAGCATGCTTTTATCTCTCTCTCAGTTTGAGTCGTTTGAGAACAGGCGTTCAGAAATCGCCAGCAGCTCACTCCACTCACAGAAATCGGGGGGTACGAATTGGATTGGAGGCGGTTCGTCTATATATATATATTAGCTGGAAACGCAACGGCTCTCGGGTTCTCTCGTTACTCGACACTGGGTTCTCACTTCTGGGTTCTCACTTCAGGGTTCTCAGTTCTGGATTTTCAGTTCTGGATTCTCATGGGTAAATGGGTGTAGGCTCTTTCTCTCCACTTGCCAGTATTGCCAAATATACGGAGGAGCACGGGACGAAATGTGCGAAAACTGGAAATGGAGGAGCTAAGCTAAGCTGTGGAATACAAAAGCCACAGGGAAACCCAAACTCACACACACACACATACACACACACACACACACACACACTCTTTAGCCAAAAGGAAGTCCAGGAATGAGGCTGTGATTCAGGGGAAGCCGGAAGGAGGGGGGCAATGTGCTCAGAGACAAGCGCAAATGAATTGAAATGAGGCGAGATGCAGTCGCAGAAACAGCAGCTAAGGCAGAAGCTCATACAGGGAGGACTCCATGGACAAAACCTGGAAAATAAGGGAGACTCACTGGGAATCAATTTCATGGAAATCGTCTTACATATATGACTGTTCATAATAAACAGACACCAGAAAAAGCTTTTAACTTTGGATTTATCCAACCTTTAAAATATTTGTTTTGAAATAATTTCTAGGTCTTGGTAATTATAATTATTATCCCATTCTTTAAGCAACATTAAAAACTATATATCTATTTCATTATGTAACCGTCTTACTTTTACGTTTCCTTAATCCTTTTATAAACTGAAGAAAAAATTCTTGCAATATTGTTTAATATATTTCAGAAAACTTTAATGAATAAAACTTTTTGGTTATGAAATTTTAAGAAAATTAATTTTATTGTAGTTGTTTGATACCTGATTTATTTTCTTAAAGCCACTCTTCCAATTTATTTATTTTATCAACTAATTTGTAATTTGTACCCCTATTTCAAAGTTGTTAATATGGTCATTCAAAAACCAAGGACATTTTATTATAGTAATAATGTATTTAGATAAAAAACTAATTGTTGCTTCTTGCTAATCCATATTTATAATTTTTATAGAGTTCTTCTTTTGGAAAGGTGCACCCTGATGAGTGTCCACTGTATATAAATCCACAGACGGAACCTCGGGCCTCGGTCGCAGTGTCGTCTCTGTCCCCATATCTGTTTCTCTGTTGCTGTTTCGGTGCTCGGTTTTTAGTCTCGGCCACTTGGCAGCTGTGTGCGGCAACTGAGTTTGGCTGGGTTGAGTGTGAGCAGCTTAAAAAGCAGCGGCAGCCACTCCAGCCCCTCCCCGAATGGCCCCCTTCCCCGGTTTTCACCCCTCGATTCTCGAGAAGCGGAGCTTCTAATGCATTGGGGCTGGCGTAATAAGCGCAGTTTTTGTTTGAAAATAAGAATCACGACAAACAGAGAGGGGGAGACCAGGAAAATGTGGGGTCTTGAAGATTGCACTCGTGGAATACATATATGACTATATGCTTGTGTCTGTATATTAGATGAAATCATTCAAATTTGTTGAGTTTTCTTTGAGAGCAAAGTTTTCGCTGCAAGTCAGAGACAATAAAGCCATCCCCAAACTCGCTAAAAACGAAGTTTTGGAGGGGTTTTCGGGGGCTGCTACTTTATCGCGAAAGCCCAAAGTATGCACTTAACACAGTTTCATCAACTCTGCTTCCCAGCATCTCTGTCGCTCCTTCGCCGGCTGAGAATATCGCTCATTTTCAATAAAAATAGCTTAAAATTGTAACAGGCGAACAGCAGGGAAAAAAGTGAGAACTTTGTAAAGAACAGGGAGGAGCGAAGAGACAAGTGCCAAATGATGACGCTTGGAAATGGCCTCGCTCTCTTCCCGGTTTAGGTTTTAGTTTTAGTTTGGGGGGAAGTGCAACGGCGACTTGAAAGTTTTTTGTGTGCCAAAGTCTATTCTGCGAAGAGAGCAGTTGCACTGGGAGAAAATGCATCTAAGATTTTCGAAGATTTTTCTATTTCACAATAAGTTGTAAATATATTTACAATACACTTCATCGCTAGAAAATAAGATTAAATTCAGTTATACATTATGTTATATAAATATCTTTATATCGATTTTTCGTCAATAGACTATAATTCCTAGCTTATTTTATTAAGAATAAATAAATATATTGCAGTTTTAGCATAAGTATATAATTGTTTAACGTTTTAAAGTCCAAGGGGTCATTTGTGTTCAAGCCATTTGAGATAACACCAAAATACAAATGCACAAACATTATAATCGGTCAAAACACCTATTATATTTTATATTTGTTTTTATTATCTTTATATTTGTATGCTTACATTTTATTTAACTGATAGCTTATCCAAACAAATCTTGCTATAAAAGTAAACCATTTGAATAACAAGTATGAAATGTACACTGCTTACCGATAGGATTTTATATTAATATTTTGTGTTATAATAGATTTGCCAGCAAGGTATATTAATAGGATTATAAAGGAGGCCAAAAATATACGTTTTTTTGTGTGTTTTTTTCAGTGTACCCCATCCCTTATTCACTTAGAGAATGCAGAGAGCTGTGCGACTGGCACTTGCTGCTGCTTTCCTGCTTTCGCGAGCGCCGCAGATGCAGATGCAGCAACATCAGCAGCAGCAAAGTAGCAACATCGCAGCGGCAACATCTCAACAGCATCAGCAGCAATTCGCATCTTCTGTTGGCACGTTTTTACTTCCGGTTCGTGACAGTCGAGGGGGCAGAGGGGAGGGGCTGCCGGGGGGGAGGGGGGAGGAAGCGAATTCCGATCCCAGTCGAGTGGTTTGTTTGGCTGCTGCATTTTTTGGAGCGCTCTGTTAGTCGCTTTGTTGTTGTCGCTGCACGTTTGCGGTCGTTGGCTTCGTTCTCGCATCGCATTTGTTTTTGCGTTTTGTTCTGAAGCAACAGCGGATGCTGCGGCTGCATCTCTCCCCTGCTTGCCACAAATCTGTATCTCGGCTGTAGGTGGAGTTGCAGCAGCAGCAGCATCGGCATCAGTAAGCCGTAAGCAGCTGTCAGTGGCTGTGGATGTCTGAGGATGCTCACCACACTCCGCTGCGTCGCCTCAATGGCGTTTCGCAACCGAAAGTGTTGCCCATCGCATTCTAGATGGCAGATTAAGTGGCGTTTTGTAAGCACAAGTACATAAGAGATCAGCATGGCATTGAGTACATAAAATCATAGATATCTTAAATATATTTATCAAGCGGTTTTGCATTCTTATTTAAGAAGTCACTTAATTACAAAATATATCTGGAATTTCCAAAGATTCGATTTTGCATTTAAATAAAAATAGCTAAATTAAAAATGTACAATTAGGTGAAAAGTAAGTGTATATCAGAGATAAAAGTAAATTATTCATAAAATGGTTAATAATTGTTTTTGATTTGTCAATATTTGTTGTATAAGTTAATGTCTTCCAATGTTTTTGGCCATTGAATTGAACATTATTTTTGTTAATTATTTTTTAAACGTTATTGGTCTAAAAATTGACAAACAGATTTGAAGGACATACAATTTTTGGCAGGGGAAGCTATCAAATCACATTATTTTTTAATTACTAATATCAAACAGTACGTTTGTTTGTTGTTTTTATAGTTTGCATATAAGGAACATCTGGCAACTCTGATTAAAATTATATAGCCCATCAAAAATGATTGCCAATTTTTTTATCGTAAAAGTGAATTGTCTGTAAAAAGGTTAATAATAAAGGTTCAGGAAATATTTATACTTAAACTCTTATTCCCTCTTTCTCCTGTACAGAATAGTTTTCAATATTTGTGTTTGTATATAAAGTAATTTATTGGGATTTCATTAATCGTATATGTTTACCTAAATTCCACTACACCTACATTACCGCCATGCCAATTTCCTTCTGTCCTCCAAGTCGTATACGCAATGTTAGCGACAGGTCTCAACTTAACTATTCAAGTGCCTGATTAATTGGCAACAAGTGTTTGGCTCCTGTCCCGAGTGACTGGCTGAGAAAAGGTCTCGATTCTCACCTCACCGCCGCAAGTGCCGATCGTGCTGTTGAACATGGCGTATGCGCAATGTTGTTTTTTTGCCTCAACTTCCAGTTCTTTGGCGGGCCAAAGCGGTACGGCCAAAACAACATAATTAAGTATTTATTTATTTACGATTTTGGGCAACAACCACTACAACGATTTGAATGCAACAACTTTGGTGTATTGGCGTTTTGCAGCTTCAATTTCAATTTCAAACTTCGACTGTGTTGCCACAATTGCTCATTTTGTTGGCTGCTTTGTGGCAACCTTGTGCTAAATTTTCCAAAACGTTGAGCCTCGTCGCCGTCGTCAGCACCCAGCCACCAAAAGTACGAAATACAAAACACAAAACCGAAAAGACGAAAACCAAAAACCGACAAAAAACTAAAGAAAACGAAAAAAAAAAGAAAAACACTATAAAACAGAAAAGAAAAACAAACTCTGTTGCAACTCTCTGCCAAACAGCAGCAGCAACAATTGAAGCTGGCGATAAATGTCAGTCAAAGCTCCGGCCACGCCCCCCGGCCCCAGCCGCCCCCAATATTGGCTGACGCATAACTGGAAAAGCTGCGGCACAGAGTCACAGCAAGATTTTCCACTGCGATCGCATTATTTATGCTTATGAGCCAATGTATCTATCGGATACAGATGACGCTGCCACCGCCGTTGAGTCGCTTTATTAATTTCCAACGGCTCGTGAGATTGACACCATTTACGAGTCAGAAATGATGACGACACCGCGGGGCCTCGAGAATAGTGTATGGATAGCCTGGCGGGGTGCTCAAAAGAACTATGCAAATTTAATCACGTAATGCTTGGAATATATCTCTTGTTTTACCATTTAAAGTTCGGCATATTGGTAAGCTATTATTTCCAGCAAGGAAACTGCAATGAAGGAAGATTAACATTATGGGAACACTATAAATTGCTACCAACCAAACAATTGCATAACCATTTTTAGTTATGACCTGTTTATTTATGCTTGAATACAAATTATTTTCATCCAGACTCGATGTTGAATTCCTTTTTGTTTGGAAGCATTTTAATATTGGTGTGTGGTGCAGATCTCTTTCCAAATTTTCAAAAAAAATTGCTTTGCAGAAAAGTGACCGAAAACCTCTATTTCTAAGCCCATAACTTTTCTTACAGACATCCGATTTCAAAACGGCATACTTCTAAATAATCGTGGTTAAATTTTCTAAAAAACTGTGTTTTCAGTTTGTTTTGTATTTTGGGGTCGATTTTCCGTCATTTTAATGATGTTACCCCTTTCCAAATTTCCGAAAAATGGCTTAGTAGAAAAGTCACCTAAAATCTGCACTTCTGGGCCCATAACTTTTCTTACATACATCCGATTTCAAAGTGGCATACCTCTAAATGATTGTGGTTTAATTCTCTAAACAAATGTATCTTTAGTTTGGTTTCAATTTTTGGGTCGATTTTTCGTTATTTTATTTCCAAATTTACGAAAAACGGCTTTGCAGAAAAGTTACGTATTACCTGGACTTCTAAGCCCATAACTTTTCTTACAGACATCCGATTTCAAAGTCGCATACATCTAAATGTTCGTGGTTTAATCCTCTAAAAAACTGTATCTTCACTTTGGTTTGAAATTTTAGATCTATTTTTCGTCATTTTTATGATATTGCCCCTTTCCAAATTTTTGAAAAATGGCTTTGCTAAAAAGTGACAAAAAACCTGCACTTCTAAGCTCATAACTTTTCTTAGAGACTTCCGATTTCAAAGTGTCATACCTCTAAATGATTGTGGTTTAATTATCTAAAAACCTGTATCTTTACTTTGTTATCAATTTTCAAAAAATCGCTTTTCCGAGAAGTGTCCAAAAATAAGCACCAAGCCCATAACTTTTTAACTTATAAATAATTATGACTTAAAAGAAATGGTCTTTGCGGAAAAATGTCCAAAAACTGCACTCTAAGCCCATAACGATTTTTTGTGTAATTTCAACTGTGAAATTTTATGCGAGTCATCGAAACAAGCGACGTTTCAAATGAATTGTCTTTGTCTTGTAATTTCGTAGTTGCATAGCTCAGCCGATGGCCATGCACTTGGCATATGAAAAGCTTCAATTAACGCATTGGAAAATCCGAGGAAAATCAACCGCTTCGACTGAAGAAATTTTAAAGAAAACCTCTATACCACATATTGCAATACCCTCTTTTGAGAAAAACAAAAGCGATTCCGTTAGCCATACCGAAATGTTTAAAAATTGGAACTTAACCTTTCGGAAAGTGTAAACTGGTGGAATCGTTGCGGTAGGAAATTACTTTAATTTGCTGATCCCCATTGTTGGTGCGGCTCTGGCAAAACTTGGCTAACTGAATGAGTGAGCGAGTGGATGAGTGAGTGACTGGACTGGACTGGCTGACTGCTTGACTGGCGGCCACATGTTTTCACATGATTTCCACACGACGGACAGGTGAAAAGCAAGGTAAAAGAAAACCAAGTACAAGACCAAGACCAAATCGAGACGGCAAAGATTCACTGGAGCAAGAAAAAGAAACCGGGCGGGAAAAAACACAAAAATGGAACCCATAGGGAATGTTCGGTGGAAAAGTGTTGACTTCTCTGCGGGCTAAGGCTGGAAAGCCAAGAGTCAAGCCGAAGATTTGACGCGTTGTCTGGGTAATTCCTATAGAGAATGAGTTACGAGGAGACAGAGTGGATAGATTTAACTTCAGGCAAAGTTTCCTCTTCACTTTCCTCCCCGGGGACCCAGACAATTGATCTATCACATTGAAATTGCTGCGTTGAGTGGAGCTTGTCTCGTTTTGTTTTGGCTCGCAAAGGCGTTCTTTTACTTCCTTCTTTTCTCGGTTTAATTGTTTCTTAAAATGCAAATTTTGAATAATTATGAGAAGGGGAAATCCACCGGTTTCGATGACTGACAACTGATTTGTGTTGACTTAAAGTAGCGACCTTCTCCATGGATAATGGAATAAGATGAGTGGGCATTAACAATAGAAAACCAGGGGAATTCAGCGGAAGAAATCAGGGATTTTATTGGGTGGGATTTGGGTTGAACGAAAATAGAAAACAATAGATTAGAAATACAAAAGCAAAAAGGATTCATTTAAATATAATTTTGTGGTGGCTGATTATCAACTTATTTCCATTATCTTGTGTTTTGAAATAAAGCCTTTCAAACTTAATTACTTTTTAAGAAACTTAAAATATTTATATAAAACATGATAACAACATTACAATCGCTTCTAAAGGAAAGGAAAATAAAAGTAAAAACAGAATGTCAAAAATGTACATCTGTTAAAAATTTATTTTCTTGTAAACTGCCTTACATGAAATTAGCAGTTCTACCTGCTCTTTATCCCATCATTGCCTGGGAACTTTTTCGCCTTTAGCTTTAGCCCTCGAGTGCCTCAAGGTCATTTGCGACCGTTGCTGCGCTGAGTCCATAAATATGCATGTCCGATATGGCGGCATATTACAATATTACAATACTTATCTCGGTCTCAACAGAACCCGCCCTAGAACCTACACATAACCACTTTATATATAGTGAGTGCGAGTTTGAATCTCAATCTGAATCTGAGTGCAGAGACGAGTGCCTGACTACAATCGTAAATAGTTCATTGCCCCTCTTAGGGCGAGACAATCGTAGGAAAAGGGGGATGCCAGGCTACTTTGGGACGACTCCAAGACGCACACACACAGCTGCAGATACTTCACACAGATAATTACGATTGCGGTCAAAATAATGACATTGTTAGTTTAATATTTACGTTTATATTCACATATTATTAAATTAAATAATAGGTATTTTTCTAGGATTTTATATATCAGTTTATTGGTATTTTTTTTACGGCAGACATTTAATGTTTTTATTTATATTTAAAACTAATATATTCTATCTTATATTTTTTATTGGCAGAACCAATAGTTTAAATATCGCTCTAATGAGTTTTCTTATTTGAAAAAAATTTATCCATTTCCAGAAAAGGTTAAATTTAATATATTAATTTAATAGTCAAACAATTTAAAAATTGTTGTTTTCAAAGGATATACTCTATATATTATATATATTATTTTTGTTGTTATCTGACATTTTCTTGGCACCACATTTAATTACCATTTTGACCACTGCTGTACACAACTATGACTCGTTGACTGCAGTTCATAAATCTTGGCCCTTAGTACTTGCTGATACATTCTTTTTCTGGCTTCTTCGCTGATCCTCCGCCTTTTTTTTTTTTTGCTGCTCATTGTTTCGGACTTTCAGCTACCAGTTTATGATGACTATTTTAATATTAAACTAATGAATGCGTCGCAGGCACGCCGACTGCAACTGGCTTACACCACTCGCCCCGCTTCATAGACCAATGCTCGCTGTAGAGAAAAAATATATTTATGAAAATTTTCCCTGCCACTTTGCGAGACGGTCGACTGTCGACCCTTTTTGGAATTACAGACCATTGCTAATTTATGCGCCTTTTGTATGATTTTTCATTTGAGTTTTTACTTTTCTTTTGGTGCGGCGAGGGTATTCCCCATTTCCCTCGGCCATTTCCTATCCCATGTCCATCCTTGGCTTGAAGTTTGTTTTGTGCTCCGCTTCCACAAACTCGCACTCGAATTCACTTATATTTACTCATATGCGATGTGGCAGCCGCAAGGAAGTTCATCAGAAGCGCTTTTCTACGAGGGGCGGGTTGTCTAGGGGGTTTGGTCGCACTAATTGCATGATGGCCCATGTAATGGGCAGAAGCTGGGCGTGGCATATCGCATAATGTGTGTATACAGTTGATAGACATGAATGGGAAAGTTTGTTTTCGGCAAATGAGTCCGAAACACGGATTAAAATAAGGGAACAAAGGAATATGTAATGGATACAAGACGAAATTGAAGTGCATTAAGGGAAAGGAAGTTTAAATTAATAAGGGGATGCGCCAAAACTAGACAGCCTTAAGCTGCAGGACTTTAAAATGTATTTTAAAGTTATTTACTTAGTTCCCTGATATGTTAATATGGTTTAAAACTTTTTATTCCTCATTCAACAATTATTAAATTGGGATCCGGAAGTTATTCAGCTATGCCTTTTAAATTAAACTTTTAAGGCATAGTTAAAACAAGTACCTCTTTTTCATCAACACCAAAATCAGTATGTACATATCTAGTTTGTTTTTTCAATCAAATAAAAATGTTCTCTATTTATTGAGTTATATATTTATCCTATAAAGATTAAAGATTAAAGATTTTGATAGTAACAAATATCAACTAGTATCTGGTTGATATTTGTAACTATCAAAATCAAATAAAAATTAACTTTTCCTTAAGGCAAATAGAGTTCTTATTTACTAAAAAACGTTTTACTATAAAATTGGTATTAATGATGAGAAGTGAGCTATTCTTGCCTCTATTCGATTTTCCGATTCCCCTCCCACTCCTGATGCTCCTCATCATTGAGGGCTGTTAAATTTAGTGCCTCCACTTCAATTTTAATTACGATCCAACGCCAGAGCAGACTTCTTCGGGAAGGGACTAGGAAAATCGGAGATGCACTGGAGGTGGGGAAAAGTGAGAGCGAGACTCCCTGAATCGCATTCAGTATCTGTTGCACACATGTTATTGGGGCCCTGCCACCCATTTTCCCCCTATATCACCAACACCCCTCCAACCACCGAATCCATCGTTTGCCTTCTTTGTTTGGTAGACAATTTAACATATTTGGGAATTCATTGCACTTTCTTTTATTAATACGCACACTCGGAACAAGGCGAAGTCGAAGTCGAGAACTCGCCCTCTGAGTTCGTCTGCAACATGTGTAAGTGCATGTCTCTCATCCCACTCTTTACAGACTACACCGAAAATAAATATTGGTCTTTCAAAATAGTTTTCGTAGATTAAGCTATTTTTAGTTTCGTTAGTTTTGTGGTTACATATCAAGAAACAGTTGAAAAATTTGATTAAATTATCTTTTTTTAAGTATTAATGCATAAGGTATTCGCTGTTTTTGTTTGTTTATCATTTATAGAAATTTATAAATAAGAATCTATTAAAATTACATTATTTTTATTTCAATTTGTTTCTTTAATATGTCTAAAATACTTTTGAACTTGGAAAACATATTTTTTAAAAGTAGTTTTTGAATGTCAACAACTTTATTTAATGTCTATAAGATCCTTTTGAACTTCTGATATACAAAAAAAATTTAAAATTATAAAAAACATTGTTTTTAGGTTACCAGTAATTTCTTTCAGTGTCGCCATCCCTATTTTCCAGAACGTATCTTTGTGTCTGCCTAAATTTAGTCGCATTCCAGACTATTTTCGATGCCGTTGCTTCCCGGCATCTGTTGCTGGGTCTATGCCTTGATTGTTCCAATTTTGGTTATGGCCAATGATGGCAAGCCATTGATAAAAATAGAGGAGATCATCCCCTACTTGCCCCCTTTGCAACTGCTCCCTTTCTGTCTCTTACCAGAGATATCAATGGGGATATCCATCAGAAGGCCATTTTGGGGGGTTATTTCGAGGGGAAAATGAGGCGAAAATGGAAACTTATCTGCTAATCGCACATCTGTTTGTCACATGAATAAGGTTGGGTGGTGGATGACATGAAGTCATTCATGACACACGTGTGCATTGTCTCTGAGCCAAGTTTGGCCTCAGTCAGCTAAAACTGATAGCAGCCAAACAACTTTTAATAGATGTTCTGGCTCCCATGCAGTCCATTAAGTCCCCACCTCTTTGGTTTACTCATTGCAATTGTTTCTCATAAATTGTTTGGCTAATGAGCAGCGCACGCCAATTCAAAAGCGGTGACAAAAAGCTATTTGCTGGTAGGTGGCGATATAAAGGTTGTAAATTATGCCATTAAATCTTTAAATATTTTAATAAATAATTTTTTTAAAACGCAAATTCTTTGAATTATTAATATATTAACTAATAAAATATTAGTCATCGTAAATTGATTTTGAACTATTATGCTTTTGGCAATAGTTAATTGAGTTCAAACAAACTCATAAATAAAACATTTTACCAATCACTGGTTAAATTAAATTAAAGTTTTATTTTTATAAAATCTTTTAGATGTCTAGATCCTATTTTAAGCTAAACTATCTACAGCTTTAAAAGCGAACCTCGCCAATTAATTTATGCAACTCAATTCTACCCCTTGTTCTACGAGTTAGATCTTCTCAGGCAGCTGCACAAATTGCGCAAATTGGTTTGAAACAAATGTAAATATTTATTAAAATTGCGCAAGATGCAAGGCCCCACCTCAACCTCCCAGAATTACAATTCGCCTCCCCCTTTTTTCCCACCCAGTTTTGTAAATCACTCAAATGTGCACTGGATGATGATGATCGAGCTAAGCTTTAAATGGCATGATAATAATCACGAACAAGCGAACAATTCAGTTCATTGCATGTGCGGGTGTTGTGATCACTGACTGAAAGAGAGGGAAATTATGAACGAATACACTTAAAAAAATTGTATTATGTTACAGTTAAGCCAAGTACTTACAGCAATTAAATATTAAGAATTTTAATAAAAAGAATCGCATTCAAAAGAATAAAGTATAGAGATAAAATTAATACTTATAGATACTTATATGAAACTACACAATTAATTTAATATTTATTTAGATACGTTTTTAATCTTTTGGGAAACAAGAAAAGAATTTTGTTTGAAAAATAAATTTCATAAAATCAGCCATTGTTATTTTCACCAATTTTTTGTTCAGTGCAGCGAAATCATGTGACTGAGCTTGGATCTTTGTCTGTCTCTCAAATCCGATAATCATCATTGCAAATAAATATTTATGCGTATGAGTAATCAAAAATCAACAACAAAACTGTCACATTCCGTTTACATTTATGAGATTTTCCTGATTTATGAGAACAAAAATGAAACAAATAAAGTTTTGCCAGACCATAAAACTTCCCAACAAAGTTCTGAATTCATATAATTACCTAAGTGGGGGGGAGGTGCCTTTAAAGTGGAGAACAATCAGCGAATGATACAATTTCTCACTCTCAACGAAAAGTTGTCGTGTCGTCATTATCAGTTCCAAAAGGTGAACAGCGGGAAGAAAAGCTGATGACGCTCCAGCGATTTTCACATTAGATTAAATATTTTTCATTTCAACTTTTTTCATTTTTGAGGTCAAACTTTGCCGAGGGGGGTGTGGTGCAGCAAAAATAAGAAAAAATAAAAACTCTTGGGTAACAAAATGTTCGTTGTTGTTGCTAATACAATAATTGTTGTTGCGGAAGCGGATGCAAAAACACACAGAAAAAAACAAAGCTGGAGAAGGCAGAAGACAGACAAGTTGAAAGGCAAACATGAAGTGCCAGCTACGACGATCACTTATATAGATATAGAAACGTCTGCCCAGTTGGCAAGCAACAACAATGATAATAATAACTGAAGCAGCTAATTTCTCAGAGGGTGAGGTGAACAAGGTTGGAAATCGGGGAAAAAAAGGGGGAAATCGGGCATCCCAACGGAGAGACCTTGCCTTTGGCCAAGAAGTCTGTCTCAGTCCCAGCGAATGAAATGAATTTCCATTGTCTTAAATATATGTTTTTTTTTCTGGCTTCCTTGGCTCTTGTTACTGTTGTTATTGTTGTTGCTCTCATTGTTTTTAGCGTTGTTGATAATGCTGTTGTTGTTGCTGCTGCTGTTGATGGCTGCCTCGCCCAAAGGCCAAGATCGTCGTCATATTAGCGTCCAAAAGTCAACTTTGCTTCGTCGCTTCTTCAGCGCCAACACAATATTGCATAGTGGTAAAATAATCATACGAAATTGGGAAAATATTGGGAATTAAAAAAGAACTTAAATCGATCATTTTTCGTTTATTTCTACCGGAATATATTTAATCTCCCAAACATGTAATGAATTGCACGAAAAAAGTATTGTGAGATTTACTATTTAATATCATAATACCATTATACCTTTTTTCCTATTTCAATATTTTTACAAAAACCCCATATAAGAAAGTGTATCATTTTTTATTTTTAAAAATACCAAAATATGTAATTTATTATATTTATTATATTAGTCAAATATAAATATATAAAATAATCCCTTTTTTATCTTTTAAAAAAGCTCATTGCTTTTATAGCCCTGTTTTTAATTTAAACTTATTTAATACCTATATAAACATATATAGAAAATGCATTCCCATCCACTGTTCTCCATTTCCAGGGCGGCTTTTCAAAAGCTACAAAAAAAAAACGAGGAACAAGAAAAGAAAAAAAAAAACAAAAACCGAAATAAGCGACTGAGAAATATGTATGCGTATAATGTAAATTCCGCAAAGTGCGATGGACAAGCGATGCTTGAAATTAAAATAGGGTCATTAAGCGGCCCATGGTGTGAGCTTCGGTCGCGAAGAGGGGGCGACACAAGGGCGCAGGGGCGGGGTTTGGGAGGGGGAGGGTGCGGCAGCTGCCTGGGGAAGTCGTGGGCTTTCGGGCTGGTCTGGTCTGGTTCGCCTCGTAATTGCTCTCTTGGCCATACAAATTTCTCAACAATTATTTTACGAAATGTTTTTCAATCTTTCCCGACTGCGGCCGTAGATCGTCTTGCATTAGGTTTTCCATAAGCAAAAGTGTGAAGCGGCGAAACGGGGAAACGGCAGCGGGAACCGCTTTAAACCGACTCAAATCCACCCAAGTCGGCTCCACTCAGCTCCACAATTCAGCTGAACTGAGATCGGCCCAAGACTGCCATATAATTATGATCGTTTGCTGTTGTAATACCCCAAGTGATTGTTGCCACCACCGGTGGCTGCAGTTGTGTTGCATTGGCCTGACATTGGCATTTGTTTAGTAATTATAGAAATATCTCTATGTGCGCATAGTTTATATAGTCAATAAGGTCTCCAAAGACTCGAGAGTGATCGGATGACGTCTCAATGCTGTTTCATTGGGCAGAAATCGCAGCGAGTCGGTAAATAGCAAAGAAATATGAAAAAATACTTAACAATAAGGCAAACAAAGGCAAGGTCTATAAGGTGTTTAAGTACGTTGAGTTTTGGTAGTGCGAGAATCTTGCATGGAAAATCACTGTGAAACAAGTAAGGTAATGCATCTTACTTCATGAAGTGTTATTTTTTGTTATTTACAAAAACACTATACTTTTTTTGGGTTATAAGAACTGTTTTTGGCTTTAATATATTATTTGACCTATGACTTTAACCTGGTCAAACGAATTTTATTAAACTGAAAGGTGCTTTATTTGTTTTTTTCTTTTTGGTTGCACATGCTTAAAGTTTTTGGCAGTTTCCTAACATCTTTCAATGAAATACACTTTCGACAGCAGTAGCATACTAAATCTTTACATTTATTATAAGAGTTTATTTCTTATTTAAATAAAATGGATTTAATTCTCCTTCGATAAATACAAAACACCATGTTTTAAAACGTAATTATTTTTATAGCTTAATGATTAGTCTAATTGTCTAATATTCTCAAGATAATAATTGCATTTTAAAAATTTAATCATTACTCCCTTAAAATTTGTATTCCACTCCTTTTAGGATAAAAAACTAGTTCATTTTTAATTTAATTAACAACTTCTGCAATGTACACCTTTATTAAATTAAAATATTTTCTGCTTTTGTAAGCAATATTTGATCAAGTCGATGTTGTTACCTTAAGTGGAGGATTATTCGAAAAAAGGTGCGAAGCTGCCAAATGAGTAACGTGCGGCCAACAAATTTACAGTTGTTCATAAGGCGGTTGCTCGTGTTGTTGTCGCCTGTTATGGTTGTTGTCGTTGTTGTCGTTGTCACTGTGGTTGTTGGTCGCATAAAAACCAGTAAGTGATTTCACAGAGTCGCCTGCCAACGAGCGGACCGGGCAAAACTAACAATCTTTGAGTTGAAAGAGAGAAACACAAAATTTGTAACATATTCGACCAAAAAGGCAGAAAAAATATTTAAGTTTTTTTTTGTTTTCTTTTTGTTATTCAGCGGTGCTTGGTTTTTGTTTTTACACAAAAGCCAGCGGTGGTGGTAGTTGGTTCATTGAACTCGCCGGCGTCTTGGACTCTGACTGACTTATTGAATGAGTGAGACTGCAGCAGCAGCAGCAGCAGCAGCAGCAGCAGTGCAACAGCAACAGCAGCAACAGCCCCAAAATGCAGCAACAACATCGAAGTCTGCACAGATTATGTCACACATTTTCAGATTGGGGGAGTGCCGAGGGTGGGTAAGGGGGCCAGGGGGATGTTGCACTCGTGGTAGCCATGTTACAACATCAATTGCTCGCGCCAGACAACAACAACAACAACAACAACTGCGACCCAATGGAAATTGTATCTCACAGATAGTTTTTGTATCTGTATCGCCTTGTCGGGGGCGCATAGAATGAATCACATATGAGTCAAGAAAATATCTGCGAGCATATGTATTTCCCTATGACTGAAATCGGAGGGTGGAAAACCTACATCTGAAAGTGACAGTATCAATCTGAGGTCATTATCCCAGGCCAAGAACGCTACTCACTTTCTTTTTCCATGAAAAGCTAAGAAGTTGTGGGGAAATACATTTTTCTTGGGTTGCTTCTGTTTGAGATCTGGATATAATTGAAGTGAATTAATCATAAGGAAATATTTATTTAAGAATGTAATGCATGTGGTTTATTTATAAATTAAATCTTAAATATGTTGGAATGGGATCTAGAAAAGAGGAATGTATTTATAAAAAAGTAAATATCATTGTAATCATGTAAAATTAATTGAATTTATAGTAATTTAAGAAGTTTTTAATGCTAACGCATTTAAGTTTTTACAATCATTTAAAGGTTAATTGATGATATTTTCAATTAATTTTGATATTATTAGGATCTATTTCATAATTATGATAGATTTAAATTGAAAAACAAAATATTAAAACTTTCATATGTTCGAAATATTCTTTAAAATTCTCAGCTTAACCCCATTTCTATGTAGTACCATTTGACATTTCCCTAGACATCTCCAAATTACATAATCAACTTCCTGGCAACGCTTTGGCCCTCTATCGCTGGTTGTATCTGCATCCGTATCTGTATCTGTGCCTCCTCCTCCGCCATTGTTCAGATTCGGGTGTCTGCAGTGGCGAGTGGGGCAAATAAGTGAAAGTCAAATGGTATTGACGCATTGAGCGCTTGAACAAATTAACTGCGCAATGAGCAACAGCAACAACCACACATACGCATTTGGATTGTGTATCTGTGTACCTCCGGCTGCAACTATTTGTATCTTTTGTTGGCTGGAGCCGGGCTATTTGTTTTTCTATTTTTTTGTTTTTTTTTTTTTTTGGCAAATTAATTTCAGCCTCTCTCTCGCTAGGAAGATTATTAAATCTCAAATTGAAGACTGCGAAAGGGAAACAAGTTTCGATTTATGCAATGCTCGAGGCTTTCGAAAAGTGTTGATTCATTTGGTCAATCTTATCAGCGGGAAATGCTCGATAAGATGAGGTAATTTCAGCTGAGTCAGTGGCTATGGTAGTGTAGTGTGTCTCGAACCAGAATCGTTCCAAGATATCCTTGGCCGATAACCAAACCGATTCGATGGCCAATAAAATGCTAATTGCCGGATAACGAGAAGCGTGAGCGTGAGCAAATTAATGTAATTAATGCGACAAGATCGAATTTGATTTGCGCCCCAAATCGTTTTGTAATTCAAATGTGGCATGCTGTTCGATTTGTGGCACTTGAATCGGATAAAAGTATCTGCAAGATATTTCGGCAGGTGTTTGCTTCGAGCTCTTTGCGTTGTAGGGGGCGTGGCAGGCAGAACTTTCACAAATTAATAACACTTTGGTTTTTTGGAGCATCGCCCGGGTTCAACACACTAAGCCGCGACCAAAGATTCGAGCGAACTTGGAGAGCGGCACTTTAATTGAATTCGCGAGGTGAACAGACGGCGAAAGAGTGGGGAGATGTGAAAGGGTTGGGGAGCAGCTGGCGGGCCGCAATTTCCAAGAATCCGCCGCTCGGAAGACATATTCCATGGGTATGTATCTTTGTATCCGCCAAGTGTACGGCGACCGTAAACGAGACGGCAGGCACAAGCAAATAAAGTGAGTTTGAGCAGAAAAAAAAGCAGGGAAGCAAAATGAGCAAATCGGTGAAATAATAATAAGGAATGGATACCCTGGCGAAAAGGGGTTTCCTGAAGGCGGTGAGGAATGTCTCGTTAACGACCGAAAAGAACAGTTCTGTTTTCAGTTAGAGAAAGGGTTACAAGATTAATGGTTAACTTTAATGAGTTGAGTTTATATTACGAACAAATAAAAGTCCTTTTCAAAAAACAATATTTGCCTTTTCTTTAGCGGCTCATTGTATATATTTGAAAAAAAAGAAAAAGAAAAAAAAAGAAGAAAAGAAAAAAAAGAAATGAATGTACTAGTCATTTTTTTTTCTTTTTAAAAAATAATTATTTATTCAGTATAAAGTATAATATTATTAGTCCTATTTTAAGAAATGCTAAAGAAACAGGAATGATAAAAACGTAAGTGGTAATGTTAAATGTTAAATTGGTATATTTATTTTTATATTTTTTAAACTTTTTTTTTTGATGACTTTTGTTTTTAAAAATTTTGAAGTTCTTATGTATTGTAAAGTTATTTTTCCAATTTTTTCCTACGCTAAAAATTTAACTAATAAAGTCAAATGGTAATGGCTTAATAACATAATTAATAATTTCTTTTGAATAACTACTACATTAACTCAGTTCTCTAAGTAGAACGGAAATAAGTTCAGTAATTCATGGCAAGTGGATTGGCTTATTCTCGAAACTCGTTACTTGGTCAATGGCTTTTGCCTAGAAGAAGGGGGCGTGGTCTTAATCTCTCCTTGAGGGCAGGCAGCATCATCATCCGACAGACTGAAATAGTCTGCCAGACGGAAAGTCTGTCTCTTTGTAGTTCACTGTACTTCTTACCCCTTCGCGCCGTCGTCTTTGTTTTTTTCTTGGGGCTTTGGTAATTTGTAAATTGGTTCATAATTCGTTTGTTTGCTCGGTGGTCCCCACCCCCGTTCTTTTCTTACATCTTCTCGGCTACTTTTTTCCAGCTTCAGCTCCTGGGTACCCCCCCCCCTCTCTTCCCCCTTTGGAGACATTGCGTTCGTTGGCTTCTTTTGTCTGTTTTTCAGTGGTACAAAAAAAAACAAAAAAAAAAAAAAAGGGGGAGGACGGTTGGTTTGGACTGGTAACCATCTAAAAGCTAACAAAATGAAATGGGCACAATCAACTAACTGTAAATACTTTTTGTTTTCATCTTTTTTTTCGCTGTTCCTTCTTTGTTTCTCTTCTTTGCGTTTAAGACGCGCTATAATTTTCTATTTCTCGATTTCTCACGAGACTTTGTCTCATTGTCTCCACGCCTCGAAATGTACAAGAAATGTTTGATTTGCATATTTTCGACACTCGCTAATTAATAAACGACTAGCGGGCAAAATAAACGAACGCAAAAGGCAAACGAATTCTGCACTCAGGCGGAATGTTAAAGGTCAAAAAGCTTCCGACAAGGCAATTAGATCATCCGAAACCGATTTTGTGAAGACTTTGAAATCTATTACGTAATGGGATTGGTTTGCCACTTCAAAAACCAGTCTTCAAAATCATTACACACATGATTGTTAGGGCAAACATTTTAGGAGTTATAAAGTTTAGCCAGATTTTTTAACAGATTTTTCAAGGAATATTAAATATAGATACATTTTTTATACATATGTATTATTTCTTATTTTTGGAATGTTAGTTAAATATTTTATTGCCTTTCAATCTCTAGCGGTAATTTTAAGATTGACCAGCAATTAAAAGAAATTGAAATTAATACTTATACAAAATATTGATTGGCTTATATTTATATTTTATAATAAATGAAAAAAACTAATCCAAAACAACTAAAAACTGAAAAGCTAAAAAACCTAACGGCCAAAATCTCCCAATAATCTAACATATTTTATGTGTACCGATCTTAGTATTTATTTATTAAAGAAAGAACTAACCCATAAAAAATCAATAAATTGCAGTAACCAAATGTTGCCTTTCCCTCGCCGTTAAACTTTTAAATGTGCAGTTCGGAAGGAGGTCAGCGGGAAGGTTAATGCCAATTTACGTCAACAAATGCCCAGACATGCCATCTAAATCGAGCCAGCCGAACCAAGTCAAACCAATTCGATTTGCAAGCAGAGCGAGACTCTTTCTCCCAGCCCCTCTGGTGCTTTCTCCCAGCTCCAAACCTCCAGAGCTCGAGATCAGTGAGAATAAGTCAAATGCTTGGGCAGTAATAAATAGAAGGGGATCGGAGGAAAGTGCAGGCAAACGAGCCAACGAGCCAGCGAGGAGAATCCCAAGAAAACCCCCCTTTTTCTCCCCTCCATTTCCATCTGGAAAGAATACCCATGCCCCCTGGTAATCCCCTCTATTTCGCTCTTTCTCCGTCTGTCAGCAAAACCCTCTTCGATCGGCAAACAAGCCGAACAAAACGCTTCCTCAACTGCCTAGCGGATTTACAATGGATGCGCAGCCAAAAGGAGGCGAAAGGAGTGATCCAGGGGGAGGTACTGCACTGAAAGAAACCCAAACTGATTTAGCCTGTTTTTATACTCTCTATGGCAAACAAAACTAGCTCAGCATAATATGATTTGGTTTTAGAAATTCAAAATAAAATAATATATTCCAATACCAATTGTTTCGTTTTTGCAACAAAAATGTAGTAGATCATCGGTTCAAACAATTATTGCTTTAATTGCTGAGAATATATTAAATAAAGTTTATAGTTCTTTGCTAAAAAGAGTGTTCTTAAATGTTAATCAATATTCAATGGATTATTATTACAGATCTCTTTTGGCATAATTTAGAAAAATTAATTTTAATAAAGTTAATGTTGTATCCTATATTATTGTAAATTAGTTTAACCTGTAGATTATTCATATAAATACCTATTTAAACGTGATTATTTAAACATCTTATTATAAGAGTGAATAAATAAAAACCATTACGGAAGTGCATTGAATTTCAATTGATTTTTTTCCAGTGTATCCCAACCAATTGAGAGCAAGAGGGAAGCAAGTGGTGAGCGCCGGATTAGAGGCAAAGAGTGCGTCGCGGAGTGGTATGGTATATAGTATGGTGTACGAGGATGGAATGCTTCGCTGGTCTCGGGGGCCAGAAATTGGCAAACAATAAAAGCCGTCAAAAAGTGCAGCCAACAGCAAATAGGAAAAGCAATAGCCAGAGAAAAATAGAGGGGCGCAGAGAGGAAGGGGGCAAAGAAAGAAAAAACAGTTTGAAAAGTTGATTGTTTAGTTGGAGTTGGAGCATAAAAAATGTTAGCTACACACAACAACGAAAAAAAAGAAGCAGAAAACCAAAAAACAACGGCGTAGGAAAAAAAAGCACAAAAAAGTGGAGCGTCGATTGGAGTTGTAGAGAAAATGGTTTTCCATCACAGTGAGAACAAGGATGGGTTGGGGTGCTGAAATAGAGGAGATCTGGGGGTTATGCAGTTCGGCCTGGCCAGTGCATCGAGAACGGGGCCCAGCTTTCTCAGGAGATGTCTGAACCTTGGCTCAGACACATGTATGGACTATTATCATATTAGCCAACTAACAGGGCGAGGGAATAAGTGAAGGCGATGGTCCGTAATCGATGCATTGCTGCAGAGAGGAGATAATAAATAAATACAAAAGCCATTTTCCTTGTTAAAGTAAGGAAATGACCAACACTTTACTAAAATTATTTGTTTTTTAAGCTCAAAGAAAAGGTTTCCATATTCTTAAATTCAATTTTGCATCTTTATATACCTTTTACTAATATTTTTAAGCTGATAAAAATAGCTTAGCGATGAAATATTATCTTTCTGAGTTTGGTATTTGGTAAAAACAAAATAACCAAAATAAAATGTGGTGAATTATTTGTGTTTTAAACATGGCTTTCCCAACTAACAATTTTATGGCTTGTTTTATCAGTCAATATAATAAAAAAGCTCAAAAACAATGTGAGAATGGATAACAAAAATTGTAAATACTGCTTTTTTTCTTATATTACAAAAACTCATTTTAGAAATTCTTAGTAGTAATTTAAAATAACAAAAATATTACTCTTGGTACTACCAAGTTCATTTATTTGGCAAATCATATCCAACAACTTGAGATCTCAATCAATTTAGATAGATCTTCAGTCACGCTGTCATCTCTAGCTGCCTGTGACTTGGTGAAAGATACATTTCAGCTCTTGTCAGAAAGCAGGCACTGGCCAAGTCTTGGGCATGGAAAAACAGACAAATGTGACGGAAGAAAGCGCTTGGAGAGGAGATTCCCGGGGTACCGGGAAGTGAGTGGGGAGTGGGCAAATGCCGTTGACTGACTGACATTTTTTGCACTTTTTCTTATATTTTTTTGATGACGACGCAGGCCGAAGTGTGGCCTGCAAATGCATAAAACTCGAAGCTCGCCGAGATATATACATACTATACTATATGCGGTGGATCGGGATCGGGATCGGGATGGGGGAAGATCATGAAGATCTCCGAGAGAGTGGGAACTGAGATACAGTGGGGCTCAAGTTGAAGTTGAAGCTGGAAGCATTTTGCCAGTGATTTGCTGCTGACAACAACAGCAACGAGCACAGCAACAACCACACAACAACGACGACGTTGTAGCAATTGAATTTTTGCACGTCGCCCATGAAGTTGTTTGTTTGCCTGGCATCGCTTGGCTCCTCAAAAAACACCCTTACCCCACCGCTTTTTCGTACCCCCTTATACTGCGGAAAAATCTGGTTGCATATTTAAAACAAATAATTTAGGCCATCATTAATCACTTTGAGTGATATATATGCAATCAAAAAATCTGAATAAATTTAATTTAGAAAAGTTGATTTAAGCTGAAAAAAAATATTGAAAGTTTTACAATTTTTATTGTTAACCAAATTGTTTATTTTATTTCACATTAAAGATACAATTTACGATACCAATTTAAAATGTTTTTAGTATGGTAATAAGTATTTAATTTTAAATTTTGTAGCTTTTTAACCTTAGTTAAATAAATAATATCAAAGCTGTTATTATAAAATTATATTCAATTGCTTTTTAGAATACTTTTTTAATTATGTTTATTTCATACCATAAACAGCATTAAAATTGTTCAAATTTAATGCTAAGTTTCAGTTTCGTATATAATTTCAAGTAATAAGTATTAATTTCAAGGATAATTAAAAATTTTTTCTTAGTGCACCGTTATTGTTGCTGCTGCACTTGGATGAAAAATTGTAGAAGCTGTTAACGAAATCCAGCAACAACAACACATGGCCAACTGTTTGTACGGCTGATTGTGTTTGTTGTTGCTGGCTTTGCGCATATTTATGTTGGCTTTGAGTTACCGTTAGACGGTTATATGGCGGATTACATTTGGCGCTGCTGATGGCAAATTATCTGTGCCACAGTCGAACAAGAGTTAAAAAAGTTGGGCGATCCGCGGGAGCAGAGCCAGAATGTGGATGTGGCCACGATGACGATGATTGAGTTTCCAGAAAATGGATAATGGAGTTTTATTCTTGCCAGCTGTCTATCTCTCTAATGCATCCTATTATTTATGTATCTTTATAATTGACCATCAATCTATGGCACTCTTTTAACCTCTCGGAATCTATAAAAATATTTTATAATCCTGCTTAGTTCTTGACTGAGTTCCTTGGCATATACAAATGGTAATAAATATTTCTTCAAATGTATCTGTTTCTTTAATTTTTTAATACATATTTCTAATATACCTACACTTATTTACTTAATTTGCAATGTTGTTATAATTATATATTATGAATAAATCTTTAGAAAAGATAGTTTAATGATGCTCTTTGAAATGAGTTTGAAAATCTTATTTAATAAAAAATATAATTTTATTAAAGTAAAAACTGTAAAAACCTTAAAAAATTCACCTACTATTCTTTATTACCATATCGTGTTGATTAGTCAACCAGTTGTTCGTTATAATCTATTTAGTCAACCCCTAGGTAAACAAAATTCCGTGTTATTCTATATAAGTTAGTGGAGAAATTTGATTTGAGCCACTATCCAAAGAAATAGAGACCAGGAGACTTCCCTATAAAGAGACGATGCTACCAATCTACTTAAACCTATTGCTGTTCATGCCTGCAGCTTTACTAAGCTTGATACATGTATATTTAAATTTATAAACAATTGGTTGAGTTTTAAATATTTACTCATCCCGAATAATGCAATATGAATAAAAATAAATTTTAATTATGTAAATTGTGTTTTTATGGTTTGGTTTTTTAGTTGAAATCAGTTAAAAATTAAAAAATCTTTTGAGTTCTTCAACCATAACTCATTACCTTTGCCATATTACATTTTGATTAACTGTCAGTTACCAATTTTTAATTCTAAGTCGACTTTTGAAACCTATTAAAACGTGCAAAGCTTTTGTTTTTAACAATGGTTATTTACTTTACTTTAGTAAAAAAAAGGTTTAAAATATTTATAAATAATTTGTTCCGCTAAATTTGTATCCGTACCTTATTGATTAGCATAAAATTTATAATTTTTTGCTATACAGTCTGGTAATAACAATAGATCTCAAACTATTCCCTAGGGACCTAGAAGCCGAGAAACAATCTATAAAATCAGAATGCGAACAATCTTCAATAACGTGCTGCTGTTTACGTCATTTGCCTTAGTGAACATAACACATATTTTGTTTGGTCTATGTAGAAGATTAAACCTTTGTGGACAAAAGAAACATTAAGTTAAGCATAAAAATGTGAATGATTTTGAGTTACAAATACCATTATTTTTAAATCAAAATCATATTTGAAGTAAATTTAAAAAAATGTATTATGTTGTGCATTATTGGGGAAACATTTTTAGTTTTCTGTGATTTCAAGAAACTTAAGATACGTTTTTGTTTTATTTTTATTGAAGTGTCTTTACATTAATAATCCATTCACTTCTCTCTGTTTAATTGCGGTCAATTCATAATCGCCAAAATGGGATTCCCATTTCCATGCCTGTCCTAATAAAAGCAATTGACCTCCTGGGGGATAATCAAATCAGGCAAATCTTCTATTTTCTAAATGTAAACATCTCTCTCCATTCTACGTTTAACTTACTACGTAGCTTGATACACGTTTATTTAAATCTATAACAAATTAGTTTAGTTTCCAAACTGTTTCAAGGCGACATTTATAAAAACAAAAAAAAACCTGGCTTTTGTTTTTAACAATTGTTATTCTAAAAAGATTTTAATTGCATTTAAGCTGAGAATAGTCTCTCTTTTTTTTCATACCATATTTTAAAAAATAATTACAAATAATTTGTTCCGCAAATTCTTTATCCGTATCTTATTGATTACTCTAACATTCATTGTTTTTTGCTATAAAATCTAGTGATAGAAGTAGATTTCAAACTAATCGCCACGGACCTAGAAGCCAAGAAACGGACACAAAAAATCAGAATGCGACCAAGCTTCAATAATTTATTGCTGCTTACATCAATTGCTTTAGTGAACGCGATGTATTATTCTGTTTTATGTAATTCAGTAAACTTTTGTAAATATTAGACCTTTAAAGTTGAGTTCTGTCAGAATTTAAGGTTGTAAATAACTTTTTGAATCATGAAATAAACAAAGTTGTTTATCATATAAAATGGAAATATTTGGTTTTAGTTTTAATTTTTGGCGATTCTTTCTATTAAAAATGTCTTTATCCTCCTGTCTTTTTACTATGCCATTCATAATCCATTCACTTCATCATGTTTAACTACGGTCAATTGCCAGTCGTCAAATTGGGAATCCCATTCCCATGCATGCCCTAGAAATAGCAAAATAGACCTCCTGGGGGATAACAACACCGGGGCTAATGATAGGTACCCCCCCTTTTTGCTATTTTCTGGTGTGAACATCTCGCTCCGTTCAACTTTCAACTTACATTTTTGCGACTTTCGCAGCAAGTGACACACAAAACGTACAGAAATAAGAAAAAGGAAAGGCCTCCGCCGATTTAATGCCCCTTCTCTGATCCCCTCACCCATCTGCGAACTGACTTTTTGACGCTCATTTCGCACAAGACTTTCAAATGGCTAAGACTCAAACTCAAAACTAAAACTCTGGCAAAGCCAAACGGCGAGTTGACTTGGCCATTGGCGATCTTTGCAGTGAGCTTTGAAATTCGAGTATCGAGTATTTGTTTCTGACTTTAAAGCCCGGGCCTCTGATGTTCGGGCGACTCGTAAAACTATTGGCCATTATTATCTTTTGGCTCTGTCTGTTGGCCGCTGTTGTTGCTGGTAATTGTTGCCGCTTTTCGGCTGTTGTGCTTTATTGTTTTATTTTTGTTTTGCCCGACGTCGGCATCTGAAAAGAAGGTCGCACAAGGTGGTCCACCATCCACATCGAGGTGAGCCGTTATCGTTACCCTAGCTTTTGGTCCGGATCTATACCTGTATCGATCAGGAGAAAAATGCTCTAAATCAGAGGAATATGGCTGTGAATGGTTCAAGGAGATAAGTGAAAAATCAGACCTCAAAGCAGACCTCTTTCAACAGCAAAGCTAGATAAAGTCTTAATGTATTTTGTATTTTACGTAATATTTATTAAAAAATTGGTCTAATGTTATAAAATAATAAAGACTTTATTGGTCTCATATAATTTATGGAACTAAGCCTGGTTTCTATAAATTTGTGTTTTATTTTGTTTTATAATAATGTTGGTAAGGTAATGAAAGGTTTAAGTTTTTCTTGATGAATAATTTAGATCTATTTTAAGGGATCCTATTGGAATTAACGATTGTTAATGTTGGATTTTGCTAGAGCATTTCGAATTCGGTGCTTCCTATGTACGGCTTTCATCTTGTATTATTTTCGTTTCATTTGTCTTTAAAATTAATGTGCCAGATTTGAAAACCTGTAACGTCAGCTGGCTCAGTGTCCGCCGCTCAGTCACAGTTTCTGTTTGTGATTTTCTGGCTTAGAGCGGAGAAGTTGCCGAGTTAACTGAAAGAAACTAAACTGAAAGAATGGCCAGCTCTCCAACATTTTTTCACTCTGGCAGCTGCAATTGATTTTCACTTGGATTTCTTTTTTATTTGGGCGATCACCTCAGAAAAGAGAGAAGAGATGGAAGACTTGCCCCGTTTTCCTTGCCTGTCGCTCACTTTTTTGCTTGGCATTGATGGATTAATCGGGCGGTGGGGGGTTAAGGGGGTCTCCGTCACACTCTGATATTTGTCGCTATTTTTTTTTCGGCTGCCGTGTTTTCAGTTTTGTCTTCATCGCAGCTATTTTTTTTTGACAAATTGCTTTGGAGTCAGCGTAGGTGCCTCGCGAATTTGGCCAAAATTTTATGTTTTTTTTCTGCATAATTGAATTTGTTTTCGAGGTCACCAAAAGCCAGACAAATGTTTAATAAACTGAACCTTAGAGCTTTGCGAAACCGAGCGTTGGTTTTTTGGCTTTACTTGGTTTTCGTTGTCGATCGCAGATCGTTGCAGTTGTCAATCAAAAAGTCAAATTCCAAGCTGCCAAAGGTGCGCAATTTGTCTTTCAACTGCAATTGAGACGAAAAGCGAATGTGACATGGTCAGCAGCAGCGGTGGAAAATGCAATAAAGCAATCGAAAAGCGGCCGAGAATGCAATGGGATCGACATTGCGCATACGCCGCGTGTGTCTCAGAGTCTCTGGCCATCTGATATAGTCGGTAATAAGCCGGTTGCATGGCCTCAACAATCGACTATCGACTATTGACAGTGCAGGAATGCCGCCCGAATATGACAATCGCCAATAACGCTAACTACATGTCCAACTTGAGTGATTAACCCACTAAGCCCCTATAAAATAAAGATAAATGCATTTATACTCAGGATGAAGACACCTATTTTGTATCTATCAAATATTTATGGCTTATAAACAACGTCGTTATCCAAGTAAATCATTAAAAATGTATATTAGGGGATTAAAAATGTGATTAAAAATGGTATTAGTTACTATTTTAATTTTAGTTAGCAAGCTTGGAATTTTATATTATATTTACATTCACATTCACATTCTCATACTCATGTTTATTTTTTCTTAAAATTTTTCCAGATACATAATTACTATTTATAACGTCTTAAAATGGAAAATAAATCAACATTATGTCGTAACTGACAAGATTTCCTTTGAAATCTTACATAAATTAAACTCAATAAATCTTAATTTACTCACGGTACATTCCATTAAGGTTCAATTTGTAATCCCATTTAATTCAATATACCGTAAAATCTCGAGAGAACTTCTTACTTCTTCGCTAATCCCATTAATATCACAGGCCAACAACTATCACCAATGGGTTAATGGTACCAGTGTTGCGCTGACAGTTTACAAGTTATTCAAACGCAAATGTTTAACAATAAGCAAATAATTCTCTGTGCACATGTCACACAAATCAAAGGCCTGGCCAAAGGGGGAAATTCGAGGGATTTTGCGGACCAACTGGCTGGCCAACTCCCAAGGGGCCAACTCCATTTCGGCCAACTCCATTCCGGCCAAAAGCCATTCAATCGCTATGCAAATCAAAGCGAACTGCGTAATGAGCCGCAACCGTAACCAAAAACGAGGCGGGAATCGAAGTTGGGAGACTCAGTGCCCCGCTGTTTGCCACTTGACTTACATGTGTTTGCCGCTGATTGCTTTAATGGGTCACCACTGTACTGGTTGGGACACATGTGTGTGCTAACGGTAAACTGGTTTCGATGACATAGCGCATAACACCCCAGTATAGTACTCCATGGCACTCGAATGCCCGCACAACTCACACAATCCGACAAATGCCAATTGCCCAATGTTTCCCGCTGACCCGCTCGTCGCTATTCTCCATTCGCTATTCGCTTTTCGTATTTCGATGGGCCCATGACATATTAGCAAAGGTTTTGCCAGCCATTTATGACTCCAATGGCCGCCGATTTCATTTAGGGCCAGGCCAAGCTAATCGCAAGTATTTCTGGTCGCCAGTCAACAGTTGCAACATCCATGCGGTCTGTCACGATCCTGAAGGCGAGGAAATCAAACGAAATAAAAGTCGACTGAGGCTCAGCATATGTGAGGGAACCTCAAAAAAGAAAATTTTTGCAGCTGCTTAGATACTCTTTAATATGCACCACCTTAATGGAATTATATTAAGGTTTTTATCATTTTTATTGAACTAATGGCTTAAACATTTTTTGTTAAAATACATAAGCATTTAGAAAGCACTATCACGAAAGCTTATGAGTTTTATCGTTTGTTTGAATTGTATTACAATTTTGACTAGAATAATAACTACATATTTATTTAAAATATATTTTTAAAAGTATTAATAATTTTTTTCTAAAATGTTAAATTTGTAAGAATTGCAATCACTAACTGTTGTTATTAAAATTATCAAGAGGATTTTGTAAAATCACCCAATTTGCAAGTAAATAATTAATGCTCAATCATTTAATAAAATTTATATTTTGAAGAAACATAAATATAACAAAATTATCCACATAGAATGGCCTAACACAAAAATAAAATTTGTTCAATATTGAAACGACAAATTTTTTTAACTGTCAAACGTTTGTTAAGAAGTAAATGGCTTTATATGATATTATATTTGAACTTTAAATAAAAGTACAAGAGACATGAGACCGATCAAGTCAAATTTAACCCGGACACTGTTCTTTTATTACGATATCAAATGTCTATCCAAATTAAGATACCCCCTTCAAGGGTATTGAGAAACTCAGCACAATCTGTTGAGGTGCCATGCGGAGTTATGGTTATGTGAACAAGCAACAACAAGCAATGCAACAACTGCAGCAAGCAAAAACAATCGGTGGCAGCGGCAGCAACAAATATCGCATTGAAAATCGCTGCAAATGAGGCAGCGTGAAAAATGCGCGACTGTCGAAATTGTTTTTTTTTTTTTTTGGTAAAAATATCAGGCAACTTGGAAAGGGGTTAGTGGGGGCGCGAGGGTAAGCACTTGCAATCGGTTAAGCATTCACATGGGAAAACGACGGGCAGCAGTCAACAGTCAGCAGGTTGCCGAGCCCAGCAGCAACTGCAATATCAACCGCAGCAACTGCAACTGCAACTGCAACAGCAACAGCAGCAAAAGGCAGCGACAGCAGCAACATTTTGACAGCTCTTGCAGGAATTGCAACTTTATTTCACTTTCGACCAGCAAATATTTCCAACAATATTTCCACCAAATGTCAGACTCGCTAAATGTGACATAAGAGAAGGGCGAGGAAAAAAGCTCACCACTTTAACCCTAAGCAACTTTCCCAGGGGTTCAGCTTCAGGCGTTATACACAATTTACTTTAAATTTCTTAAAGAAAATCAAAATTTTTTTAAAAAGAATGTAACTATTTACTCACAAAATAACTAAAGGCCTGAATAATTTTAATATGAATATTATTTTAATATTAATAATATTTTAATATGAAAACATATTACAATTCATTTTGTAAATAAATAAAATGTAATTTGTTTAAGTTTTTACTATCATCTATAATTGTTAGAATTATTATTAAGAGTTGAGTTGGAATTCATTAATAAACATTTATCTACGTTTAAATATATTTAACTATTAAAGTTTTATGCTTGTTTTAAGTTATTTACACATTCTAGCAATAATTTAAAAGTTTTTAAGTATACACCAAAGAATCTCAATTAATTTACCTTCTTCATTTTGTACACTTGTCGTTTGAAATGATCTGGCCCCCAATAGAGTTATAACTGTTTGAAAACAAATGACTATTAATTTATTTCCTATACAAGCCTGTCTTTTCCGCCTTGGGCCTCCAAAAAGAGTATAAAAATGGCAATACGTTGCATGCATGGTCTATTTAGTCCATAGATCAGGGGAACAATTTGCGGGGCTTGGAGTTGCTTGACATATTTGTCATGCGTGGCCAAGCGCAGACCAAAAAATATTCCCACGTTAATTTTTTGGCATTTTTTTTTTATTTTTTGCTTAATTGAATTCATTTGGCCGAGTGGAAATGTAAAGAGATAAAATAACATAAAGCCAAATGGACTGCAAAAGCAGAAAAGCCAAGCTGGTGAAACCATTTATCATTATTGGCAGAGATCGTTGGCCATATTTAGTCGTATTTATTGGCAAAACAAATTGATTAATTGATCTGGCATTTGCATGCGGCTCTCGTCTTAATGAGAACTTGACGTCTCATTGAGAACTGTTGCCCCCAGCCAGATGATCGATGAATGGATGCAAAGGTGCTGGAACGGATGAATGAACGGGAAGTTATTGGGTTGGTTGCCAAAAAAACAGGAGACAATGCACTGGGAAAAAAAGAAAAGAAAATCAGGTAAATTTCTGTTAATGATTTGCAACAGAAATTACAGAAAAATTATGGTTCGTCAATATTTTAAAATACATTTTTAAATGGTAATCATTACCGAATTTATGTCCTCGGATAAAATATCCTATCGCAGTATTTGAAGAACTCTTAACTTAAGTACTTACATTTAGCCAATTCTTGTTAGGTTTATAATATTATTATTTTTAATAATTCAATTTAAAGCTTATTCATAGGCAAAATCTTCAAAGAGACAATTTCAGTATAGTTTTATGTTAGTAAAATTACAAGGGACTTAATAGACATCCAGTAATAATTTTAAAATATATATTTTTGTTAGTTTTGCTTTCTTAAAACTAGGTTTCTATATAACCTTATGCATATTTAATTCCAAATTTGAATGGTTTTTTCCGCGTGTAATTGGTAAGTGACCCAGCGGAGGCGCATGCGTAACAACTCGAAGCGGTAGCCCAGAAATCGATGTCAGGGACAGTTGAAAGCGCACGAACCTCGCCTGCCCGTCGACTTGTCCTCTCACCTGGGATCGATCACCTGCGTTTTGAACTCCAGATTCATTAATCACGGCTTCGATCGACGGAAGGGGCAGAGAGTGCCAAAGGCAGATGTTGTGTGATCAGGGGGAAAAACTTCATTCAAGTGCGCTTGAAGCGCCAAAAATAATGTTCGCTGCTTGCTCGCTTATTTGTTTGTTGGCTTTGTGTTTGATTACATAATCCAAACAAATCACGAGAAACTATAACAAATTTAGATTGAAGTCGCTGATGAGATACTCTAATAAATAGGGTACGCATGCAAATGGGAGACCAACTTAAATATACTAAATTGTTATTTTTTGTTGAGTAGGTCCTAGAGTTTTAAATATAGTTCAGGTGTTAATTTTTTTGTAGCTGCCTTAGTTTTTATTACATTTTTTTATTTATTGCTTTAACTTATTTAGTTAAATTGTGGTATGTATATTACTTTTATTTATCGTTTTATTGGTAGATCTTGAAGTAACAGAATCATTTCATCTATTTATTTTGGTTTTGACTTTAAACACAAATAAAATATTAGAAACTAAGATGTTTAAAATGAGTTGTTTTTTTATAATTGAATTATTATTAAAACTTAATTGGAAAATAGTAATAATCTTGTAGGTAATGTACAAAAAACAAACTTATCTCCTTACCAAAACCATTTCATTATACTTTGTATTCAGTAGCTCCAATTTCGTGATATGTGAGATATCATTTGATTACATGCTGGCTCCAAAGAAAGCGTATATAAGTCACTTATTAAAGCCATTTCCCAACTGATTCGATCAGCAAATGTAGCCTTCAATTGCGGTTTGGGGAGAGTCTTTCGACATCAACCCACCGAGGTTTTCGCCGTGGCCACTCGAGCCTGAGCCTGTGTTAATACTGTTAACTGGCCCGGGGGTGTCCGTAGTTCACTGCACCACTTGCGTTGGCTTCCGGACAAGGCCGCCTCGAATCTCGCCGGTTGGCACTAGCTCCAGCGGTATAAAAGTGAAACTGCGACCTGGCAAAGTCATCAGTTCGACGCTTTGGCTCATCTCCATCAGGTCAACATGAAAATCTTTGTCTGTTTGCTGGCTGTGGCCGCTGTGGCTCAAGCAGGATTCATCGGAGGAATCGGCGGAGGTGGTGGTGGTGGTGGCTCATCCCACGGAGGCTACAGTGGTGGTGGCTCTTCCCACGGAGGCTACAGTGGTGGTGGATCCTCCCATGGCGGCGGAGATGGTGGCTACAGTTATGGCGGCGGCGGTGGCTCTGATCATGGCTCCGATCATCATGGCGGTGGTGGCTCTCCACCAGTCAAAGTCATCAAAGTGATCCACGAATCCGCTCCATCTGGTGGTGCTGGAGGCTGGCAATCCGGAGGAGGCGGTGGTGGCGGCGGCGGCTGGTCTGCTGGCGGTGGACATGGCGGCGGTGGTGCCCAGGAGATCAAGATCATTAAGATCATCTCGCAGCAGGGTTCGTCTGGAGGTCATGGAGGCGGTGGCGGCTATGGCGGATCTTCCGGAGGATATGGAGGCGCTTCCAGCGGCGGTTGGTCGTCGGGAGGAGCACCCAGCGGAGGCTGGTCATCTGGAGGATCATCCAGCGGTGGCTGGTCATCGGGAGGAGCTTCCAGCGGTGGTTGGTCCTCTGGAGGAGGCGGTGCTGAGGCCCCTGCTGCCGTGAAGATCATCAAAATCATCTCGGAATCGGACTCTGGAGCGGGAGATTCCGGTGGATATGGTGGTGGATACGGTGGAGCTTCCAGCGGTGGCTACAGTGGAGCTTCCAGCGGTGGCTATGGAGGTGCTTCCAGTGGTGGCTGGTCTTCCGGTGGCGCCTCCAGTGGCGGTTGGTCCTCGGGTGGTTCCTCCAGCGGAGGCTGGGCTCCCCAAAGCGGTGGCAGCTGGTAATTGTGATAACCCGTGATTTCATTGTTCTCATTCCGCCACCCATTGTCTTCATCTCATTCCCATTCTCTGTTATATTGCCCCCATTCCAACATATTTGTTAAATAAAAGTTTTCTGTTTGATCATTTCCCAAAAAAAAAAGGAGTGTTTAATTTGCCAACCTCTAGCGGAGAAGGAAAAAAAAAAGGAGCAACCCAAGAAATCCTTTTACAACTTTTCAATTTAAAACAGAAAACTCTGCGATGGAAAAAAACCCACCATTCCTAGCTCCTTTTTCCTCTCTAAGAAGCACACTTAAGCGTTAAGTAATAAAATGCAAGCAAAGCTGGGCAAAAAACAAAAAAAAAAAACAAAAAGGAGCAGTCAAGATGGGATAGGGAAGTGGGAAAATAAAGGGAAAACTGTCGGAAAATATGTAAAATATCACTTTTGACTAGCCGGGAAAGTCTAGCCACCCCCAAGGAGCCGGTTTTCTCACAGCGGGCGGTGGTGGCAAGTGGGTGGGTCACAAGGTTGGGTCGGGATTCATTGGGTTGCATGTATAAAAATATATTTTCCATATAAATCTAACAAAGAACGTGTTCGGGTTACTTGATTAGGGCCACCAAAGAGTGGGCAAAACATTTTCAGCTTTTCTTTGCTTTTTCTTTTCCTTTTTTTTCCTTTTCGATGTAGAGCAGGGGAAAATGGAGTGTCGAAGAAAAGGATAAAAGACGGACTGGGTTTCTTTTCGGTTTCCTTGAACATTTACACAATGAATACAAAGATAGAACTTTATATACACACTCAGAGAAGTGAGCAATTTGTTGCTTGGAGGGCATAAGCCGATATGATAGGTTTGATTTTCTGTATTGATTTATCGAAAGGAAGTGCATATTTTCACTCCCAGTTGTTTTCTTTTGGGCATTTTCCATCGACTCAATTGCGCAATTTTTCGGCTGGGAAAGAATTATAAAAACAATCATTAAACATATTTATTCTCTCCCACTCAATAGCCATCAACTTGTTGCCGGCATTGTAAACAAACAATCGGAACATTCCTGCCCAAAAACAAACATACATACATTACTTTTACTTAATATCCGAAAATTGAATCGAATCTCTAAACAATTTCGTGTACGAAATAATTTTTATGAGTTAAATGGAAATATGTTTTCCATTGAATTCCCGCCCCTGACGCTCTAGATTTATTTTTTCCCCATTGCGTTGATTATATTTGACGGGTGCTTCTTTCCGAAATTTGTTATTATTTTAATTTTACTTATTGACTGATTGTTGCCATTGTTCCTGTCGTTTTTTCAGCACGTGCAGCGGACCAAAAAGTGGAAAATTGCGTGTTTGCCCAAGGACAACAGTGGGTGGATGGCTGGCTGTCTTTTTGGGGGGCCATCTTCGGCGAGTCAACTGTCTGCCGACTTGAACTGTTGACTGAATCGCTTTTCAAGTGTGTTTACTGTGGGCGCGTGTGCATCGACGGCAGCGGATTCTGAATCAGAAACATCAACAAACAAATGCAGAAAACACAATCAGCGAGGCAAAAGCAAACAGTTTAAGCGCCCCTCGGAAGTCGTTATTAAGAATCTCGCCCGCTCCATTTGACTGGATTGTGGATGAAAAAGCCCAAACCTCTAACCAAAAGTAATTTCGATTTGTCTGGCTGATATATAGTATGTTTGCAATGAAGGGATGACGAGCCAGTTACATTTCCATTGATTGAATTTATGAAAAATTTCGTTTTGAAGGAGGTTGACAGACTGCTAAAAAAATTGTTCGGTTTTATTTGTAATTGTATTTTGATTAGAAGGCATGAGTGGTGGTGTTTTGTCTGAAGTTTTTAAATTAATGTTGAACTTCAAAGGTTGTTGACAGGGTTTGACTCGTGTATGTTTTATGTTTGCTCAAAAGGCTTACAAAAAAAATGATATATAAAAACTAAATCTTTGAACTATACTGTGAATTAAACTGCATACAAATAACTAAAAGTCCTCTTCGATATCCCAAAAATATTTAAACATGTTTTAGAATTAAGAAAAAATAAAATAAAAAATTCAGCGTTACTTTGCTGGATTTATAGAACTGAAACATTCAATATCCTTAATAAATTCATTAATTTAAAGCATAAATAAATTTAGTTTCTTTCTATCCACATTTAATATTAGCTTTTAAAGATAATTTATCCTTTTCAATGTTACTTTGTTGGATTTATAAAACTGGAACATTTAATATCTTTAATAATTCAATAACACTACTATCTTTAATAAATGTATAAATTTAAATCATAAATAAATTTAGTTTCTTTATTTCCTCAGTTAATATTAGCTTTTAAATATAATTTAGATGCAAGTGATAAAAAGTATTTGTAATTCCCCCTCTTTTAGCGCCCTAATAACATTTAACAAATGGTTCATTCATCACATCCTCTTTCCGATGGACGTGATTTGTTATTGTCTACTTGCTTAGTTGAGTTTTGAAATTGGTTTGATTTACTCAAGTGAACTGGAGGTGGGGCATGTCGTCCTCTGCCAAGGACCTCTCCTCCTGGTTTATTTTTCGGTCTTTTGTCATTCCGAAGGAGTCTGTCTGGTTGTGTGTGTGTGTGCCAGCCACTATTTTTCTGCGATACTGCCTGCCTGCTGGCGGGATTTCGTCTGGTCGACGACACCGTCAGCGGCACCATTACCCATTACCCATTACCCATCGCCATCAACGGATCGCATCGCCGTCGCCAAAGTCGGGGCTTCCAGACGTGCGCCGCCGTTGTCGCCATTAACTGTCCCACCGACGCCGTCGGCGACGCCTCCACCACGTCCACACCTCCGTGTATCCAAACATCCCGTACCCGTACCTCCGAGTCGCCATCACCGCCACATCACAAGTTGTCGTCTCATCGATTTCCCCACTTTTCTGCCCCCTTCGCTGTGCTCGGCAACCCATTTCGATGTCGCCTTTGTTGGCTGCCAAAACACAGAAACAGCTACGAAATCGTTATAAGTATGGCGAAAAAAGAGAAAAAGTTTTGCGAAAAAAATAAAGAACGCGAAATGTGCAAGCAGAAGAATAAGCAAAGGCAAACAAACAAATATTATTACTAATTCATTTTGGTTCCACTCCTCGTTGCACCCTTTTTTTTGGCAACGCCCACAGTCCAACTATTTTGAACTTTGTTTTCTAAACCTTTTTTTTATTTCTCAGTCTTATAAATTAGTTGGTTGTTTCTTAAGCTATTTATAACTGCGATTTTAGGGCCGTTTACCACTTTAATATAATTACCAGGTGTTATTATTTGTTATTAAGTGTATAACAATAAAATACCTATTAGAAAAAACAAAGATACCAGCCTTTTTCTATAATTAAAAAAAAAAAGAAAGGTTAGAATTTAATAAAAATAAATTTATTGAAATTACATTATTAAATAACACAATTATTTGATAGCATAGTGTTTTCACCTTTATGTGCTTAAATTTATTTATCTAAATAAATTTTATATATTTGCCATACCTATGCGTGACTCTTCTAAATTATATTTAGCTTAAATTCCTTAATTTAGTACAATCTAAAAGAATTCTGTTAATAAAAAAATACATTTCTTGTGAACCAAGTGATCTCTTTTACTTTTTCTTAAAATTAAGTATTTTAATTTTTAATTCCTTCATTGGGTTCTTCTAAATATATTTCATTTATTTATTTACTCAAGGCTCTTTGCTTTAACTTGCTGTAATTCATAAGGAATTATGTCCAAAAATACAAGCATCGTTAACTAGGATTTATTATTATTTTTAGCCCATCTAATTGTTCATAATATTAACTTTTTTAAAGGGTATCCTTTGGGCCAAACTCGCTATTCCCATTTCGCACTTCGTTCGGTTATGGTTAAATGTTTTCAGGTGCGCACTTAGTGATTTGTGCTGCGTGCCCGAGGCCTCCCCCTCCCCCCTTCCCCCTCCCCCACCGAGTACTGAGTACCGAGTACCCATCAATGTCTGGGCCAGTCATAAGTAATTTATCAAGATACAAAATTGCAGTTGCCCGGCGACGCGTCCGCGTCGACGTCTGTCAATGCCAATCAGTGGCTGGCGATATGAGTGAATGATTCCGATTCCCGGCGTGAATGATATCCGAGGTATTTGTCAGGTGGTCGCGCACTCAAGTGATGCCAAATGTCGGCCAGAAATTCGGGTGGTGCGGCGGTGCTGGTGGTTGCCGGTGGTGGTGCAGGATTGCGTGAGGGGGGTGGGGATGTGGATGGGCAGTAATTGGCCAACTGCGATTCCTATCTATTACATATCTCGACCTGAAGGTCGGGGGATATCGGGTTCGGTGTCAATTTAATCGAAGTCAAGGGGAATTGTATGTGCGAAGGTGTGACTTATGGACATCCTGTGATTTATTGGTAATGTTTGTGCAATTTGATATATTGGAAAAGTGAAAGCTGTCATTTACTTCAGTGTGTAATCATCGATGTTTATCGTTTGGAGATTTTCTTTTGAAGTTTTTCCAAGCCAACACATACATTCTATTAATTTTTCAAGTCAATAGGGTTCAAAGATTGAGTTGTATTTTAAAGTGACAGATTTGATTGTCACAAATGAAAATGGTAATCAAATTAAGATTTATAAATGCGATACTTTTAAAAAGTAGCTTAGGCTTATATTAAAAAATATTTACTTATATTAAAAACCTATTCTTTATATATCTGAAATAATACTTTTTTGTAAATAATCCTAGTATTCCGTTACAAATCAAATTTATTTCCAATCTTTTCTTATAGATTTTCCCAAAAAGAAAAGTTATCTTTTAGAAAGTTATCTTTTAATCAATTTTTCTCTGCCAAGCTCAATTAACATTTTACATTTAAAAGTTAGAAACCCCTAGTGATTTCCTCAAGTTACACTTTCATCTGACCAACAAGTAATTTGACTACTGCAAATTCGCACATTCATATAGTAGTAATTCACAAGACCCAAGAAGATTATGCATCTCTTTTTCAGCATTTCCCTATGCGAATCCCCCTCAATTACAATGCAAACTATCAGCAATAAAAGCAAATTTCCTTTAGGATTTTCCATCACACACACGCACACGCATTTTATGTGTGAGCACCAGAGAATTGTAATAATTCTTGTGTGTTTTATTTTGTATGTGGGTCATGTCCTTATGAAATATTCAAATGTCCTGAATTACGTATTTATGCCATTTCCACTCTTTTATTGTTCGGCCTTCGGGTCCCCAAGCAAATCCTTTACCCTTAAAAAACAAAAATCCAATTGTAAATGCGTTCAGTGCCTGCTTATGTGTGTGTGTGTGTGTGTGCGTGTGTGACGGTGTGTTTGTGCCTCAATTCCGTTATTGAAAATTGACCAAATATGTGTGTGAAAGCAGAAGACGGATGGCATGCAAAGTGTTTCCCCCTTTTTTTGGGGAGGGACGTGGGGAAAAAGGAAAATGGGAAATGGGAAATGGGAAATGGACTCGGATGAAGGCAACAAAGCGACAATGACAGCAACAAAAGCTGAGGCAATAAAACACACACGAGGGCATAAAACAAATAAATTGGTAACATTTTCACAATACACACACCCACAAGCCCAATGGCAAACACACGCACACACACGGACATTGGTAAATCCGCAACGGAAGTTGTGCTTTTAAATCGATTTTGATTGATTTTTCTCACTGTCGGAAAATGCCTTTCGGGCACTCATACACACACACACACACAAGAGTATCACCGAGTTTTTCCCTCCTGTTTGTCAATGGCTGTAAAAATAAAATCAAATTGTAAATAATCGAGTCGCAATCGTCGCCTGTTTGTAAATATATATATGAGCATATATTTTTGCTTTTACCCTTTGGCGGTGTTCCACTCAGGAAGAAAAACAAGGCAAAAATATTTTAGAAGATCATAACTACCAGGATATACTCTTTAAAAATAAATTAATAAATTAAATAACAAACTAAAATTTTTAGACATAATTTTATGATTATAAAATGAAAAAAAAAATCATTTCAGCAACTAAACCACTCAACTATAAATTCCCAAACTAATTTTTAATTTATAAAAATGTTTCTAAATATTTCTTGAATAACAATTTATAAAACGAATACTTTAAATAAATAAATGTATAATTCTAAACAAGTTTCATAGCTCTATCAACTCCATTTAGTCAGTAGTTAAATATCAAATAATGGATCATTCCTCACCCAAAAGGGTCAGTCAAAAAAAAATTCACCCTGCTTTTATTTGCACCAAAATTATTTGATTTAACCTTTGCATTCCCCATTCAACATTTCCCCCTTTTCCTTTTAGAATGCACTTTTGAAAACCTTTCGTTCTGTTTAACTTTATTTATTTATGTTTATTGAATGTGTATCGCTTTATTTCAATATCATAAAAAACTTTACACCATCCTGGGCGGAGAAAACAAGCAAACTAAAAGCTCCCACTTACATTTTTAATACAAAATCAATAAATATAAAAATATATAAGCGAGTGGAAAAAAATCATAAATGGATGTGTATGCGCTTGCCAGCTCATACAAAAGCATAACTATTTGTGTGTATGAGTGGGAAAAGAATTTTTTTTATGATGCTGCGGACTCATAAAAAGCGCATAAAGTGGCCTTAACATGGCATAAAAAACGCACTCGCAAGAACACAATGGAGGTGGGGTGAAAATGGGGAGGCAGTGGGGCGTAGGAATAAGCGCAGGGTCAGGAAACACCATCTATGGTCGGCTAGAGAGCATATGTCTGGGATAGAGCCACTCGAAGGGGGAATACAAGAGCATATGTCCCACAAATAAATAAATAACTTAACCAGGTATAGTTACGGCTGAGAAAGGAAATAAAAGGACGTTTTAAGAATCTTAAGAGAACTCAGAAACACCTTTGGGATCCATAAATCGCTTAGGCAATTAAAGTTAAATCTAATTTTTAAGCCCCAGGGACTGGTGTTGACCGGAATACTTAATTTACTTCTTTTTAGATTTTTTATAAAATTTAAAGCTTTATAGAGAATTAATTTGTATAATGTTTTTCAACTTTTGGCAATAAAAATACCATTAAAATCATCGCAAACATCCAAAAGAGTAATTCTAAGCTAGAACTCACTAAGAATTCTAAGTCTTACCTGGAGTTAATATTAAGAAAGTTTTGTTAGCTTTTAAAAATTGTTATAAACTAATATACGACATTAAGCAAAATACTCTACAGAAATTGGTAATAAAAAATGTTATGTAAAAATGCAAAAAGCAACCCTAATTTATTTCTAAATTTTGTTCACACAACTTACGAATTCAGAGGGTGGTTATCCTCAATATTTCATTACCATTCCACCCAATGAAGCTCCCAACATTTCTCATTATTAATTAAGTCATTTTCTTTCAAATGGTCTGATAAAGTTTGCGCTTCCTTTCATTGTTTTCCACTTTATAAGGACAAGAAAGCCCAAACCACCAGGGTTTCGGGTAAGATTTTTGGTGAAACTTTTTGGGCAGTGAATTACCATTTCCACCGGCCCATTAATAGTTCGAATATTTAACCCCTTTGTGTGCGACCGCCTTAAGACAACCCCAAATCGTCTGCCCCCTTTTGCCCACCGCCCCTGTAAAGAACATAAGTCAGCATTCAAAGCACTCAATAATCACACGTACACTCGAATTTACATATCTACATCAGACATCGTCAGGTCGTAATTAAAATATCACGCCCAGGCAAACAAAGGGTCTCGGTGAGGTGGGTTTTTTTTTTTGGCAAGGGAGTGGGTCTTTCTTGCCGCCAGTCAAACAAATAATCTTTAAAACCGATTTTTGTTTTTAATAAAAAGGTCTTTGCAAATATTTTAAGCCGCTCATCATTGCCTTCTGTCGCTCCTCTCGATGGCAACCTTTATTTTTAAACCATTTTGCCCCCAAACCACTTTGCCACTCGACGCCCAGCTCCTTGTGCATTAAATCAAAGAAGCGTAGCCAGCACGTGTCTGAAATATGCATTAACACACCACCATCACCATCGCAATCAGATGTGGAATCAGCATCCCATCACCCACACTCTCCATCCAGATGCCCATGCCACAAACAGATCACACCGACTTTTGCCGGGTCTTTGAGGGATGGAGGCCCAGCCACCGGGAATGAAATCATTTTTAATATTAATTGCAGCAATCGAGTGACCATGACAACAGCGAGAGAGCAACCCTCAAGGATCCCGGGCACCCAGAAATAAAACAGAAAGCCGAAATGGTTGGGGCAGAGTAGCGACTTTCTTCAACCACCCGTGACAAGTCGCTGGCGGATGTGGCAATTGAATTTGGTACTGCCATTCTGGCAACTGTCCGTTAAATAAAACCCCAGACAATATTTGTTTGTCGCTTAAGGGAGGTCCTTTTTTAGTCCAGACTGGGCCTGACAGCTAAATGAACCACTGAGCAAGTTCGATTTGTGATTGCCGGCAGATTAATGGACTTTGTAATGGAATCTGAAAGGGCTCATCTGGGGGTTAGGCACAGAAAAAAGAGTAAGCCAATTTTCAAACGTTTTTTTTCCGCTTTCACTTTGATCTGTTTTGTCATTGTAATAAACATCACAGAACATTTTTGCATCGCAAAAGCTAGAATAATGAATTGCGACTGATATTATTTATTTAAAGCATTTTCATGTATTGGTTCTAGATTTAATTTTAATTTAATTGCCAACAGCATGATCTATATAAGTATTTCACATAATTTTTTTATATAAATAAAATATTATTAAATTAATTGGTTAATAAGTTAAAGCCTTTAGGTAATGAATTCATGCTTTTGTAAGCTCTATGTTAATGCATTGAAATCATTTACAACCTCTGGGCTTTAAAACAAGTAACTGAATCTGATTGCCTGGTACTTTGCAGGGGGAAAAGCTCATCTTTTGCCTTCTTGCTCTCGTAACTTGAGTTTCTTGCCCTGGGGGCAGTTCTACCCCTAAGACTTTATCCGCTAAACGATTTTCTTGGGATCCTCTTTGTGCCGAGGTGCTCGGCTTGGGCACTTGCTCTCAAGCACATCCCACATCCACCATCTGGCAAACACCACCCACTCAACCAACTCAGAACCCCTTTTACCGATTCCCCCTCCAACTCCCTAGCTCAGACACAAATAAACGATAAAAGCGCAGTCGTTTGCCAACAACAGTAACAATCAGTAGCGAGAGGATACCACCCACTCAGGCCACATTTGTAAAATAGACTTACACTTACAACTTTTGATAAAAAATATCTCATAACTAGAAAACAAATGAAGCAGTACTTTCAAGAAGCGTGACTTATAATATATTTATTAATCTATTCCAAGTTTATATAATAAGTGGTTTTGGAAGTTTCTGCAATGTGACATAAAAATGTATTTTAATCTGAGTAGTAAATAATAAATTTAATATAATATATTAGAATCGTATAGCAAAACCATCTTAATATTGGTCAAAAAACTGCGTTATTTAATGATTCTTTGCCAGTGATTTATTATAAAACATTTGTCATGCAAAATAATTTATTACTCAGTGACGAGTAACTACAGTCCATAATTTTGCGAGTGTATTACCCCACAAAGCTGAACTGGCAACTCAAACCCGCAATCTGAAATCCAGGAGCGTCTGGCGCTCCGACCCACTCGCTGTTGTTCCGTCGCACTCGCTCGCCAGCTGTTCGTTCGTTGTTCCGTTCGCCGTTCGGTTCGCCCGCTCGTTGGTTGCGTTCGACTAACGCGGGAGTTGACTGGGCGCTCAGAACTCACAGGAAGTGTACCAATCGGAAAAATTCTATAAAGGAAAACCCGCTCGAGAGAGAGAAAGAGAGCATTAGAGAATCAACTCGGGGGGTGGAGACAGCGGGGAGAAAGCGAGAGCTAAAGTTGAAAGTTAAATTGAATTGAGGTGGGCCAAGTGTGGCCTGGAGGGTAGAGGGTAGCGCATAGGGTTGAAGGCCTCTGGGGTCCCTTCGGGTGGTTTGTAACTGGCGAGAGGTGGCGGGAATGAATTTGTTGGGCCATCAAAATGACTTTCAGCATGTGGAAGCCGCTGCTTAGCATGTTTCCTGACAGGCCACGTGCGGCTAAAGGAAAATAGAGAGAGATGTACAGACAGAGACGGGTACATCCAGCGAGTGGGACAGCTAACGAGAAAGGTCCTTCTCTGTCTCGCTCGCTACTGTTGGGGGTACTGTGAAAATGAGGCGCAAATTTTGTGGCCGAGCAAACAGAACAGGAATAAAAAGGAAGAGGTTCAACAAATGGTTGCCAACCAAAACCGAAACCCCCAAAAAATAACAGGCCACCCCTCACACTATATAGTAATAATATATGTAGCAGCAGAGGGGTAGCGTAGTGGTTAGTGTTATGTGGTATATTTAGAAGGAGTTTCTCTATTTGTTGTTAATGTAATTTCAAAATGAAATATTAATTATTTTTAATAACTATTTGTTTAAATAACTAAATATGATTTACTTACAAGCACTCAAGTTAAAGTTCAAGATCGTATTTTATAAACTTATCTTAAAGTTTAAATGATTCATATTAAACGCCACTCCGTGCAACATTTAATTTCCAATCTCCATTCAATTTAAACATTTTCCCATCTGTTACGGCTCTGTTAACATAATTTTCCCCCGGGCTTCTGTAATTTCATGGTGGTTTGTGGACTTTAACGGGTATCGGGTATCTCCTAGTCCAGCTCTTTCGACTGGGATCCCAGCATTGAGCAGCAAGTGGAACCCATAAAGCGCCAACATACACACACACATTGCTTTTCCATTTTCACCCCCCTTTTCCGACCGGCTATCTCCCTCTCACACTTTGTAATGCTTGAAAATTATGTCAACGAGTTCTGTTGATTTTCCCCCATTTCGTTTGGCTTTTATTTCTGCCCACCCTCTCGTCCTTACCCATATTTCCCTTATTTTTGTTGTTTGCCAGCTCGGCTTTTTCCCCATTTTCCTCGACCGTAGGACCGGCGCTGGTTAATTACATTTTACAAAATTTGCTGTCAAGCAGTTAAGTTGGGTTAAGTCGAGCAAACGTCGACTGCGGCAGAACGACATTTTCTGCTTTCCCTGCTGTTGGTAATTTAATATTCGATTTTCGTAATTTTTATGCGCTGACCTTTTTGCAATTGTGGAATTTTCCTTTTTAATTATTTATGTGCGGTTGTTCGGTTTAGGGCTGTGGGGGCCTTTTGGGGGGGCGTGTCATCGTTTTTGTGTCCTCCACTCTGTTCTGCATCCGCAGATTAAAAGGAAAATCGTTTTGTATTTAATTATGCAGTCAGGTGATGGTAATTGGGGATTGTAATTCGGAATGTTCTCTGTTTCTCCGAGAGTGGGCGGCAATGTTTGCATAATGTTTACACGTTCTGCGTTCTGCAAATGGGTGGGTGGTACTCTCTGTTGACCATTTCATAGAGTAGCCCCTGAATATACATACCTTTTATGTACACCCACTGGTACATAAGTAAATCCCACATTTTGGTTAACTTTCCGTGTGTTTGGCGGGTGGAGAATTCAGCAAAAATATTTTTAAAAGCTCAAGTCAGAGCAGGCAAATACAGACGAAGGAAAAAATTGCATGCCGCCCAGGGACAAAGTGAGATGGCAGCGGTAGGGGCAGGGGGATGTGGAGCAGTGGAAGGGGAGGGTTCACTGAAAGGACACTAGAAATATAGGTGAACAACTCAAGAATTTTTGACACTCTATCCATTTGAAACTATAACTTGTATACTTTTATTGATCTACATTTTTTTATAAGTAACAAAAAGTGAGTAAGCTAATATTAAGAGTTTATAATATATTTAAAATTTTTATTTTAAATTGTTAAAAAAAATTCCTAGACGTAATTCTAATTTTGTATGAAAACCAATTGGAAATAAATTTTAAAAAATTGACATAGTTTAAGATCATTTAAACCAAACCTACTTTTACGAAATGTTTGGGTTTGGCAAGATTCCTTTTATAGCGAGTAAACGGCTCCCCTTACTAACGCAAAAGACAACCTAGCAAAAAAGGAAAATTGTGGCGCAAAATGTTACGCTTGCATTGAAACTGAGGGAAAATGTGGAGAGGGGGGTTTTGGGGGGTGGTGCACAGGAAAACTGAGGATTGGGTTTTTTGCGAAAGGGGACAAAGGGGGGAATGAGGAGCCGAGGGAAAGCGAACATGTTGGCTCCTACAATGACAGCAGCCTGCAACAGCCGGCGAAGGACGTTGGATGGGCAGAGGAGGGTGGGAGAAGTGGGCGAAATGATGGCAAAGGCATTAAGCTGCGCCCACACACACACACACACTTACAGACAAGCAACGAGGGACATTATAGTCAGAAGGCGAAGGATGCGTTTTCCATGGAATACCCACACAAACACACACACACACACTCGCAAACAGGACGACATACTTTCGCACAGAAGAAGAAGATGGAAAACTTGGCGCGACTTTCGACTACGTGAAGCTGTGAGCTCCAAAAGCGAAGAAAAACTCACACACACATACGTGCATAAGGACATATATCCCCCACACAAGCCCACACACACACTCATACACACACAGGCGGAGAGGAAAAATGGCAACATAACTGTAGTGAAAATGTCAAGAGAGAAAAGATATTAAAACGTATTTGACTTCTGTGAGTTTTGGATGAAGCAATGTGGCCGAGGGAGGGGGGGATGTGGGTGGCAGGGTGGCACAATGAAAAATATATAAAGAAGCCGCCACTCACACAAGCACATCCGCCCGCACACACACCCGCACACACACACACAGCGAAAGCGAGCTTATGACAAAAATAATAAAAATGGCTCAAGAAAAGAAAATGGCAAAAACGAACTGAAATAAAAAAGCAGCAGCGAAAAAAAAATAGGAAAAAAATAAAAAAGCAAGAGAGAAAATACAAGTATAAAAATGAATTTTAGATGACAGGCAAAGCAGCTTGTTGGATAGGGCAAAACTCGGGGGGATTGGGTAAGGTTTGTCTTTGCAGTTAAGCAGACAAGTAAATGTTGTCCTTGTTGTTGTCCCTACACCACCCACATCCCCCGCCTTCAGGGGGGCGTGGCAGGGAAAAAAGAAAAACCAAAGGAGGAAAAATTGTGGAAAAGTTTTATGGGCAACAGCAGCAAAAATTGCAATATAGCCAAGGAGAAAGAGGGGGCTGTACTCTTGATGCCTGTGGAAAAGAGGATGCGGCAGTGACAAGGATAAAACATCAGAGATGGAATGAGAAAGGAGCAGAGATGAAGAACTGAAAAAGGAAAAATGGATGGGAAACCAATTTAAAGAGGAAACTGCTCTACAAGATATATGAAAATGCATTTGGGAAATAGTTAAGTAACGGAAAGAAAGGTGCTCACTATTGACCTGCATTTTTATGTATTACGAAAAGTATTGCAAAAATGTTATTCGAGAATAAAATCCTATTATTTGTATTTCTCTTTCCATACAAAAAATTTTTGCATATATAAAGTTTTTTCTAATTTTGCCCTTAAAAGGTAATGGTTAACATTTTGATCTGAGCTTAAACAAGAAATGCAATTGAATATAGATAATGCTTTAATCATTTCTAAATCTATTACAAAATACAAAAACTTTTTGTCAGAAAAAAGTACATGAAACAATAAGTAAGCAATAACTTTGTCCACTTCCTGTCAAATACTTTTGCAACAAAATGCCTTGCCTAATTCGCTATAATATTTCCAAAAACAGTTCCCAGAGGAGAAACTGTCAGCATATGTTTTGTAGGATTTACGGAATACCCCAAAGATGAGTCCACAAAGCCCCAAACGAAAACAGAGAAAGGGCGAGAGACAGGGCATAAAAAATAAATGAATAACATAAAAATAAATCATACGCCCCATCGGCCAACCAGTAAAAAGTGAGCCAATACCGTAACCATTACCCACGCTGCCAAATCACACTACCCCAACCCAGTGGGATGTCCTTCCCCCTATTTTCATGGCGCTAATAAATGCTTATCGAAGACGCATAAAGCGAGTAAATTCGCAGCCATTAAACAAGCATAAAACTCGATGCCGGGCCGAAACGAAATTGTGGGGCCGACAAATCAAAGTACGAGCCTCAGAGCCTCAGGTCCATCCGTTTTCCCCTTTCCCCTATTTCCTTGGCACGAAATAAAACCAGGCAACAATGAAACCCAAAGCGGCTCCCAAGCGATTTCGATGCGGGCATTCGTCGGTCGGACCAAGGAATTGGCCACCCAAAACCCAAGCCCCCAGAGAACCTTCCCTGAATCCCCACCCGCAGCACCTCCTGCGCCCCATTTCAACCCCCCCCCTCCCGCGCCAACACTCGCTATATAACCATCTTACCCAACGTTGACAGCATACAAAGTAACTTAAATCGAAACAATAAAGCGGCAACTTTGTTCCAAGAAAAAATGCAAAAGAAAGCAAAATGAACACAGAAAAAACGTAGAAGAAAACGGAAAATGGAACGGAGGGAAGTGTGAGGACATGGAAATAACGAAGTTAGATTTACACTTTTAGGTTCTGATTTTTTATTTTAAAAACATTTTTTAATTGGTCAAATAGTTAATTTAAACGGATAAGACATAAAGAAACTATTATACTTTATTCGGCTATGAAACTATATAACGTAATATATTAAGTATATATTTAAATTTTAACTAAAGCATTGGTTATTTTCCACCTATTTCTGTCTTTTTATTGCTAATAATTTTTTATTTTATTGATTTTATTATCAATCCAGTGTCATATTTGAAAATGGTTTATTCCTGTAATGTAAAACATCTCAGTTTCATAATGATTATTATAGGTAAGCTTCATTTATATAAAATAATATAAAATAAAAGTAACAGAAACCTTACAAACAATATTATTTCTGACACAACAAAACAAAAATTAAAGCATTAAGATACTCAATAACTATTTGCAACCATTTTATAACTAAAACTATACTGTGTAGTATTTTTAAGTAAATAAGTTTAATAACATTTAAAATAATTATAGTTAAGAGTATTCAAAACACCATAAAACGTCACTGTTTAAGTTTCCGATCGAAATTCCCATACCAAGCGTGGGTATTATTACAAAAAACGTAAGAAAAGTCGTGAAGGAAAGTTCCCAAAGAAATTGAGCTGGGGAGAGAGGATGGCGAGGGGAAAAGCGAAAAAAGAAATGTAGAAAAGCACAAATAAATGAATGAATAAAAGCGCCAAGGATAGCGAGGATACCATACAGGCAAAAGGGACTCAATGGGGGAAAACGGGAGGCAGGGGAACAGAGTTCCACAAAGAAATTACAAAATGTATGCAACAAAAAATAAATAAAAAAGACGGTGGAAAAGACGGATGAAAGAGTGGGAAATATGGGGTTGGGAAGGTGCAGCAACGCTGGCAAAAATATTAATAAATCCCCGCTACTGAGGGACACGAAAACATTCCCAATCCCCCTCCCTCTCCGAACTTCTCCTTTTCACCAGTGCACCATGCGGCGTATGAGCAATATATGGTGAGAATCAGTACTGCCTTCACAAAGTTCAAAAAACAGCACAGCGGAAACTTTTATTTTTTAAAACATATCATTTTTATTCTCATACTTTTTTACATCTGAATCATAGTAAAATACTCGTCCGTTTTGTGCAGTTGAGGACCCAAACAAATGATTCCAAGTTGAATTGAAAAAAATTATATTTTCACCGAAATCCAACTTTTTTTTAAGGGTTGCCAAATTGGCCTAAAATAAAATTTTTGAGCTGTGAATGCCAAACGACTGGAAATTTTAAAACTAATTTAACGAGACGGGCATCCGAACATTTGACTATTATTTTCCAGGGCTTTGATCCAAAAACAGCATCTGGAGTTCATATTTTTAACGGTTTTCGTATTTTTAATATTTTTATTTTGCGAAAATTGATTCTTAAACATATTCTTTAGCTAAAATTACCAATTAATTAGAATTTTTATAACAAATTGATCAGGCACAATTTTTCCATTATTTTACCAGAATCGGATCAAATAGAACAAACTCAGTTTTGGTAATAAAATCATTTTTTAAGAGCGTTTCTACCCTCTGTCTATCGTTTACTATACCAGTTGCTGGCTCATAATCATATAAACTATTTATTGATGGTCCATTAAATTTCGAAAATATTTATTACCCTGATTTTTGATAAATTGTGGTTACTCCCTAGTCTCTGTAGTTTACAATCAATTTATTGAGATGTTTATCCCCCAATTGCTCTCAACTAATTATCCGCTTGTCCGCCCTTTCACACGCCGCCCACATACCGCAACGCCCATCCGGCCACACCCCTCTTTCGGCCATAACCCACGACCCTTTGGAGACCACAGCTTCCCGGACGGAGTTGCCACTCGAGCGACCACTAATCATAACGATAACACCTAATCAACCGCAACTCGGCGGGCCATCCAGCGATTACGAATTCGTAGTCCGGACGGAATCCGGAATTCCAATCGAAATCCGTAACCGAATCCGAACACACCCACCCACAAATCGAAGCCGAAAAAGGTTTCGGGATAAATTAAATGAAACGTTGATAAGGCGCAAAAGGGCGCACTAAACGATTAAATCGACTGAGCGAGCAAATGAGAGAGTGGCTTTCCCTGCCTCCTCCCGACCTCCGCCCCACCCCCCGAGGTCAACCACCCACCCACCCACACAACTAGCGCTGACAACTGACCCGTGGACCTGACGGAGGGCGGACGTGCCCGACTGACTTTCGGCACAAGTGCGCAGCGATGGCGAAAAGTGAATTTTCCGCTCAGCGCTTGCTTGGCTGCCGTTCGCTGGGCCAGGGGTGAGCGGGCCGCGGGGTGAGCCGGAAAATTGCCAGCTGAATAATTTCCAGAGCCAACTGCAGCCGGGAGAAGAGTTTTTCGGGAGAACACGCAAGGCGAGCATTTCGAAGAGAAGGGTTTTTTTCGAATATTATATACCCATTATTTTACCCTTCTATTAATCATTATGTTTTTTATTTGGTAAATACCCACTTTTAAAAAATTAAAATATTTTTTACTTGATTAGATTTTGTAGTTTCTGGCAACTGTATTTTAAATATAGTTGGAAGTGCAGTAAATTTTTTTTTAAATAATACAATAGGTGATTATTATTATATTTCTTAAATTATTTAGATTTATAAAAAAACAATTATGTAAAACGAAGAGGGAATATTAAATGCTTAAATATATTTGTAGAAAATAATAAGTCGGTTTTCAGTATTGATTGAAATGCAATTTAACTTCTTACATACAACCAAAATTTTTATTTCCTATATAAATAGGGCTTGTACAAAAGGATAAATTGATAATAGTTATAAGCTGATTATTTAATTTAATTTCCTAAGTTGCTATTTTATAACCAATATTTTAATACTAATAAACTAAGAGTTATACTAGATTAGATCAGTTAGTATTTGCAATGTACTTAACACTATTTACTTACTTAATTTTGTTTAGTTTTATAATGTGTGAAGGGTGATCTTATTGCACTCAAATAACATGGCTTTCGATCATACCTCTCGGTTCCCCGATTTCCAGTCTTAACCAAACGCCATCGAACCTGGAGCCCCCGCAGTTGGGTGTCGTTCGTCCGGGTTCGTCTCAATTCGGTTCGCCTCGGCTTTTACTTCGGTTCGATTGTTCGACTTGGTTCGCACGGACACAATGCTACTGAATATATATATATATATATATATATCCAGAGTTTCACGTGCCATTGCGCATGTGGGAACGCCGGGGGCGGGGGGTTTTAGGTCTTGTCTTGCACTTTTGCCCGGACTCCCAATCGTCGATTTGATAATTCTGAGCGCCTGGTCCATCGGCAGCGTGTTGCGTTCGTGTGTGACGTTCTGTGCGGACCTCGGACCGTTGAAGTGGTGGCGGGGGGGGTCGGGTAACGAGGGCTCGGACTCCGGGACCCGGCATATCACCCGACACTCTAAGTGAGTCCTGTCTGTCCTGTGTGCTGGTAATTGCAGGACCCCAGCCTTGTTGTGCACACATTTGCTTAACTGGACTTGATTAGGTTTTCGAGGTTAGATACATTACGAATTATTCAGCGCACAGCGGGTGGTTCGACCACCCACCCGAAGACCCCCTCCCCCGGATTGGATCCCCACTCTGCCGATCCAACCCCACTTGTTTGGGCTGCAGGCGAATGTTCGGTCGTGGTTCGCTCTGTGTGTGTTCATTGAATTATTTCAAGCATGCCGAGCATTTATAAGCACTGAAACAAAAACTGAGGCAGAAGGGATATACTTGTAATTCCATAATTCCACGTTTATTTTCAAATGTGATCGCTAATTCTTTAGCTATTAGATTAAGTTTTACACCTATTTTATCACATAAAATAATACGTATTAATATAAAAACTAAAATGTGTAAGAACCAAGTATATGCTAATAACCACTTAAGTCTTAGTATTCAAGCTAACCAAATGTCTACCTAAACATAAACATTTATATAGTACGTTGACTCATAAAATTTTTGTTTAAATATAGGTCAATTTGCAAACAACAAATCAAATATTTAAACTTATTTTAAGAAATCTTTTCAAATATTTCTTATCAGTTCTCATTATTTAAAACCCTTTTATTATTTCAAATGTAATGATTTTATTGTTTTAGAATTAAGTTAATCCATTTTTTATTTTTTACATTAAAAAGTTAAGTGTTCTGAAAATGTGTATAGCCCGCACAATTGAAATACTTGTATTAATATTTTTTTATGGTGCATAAATTATTGTATGTGATGCTGGTTGAACTGCCTCAGCTGCTGCCTTTTTTGATTGTCTTGTAATTGCGTTAGGATGCGAACTTTGTTATCCTTGCCACGTAGCACATAATTGTAACCATTAATATTTTATTGGGTGGTGGTTGGTGTCTGTCAGCCAGCGGAACGTTAATGCATTGTTGTGCCAAGCCAAGTCATCTTTTTTGCCCCACCGCCGAGGGTAAGTTTAATTAATCGACGACCGATGCTCGTATTGTTCCAGTGCCCAGTCAAAATATTTGACTTGTAGATGCGCCTCTAATTGAGTCCGCCCTCAAGAAGTTAATGCTCAAAGTGAAAGTTGTTTTTGACCAACTGGCGTTGTTGTTTCTGACCATCTTGGGCTTGTTCTTTTTTGGGCGCAGCCCATCTGGCAGAATCTGCACGAAAATGATGTAAACCTAATTAAATTTCCAATAGAACAAACGACGCCCCTCGAACAGATTCGATGGAGTTTTGGGCTTTGGGTGTGGGTTTGGGTTTGGCGATGAACAAGACGGAAGAAACTTTGAGGATGGCAACCAGATAATTGCCAGATTGCGTCATGCGAGTGACTTTCCTTTCTCCATTACCCCATATCCTCCGCAGTTTGCAAAGCTATCAACTTTAATGGGACGGCCAGGGGGATTGGGGGCCTGGGCGGAACCGAATGGTTCTACATGGGACTTTTTGACCTGGGGGCAAATTGACCAGGACAGATCAAAGAACTCCTCTTCAGAAACTCGCTTCGGAAGCTGTCAGGGGCTAATAGAAAAATGTAATTATTTGTTTTATTTGAAAAATAAAAAAAAATATTTCCAAGAAATGTTTATATATTTTGTCCTCTGAATATGTATATCAAATTGTCTACATCTCAACTCAAACTGATTTTGATTTTTAAAATATTGTTTCTATTGTCCGAATTTCTATAACAATAATTTCTTCATTACAGGATTAATAACTCGAAACAAATTTATTGCTTTTTTTACAAAATTCCACAAAAAACTACTAGAATTTTTACCCCCTTTTAGTTGAGGTTCAAGACATAGAAGTTCCACTGTATTATTTTAATTTGTTGGTTTAAAATAAGAACCATACCCTTACAAGAGTCGACTTTTTTCAATATTGAGTTTATCGTTTCCAAACACATCCCTCGAAGGCTCTCTATTAACTTTAAAATGTTTGTGCACCCAAATCAGCATAGATGACATGGATAAGTAATTTCATTATCGAAGGAAATACACAAGTGGCCTATGCCGCACACAAATCTCCCCCAATAAAATGGTATATACATTAACCGTAGCCTGCTGCCCTTCAGTCATCCCCACAGAATAAAGCAAAACCCAAAGACATCCAACAAGGCGAAAATTATCGAAATGACAAAACGAAAGTGAGTGAACCACCGCCCCCGGACCACGCCCCTGGGTGGTGGAGCCATGGCATTGTCAACGTCTTGGCTGCTGTCTTTGTATATTGATGATTTTCCACACCCACACATAGCAATACACATACAAATTGAATTATCCCAAGGACCAAATGTTTCTGTCCTCGGATGTGGGCTGTTGTGGGTGGCTGCCTTCTGTTTGTGTATCTGCGAGACGTCAAAGTATCTTAATTAAATTTCATCCCCTAGCCGAAAAACAAAAACGAAAAGCAAAAGAAAACATAATAAAAATGTGCAGCAATTTCTCTCTCGTTTTCTCCACTGACTAATAGACAATTTACGCCCTGTTCCCGACCACACAGGCCAAGAATTACGACGGCAAAAAAGTCACCAAGCCACGAAACATTTTCAAATTAGTGAACTTGTGAGGCAGATACACAAATAATTTTTTCAGCGTTTCCCTGTTTCCACTTTCCATTCTTCCATTATAAGCACTTTACATTTTTCAAAGCTTAAAAATACTTATATTTTGTAAGTATGCTTGCGGATCCTATTAAATAGAGTTTGACTCCCCAAATTATAAAACAAAATGTTGCTCAGTTATGTTAAAAACCTGTTTTAAAAAAATTCTACACGTCGCAATCTAATCATATAATAATTAGTGTTTTTACCTGCTTAATTAATTTTTATACATTTATTATACCTAAATAATTTTATTTGCATTTTCAAAATATTTTTTACTTTTTTAATTATTTTCGTATAAATCAGAACTATTTTGCATATCAAGCAAATTTAGACATTATAAATTTTATCGTTCATTAATTTTTGATTAGTAGTTAGTAGTTTATTCCACCAGCTAATCTATTAAATAAATACCATTTAAATGACCCTCTAGTTAATTCGATAATTTTACAGTGCACTAGAGTGGAGTGCGAGGCCAATGACTGGCAGTCAACTGTTATGCCATTAAATAAAGTTGGCAACACTTAATGCACAGCGACAACAAAACCAACAACTGTTGAGTGCGAGGTGGGAGGATTTTCCTTTCGGGGGGGTGTGGAATTGCTAATAAAATCTTGTGGGTGGTGAGGGGGGGCTTAGAAAACCTAGAGGTAGTGCAACTAAAATCTATAAAATGCAACAACAAAATAGGGGGAGGTAGCCGCCTTGGTGGGACGGCAACTTGTGTCCCAAAAGTGTTTTGTATTGCTCTTGCTGCGACCATTTGTTTTTCGTACTGTTATCCCTTCCACTTCCCTTGAGTCCCTGCCCCTGCCCCTATAAACATGTCACATTTAGGGGCGACTACGTGCCAAGAGTTGCATGTGCCGAGCAACAAGCCAAACGTTGGCCCCGGCTATACCCCTTTTCCCTTTTCCCTTCCCCATTTCCCCTCCCATTTTCCACGACCCTACATGGTGCAAGAACAACGAGCAGAACAACTAGAACTTTTCGTGGCGCCCAACGTAGGGCCATCTATTGCTTTGACTCCTTTTCTCCCTTTTTGCAGTCAGGCACCGCAATTTGCGCGTGATATCCTTTACACCCACACCCTATGCACACATACAGACATAACACCCCCTCAAACCACCCAACATTTTCGTTATCCTTTAGGAAGCTACCACTCACAGCTACCGTTCCGAATTGAATTAAACTCAAACTTTTACCAATTTACAAAAGCAACACAGCAGCAAAATAGTAAGGAGAAAGCTGGCGAAGAAAGAGGAGAATCCAGGCAGGATAAGGACCAAAAGGGGGTGGCGAGTGGGCAGGAAAGTCGGGGCAACAACTAACAAAAGTCGAAGCTAAGAAAGTTTTGCACCAAAGTAGAATCAAGTTTTTTGCCAGCTTATTTTCCGCCAACGTCTTTTCCATTGGCGAATTTAGCGATGGCAAAAGGTCGTGACACGCACTAGAAAAAGGTTAAGGGTCAACAGTTAAAGGATCTAAAGAGGAGATATAACGATTGAAATTATAATTCTAAACAGCCACCAATTTAATCTGATGTTCGAGGTTGGCAAGCTGTAATTATATTGTTATTATTTGTTAAAATTTAGGCATATAACCATTATAAATATTATAAAGTACAAATTATGGTCAATGTTTTTATATAAAGTATTTTATGTCAAGTTATTTTTATCTTAACCATTTCAATAATCCAGTTTTTTTAAGATAACAAGAGTGTCAAAATGTGTTCTTAGAGGAAAGCCCTAAAAGGATTAAACACCGGGTTATCCCTAAATCATAATTGTGGACCGGCCATCGCTAGCTCACTTGGCTTTATTTCTCCTTGCCCCCACTTCTTCCCCATCAAATGCAACCTTTTTCGAGTTTACTTTGCTGCTCCTTCTCCTCCCCGAACCCTTGTCCTTCGTCCTGATACTCTAGCTGTTGCTTGGGTTGTTGTTGTGGAAACACAATCTGCCCCGTAAAAGAGCTTAAACCCTGTCAAGCCACCCATTAAGAGGTGGGTGCGGATTGGGGGTGTCGCCTGCGAAAAGGGGCGGACAGTGAAACATTTTGCGTGATGGCATACCAAGGCATGCATACCAATACAGGGATAAGTGCACTGAAATAAGAGTAACTATTATATTGGCTATTAATTTTATAATGCTTTGGAATCATACATTGATGTAAAACCGCTTTGCGAAAGGTAAAATAAAACTATTTGTAAGATTCATTCTTTTCTTAGAAAATAGAGATTATTTAAAATCTTCAGAAAATACTGTAAAACCAACGAAATAGTCATCTTTAAAATTTTGAAATTAAAGAATAATTTAAAAAGTCTTTCCTTATGATCTTAAAAATTAGAATCTCTAGCTATTCCTGTGAGCCTAAGGATATTGTTGGCATTAAAGTAACTGTTTAAACAATTGCAATTAGCAATTTATTTATAAGTTAATAAAGCCCAGATTTCTTAATATTTTTTTTCTCTGTATCCAAAAGAGGTGGTGGAAGGGAGCAGCCTGGCAAAGGACAACTATGGGCGAGCTTTTTGGTCGCACAGGGACATGGCTTGGCCTAAGTTGTTTGTTGCTGTTGTTGCTGCTGTTGGGATTGTTGCTTTTTTTCTCTGCTTTGGTTACTTTAGTCGGTTTTCTTTATTTCTCTATCCCTCTCACTCTTTCTCGGTCGCTTTCATACCCCCGCCTCCCCTGTTGTTGCTGGAAATTATAGCATGTCCTTTTTGGACTAAGGACATCGGACCGTGCGGAGCGTGGACTATGGCATTGCTATGGTTTTTCCCAAGGAGCGGGCGTCAGGTGGTGGAAAAGGGGGCAGGGAAATGGAAATGGGAAGGGACAGGGGCAGATGGCTGTATTTATTTGGCTCGGACTTTCGGATGGTTAGGGAAGGGATTGTGGGGGAGGGAAAAGAGGCAGCCAGTACTGTGACGGCGACTGTCGACTTTGGTGCGATGTTTTGTCATCTGCCAACTGGAATATAATCGAGTCGTAGTGGGGGATGAAATGAGGACGATAGGAATTGAACGAGGTATATGCCTCATAAGATGGTGATGATAATACGCTGTTTTGGGGAATACATGATAGATTAAGATTGCCTAAGGATGGAAAAGCAATTTGAATAAAAATAAAAAAGATAGCTCGTTAGGAGTTGGAGTGTAGTTCTCTTTTGGGACAAGCTTTTTTTAGGAAATCCTAAGGGCAGTTTTACGAACGATGAATATTTTTTGACACATGAATTACTTTGAAGAAGACATTTGTGTTCTTTTTTTTATTTATTATAGAACAAGAGAAATTAGTTTTTAATTTTTCTAAAATATTATTATGATAGTAAAAAAGACTTCTAGACAACAGGCTTAGAGTTTAAAAAGGCTTAGACATTAATTCCCCACTACTTTACTTAAACAGAATATAAGTGGTTTTAAACTGGAATTTAAAATGAGTTCGTGTGTATATTTAAATGCTATATAATTAAACATTTTTTGTCAATAATTATAAAAAATAATGACCTTAACTATAGATGTGTATTAAACTAAAAGGATCTATATAAACCATTTTACAAAAAAATGGCTTATTAGCATGATTAAATCAATCGACTGGGCTATCAAGGTATGTTTATTAAAAACCAACAAAACCTATCATATAATTAAAAAATGTGAGAATAATCAGCCAAGTATAATAATACTTATTATAATTAATACACATAAATGGAAATGAACATCCCCTCGAATCCGACATTAGCTCCGTCCAATTATTCATCAGTGGCTCTTCAGCTGGAGTTTCATCCCCTAAATAGTTTCAACCTCTTGTTAACCATCCACAAATCATTTTTCGCCCCTCGGCTGGCGACACTCTAGCGACAAACCCATGCCAAATGGAAAACCTAACCAACCCGAACCACCTCCAACCCCCCCCGGTATCCCCTGGAACCCCCAGATCCTTTGGTCATCAGTCTCTGCAGGTCACAGATAGACGGACTGAAGGACCAACGGACGGAAGGGACAAAGAAAAAGTAGCTAAAACGAAAAGTTAATAGAGAAAGGCAGCAGTGGCAGAATGTGGGGCCAAGGCGACTTGGCAAAGGAGAGGAGTCCAAGGACCGCAGTACGGACAAGTCAGTCAAGGCAAAAATTCACAAAAAGGTCGCTCACACACACATACACTCTCGAACTCAAAAAGATAGAGAAGGACAATGTCCAATGGTCAGCTGTAAAGTTTTGGACATTTTGGGGGTGATGTGGGGTGGTGGGTTGGTGGTCTGTGGGGGAAATGTACAAACAAATCGAGCAGACATTGAGTGTGCTCAGGAAAAGGGGGGCCAGAAAGGATGGTCGGAGTGCAGGAACAGGATTGGTAAGAGAAACCCCGGCAACAACAAGGACAGTCAGACGCAGATAGCAACAGACAAACAAATAGACAAACAGACGTTGACCCAAAAGTTGAAGTGCAGATCTAAAAGGACTTTCCGAAACCCATAACCCCCCCCCCCCCCCATCCCTTTTTGACCACCCCCTTTTCTACCGACTTGGGCGAAAAGTTTGATTTAAGCTCTGCAAGTTTTTGGGCTGGAAAATGTTGTGGAAGGAGTCGAGTATATCACGCATACGCACTGTGGCCATGATAGGCCAACACAACATTGTAGCTGCGTGTGCCTTTCAGTTGAATTTAAACATTTTGCCAACTCTGGTACCAAAAGTTAAAACTTTGCCAGCACAAAAATATATATATATATACGTATTTATATAAAAAGGAAATAAAAAAGAGTTTATGTCTAAAAGCGGGGATCCGACCCACTCAATGTTTTGCGGTGGGTGGCTCACTTTTAGGGCTGGGCTTCTGCTTTTTGTGTGGAGTCATTGCCGCTGGCAGCATAATATTTTCTGCTAACGCAGTCACTTTTCATAAACTTTCACCAGCAACAACAATGAAAACTCAAACAGCAACAAAAGCAACACGAACAACTTGTAGAAATGTTTGCAAAAGGCAAAAAGGATTATAGAAAATTGCCAGCAATATGAGCATGGGTTAAAGGGGGTCTGGGGATGTTGGCTGTTTGGCTGTTTGGAGGAGCGGCTGAAGACTTTGGTCAGGATTGGGTGGCGGAGGGGGTGCTGGGCAGAACGGGGACAGACTGACGCGACTCGTTGGAGACAGATGGGCGGAAAGGTGGAGGATGGGGGGGATGTAGGACAGAGGGTATTTCGATGGTTCTGCGCATATTGTCAACTCTGCCTGGGCGACGTCGTCATTGTTATTACAGCCCTCTGGCACACCCACACCCACTCGGAATAAAACACCGACCCGGAATGGAACCCACCACCCACCACCCACCCACTGCACCCCCTTCATCAACCCAACCAGCACCACGCACATGCCTAAAAGCCGTCAACACAATGTTTGGCTTAGAGACGAGGCAGCGCGACAGCGATGTTCAACAGACATGGCACAGTGGTCGAAAATGAGGGGATTAACTCATAAGAGCTAGCTTAACAGATATAACAATTAGAGCCTTTTGTCTCCACTCAAAGTTCAGCCATCAAAAAGGTGCAAACACAATACCGAGAGATTATTTGTGTAAACGCAAAAGAAATTACCTTGTTTTGAAAATATATTTAAACAATAATATAATGTAACATTTAAAATTATACACAATATATTAACCTAAACTAAATATTTAATATGACATCTTTTGTGATATGTGATATTTAAGTTTCTAGTTCCTCTATGATTATGAACAAATCGATTTATAAAATGTTGAGATATTAAATCATTATACAAATAATAAATCGATATAAAATATAAATTGGTTTACAAAATTATTTTTTATTTCTTTTTGAAGTATTTTTTAAAACCCAGACCAATATAATTCAAAATATTTTACATTGCTTTTTTATTTTTTTCTTATTTACTAATAAGATCTTTATGATTTGCGCAAGTTTTTAACCAGGCTTTTATGTGATGAATTGGTTCATATAAATAAATGGAAAATACATAGCAAAACTAACTTTGATTATAATTGAAAGGCAAAGCTTTCCACAATTTTGCTATTCCCTTAGCTTTTTCTTTAATTTAATGTGAAATATGCATTTATTCAGGCCACATCAATTACCCCCACCAAAATTCCGGCCCAGCATCAGTGTAATTTTCATGCCACTGTGCATTTTGTCAGCGAAGGTCGTTTGCCATTGATGTGGGTGGTTGGCGGTCGGTGGGCAAAGGGCGGAGGGCAATGGGTGGTGGGTGGAGAAAGAAACGGCGAATGTGCAAGGGAGAGAGATGGCCCTAAGCAAAGCAGCTTTAAGGGTCCGGGTGCTTTGGATATTTGCAGGTTTTGATTGTGTAGTCATGTCAAAATAATAGTCAACTTACATGCCGCAGCGAGTAGCCACCCACACAACCCTCTTGGCAGCAAATCCCTCGGGAAAGTTTCGAATTACCCAAAAGATGACGAAGCTGCCGCTAAGTGGCAGGAATTTGGTTTGACGGGCCAAAGGATGCATAAAACGAGGCAAAGTTCCTGCGGTTTTCACTCCAACATTTTTCATTTCTCATTTTCCACTTTCCAATTTATCCATTTTCTTTTCCGCCTACCTCCCCATCTCGTTTGCCCCGTGATTGCGATTCCGCCTCATTTGCATAGGACAATGAATCAGGCGGAGAAAAAAAAATGAATTTACGCATATTCGGGATATTATTTCATAAGAAGGTTGCCACTGTCTGGGTCCCAGTCGCACTCATCCCCCAGAATCCACATCCCCATGCCATCGCTGTCTCGTTTCAGACCCTTGACAAGCTGCCAGGATATTTTTCGCTCAACTCACACTCCACTTCCGTTTCTGGAAATATCGGATATAAATTTGAGCTGCATATGCACAGGTTTTATTCAAGAATATACAGCTAAATAAAAAAAAATGTCATTGTCATCGGACGTTCGTCATTGCAACCCCTGGTGTTTTAACCACCCACCCACACACATACTCACACTCACTCACACACACACTCTCAACCCAATCGCTTGTATTATTTTCTTTTGTCATTGTCCTTTTTTGCCCATTTGATTTCTTCCTTTTGTATTTGTATAATTTTTTTCTGTCGCCTCGCCAACCCCAGAACAGCACCCCCCCCCCTTTTTTGCGCCCACCCCCCTCGCTGTCTGTGGCACGTCTTTTTTTCATTTGTTCTTTCCTTCATTCCTTCGCTGCGAATTTTCCTTGTGAGTTTTCTTTTCCCGCTTGGGGTTTTTTTTCGCTGCTCTGGTTTGAGGCTGTAACTTTTAGCCATCATCATCATGTTGGCAGCCGGCCCCTTTCCCGTTTTCCTTTCTTCCTTCACCATCCCCTGCTCTTTTGCAGCTTCCTTTACCATTTTTATTGTTCTTGGCACACACAACTTCATTTTAGCCCACTTTTGGGTGGTTTATTTTTATGGCTCCATCCCCAAAGTTCACCCTGCTCCCTTTTGACCCCCCACCCCCGGCTTCAGATGTGTGTGTGCGCTGGATTCTTATGCTATTTGCAGGCTCACACCCAAAAGCTCCACACGGAAAAAGAAAGCTGACCCAAAGTCAAGAACGCTTTAAAAGAACTCTGAACCTTTTCAAAAACGGTACGTATAATCGGTGAATTGGAATCAAAAAGGACACTTCAACTTCAAAGTTTTGGGACTTTGATCTCCTTTTGATTTTATATTACCCTTATTTCGCTAAATAAATTTCAATTGTGAGTTTTTTATAATTATCGATCACAATAGTAGATTTCGTTTTATATAAACGGCGGTACTTAACTTTTGATTTGTTGCTCACTTTTAGGTTTTGGATAACGAAATAGTTGATCTTAAAAATGAGTTTGGTTTTTTTAATTTTTTAACGTTGTAACATACGATAATAAACATAAGAAATGGCAATCGAAAGACATTATTTTTGTTATATTTTAGTTTAATGTTTAATGACTAGTCATTTGATAAAAACTTATTAAAAACCTTTTAGATTTTAAATGGATTATTTACTTTTTAAATTTGTAAACAAGAGAATATTCTGTTTAAGTATGTGCACTTTAAAAATATTAAATTTTATGTTTTCATCCTCACATTTTTGATCAGTGTACCCCCTCCCATTTCCCTGGACACCATCTTCATTTTTTTGTTCGTTGTCTTCCTCTTGGCTTTGACTTTGATGAGATTTTTTGAGGTTAATCCCTTGTAGTGCCAGGGACCAAACGCGTCAAGTCCAAGTCCCTGCAATGGCTTTTGTCCTCCGAAGGTGAGCGGGTGTGTGTGTGTGGGTGCCCGTGCGCCTGTATGTGTGGATGAGCATGTGCGTGTGGGTGATTGTTCCTTGGTGTGGAGTGGAAAATTAGTACATGTTGAAAATGCTGCGATTGTTCCTGCGTTGTCCTGTCAAGGAGCCGCTTTGCCATGCTCCACTGGACAAAAGGCCAGCACAACGGGGCTTTGGGAGGGGGTGGATGGGTGGATGGGTGGTAAAATGGGAGTGGGAGTTGGGTGCGGTGTCTGAAAGGAAGGCACACTCCTCTGATAAAGCTCTCTGCTTGGTTGCACCTTTTTTAACGCTCTGCTATTGCTTCCCATTGTTGTTCCTGTTGTTCCTCCTTGATGCCGGATTGTACGAAAATTAATTTTGTTACTTACCAACTGCTCCTGACACTCCTGACTGCTCGCAGTTGGAAAGGGAATGAAATCTGGCTGTGGGCGGAGGATGGGCACTTGGGGGAAATGCCCGGGCAGCCGGAAATGACACCTTGAGCAATGCGTTGACGATGATTGCCAGGGATCCTGGCCAGGATGGGTAGGGATGTGTTCGCATGGCAGGGGAATTTGCTGAAAAACAGCACGAAAATTGGCAGGGAATGCGGGGTGCGTTGAATGGAGAGAAGAATAATGAGGCGATAAAAACGAGATTAAGATGTCGGCATCCTTTATTTGCTTTAAAAAAAGGGGTCTCAAAAAGGCCTTTATTGAAAACGAAGCAAATGAGTTTTTGGCCAGCAGACAATTATCGATATTAAGAACGGACATAAGAACGCCACCCTAAAAGTAATTAATTTGTTTGTAACATAATAAAAATAAAGAAATTACTTATATTTGAAGTATTTAAAGAATAATGTTGTTCTAAAATTTATTTTATCTACACCTAACATCAAGAGTCAGTCCTTAAATTATGTGTTTATTTAACTCAAATTAAACTCCCTTTATTATAAAATATTTTTTCACCTTCCTTATCCTTGCACACTTGTTCATAAATTTATAATCTGCACGATTTTCAGCTCTATTTCAGTGTGAAAAGGGGAAGAGCAAGCTCTTCAACAAAGTTCCCATCATTTTAAAAATGCATCGGAGCCCACATTCAATTGAGAATCTCTTGTGCAGAAGGGAAAGCGGGATAGAAATACGGAGAAATGAGAAGTTTGAGGAGGCAAGGGAACTAGAGAGTTTTATGACAAACATCCACTCGAGAAATAAAGTCAGATTATAAAATAAAATGTACCAAAACGGACTTACAGTAAAGAGTGAGTTGTAAAATGTAAAAAAAAATCACTGGAAAAATGGGGCAGATAGAAAAAAAGCAGGGATCTAACTTTTCCCTTTGGTTTCAGCTTAACTAATGAAAAGCGCAGTTTTTCCACGCTCATACACTGAAAAAACAGCAATATATAAAATAAATATATCAAAGAATAGTCTGGTTCTGCACCACAAAATGTAATATTTTACTAAGGCATAGTAATTAAATTAAATAACACCATACTCTTGTACTAAAATTTGATTATTATTGGTTGTATAAAAACTGCAAAATTATATATTATTTTCGTTCTGTGCACTCATTTTGCCCCGTTTGTTGTTCACTCCGGTGCCACACTGCGTATACTTAATATACGGGTTCAGCCAAAACACTCAAACAAACGCACACTTACACACACTTGCAGAGTGAGAGAGAGAGACATAAATATGATATTTATGGCGATAAGCAACCAAAACCCACACATATAGGAGGATGTACACAGGATACACACACAGGACACACACATTAAATGCCAGATATCCTTTTAACACTTAAAGCGGTGAAAATATTAAAAACAAAAAACCGCAAAGTCAACAACAAAGGCAACAGCAAAAACAACAAGGGAATTTTTATTGATAAATGCGCAGACATACGAACCAGTGCGAAGGAGAAAGGGGGGCGTGTAGAAGTGGGAGGTAAAAAAGGGGGAGTGGGTGGGATAATCGAGCACATGTGTATGCGTGTGTATGTCCCTCTGTTCGCTTATCTATTTGCTAGTGTGTGAGTCCCTCTTTTTCTGCATGTGCGAGTGTAAGTGAGCGTGTGTGTCGGTGGGTCGTGTCTATGTCGAACCGCAAAACGCAGCGCAGCACAACGAAAGTGTATAAAAAATTATGAAACAGCTCGCACCGTTAGTCGTGGTCGCGAGCCACCCAGCACCACCCATGCCCCACCCACAAAACAACGAGCCATCCACCCATTCTTGACCCATCATCAACACTCCGCTCTACAGTGGGCTAAACTATTAAAAATGTCGAGATAGTTGACTTTAAAGAAAACAGCATCAAGTCTATAGGAAGCCAAAATAAATATAACAAAAATATTTATAGACTAAAATATAAAATTGGAAATAAATTTAGTGTTATATACAGTCTCCTATTTTTAGTTATTAAATATATGTTGTAAGCCTTTATTAATATTTACCTTGTTTTAAACGCTAAAAAATGTGTCAAACTATTTACCAATAATCTTACCTTAAAGATACAATACTTACCAAATTATGAAAATCTAAAAAAAATAATATGGTTTGAGCCTTGTTTGATCTAAAATGAAGTAGTCCTAATCTCACAAATTGTGAAGTGTAAAACTATTTAATCTCAACTAAATGTAAATTATTACAATTATTTAAATTCGGTTAAGAAATATGTTAACAATTCATGTTATTCACTCAAGTGCGTGCAACTATTTAAATTAATTTAAATCCTTAGCTTGAGTACCAAAACTTTTTCGATTTGTGCCCAAGACCACTGTCCCTAACCGGAGGTTCGTCCTTGCTGTTCGCGCCCCACACTTTCCACACCCTCACCCACACAGCCGCAGACACACACTAGCACACCAACACACGCATACATATCACACATGCTGCCTTCTGACATGGTTCCGGCTTGTTTGTTTGGTTTATTTTATGACCATAACCAACAGCCCGACCGACACTCTGCTTTTCACCCACCGCACCACATTTGCCCTCCCCCCCCGAAACACTCTATATCGCCCGAACACCCCGCAGACCCCTCAGTTCCCTTCTGGCAGTTGCCTCAACTATTATACAGAGCCATGCCTATGCACAATGGAGGAGCAGTCGAGCTGCAGGCCATGTCGAAATAGTAGTATATGCTACGAGTATAGTGTATGGCTCAGCACTATAAAAAAACACTCATCTTATAGGTTTCTTTTTCAAGTAAAATTTATAAATAAATAAAATAAAACAATCATAAATTAATCTTTTATCACATTTAACTTAGAAGACTTTGAGCCAATATGATCCTATTACTAAAATTTTACCTGTTAACGTAGCTCCATTCAAATTGATATGATGACATTCATTTTTAACGTTTAGTAAACATTTGTAAACATTATTTTTAATACTTATAAAAACTTCCTTGATTTTTTTGTCGGCATTTAACTATTATGTAATTAACAGAATCGCCCAATTGTTTTCTGTGTACGTGTGACCCGTATGAGTGTGTGCTTAGTGTGCAGCTGTGTGGGTAAGTTAGTAGCTTTTGCCGGCTGTTTGACTCGGTTTAAGTTCGCCGTGTCCCTCTAACTTTGTGTGTGTCTCATTCTAACCCATTCTCCCCGTCTCTTTCTCAGCCACGCATATAAATTGCGTTGCGCCTCTTCCTCTTTCTGGATATATGTGTGTGTCAGAGTTGCGCTTAGCTCGTTTTTGGTCCGCTTTTTGGAAGCTTAAATGCCATTTGTATGCATTGAATGTTGCATGCCACCGAGGATATAACCCCCTGGGCACCAGTCCACTTGTTATTCGCAAGGAAATAAAAACTTTCGCGTTGTTGCCACATTTCCATGTGCATCTGCACAGCAGCCTGGCAACCCTATTCTCTGCTCTGCATTTTCCATTCATATTTTTTGGTTTTATTTTTTGTTGTTTGCCTCTAGCCGCAGCAGCTAAAATATGTTCGCCACACACTATTTCCCCCCATTTTCCCAGTTTCATTTGCCATTCTCTGATTCGTTTAAAATTTATTTTTTAACCCCCCCACTTGTTTGTCCTTTTTCTGTTTGGCTTCAACTTTGTTTTACATTTCTCTTTCCCTTGGCGAGAACTGCAAAAATGTTGACTCGTTCGGTTGCACGGGGTCAGGGGTCTGACAGACTGTACAACTGCCACCCAAAAGCCCCCGAACTTCCACCTGTCCGCCCCCGGCAGAGTTCACTGTGGGAGTGTGACAAAGTTGACATTTGAGTTGGAAAAACATTCACCACAAACGAGGAGCGAATGCAAGCACAACTAACAGATATTAAGCCAGAAAGAAGCGTCCGCTCAAGGGAGTTGTCCGCCAAAAGGGAGATTTTCGCGCACTAAGGGGTTAACTTTTTGTATTAAACAGGAAATCATTTAAAATAGTTATTTAAATTATAATATAGTCTATGGAAATTTTCGAGAATTCAATCTCAGTTGTATGATATTAAACCAAGCAGAAGAGACCTACTAATTTTAAAATACATTTATTTTGAGGACATGGATATCTTAAAACTTTTATAGTCTGAAGCAACTTACTATAATAAAGTAAAGACTCGTTTACCTACAAAAATAAAATCTCTTCGTGGTTAAGATTTTGTATCAGATTCATTTAAATTCATTTATATCGTTTACATATTATAACTAAATTGATTTTCAGTTTACGGATACATATTTCCAAACATTTTAAATATTGTGTCCCAAAACAAGAGAACAGCAAAGGATTTTTTGGTCCTAATCTCACTTAATCTTTTTTCCAAAGGAAATAGGCTGACAAAAGTCTTTACTGAACTTAAGCTTAAAAGGAAACAAATGGACCGAATGATAATCTCTTGAACTATGATTGCTGTCGATTTATGAAATATGTCAGATTATAGCAGAATCTACTTAGCTATAGTTCTATAATTTCGAAAAGCCCCGTTCCGAGACTCTTTGTCATTTTAGCAATCAGCACTGATGACTCGTTTTATATTACACACGGAAAACCATGAAATTTGAACAGAACCCTTGAGACGGAGTTGAAAATCTGTTGCTCAGGGTGTACCAGGTATTGTTTTGCACATTCTGGTAAAGGGTTAAATTATTGCCATATCTGTTCGTATTTACTTGGGGGGCGGAAGAGCAACCCTTAGAGAATAGCCCATCATGGGTGGGCGACCCGAGCCATAACCCTTGCCGTAACCTTTTGCGTACTGCCCACCCCCGGAAATCTGCAGCCCAAAACAGAGCCTGCCCCAGATCACCCCCATGTACGGGGCACTTATTCTATATTTTACTTAATGCATTCCCTGCTTATCCTCATTTTTATTAGTGTTTCAATATTCTTTTTCACTTTGCTTGGTTGCGTTTTTCCCAGCCATCCTTTCCCCATCCGCTTCCTGTTCTATCCCAGCTTTGTTTGCTCATGTCCTGGATTCCTGTTTGGGTTGGGTTCCGTCCTCTTCGGTAACTCGGTTCCTTGGCTCTTTGGTTCCTTGGATGTGGCTCGTTTCAGCCATTAAATGGACAAATGAGGGATATAAAACAATTCGCCTTGGCTTCCTTTCTTTTCTTTTCCTTTCCTTTCGTTTCGTTTCCTTTCTTCTTGTCGCTCCCGTTTCCTTTGGGTTTCTTCTGGCCTTTTTCGGGTCTCTTCGCTTTTTTTTTCGCATAAGCATTTTATTTATTATTATATGTGTGTGGATGGATGGGTGGATGGGTATTTGTGTATTTCCTACAACGTTCGGGTTTGGTCACTTTATTTGTTTGTACCTTGCCAATGCAAAGTGTTTTGTATCCTTTTTGGCCGGCATTTTGTGGGGGAGTGAGGAGGGTTACTGGGTTTGGCATTCGGGTGCGAGGATTTATGCTCATGTTGGTTTTCTGGGTGTTCCTATTTGGCCGGTGGGTGTGTATATCCCCCACCCCCTTCGTCTGGGCTCGTCCTTTCATGTGTCCTGTTTATGTAATCGCCGACATTAGTTTCTGACTGCCCGGGCATGTGTTTGCTTCTCTTTATTTTATGCACTTGCTAAGGGTAATATGACTATTTCCAGCCCTTTATAACACATTTCTGTCTTTTCAAAAATTGTATATGGAACATATGAATGTGTGTACATTTCAATCCACTTGCAAAATATTTATTTTTAATATAAAATTTGTTTTACCTTCAATTTTTTATAGAGAATCAAAATCACAGGTCAGAATTATAAAATCAGAATTATAGTTTACGATCTGGAATTGATTTACATTTAAATATTAACTAAGCAATATTGTTCCTATTTGAATTAATTAATAAGGGTTGTCCAATAATAATTATGATTATTCAATTTACTTAATTTATTTATGATTGATTTATTTAATTTCACACGCTAGCTTCAACTCAACTCAATAAAACATACAAAATATACTTATTTATTTAATTCTATTAAATTAAAAAGAATAACATAATATAAAGAGTGTTTTTACTTCGCACGCTTCAAAAAATATACATTTTTTGTATTTTTTGTTGGCCAAGATGGAAAGGAATCTTCCTATGATTCCACTTTGACCTGTCCTTGTCCTTTTCATTCTCATTTATTTTGATTTCTTTTTCATATACTTTTTTCTATTCACTTTTTCCTTGGCTGGCCAAAAGTTACCTTAATTTTCGAAGCGCTCCTTCTTGACCGTTCCTTGAAGCAATTTCGGAGATTTCATCCTTCGCTTTTTTGTGCTGGCGCATGGAAAATGAAATGAAAATAAAATGATACTCATTAATTTGATAAATCGTGGGCACAACAAAACTCGGCTTTGGTCCTCTTTGGGTTTTCTTTATGTACTTTCTTAGACCTGGCCCACTCTGCCTGCTTTACCACCACTTCATCCTCTTAGTTGGTTTTCCACGCTTTTGCTTAATAATACCCAAAGATTTTATAAATGACCAAGCTGCAAATGGAAAAAGTTGACCTTTAGCGTAAATAGAAATACCACCCACACTCCCGTTAAATGTTTCCGCTTTTGTGAGCGTTGATTTCGCTTTTCTCATCATCATCGTCATCTTCCGCAGTTCCTCCTGAATTTTTAAGTAATTTCTCGGTCCCTTGTCCACTTGAGAAATTTGTAAGCAAGAGACTCCCTTCCCCATTTATCCATCGAAATATTTGTGCTACCAACATTACGCACTTGGTCAGCTATCTGCCCTCTTGCCCCTGCGTGTTTTGGAATTTTTTTTCGGAGCTGCCAAGCTTTTATTAGCACACATTTAATAGGGTCACGCGTGTACTCCCTCCCCATGGTAGGTGTTTTTTTATTATTATTAATTTTCCAGCAAGTTACATGGGCACCCAGCGCAAAACACAAAACCGAAAGCAAAACAAAGGCAGGACAGAAACGACAGGATGTGGGAGGAGCCAAGGAGCAAATCAACCGCCCACAAAACAGGACGAACACTAAGCAAACGAAATGCGAAAGGACACTTAACTGTGGTAGACAAAAAAAAATAGCAAGTGGTTGGGGCTAGGAAATGAGGTTCTCTGCCAAATGAGGTCACTTTTTCCACCTCTCACTTCCCAATTTGGCTTTTTTCTAGCTGCGAATGATGGAAATATTTGAGGCATTACCTCAGTGTCCTTTGCTGGGAAAGCCAAAAATGTAGGTGGATTAAGGGCAGAGGGTGGGAAAACGATGGAGAAATTAAATCAAAAATTAAATTCTCGAACCATAATTATCGGAAAATCATAATAAATTTTAGCATGTTCATAGCCATTTCCCAGTTAAATAACAATAACCAATTAATACCTGAAATTATACACCTTGTTAACTATTCTGTGAATTATTTGGGCATCCTCAGACTGATTTGTATATATCGAGATATTTAATACATTTTCGGTGCAGCACATTTCTAAGAAAATTATGTTATAATTGCTTAACGTGAAAATGTGTGTATATTATTTAAATTGTAATGCGAAGTTGAATTCACGTTGCTAACTTTTCCATAATTTATTTGCTTTGCGTAGATTTCTAGGAACTTAAGAAAATAATAGCTTTCCAACATGATTCCTTTAGATAACTTTACCAATTAAATTCTAGGAATGATATGAAAACTTTTTTAAAGTAATTATCGACTTAAATATTTAATCCAAAATTTATCTTAACGAATTTTAAAATTTAATTATTATTAATGCACTATCAGCAGAATAGTGTAGTAGTTTTCATTTATATTGGCATATAAAATCTTATTAATTACCTGATAAAATAGAAATTTTAAATTTTACTCCATAAGGATCACGAGAAAATATCAAACATACTCAAAATTCAGCTAGTCACCTTACGGCTTAAACAACACGATGACAATAGTTGTTGTTATCCGGCTAACTGAACCAACAAACAATTAAAGCAATCAGTTTGTGGATCGTGTTTCGTTACCAGGAATTTTCCATATATTACCGTGAAGTGAAACCCGATCCCCGGCACACATGACGTATACGCAATATGCAAAGAGCCTCGCGTGGCCTTCAAAATGGGTGGTGAAGGCAATCGAGTGCCTGGCAAGCTGCAAGTCTGCAGCTGATGGCGACGGTGATTATTCTACCTATAGCTAAGATGTGCTGGCCAACTGTAATAACTGCTGCCAGGCACTGAAAGCACTACTAAAAAAATTAATCGCAGTGGAAGTCGGACAAAGAAGTCGACGGCAGTTGCCAATGACAGTTCGATGCGTTTGCAAGTGCCGTAAATTCTCCCGGTCGGAATAATCGTGGTTTGACAACGTGGCGTATGCGTAACGTGGATCAGCAAAATGAGTGAAAAAGAGGAAACGGAGGAGAAAGCCAAGGAGGAGGTCTCCAATGAGAATTTGACCACCGGCTCTGGCGTGATTACTTTCGACACTCATCCTTATTTTCCATTCCTGTTCGATCCCTATTCATCATCAAAATATGGTTCTCAAGTGAGGGAAAGGAAAATTGATCGGTGCTTAAAACAGCTGCAAGAAGCCCTCAAAGGAGAAAAGTAAGTTTAATATGTTGTTTACCTTGCCCTTGGATACTTTAGACATTATTTTGTAGAAGCAGATATTCAGTTTATTCTACAGCAAATGTAGCAATTAATAATTAAATAATAACATCCAAGGAAAAATAATTTAATAATAATCATGAAAGGAATGGATTAAATGTGCCATGCAATTTACATCATTTTGCTCTTTATTTGGCGAAGCAAACGAGTTCATAAATAAAGCAAGACCACATTCCTTACCTGTTTTGTTCACCCTTAATCACCATCAATTATGTTCACTGTCAATTGGCAAATTGACAAACGATTGCAGTTGGATTTGTGTAAATAATTCAGGGCGGAGCATAATGCCAGCCCGGGGAAATTGGACTTGTCCTCCGGCTGGCTGACTATTCATAAGGATCAACAACGGCACAAACACACACACATTCCAGTTAACCCGAAAGTGAGTCGTCTTGCGGTTGTTGCTGCTGCCTGCCTGTCACGGGGCATTAGCATTTCAGGACTGTAACTAATCACAAATGATAACATTTGCATGTGCAAACACAGACACAGACGCACACGAATGCGAAGGTGTGTGGGTCAGGCTATTTGCATACTTAAGTGTGCAGTTATTACCTTGTTATATCGATATAAATAACAAAAGTAAGGCGGACGAACAGATTGTGCCTAATGAATCCTTGTTTGTTCTAATAAGTTTTGAATTCATTATTGATTTACACATTGACCGAACAAAAGCAGGACTTAGCATCAGATTAAAATAGCCAGAAATCATCAGAGGAATTGTAATGCATTTAAATATTCAAGAGGCCCAAGCGGAAAGCCTTACAGTTTGCTATGTATATATCATATTCTCGAGGGTTGTAGTTTAATCTTTTGCATAAAGGAGCAGCTCAATTGTTTGGCATATTAAATTAACGTTGTACAATTATTTTATATCTCGCATCAAGTATACGCCACGTAAAACGCTTTTTCCATCACAATTCCCCTGGCAGCAATCAAATCGAAGCCCACACAAAATTCACGCGAAAACATTTAATCGTATTTGCATACAATTTCACCATCTACATAGTGTCCACCATCTACGGGTAGAAATTAATATTTATTGCCAGCAAAAATTCAAACAAATTAAATAATGAAGATTGCGTTTTAATGCGCAAACACCCGCGACAAAAAGAGATAGAAATACAAGTGTGAGAGCGAGAGCCCGTATCTCAATTTGTGATTGAATTGTCACATTTCATATTTTCCCCATGACTTTTTCCCCATTTTCAGCTTTTTCTCTATAAATAAATTAAAATATCAGAAATAATTTGTTGCACATTTCGTTTCGGTTTGCCAACCGCAAATACGAATCAATGGCACAAACATTCCGTTCGGGTTCTGTAATGTTTTATGGAACACAAAAAATATGCCAACCAGATACAAATGCTAAAACTACTATAATAATAATTAAAATTAATAAAAATAGTTGCGGTGAGATAATTCGCAGAATTTATGCGGAAAAGTCAAATATGATAATGGCAAGGATTGAAAGGACTGGAAAGCAGAAAATAAATAGTGAGTGGAAAGTGGGAGTGAGTGGTTGGTAAATGTAAGCCAAATTTAAACAGGGCCAAAGCTGATTATAATTGAAATTTGGCCACGTCAAATGGGGCGATAAATGAATCGAATAATCACGAAAATAGTAGCGCACATTTTATTTTCAATATGGTAGAAATGTAGCTGAAAATGATGAAAAATGTTTGAAATTTGTCAGTTAAAATAATTTTGCTCACTTTTCTATGGCAGTTTTTAAATTAAATGACTAAAATAACATTTCAAATTAATAATTGATCGGACGACTTTATTTAAGTATATAAAATAATATTTATCAATAAATAAAATATTAGATATTATACACAAATACAATATTATCGTGCTGAAAAAATTAATCATACGCATATTTTAGAGCAAAAAAATATTTTTTCACATTGAAACTTAAGTCGGGAAAAATCATATTAAACATAATTCATTAAAAATTCTTATGATGGCCTTCCCGATAAAGATCTTGAGAATTCTCGTCGTTTTTCTAGCTGAGTAAACAAACAACATTTCCAATCTTAAGCTGCCTTCCTGTTCGCATCCCTCAGATTTTCCACTTCCCTCGGGTGAGCTGCAAAACTTTATTTCCATAAAGCGCCGAGCATAAAATTAATTTACTAATTGATGAGGCCCTGATCTCAATACGCAAAATACCCCGACGAATTATCATCATCGTCGACAATGCAAACAAGTTGAAATTCAATTACGCGAACGACGAGCGGAGACGATGAAGGCGAAGATTGTGAGGGACTGGGGCTTCGGCTTCGGAGGTGGAAACTGAGAAAAATAATCATAAGGCAGCGAGAAAACAAAGCAAATCGGCGGCAGAAGCGTAAAAGCCAAAATGGAAAGGGAATTGTGAACCGAAGTGGGGCGGTGGATCCAAGCTAAAGAGCAATAGCAAATATAAGTAAATAAATAAAGCGAATAAACTGAAAATTTATTGAAGAAATACGCGAGCCGCACAAACAAAGGCAGAGTATGATGATCGATGGGGGGGGAAGGGGGAGGGTACTTTGCGGGTGAATATGTGAGCCATATAGGCGACAATACGCAACCAAAATCGGGGACGATGCTGTCGATAAACTGACTTAAATCTCACACCCTGACGACAGCAATGGATGACGCCAATGAAAAAGCGACGACAAATGACGACTTCGACAATTAGAATCCAAGCATTGCCCTGTTGTCCATAAACAGATACAAATGCACAGAAAGAAAAATATTTAATTTATAAAAGACAATTCGGGCTTAGCTAAATTTTAAAAAAAGTTGCAATTATATTTCTCCAATAAAATAGACAGCTTAACATTTCCTAAGAAATACCTAGTATTTAAGTCATCGAGCCCTTGCCATTTTTATGTTTTATCAGAGAGCTTAAATATTTTTAAATGACTTCAAAGATAGTAAAAATTTATAATTTATATTAAATATTTTAACATAAGCCATTTTTTTAATTGTGTAAAAAGCTCAGCACAGCACACCAACATCTATAATTTCCTATAAAGCTACAGATACAGCGACACTTCAAGGTTCCAAATGGGCCCATGTGCATCGAGTGGTTTCACAATATTTAATAAATAATTTCATAATTGTTGTGCTGACTGTCATCTCAAAATTCAAATGAAAAAGGCACCAAAAAAGATTTCTGTCCTCTTTGCACATAATTTAATTTTAGTTATTTTTTTTTCCTGTCTGCTTCTTTCGGTTGTGTGTACTCAATTAAAAAGCAAAAGACCAAAGCAGCAGCAGCAAAATGGAAAATTATTCTGAGAATCATTTGGCGCTAGCTCGACCAGCGCAATTAAAACGGAGAAAAATAGAGAGCGGGCGACGAGGAAAGCGGAATTTTCCTGGGAGAAATGGAAAAGTTCAAAGTTAAAGATAATGAGGTGGTAGATGGAAATGGAGGGGGACCCCAAGAAGTGGGGGGTCAAAACAGCCCCATGAGAGGGCAAGAAAACTTTTGAAACTTTTGTCTTTTATTTTTACAGGGCAAGAGAGAGAGAGATTTCTTAACCATAATTACGACTAATTTCTGGGATTTCAATGGTTTGACCCTTGCGCCCAAAAATAAATTTAATTTAACTTGCATTTACTTTTCTAGAACTTGTGGAATTTTTACTGGACCCATTATTTTGAAAAAATATATTTTATTATTGACATAAAGTCATCAAAAGCCTTATTATTCAATTTTTTTCTCGAATTACATTTAATTTTATTTTTTGACTTTAAAAATATATTTTCCAGAACAGTATTTTCCCAGAATATTATGCTACATTTTCTGAAAAATTACCCTATGAATTAAAAAATCAACAAATATAAATTTTTATTATTTAAATACAAAAATACATTTAAGCTTTTCACCATAACTAACCAATTTTCTGAACATTCCAATGTCTTTGGCCATTTATTCTTTGTTTTAATGGGCTGCTTCGTACTATAATGAATTGCAACATGTTTTGAAAGTATTTTCCCCAGATCTTTCCCCTACCTAAGATGATTATAATTATAAACCAAGGCAAAAACTTTATTTATTGTTTTCGGTTCACTTAAGGCCTCTTCTTTGCCTATTTTAGTTGATTTTCACTTCGATTTCCATCACAATTCAAGAATTGTTCCTCGATCTACACAACAAGTTGTGTATTTTCTTTTCGTGGTGGCCAAAAAAAAAACAAATTGTTTATGAACAAAAAGTTTTTCCACGGATAGCGGGGGGAAAATGAATTTTCATTGCTTTTGATATGGGAAATAATTTACAAAATAAATTAAAGCCATCTGGCATTAGCAGATCGTTTGTGGGCGAGTCTTTTTCAGCGGAATGTGATCCATGGATGGAAAGTTCCATCGCAAAGCGCAAACTAAACTCTGGAAAAAATGCTTCCGCCTTCGCTGAGCATTCCCAATTAAATTCCAGTCGCATCGTTTAGTTAATTAAGCCATCTCAATCAGGGAGACTCAAACCCAGACGCTGAGACGTTGTCTGAGTGACGGCGAAAGAACAATAATAATAGTAATGCGGAGAAAAGGCTTTCGCATGCCATAAATTATAGAACAAATTATGCAAATCGCCAGCGAGGAAAACACATAAAGAAGTGAAAAAGGGGAGGGGGCACAAAACAGCCCACAACGATGACGACAACAAGTCACCCACAACTGCAATTGCGGAATTAACTGCACTTGGCAGTCGGAGACTTTACTTGGGTGGAAGGCAAATTAAAAATCCAATGACGGCACAAAATCATAAACAAAACAGTCGAGGAGCAGCGAAGTAAGGGGATTTCCAAGTGCCAGCGACAGAGGCCATTGAAAAACAAGTGGTTTTGCCAAAAAGCGATAAAGGTAGCGACTCAAAGACACCCTTGGGAATATAAAGGAAGCATTGTGCTGAATTAAGTAATCATTTTATAATGGATACAAATTATAAAGCCCAGTATGCCCCAGGTTAAAGAGGTATACATTTCAAGGAGAGGGGCGACAGAATGGCGACACACTGAGCTTGCCCTCAGTTGGTGGCACTTAATGTGATTATGTTAATTAATTGCCTTGATTAAATATCGATACATTGGACAGTTGACGATTGGGAGCAATGACATAATTTCTATTTCAGATAAAGTAGTAAGAATGAAAAAAGCAGTAAATAATCATAAGTAAACATATTTTAAAATACAGAATATGTATCATAAATAATTTTTTATAAATGATTAAACACTTAAAATTTAGTCGAAGATAATAATGGAGAAATAAATATTTAGACAATTTTTAGTTTCCAAAAAATAAGGTAAATCTGTAGAGATTAGAAATCAGTTAGCTTAAGACTATTTTAAAGTATCTGTTTAAGTCAGGGGATTTTATTATTGTATTATTATTAAAACTTATTTTAAATTTAAAGCTATTCATCAAAAGTTAAGAGATATCCGTGGCAACTAAAATAAATTGTATCGGATGAAAAGGATTTAGCTGGCACCCTTTATAAGTTGATTTTGAACATATGTACATGTGTACTGAATATTAAAACCGGTATAATGTTTCATAACTCCTAATCTGCTGTTTATTAATCCGAGTATTGTTTAATTTAATACCTACCCTGTAATATGTTTCAATCATCAGCCATACACCCCTTACATCTTTCCTCACTATCACGCTGCTCTGCAACCATATAATTTACCATGGCAAATGAACAAATTTTCAATTCTCTGTCGTTCTACGGAGTTTATTAAATACATATATCCACAAATAACGATGCCGGAACAACAATGCCGCCGGCTCATATGCGTAACCCCCAAAACGAGCCTCATAAATGGCAATAAATGTCATAGCACTTAAGGGTTAAAAACTCGAGCTGAAACTCCAAAAGAACTTGTATAGAGTTCAAATCAAAAGAGCAGATTGCCAACCGCCTCAGCGGGTGATCTCCGAAAAAGGCATTAGAAATACCCCCTAAAACTCCAGCTGTTGTTCTCTGCCTCGTTTAGTTTTGTCGCTGTTTATGTTAAACATGCAATTTCGATTTGGCATATAATTTTTTAATACTTCCAGGAGATCGTTCCATTTTGTGCGAACACCCGCTGTTTTGTTTGGGTGACAAAAAATGTCACATGAGTGTACAGAAGAAAAAATCATAGCAATAACAATGGCCATCTCAAATTCAAAAGCTCTTTTTAATGTTGAAATATTTTGTATCTGACCCTCAAAAAATAATTGGATTATTTAAATATTTGGAAACATTTAGAAATTCTCTACAGATTATAATAATAATGTTAGTTTCAGTTTTCGTGGCCTAATTTATTCATTTGAAAATGTGTCAAAATAATTATTTAAATATTTTACAAACATTTAAAATTCTCAAGAGATTATAATAATAATATTAGTTTTTATTTTCGTGGCCTAAAAAACACTTATTTATTCATTTGAAAATGTGACAATGACATCCCTTACAATAAATATTTATATAATACAAAATAAGCTATTTTCTGACTATAGAAATGTTTATAAACAAAGAAAAAATTGGAAATGTTGGAAGGAATGGGACTGAGCTAATGCTGATGCCAGCAGAAGTTATCCTCCCCACATCCTCCCGGGTCTTCAGCTCCTGTCAAGGTGCGAGGAGACATCTACTTAGCTCCTGTCAGACATTTTCATATTCATGAGGCCCCATCTTCATCTCCATCTCCGGATCTTTTCTCCGCCCGTAATCCCAGCTTCTCGCATTTTGCCTCGCCCGATTCTCGAACATTTTTCCGCTGTCTTTGGGTGACGGGAACGGGCAGATTGTGCACGTGTCAATTGAAATGAATGTCGCCAGGCGTCCCGCAGTCGTTGTCCTCGTCATCCCGACGCCCCCGTTCCGAATCCCTCCCCAGAGTCACCCACTTCCACTTCCACTCCCACTCCATTCGAACAACTGCGTATGACTAATCTCTGACGGTGGCTTTTGTTGTCGTCATCGTCTTTGCAAACGAAATTGTCAAGAAACAAAAGGAAGTTTGAGGGGGTGGAGGTGAGGCTTCCATTTGTATGTTATATTCGGCTGAGAAGTACCTTCTAGAAAGACATTTACTAAAAGACGTTAGTGATACTGCCTCACATGGAATTCTTAAATTGATTTGCCGTTATAATCTAACGAAACATATTTGCTATTTTATAATGTAAACAATAGGTCCTCAGCGTCGGATTTTGGGATAAGTTAGAACAAAAGCCGCTTAAAAATATGTTTTTTATGGCCAAAAACTCGACACAAGTGTCGGTTTTCTTATTAAAACCCTTGAATTAAAAATAACATCGTTGAATTCGCTTTAAAAATTTACAATCGATTGCCTTCACTGTTAAAATATTTAATTTTTGGCCATTTGTGAAAAAATTACTTCTTTATCTCAAAGCCCTTGAAAATAATGGTCAAAATTGGAATCCCAAACCTCGTTGGATTCGTTATAAAATTTCCAATCGATTGGCATTTAAAGCTGAAAATAAAAATTTTTGTCCAAAATCATCTTCAAATCGTTAAATAAGAAATAATGTTTCCAAATCAACATAGAATCGATAGCTTAGGTCCTCCGCTGCTCATTATTTTAAATGTGCGTCTTATTTTTCAAAAGTTAGAACAAATAAATTTCTAATTTTGAATAAATAAGTGTTACTGATAGCAATTTGTTAACCACCTTTAAGATAAGAGCTGGGAAGAACACTTTTTATTAGATAAGCATTTGTAAAAAAATGTTTGTTAACTTTTACAATATGTGATTCATTCTGTGTAAACTTTGCCACTAATTTCAGAAATTGTTATAAAGAAATATTCTACAATTTCATTTTTAATAATTAATAAGTACAAATTTAAAAAATTTGACTTAGGTAATTTTTATATATATGTATTATTATATAAAAATTACCTAAGTCAAATTTTTTTAATTTAATCCAATAAATGTATCTCTAATCTGTTAAGCTCAAAAATATTTGTATATTTTCATTGGCAATGTCTTCTCAAAACATTTAAGTTAAAAGTGCCATGTAATAATTCATGTTGACATTTAATACACAACGTTAAATCCGACAACCACTCAAATTCAATCCCTATCAGTTCCTTTGAGCGTAACCTCCTTCCCAGCTGCATTTTCCTTTCGAGACAAATTCCCAGAACCTTTCCCAACCCTTTGGCACTCATCGAGATACAAATACTAGACTTTCTCCACATGCACTTGGGCATCGATTGGATTCACATTGACTGGGAGTGCAGCATGTCACAATCGAAGCCCAACCACCGAATCATTTCGCAAGCGGAAGGCAAATCCCAAAAACCAAAACCAAAACCGAAAAATACACCAGCGGAGAGCGAAGAGAAGAGGAATTGCGTAGCAGTCGAGCATTAAACCCCTAAAGACACCCTTAAGCACCCTCAAGTATTTACATTTGAATTTCACACAAATAAACTCGTCGACTGCCAGTCGATTTTACCCCCGACCCACGACCCTCACTCGATTTTTTCTTCCATTGCTCTGGCATGGCATCCCTTTTTCGGCATCAAAATTAATAATAACAATAAATTGAAAATGGCAGACCGACAGAGCGAGTGGGTGCCAGAGGGCAAAATGGGAAGCGGACTTACTACCAGAAGGTATTGTACCGTTTTACGAGTGGATGGAACAGATAGGGCAAACATTATAGCATTAATTATCCCTATTAAAAAAATCAGTAATATATTTTCGAAGTTTTTTTTAGTTTCTTTATCAATTCACCGAAAAAGAAGTATTATTTTCTGTAAAACCACATATCTTGAATATTATTTAAATTGCAAAATAAATAATTTAACACAATTAATATTTTTATACTTATTAGTTTTCATTACATTGCAATATTCAATACACCAAATGATGTTAAGATAAAATCTTTTATGAGGATTTTTAAAGAAAACCTACAAAATAATATATAAAATTATACAACAAAATTATTAAAAATCATCATTAGAATAAAATGTATCGAATGTCATTAAAAAATTGGATTATACAGCAATAAAACATAAAATAATGTTTACGAATATAGTTATAAATATTAAATTTGAGATAGAATTTTCACTTTTATTTATGGTTATAAATGTATTAAGGCTAGAAAATATTATTATCAAAAAACAAATATTCTTCATTCGGACTTAACAAATATTTAAAATATACAAATATTAATGAACAATTTAGTAATTGATCTGGCTTAGAATTATTTACAAAGCTATGCTTCTAAGTACTTAATAATAATCCGCAACTATTATTTTGGCTTCCGGTGTATATATCTATTCGATCCAAGCCCGTCTGTCTGTCAACATTTTGCAGCGACGGTGAGTGAGTGAGTGTGGTGCTGGTGGTTGACGGCTTTTTCGGTTTCCATTGCAATTGCATTTTCAGCACACACAGTCGAAGGGGCGGGGAAAGGGGAGGTGGAAGTGGGCGGGGTGGGTGCTAGCTCATACCTCTATTTGACACTTGGCCAGCGTGTTGCCATTTATGCTTTTCCATATTGATTTTCCAACTCGCCCCATCTCTGTCCCTGGTGCTTTCCGTCTTTGTCCAACGTGTTTGTGTATTGAATTCCAAATGAATCGATTAGCTACGTTGCCTTCACTTAGCCCATTGATTTGACGTCGTTGTTGTTATGCTGTTCTCTTTTCCATTTTCACTTCCACTTCCTCCCTGCCACTCTTACCCCCGATTGTTGTTTGCTTTGCCTTGCATTTAATTAACTTTTATGAGCATTTCCCATTTCTGAATGGCAACAGCACTTGGCTGAGTTACCTGAGATGTGAGATACACGAGTGGGAATGCCCAATCGATTTGATAAATCAGTGGTTGCATATCACTCCGAAAATTGATAATTGCGGGGTGGTCAATTTACCGAGTAGTAAAGGGTCCTTATTTATAAAGGGTTTTAGTTTCAAGCAATTTCATTTGATTTTAAGAAATCAATTGGATTTTTCAGACGTTTCATTTTATATGTATAAAGGCTTAAAAATATTTAACACAGTTTAATTTTATATATATTTTATTTAATAAATAACTACAATAAAGGGACTTATAAAATCGGCAATTACCGAATAAACAGATAAAGCTAGCTATTACTAACTAAAATTTTATAAACTAAAACATATAATTTAAATTTTAATGTGTTTTTAGTTCAATGTCATCTAAAACTAATGAATAAATAAATTATGCATTCTCTCCAAATTAAAAGTCATAAAACCACATTGCTAATCAAAGTCCATCAAACATAATTTTAACAAACTGCTGCTCAAACCTTTTGCCAATTAAGACTAATTTCAATTTGAATCCGATTCCAACTGGCACAACATAAGGACTCGAGTATCTTCCACCCTATAGCATTTCCTCAAGGACGCACGACAATTTGAAACAATTTCCTTCCATTATGCCTCTCAATTTTCCCTCGCTGACTTTCAACACTTTTAATTTGCTTAGGCTGCCGGCAGTCGGCACAAATCGCATCGTTCAGCAGATCGCCTCGAGCTCCCTTTTCTAAGCAGCGATTTCTCGGGGTTTGTTGCGGATTTGGCTGGCAAATTTTATTAGCCTATCCTGGGGGCACGACTCGCAAAGAGCAGGGCTCAAGGATACCCGTGGACAGGCGCTCAGCAAAGGGCAGAACCGAAACGGAGCTGAACGGGTGGCGAAGCGGGAAACCAACCCCGCCATTTCAGCATCATCCGCACCACCACCACCAACACCACTACCACTACCACTGGCATATCACCACCACAGGGCTCAGTGAGTGGTTTGACATTTGTGCTGACGCGCGAACGTATGCACACAAGGATGTGGACCACGACGATAAAGTGGAAGAGTGATGAGGATGTGCAGAGAGAAAAATTAATCATTATGTTCAAGTGTTGACTTCATGTCCATACATTCAAATTTGTCGTTAAAGTTAATTTCTTAATAGAAGAAACATGATTAATTAATTTTACCTGATTTTTAATTGCAAGGCTACACTATCATTTTTAGTGTGCCCAGCTGCACAAAACAATCATTGCATTTAACAGTTTCTACAATTCCTCAGCTTTTATTTAATGTCTAATTTATTTTGTGTTGCCTTACAATTAGGCAGTAATACCATTATCTTAAAGATTACAAATTCGTTTTGGAAAACTTAAACAATGCTCTTAATTAAATTTAAAAGCTATATTCTTCTTAAGTTTAATTAAGAAAATTGTTTAAGTTAGCTATATTCTGCGCTTTTTTGGAAAATTTTTCTTTCCGTGCCAGGATGTAGATGAAGAGTCTGAGGGATTGATGCCTTGGCAGGGTTGGAAGTTGCGCCGATAATCTCGATAATGAAGTGACTTCGCCTGCATGGTCATGCATCCTGTTTGGCTTCCTTGTTTATCTCTCTCCGTCTGCGCTTTGATATCCGGCTGGCATTCAGCTTTCAGTATTCAGGACTCGGCATTCCGGATTCAGTCGGCAAACCCTTAAGTGGTGGGTTTTTATTTGTGCATGGTATTTACTTGGCTCCCTACCTCTTGTCGCTCAGACTTTTGACCATTTTGCACGGAAATTGAATTTAAATTGGAAGTTTTTAACCCCGGCGTGCGATAATCTCAAGTCAATACAAAGAAATCTACATGAGACTGGGACCGAGGAGAAGACGGATACCGAAAACGAGACCCTGACAAAAGGTATTGCGTAATACCCGGACAACTTTTTCCGCCCCGCGACTTATCCTCCGTGGCAAATGTTCTTTTCAAATTCTATTAGCAAACAAATTTACTGAAAACCCAACACAAGAACCCAGAAAGAGGGTTGCTGGGAGGGAGGAAGGTAGAGATGTTCGGCTGCTCGGGTCTCTCGGTTAGGTAAGACCCTGACATACAACACGTTATTTGGTGTAGATAAATGAGACAATTGTTCCATCTAATTATCTGATAATGCTGGCGATTTCAATGATAATGAAGCAATCTCACCGCGAAGCAATGTAGAGCAAAGCCGAACAATGGGAAAGACAAACACCCCTTTTCGGTTAGGGAATTCCTAGAAAGATTCCAATCTAAATGTTTGTTTAGACAGAATTGGTTATGAATTGAGCTTTGAGGAAGCCATGAAGTTGCTTTAAATTGGCTTAAGTGAGATGGATCCAGGATCTGGAATTACACAATATGTTTGATAAATTATTTATTACTTTCTATATAAATTATTTATTACTTTCTATCTATTGGGGGTAAATAGATTAGTTTATATGGGGAATCATATATAACTTTAAATAAATAACGAACTAGTTTATTTTTTGGTTTTATGGGTAATTAAAATAAAACCAAGCTATTAAAAATAATGTAAAGTGCAGATTCTAATAATTCCATAATTTAATATCTTTTAAAAAATGTCTATCTTTACATTGATACAGGGTATTTGTTCGAGGATCATTCCTTGCATATGTTCTAGGTTGAAATTGGCCAGCACTCTCCGCTGAATACTAATTTCCCTTTCTTATCCGACAAGGTTGCTTATTGCTTTTCATATTTTTTTTGGCCCCCCTTTTTTGTATTTATGTTTTTTTCAATTTTTTTTAGCTTTTGCGTTTTGCGTGTTTAACCCTTTGAGGTTACATTTGGCGTGTGTTCGGGGACACCCCAATCCTACCCGTTTGCAAAAAAAAGGTTCGTATACGCACCATAAAAAGGAAGCGAAAAAAGAGAAAAGGATTTCTTCGACAACAAAACAAGCAAAACCGATGAAAAGTAAAAGCTCAAATAAAAATACATGAATTTCTAGGTATACACATAAGTATATGGCCATGCGTATATGTTCATACATATATCCTCGTATTTTTTTATTTTTTGGTATATTTAATCACAAACGATGACGCAAAAAGAGTTCAAAGAAGGCAGGCATTATGAACCCCGAAGTAACCCCAACACCAGAAGCACAACCAAACCAGGGGCTGCTGCTCTGCAAAAGATGCTTATAAGGGTATGGAAGTGGAGGAGGGTGCATGGGGTGTGCACAACCCACACCTCAACGGGGACATTTAACCCTTACAAACATGTGCGACACAGGGAAGTTATTATTGTGATTATGATGATTGTTGTTCAAATAATTTCGAGTTTGAGCTTTGACTTGAAAGAGATTCCGTTTCGCAGTCATGATCTACCCCTCAACTTATCATCATGCAAATGAGTCGAAAAGAGAGGAGTATTAATATGAATGGTACTGCCCGTAAGCCGGAAGTTGTTCAGGTAGTTAAACAAGGATGTTCCTCCGATAAGACACCCTGTTTTTATCGCTCAGCGCAACAGGATGCACATTAGGAACCGCTAAGAGTCCAATAAAACGTTACCCAGGAGTGATCAAAAAAGAAGGCAAAGGAAAGAAAGAAGTGAAAGATGGGTAGAAAGTAGCAGAGCCACCACCAGGGACCAAAATATAGGAGCACAAAAAAAGATTCCTGGAATCGAAATTATACCTACAAAATATTATCAAAACAAAAAATATTAATTTTTTACTCAAAATAAAAACAAACATATAGATATTTCTTCAATACTATTTTTTAGCTTTATTGTATGATTTAATTGGAATAAATTTGATAATATTCATAGGTAATATAAAGTGTTGGAAAATTAGCAAGAACTTATTTCTGACATGCTGTAGAATTAAATGTAAATTCAGTAAATGTATTTAAAAAAACATACTAATTATAAATTTAGTTTTAGAAGGTCAGAAATACATAATTAAAAGTCCTTTTTTTTTAACGATGAGGTATAAAATATCGGTAGTCTTAAAAATACTTTAATTAGTTGCGTAAGTTAATAATATTACAAGCTTAAAATAGTTAAATTGTTGATTTACTACCTTGTCCGTTGCTAAACTTAGCTGTCTTATATTTTGCATTTAAATTTAACTAAAAGGAGATATTTCTCCGAGTGTAGATGGGATCAGTCACCACTAAAACCGAACCGCACAGTGGCGTAGGGCTCGCCTGTGTGTTCGGAGTAGGCATCTAAAGAGGCTCCGAGGCCTTTTGTGAGCCGGCGAACAACAGTAGCCTCGAGTAGGCACAACTGCGTCACCATCATGAGCAGGATAAGCAGGAGCAGCAGGGGCGAAGGACACGGGGCAGGGGGACTGAGGGACTGAGGGGCAGTCAACAAACGGCAGACGAGACAAAACAGACAATTATCGGGCCACGCAGTCATGACACTTATATCATGTGTGTAAAGCGATATTGCGGGCCATCCAGAACATCGATGGAGTGAACTTGAATGGAGTGGAGCGTGCTCTCTTTGTTCCGCGACTGTATCTGTGAAATGGGTCTGTATGTGTGCCTATATCAGTATCTGTATCTGTAGATGTAGATGTAGATGTATCTGTAGCTGTTGCTGTGGCATATCCTTGACATTCGCAGTCGTTCCGCCTGAGGAACTGCGGATTCTTTGGTGAGTGGTGCGGTTTATTGGTTTGTAATAAGCTCTTTGAAGTGTTTAATTGAAGCTTTTGTTAAGCAATTAGACGCCAAAGTGAAGTCGCGTCGAGGTGTTGCCGCCTATTGGTAATTGCCCAACCCAAGTGCTATCTCCCGGCATTATGATGAAAGATAATGTTTTGTGGGCCACAGGGGAAAGCAACGCGAAGCGAAGTGGAAAATTGGGAAGTGGAAAAGGGGTGGACTGATTTTTACCTAACACCCAGCTGCATTGGTCCCGTTTTCCATCGCATACAAAAGGCCCACTCTCACTCGGTCTTTATTATTTATTGTAGCCGCATTTTATTTTTGTGTATCTATGGAATGTAAGCAGACAGCGGATTGCATTCGAGCATCTTCCACTGCAGTGGCATCCGATACAGAGATACAAAGATACACGGATACCCAGAAAAAAACACTCAGATACAGATACATCAGCTTCGGCTCGTAGGCAAACAGTTGGGTAGTCAGTCAGATTCAGATTCAGATTCCGATTCCGATTCAGCGTCGCATGCAAACGCAAAAACAAAACAAAATGGAATTATCATTGACCGCTGATCATGATCATCTCGTTGGGAGACGATTCTTATTCATCTGCCTTCTGTTTGTGTGTGTTTTGGAGGTGATCTGCTCTACTATGTACACTCTCTGCTCTGATATGATCTCAAATTGTCTGATCTATTTGGGCGATGACTGCGTGAGTGGATTATTCTGTGACGCCAGTGATTTTTGAAGGTGAGAAGTTAGGGGTTTGTTTGGATTACCTCCATTAGATGACAAAGAATAATCACTCACCAAATGTTTCGGAAAAATGGGAAATAATTATAAGTAATTTAGAGGCAATTTGTACTTTCGTAGTCAGTCAATCTGATAAGAAGTTCTTTTAATTTTCATTTAAATTGGATAAGCTATTAAATGAATATTAATTCTCAAAAAACTAATTTCCAAAAAAGGCGATATGTTTACCAATAGAGAAAAACGAAAAACTTTATCATGATGCTTTATCAGTTGGACATCACACTATCTTTTTGGGAAAAAAAAGATTAAAAATATTAAATCCACAATAAAAACAAGATTTTATAATTTTACAATTTACATTAATTTATTTTTGGTCTGTAGACATATGATATCCTGAACCTTCATGACTTTATCTTAATAAATCCATTGGGTATTCATATAAAAAATATAATTCGACATACAAAAAAATAATCACTAGGTTATCACACAATCTTATTCAGAATTATAAGAAATATTTCTAGTCTGTGGATGTATGATATCCCGAATTTCCTGAACTTAATCCTAAATAATATAATCACGTAACCATCTCTAAGTTCGGTTTCCCATTGCCACGCACTTTTCTGGGGGAATTTTCCTCTCTGTTTGTTGTTGTTTCTGTCGTGTTGTACTTGATTGTGGCATAATTTCTCGCTCGCCTCCATTTATACAATCCCTCGCTCTGTCTCTGTCGCACCCCTTTAGCCCCATCCCCCCTCTCCACAACCAAGTGCAACGCATAAATTTTTTATTTGTTTGGTATTCATCTTATTTCGTTTAATGTATTTTTATTTTCAGATTTTTTGTTGGCTTGTGTTTCCCATTTTTTTATTTTCATCTTGTTTGGTGTTTTTAAGGTAATTTTGTTGGTGAAGAGGGCCAGTTGTTGTTGTTGTTGTTGTTATTGCGCATAAGTATTTTTTGTGTGTTAATTTTTTGTCGTTGTTGGTGTGGTTGACGGGTTCGTTCAGTCATTCAACTAAATAAAGTATTGTCGTTCCTTCTTCCTCTCATTTATTATTCGTTTCGTTTCGATTTCGTTTATGTACAACGCACTTTTCTCGTTGTTGTTGTAGTTGTTCTTGTTGTTTGGTTGTTTGTTTGTTGTTGATCGTTGTTTTTATTTATCGCTCTTGTTGTTGCTCTTTTGAAGCGTGGGCATGTGGCATCCACTTTTGTTGTAATTGCGTCGGGTAACTGCATGAATAATTATTAAGTTATTCGAGGAGAGGTCATAAAAAAGGTGGGGGGAGGGGGGGCTCAGTGAAGAGGAAGTACTGCCCTCTCACTCTCCCAAAATTTATGGGATTTCTCCCTGATATTCCATTTATTTTTAGTCTTGCTCAATCATTTCTTGGAGGCTAAATAGTTAATCGGCAAACAAAAGAGCGCCCTTGTTTGGTTCTCAAAAAGCTAAAATGACACCATAAAACAAAGCAATGTTACTTAAATATTTATAAATTATTTGGAGATTTTTCTGTGACGAAACAATTGCTATTCATTAGTTAGTTTTCTTTTAATTAAATTAGACATATTTTCTGTTTAATTATTAGTTAGTCAAGAATTAGTAACACTTAAGCTTTTAAAATAAATAGCTATTTTTAAATAATCTGATATAAAATATATCCATTCAATAAATATGTAATTATGTAAAAAAATTATGAATTAATAAATATTTTTTTCTGTTTTTGGCGTTTTTAAAGTAGAAGAATTTTAATTTAATAGCTAATGACAAACCTATTTGCTCTACGAACTACCAGTAATTATAAAAGTTTAAGCCAAGGCTAAAACATTATTTGTTTAGGTGCGAAATATCAATTGACCAAAAAAATCTATCTTAAAATAACAGCTATTTAATGACAATTTTTTTCCTCTCCAGATTATAAATATACTTTAATTGCGAGAAACAATATTGCATCCCTCATTTCCTGATCTTTTGATCTCGTTGCAAAAATCTTAAAATCGAATTAAATTATTTACAAATTGAATCCTTTATCTGCTGATATTGGATCTCTCTATTCAGAACTTCAAAATGGAATTTAATCTCCAATAAAACCCAATTTAACACTGTTAAGCCAGCCTGCAGCAATCTCCCAGGGCCTAATAGTATTTTCCGTGGCTTTAATTAGGCTTATTAATAGAGAAGTCATACGCCCAGTGTTAAGCCACCATTGCCATATCAATTTACCGCACACGGAAAACAGGAAAAACAAAACACCAAGAACCCCAGAAGTTGTAACTCTCACAAAAACAAAAACAAAAAAATGAAAAAAGAAAAGAGAGCGGGAAAGAGGAAAAACATTTTCATTCATTCCAAATGCGAGAACAGGAATCGAGAGAGCTTGCTAGAAATTCCGATGGTGGAAACCATCATCATCGTCTTCACCATCGCCCTGTGGCTCATCCTCATCCACTTCTTGGATGTCTTGAGGCTTCTTTTTCGGTCTCTTTTCTCTCGGCGGCGTTGTGATATTTATGTTTTCATCAAAAGAGCAGGCGAACAATCAAAATGCGCTGCACTCGACTCCAGACCAGAGACCCAAGGAAACACACCGATGCAGATGCAGATACGGATACGGGTGCGGGTTTGGGTTCGAGTTCGGTTCGAGTATGGGTATGGGTATTACTACAGCTGCAGGTACAGATACAGATACGGTTGCAGATAGCACCGATACAGAGCCAGATACAAAGACAGATACAGATGCAAGTGAACTGAACTGTAGTGAAGTGAAGAAACTACAGGCAGACAGACGGCAGCAGGCAGCGCTTTAACCTCATATTTATCCAACAGATACTTATAGCGGAGCGCAAAAAAGCAAGCAGCGACAAAAGAAATGAAGGCCCCTCCGTCCCCATAGCCCCTCAACACTGAGAACACTTCATTTTATACAACTTTATAATCAGACAACTTTATTTTAATATTTATCTAATATTAAAACTAATTTCTTATTTAGCAATATATCTTGTTGAATATATTTACTCCGTAAATGTTGTATTTTATTAGTTTTTAAATATTTATTAAATAATTTAAAAAATCTTAGAATAGCATTACCTATTTTGGTAATTTACTAACTACTTATTTAAGTCATTTTCCAAAATAGGGTTTTATGCATATTTTATATTTAATTTGTTTTGGATAAATATTAAATTGGAGCTTTATCTGAAAAATATTGATCAACGTAATACAATTTTTTGCTGACTAAGTAAACGCTTCAAAATTTAATTATAATAAATACATATTACTTTATTAATTTAATATGGTTAATAAATTTTATAGGGACATTTTCAAGATTAAAGTAATGAGGGAATTCATCATATTTATATATATTAATATGTAGTGTAATTTATTATTGACTATTAAATTTGTTTTCCGTGCAGCCGAAAAGAAAAGAAAATGCCCAGAGAAAGGAGAGGAAAGGAGAGAGCGAGGCAAGTACAGGCAAGAAAACAAATTTCAATAAAATATTATTACGCTTACGTTTATCGAACGCAGCCAGCAAGCGAGCGTATGAGTGAGTACGGGTACGAGTATCTTGCAGATACTCAGATACTCAGATACACGTCCGCACTCATTGTGCGAGCTGCTCGACATCGTCGGAATTCGAATTCCGATGACGATGATGAGGATGGCGATGGAGAGGATGATGAGGTTCGGTTCAGTTCAGCTCGCCTCGGTTTCGGTCGCCAAGCGTTATAAATAAACCATATCCATCAATTGCTTAACTCAAAACAGCGCTAAAAGATACAAAAGCGATACAGCAACAACAACGAAAACAACAACAGCAGCCAGCGCCACATATAAAGATACAAATACAGACAGATACAGATACATTTGCCCGATCCCAAAACGAAACCCAAATAAAAACAAAAACCCAACACCAGAGCAGAGTGAAAAAAAATCATAAACGAAACCGAGCAAAGAGCGAGAGAAAAAAAGAAATAATAAAAATAAAAACGCCAAGAAAATCGTCAGCGTCGACTGATAAAATGCATGAAAACCAGTGGGGGGAGTGGGGGTGTAGGGGGGGCGAAATCTCGAAGTATCTGCCGGCAAAGCAAAGCGCCCCCCTTTGCCGACGCCCCTGCACCACCCCAAGTTCCTCCTTGATTTTTCCTCTTTCTCTGCCTCTTTTCTCGTATTTATGCTGCTCTCGTGAAAAGGGGAGCCTAGAAGGTGGAGGGCAGTCCAGGGGCGGCGAAAGGGGGGACCCAAAGGGGGGTCTTAGAGGCCCGAGGGGGCGGCGAAGACGTCGTCGTTGTCGTTGCCTTTCTTTCACTTTGTGTGGCAGCCAGCCAAGCACTCAGCATAATTTTGCACGCTCTTTTTCTCCTACGTTTTTCGCTGATTATTTTCTGCAGACCCCAAGGGGGGCAGGGGGGGGGGGGGGTGGTGTTTGGGTCTTGGCGGGGGTGAGGGGTACCGACCTGCACGTGGAAAGGTGTCTGCTTTAGACCCAAACCATCCACAACAAAAAAGCAACAAAAGCAGCCAGCAAAGTTCATCGTTTACTGCTTTATGTTTTTTCACCGTTTTTATGGGTGCTTTTTTTTACACTACAATTTTTTAGCTCAAAGATTATAACATTAGCTTAAAAGCTGTTTCGTTTTTAAATAATACTAAGTAATTAATAACGTGTAAGCTAATTTGAAGGGATGCATTTATTTAAGTAATTTAATTTGATAAACCAAATATATATTATTTATATATTTTGTGTTGGACTTATCTGATCTTAAAAGAAGATGAACAAAATTGCATTTCTTATAAGATGGATTTCTTAAAAATAATTCTCTTTTAAATTAAGTCCATGCAATTTCAAACTATAAGTAATAAAATTATTTATTATACGCTTATGAGCTCGTTCTTGTTGTCATATTAAATATTCCACTTTACGTTGCACGCATTTATTGCCACTGCAATGAGTACGAGTATAATCGCTTTATAAGTGTATTTCAAGCTTCGCCCTTTAGCTTTTCTTTTTTTTTCCTTTTTGCTTTTGGCTTTGCCTTTGCACGCATTTTACTAGCATTCGGTTTTCGCCCAGCCACCCCCCAGCAACAACAAAAACAACAACAACCAGTAGTACCAAAACAACAGTTACAACAGTTGACGACGATGGGCTGTCTCTGTCGCTCTGCATATGGCCCTCTCTTTCACACGCTCACAAATGCGCAACATATTTGCCGACTGACCGACGCAGCGACAAACAGACACTTGTGCCGCCCCCCGCCCTCCCACTTTGCCGAACGCCCTACCACCCCCCCTGCCCCTTTTACGCCTTCTCCTACCAACTTTTCCACCTCCCACTTCCCCGTTTTCCATCCCCCCAACCCCACTTTTTTTTGCTATCGTCTGCTGCTTTGCTATTTCTCTTTTTTTCCACTACTATTTTCACGCTGCTGCTGCTGCAGTCGTTGATGTTGCTGTTACTGTTGCTGCTGCTGCGCTGGCTACATAATTGATTTTAGTGCTGCACTCTCCAAATGCGTTGCATTCTGCCGCTGCTGCTGCTTCTGCCGACGTCGCTGCTGCCGCTGGCAGTTACTTTTAGTGTAATCTCAACATTTGCTGCTGATGTTGCTACTGCTCATGTAGTTGCTGTTGCTGCAATTGTCGTTGTTGTTGCTGTTGCTGTTGCTGCTGGCTTTGGTGTTGCTGTTGCTAATGTTGTTGCTGCTTTGAGTGTTGCTGTTGTTAGTGTTGTTGGTGTTGCTGTTCCTTGTATTGTTGCTGTTGCTGCTGTCTTTGGTGTTGCTGTTGCTAATGCTGTTGCTATTGCTGCTGCTGTGAGTTCTTCTTCCAGCAGCAACATCAACTTCCTAACTCCCCCCGGGACAATCCCCCTCCCCCCTTCGCAGACCAACAACTGGTGGCAGCGCTTTCGTCGCTTGCTTTTGTTGTTGCTGCTGGTTTGGGTTTTTGGTTTTTGTGAAAACCAGATTTTTGTCGTTTTATGCATTAAATTGTTTTTACAGCCGCTTTTGGCAGCCAGAACAGGGTGATTCGTAGTGATATATACTGACAAGATGGTAATTTGTGGCATTAATTTAATTAACTTAAATATTTAAAACTTAATATATTTTAAATATTTGTGCCTTGAATTAATATAACTAACTTTAACGATATTTAACTTACGATAAAAGCTAGAAATCTTAATATCAAACTTAGAAATAGTTACTATTGTAATTAAAATTCAATTATTTATTATATTTTACAATCAAAATATACGTTAAATTCAGTTTTTATTTCAAAATGTCAAAAAATATTTTAGCACTAGACCCACCTGTTTTATAATGCCTTTTTAGTTTAAAGAGTCAGAAATCTTTTTTTACTATTTTATTTTTAAATTTTATGGAACAAGAACTAAGATTTTTTCAAATTCATTTACTTTACCCTAATTGACAGTATATTTCTTTTAATTTGATTTGTTCCTTAAGGCTTGTCATTAGCTAATAGTCCTGCCCACCCCCACACATCCTGGGACACCCTGTATGCGCGGTGCTCTGGTCCCCGTCGCAGTCACAGCAAAAGTAACAGGAATAGGAACAGGCACAGGAACCAACACACAACACACGCACACACACAAAGGCGGTGGGTGGGGGCAGGAATTGTAAGGGGGAGGGACGTCGAAACAAGCCAACAACCAACGCATTTACACAGATACAGATGCGGATATAGATACAGATACTCGCTGGATGAGGGAAATGCAGGGCAAGGAGGGCAGGACGAGAAAAAAGGCAGGGGCGGAGGAAAAGGCAGAGGACCGGCAACCGGGTACCGAGCGACAAACAGACCCATTGTCCCTCCCTCGCCAACGAGCACACTGCGAACAACGGCAGCAACATCAGCACATCAGCAACATCAGCAGCAACAGCAGCAAGCGATGACGACGACGACGGCCTACAACGCTGTACACTTCCTTTTACACACAGTGCCAACGGACACTCATGAACACAGTAAACCCTCGAAAGTTGGTTATTAGTAATTAAATGTTTTTTATCCTCCAAGTCTATTTATGACCTTTTTTAGCATTAAGCATATAAACATATTTTTTTAACTTAGTCTTCTTATCAATGTACATATGGTTCAAAAATCAATACCAAATTTGTTTATATTGGTACATATGTATGTATGTACATAATTTTGGATTTTAAGTATTTTAAAAAATATCTAAATTTAAAAAAGCCGCGACAATAGCGCTATTAACATATAACATTTCTGATACCATATCATTTTGTAACGAAAAATGACGACTAATGTAGACATTAAATACTTTCATATTTTTCTAAAGCAATTCTCGTGGGGAACTGTTTTTGTTTGCTTTAAATTTATTAATAAAATAATAATTTTACAAATTCATTTCCAAAAATTAAATGATAATCGCTAAATAAATAACCAAAGAACTCTAATCAAGTAAAAATACGATAAAGTTCCTAAAATCCCTTAGCCTGAGGCCTGCTAATATGCGAGTGGCCACTGTACAATCACACATGGATTTAAGCCACTCGTGTGTGAGTGCAGGGTCTGAACCCAAACCTAAACCCAAACCCAAACGCAAACTCAAACCCAAATACAAACCCATAAGCATAACCCAATGAAGCAGCCTCTGCCAACATACCAACATCATCATCATCGTCAGCGCACAACTGTCGGCGATTGTTGTTGCTTAGCACTCGAGCCAGAAAAAAGGACTTCCTTTCGCCCAGGACCTCTCCATCCCTCTCGCTCACTCCTCGACCGTTTCACGGGAATTATGACAAGGACTGCCAAAAATCGAGGCAGAACATGTTAAATAAAATAAAACATAATTTTATGCCAGAGAGCAACAAACACATTAACACGGTCGTCGCAGCGCAGTCGACGTTGCTGTCGCCGTCGAAGTCGGCGTCATCAATAAATCGCGACCCCAACGAACCACCCACAAAACACCCAGCCACCCAACCACCCACTGGAACCACCTCCATCACTCCCCACCACCCAAAATTCATGCCCACCTCAAATATTATACAAAAGCTTACAAGCCACGCACACAAACGAAACTCCGTTCGCTCTCTCTCTTTCCCCTCGGCTCGTGCCGTCTCTTTCACACCGCCTATTGCGCTCTCTTTCTGCCTCTTTCGTGCTGTGCTCGTTTGTGTTTTGAAAATTTAATCTCGATATGGCAACAAATATGCTACAATTTCATTGAGATGAACACCCGATACCGACGAGAGTTTCTCACGCTGTGCCAAAGCAGCGACGTCGACGACGAAAGAGATGGGTATATGCGAGAAGAAAGAGACGGCATGAGAATGAGAGAGAGCCCAGAAGCGTAGTAAATACTACTACATTTTTCTGTGCTAATTGAGTGATAAATTGGGAGTGGATTTTGGCCAACAGAGAGCAAGAGAGCGGGTGTGTGTGTGTTCGAGTGTGTGGGCAATTGATATGCTCAGATTAAATTGTTAAATGTTTTTTATTCGGGTAATTAAAGTATTTCAATTTTGCGGCCTATGTGGTAAAGGGTTGACAATTAATCAGGCTGGGTTTCAAAATGTATTTAAATACGAAAAATACATAGCATATATTACAAATAAAATAAACAAATATTACATTATATTAACAAATAAACAATTCTTTTTTTTGCATCTTATTTAAAATAAAATATGTCTTTGGCCCTGCTGACATTTAAAAAACAATTAATCCCGCTGGCGCTGCACACGCCGTAAATCATTCAAAAATCAACCACAAATCACAACAATTAAGACAAATGTGCTGAAAAATCTACTTAACGCAAACACTCACAAACACACGCATGCCAGCCATTAAACGCTTTCAAAACAAACCCAATAAATGTCAGCTGCCCGAAAAAGGTAGCAGAAAAGTATGCTTTTGCGGAGAGCATGCTACGAAAGCAGAGAGCGAGTCGAAAAGGTAGCAGAGAAGGCAGTAGAAAAGGCAGCAGAAATGGCAGTAGAAATACTGCTATATTTTTTCCGATCCAAAGTAAGGGGCCCGCGAGGCGAAGAAGTCAAACAAATTGACATACGTATACATAATTATTATTTTACTTAAGTGCTCGCGCGTCGTCGCCCCTAAACAGACCAAAATGAATACGAAATACGAAATACCAACCTGAAATAAATCAACCCGCGAGAGCGTACTGTACCGCTTCGGCTCGGGTTCGGGAACGCTCGGCTCGTCGTGCGACTGCATCTGTGTGGGTGAGCGGGCCGAAGTCGCCGCCGTCGGCAGCTGCTGCATGGCGTACCGCTCAGTCGGTCGCCGGACGTCAGCTCAGCTGCCAACTTCATTCAGTTCCTTTCTGGCTGCCGTCGAACGTTGTCGTCGTTCGGTTGAATCGAATCGCCAAGCGCAGCTCGCCAAAAAGCCAGGCCAAAATCTCAAAGCCAGGGCTCAGTGAAACAGTTATCAGAAATTTTCGAAAAAAAACGCGTGAAATATATTTTCGAAAAAACAAAAAGAAATTTTTCAATTTCCAACCAAGTGGCATGGAAAAGTAAACAAAACAAACCACACAGCACATTTATTGGATTAAGTGCCGCAAAAGTTCCTGTTAGCAGCAGCAACACATCAAACCACTTGGATTACTACAAACAACAGTATTATCACGTAAAGCTAGCACAAAATCGAAAAAAAAATTTCTTTAACAAAAATAATTAATTTTTAAACAACAACAATTTGCTAGGCAACCAAAAAAAGAAACAACAAACTTGTGCAACATCCCAAAACAAATGTGAAAGCGTGACAAACAAACAAAAAATACGAAAAACAAATGAGCAAAAAGTGAACTTAAAGTGAACAAAAAAGTGAAAAGTAAAGAGTGAAGTTTTTTGAAAATGCTGCAGTGAACATTTTTTAAAAACAAATCCACAAAAAACACCAATTAACAAATTATAAATCTACAACAACAGAAGCAACAACACAGAGAGACAAGTGTTGTTGTCCCATGTATTTGTTGATGCCATGCAATTGATTGTTGACAAAATTCCCATGTATTCCAAACAAACAACGAAGCGCAATTCCAAAAAGTAAGTTTCAAGAACCTCTCAAAAAAACAAAAAAAAACTGCACAACAAACAAACAGTGAAAAGTGTCCAAACCAAAGCAAACAAACAAAGTAGAAGGAAAAACCCTTCCAGTGAACTGATAAACTGATAACAGCGGCAAAAGAGACAGCAACAAGCCGGACGAAAAGAGATAGCGTTCCACTGCTGCTGCTGTCGCTTCTTCTTCTTCTGCCGCAACGTGGTGCACCTGTCCCACAAAAAAAAAAACTACAACAAAAACAGCAACAACTTTAACAAAAACAACGAACTACAACAATTAACACACCACGCGCTGTTGCCATAAAACCCAAAAGAAAAAGAAAACTTAGGTAAAATATCTAAAAATAAATTCCACTTAAACCAAACAGAAAACAAAAAAAAAATCATAGCAAACGAGCCAAAAGAATTTTTAACTTCAACTTTTCGTCTGTGTGCCTCTCATTTTGACAGTCAATAAAATTTGACTGGCTAAAAATAATCATCCACCTGGCTAAAAATAAAACAATTTATAAACACAAAGTACAAAAATTCTTTATGGCCATCAACAATTTTATTTCTTCTCCACTAGAAACTTTTAATTGTTGTGCTTGTATCAAAATTACAAACAATCAAAATAATTAAATGGAATGTGCTTTTGTTTTTAGATATTTTATGTAAATTTTTTTGTGTCTTTTCCTTATGCTTTGTTTGTTGTTTGAACCATATATATAAATCATAAAATTAGTTATGTAGATAAATTAGCTATTAAGAGTTGAGCGAGAAAAAGTTTAAAATATTTTCTAGGTACATGGTGTCCATTTTATTTAATATATTAACAACTGATAAGGTTATTACAACATTTTGAGTTTCATTTTATTATTCATCAACAAGTTACTAGTATTTATTGGTGAAAATTGTGAAAAGATTGAAAAAAAATGTTTGCGTTAAATTTTAAAAAATCCATCCCCGTTCAAATAAAAATTGGATATACAAAAATATACATTGCGAAATTACTTGTTTTTTAATTAAATCCGTTACTTATTTTAAAATTTTATTACAGAAGTTATTAGTTTGGTATACAATTTCCCAAGTTAAATTAGTGAAAATAGTCTACGTTTTATTAAACATTTATTTGTTGCGTTTTTAGTTAAAAAAAATATAAACATAATGAATAATATTGTGATAAAAATTTTTTTCATAACAATAAAGTTCGTCTAAAGAATATGTTAGCCTTTTTTAAATGGCAAAAATATATATATTGTATTATATATTATAAACTTAATATTTTATTTTACTAAATAGCGGGAAATAATTTCTTCCTATGGAAATATTTACACACAACATTTATTTTGAACACTCACTCACAACATGTACTCGAATTAAATTCTCCATCCAAACAACACAAAAAAAATTCCCTGCTGGAAAACCCATCCAGACACTTTAAAGAGCCAGCCAATAGATTAATTTTGACCGAATTCCCACATCAGCTGTTAGTTAGCCCGCCTCCCATCGCCGCCCCCTCGACTGATGCTCTCTCTCGCTCTCACGCACAGCTGACCCATAAATGACACGCACACCGACAGACATAGACACTCGCACACAGATACAGTCGGAAAGTATCTGAAGAGAAGCCAAGAAAGCATTCAGCATTTCAGTCCAAAAACATTTCGACCTACTGCTGTTGCTTTGTTTTGTACGTAGTAGTAGAGTAGGTATTCGTGGCCGGAGTTTTCCATTGAATCGTTCTCGAGAAGTGGATGGGATGTGTTGTGGAAGTGGAAGTGGGAATATCGATACCGAGAAAGAAATTTTCCCAACGATCCGCTTCGTTTGCCCGAACAACCGAAAACAACCGCTCAAGTCTGTCACTTATTTCTCAGTTCGACAATGTTTTCGCCCATTTCTCGTGTGTATTCGTGTTTGTTGCCTCTTCTGTTTCTGTTTCTGTTTCTGTTTCTTTTGTGGCCCAAGATGAAGAAGGGGGAACGGGAACCCAAAAAAAAAAAAGGTCACTCCAAGCGAGGCGACCCCTCCCCACTCCAGTTTTCCCTAGCATTTTCCCTCCCGTATCTCGTTTGCCGTTTTTCTCACATGCCACGCATTTTCCCCCAGCCAAACACCCCCTCTTTTTTCCCAAACAATGGAAAACTCTCGGCAGACATTTTTTCGGTTCGCTTGTAATTCATCATCGCTGCAAAGAAGATGAAAGCAAAGAAAAAGGTACGGGGCTTAAGCGTACAGAGTGCAAGAAAAAGAAAAATGCCGACCACAGGTAAACCTTAACCCATTTGCAATAGTCGCAGCTCTTAACCCAAAAAAACAGGTAGTTGCACTCGCTTCGGGTCGCCAGGGATTTCCCAAGAACAGGGAACATTTTTGCCTGGAAGCATCTAGAATCCATTCTTCTAGATTGGTGGAAATTCATCTCGAATATGCGAACGCGATGGGAATTTACCTTCTCAGAAGATAAGAGGGCAAACCATTCAGCAAAATTTGTAAAACATTTTTCCACTTCCGTTGAAGGGAAATTTGTGAGAGATCTTAGAATATTGATATTTATTGCCTGTTTTATATTGTTATTTTTTCATCATCTTTAAAAAATTGTATTCTTCAATTTCATTAAAAAACAAATATATAAATATATTTTTAGAACAAACAAATTATTAAATATTTTTAACATGAATCTGACATGATATATAAAAACATATACATACAATTTTTAAGATAGACAACAGCATAATAAGATTTTACTAGAATACATTTTTGTAAACAATAAAAAATATTTATTTAGTCAGTTTTGGGTAAATTTCGCAGCATTGCGACTGTTTAAAATTCCGGTTTAGCAGATAAACTCAACGGTTAATTAACGCCCTGGGCTTAGCGTAAACACCCTCTAATGTCATCAACCCACCACCGCCCCACACCTCGACATGCAGAATCCTAAAACAGAAAACTGCGTTAGCGCGAGACAATCATCAATCAACCACCGAGGCAACCAAATCACAACCCATCAAGCAACCACCGAAAGGACTTGAGAAAGATTGCTACCTAAGGGATTCCCCTCACCCCTCGCCCCATCTTCCGCTCCTGGCCACTTCCTGTTTCCCTGTTTCAACTGTTTGCAATTTTCACACGGGAAATAAAAATGTGATACAAACGAGTAAATGACAGAAAAACAAAGCCTAAACGCGGAAAACCATTTGCAAATCGCAGAAGGCAACAACAACCCTCGGGTGAGAGAGGGAATAGCATTCGGCATTCGGCATTCTCGGTGATTAAACCCCGAAAGAAACAAACAGAAACATACACGGTACATTTAGCGAGCGGAGGAGCGTCCGATATTAATAAACCCATCAGACAGGGGGCTGGAAACTGAGCAACCCCCGTAACGAAATCCACACTCGAGGGCGCAACAATAGTTACATGTGTAAGCCGAAGCCACCCCTAAATCGGTCCGACTTTAACCCCTCATCAATCCAGATCGAAGGTCACACAGAGTAAGAGAGAGAGCCACAGCTCCGGTGCATATCTAATCACACAATTTGAATTTGATTGGGCATTAATGGGTTAAGCAGTTGACTCTTGACTCGCCGCGGGCTCTTCGAGGCACCTTGAAGAGTCGCACACTCCACTTCATTCAGAGTTCGTTTAGTCACATGATAAAAGTTCCCCAAAACGCAACGAATACCGAACGAAAACATTTAACGACCCAATTAAAAGCCCCTGAACGAACCTGATATCAAACTAGAGCGTACCGAAACCAACACATTCGCATAGATATAGTAAAATATATGCTTAACCTCACAGATAACTGCCACCACGAACCAACCACCGAAAACAGAAATACTATCACAATCGATGGGCATAGAGCGTACTGAAACCCAAAATCAAAGGTAACCAATCCTTATCAGCATTTGGTGGGGGGACTGACAAGCTAATTATACCCGCAGATCGTACTATATCTATATAGAAAAACAGAAACAGAACGAAAACTACTCTTTATTTGTTGCTTGCAAAAAAACAATGGAAAGTTACACTCTCTGAATGGTTCTACCTGCCTATTTCTGCTCTTGTTTTGGCCGACATTAAATCGCGCTTAGGTATGCAGAAATATTTCAGTTATCGATAATTGCTTATCGCTGTTTACGACCAGGTAGTACCTTCACATAGTACGCCAGTCTCTCGCCATTTAGCGTTCTTCGCAAAATGGTTGCTGGGTTTTTGTGAATGGATCGCAATCAAGGTATGTGGTGGGCAAAGAGTGGTTGGGGAAGTATTGATTAAACTCAGGAAATTATTAAGTGCAAATGAGTAAACCATATTTAAACCATATGTTTACTAAAACAACTGATTAGTGCACAATCTTAGCTCTCTGATTCAACAATTGTTATTTACTTAAGCTCTTACAAAATTGCAAATGCAAAAATGTTGATAACCAAATCAAAGTAAATGCCAATCTAATCACTACTACAACTTTCTGTCTTTCTATAAATATATATTTATTATTTTAAGGTGCGCAAACGGATGTTATCTTTGAATACATTTGTAGACCCCTAAACATAGCTTTTGAAAACAATATCGCACTGATTCAGAACAGGTGGCGCCACCTGCTGGTCTCGTGGGCACAGCGCCTTTCTCCGCGCTTCTCAACATATCAGCTAGTTGGGGTTTGCTTATCAATCGCTCCGCTTCCTGTCCCATATTTACCATATCTTTTTGTCTAACCTTTACCGATGGCAAGTATTTTTAGCTAACATTTTCTTGTACACATTTTGTTGAGTTTATTTTGGTTGTTGTTTTTGCGGCTGTCATTTAGCTGTACTTCAGTAGACATTTTTGTTCGAAACTGGTTTTCAAGTACGACGCTTGCTTCGCTGTCGACGTCTCGGTTGGCGATTTATGCGTTGGGTTTTGAGTCGCTTCAAGATTTGCTTGCTGTTGCAATTTTCGTTTTGTTTTGTTTTATTTTTAATGTGATTTATGCATGTTCCTCAATGTGTGAGTGTGTGCAAAAATACTTGAACAAAATTATTGCAGCTTCTTTTTTTTGTCGTTCATTTATTTTTGTGGATTTTTTTGTTGTTGCGAGCGTTGACAGTCGCAGCCTTCGATTTATTTTTAATGTTTATGTCTGTCCGATTGTTTATGATTTTTGTTGGGTTTTTTTCTTACTTAATTGGCGATTAGATAAATGCCAAAAACGCAACGAAGCCGATGACAATGGAATAGATCGCACTGAGTACTAAATCCCCGCCATCCTTCGCTAGAAACCCCTTTCGAAATTTTTTTTTTTTTTGTCCCCGTCGACTGGCATAAATTTAGTTTGAGCAAAACGCCATAGATAAGATAAGCAAAGCAAAACCAGACCCGCCAGCAAATCGAACCCAAAACATCAGATCCCCAAGCCGAAAAAGTGGATGGGTAAGGTGTGCAAAAACCACATCGCTGATTGATAGTCGCAGAGGGTTGTGGGTGGTCGGTGGTGCAAGGGGTTTTCTGGTGGTTCGTCCATTAGCGACCTGATTAGCGCGTGTGTTACAACAACCACAGCGCGTTTTGTATATAGTTTTTTGCTTTTAGTTTTTTTTTATCGCCGACACGAGCAGACTTCAATGGCGACACCATCAGCCATCAAAACGATTTTGGTTACAACACCACAAGGACAAACTAGCAGACGACAACAAATACAATGGGTAACAACGCAGAACAACAGACAGTGAAATGCAATTTCCGAATTGAATAATGCATAGACACCTGTAAATATGTATTCCAAGTACCAATCACAGTGGTTACAACTTTTCCAAAACGTTTAATTATATTACGCTGTGCTTAGGGACACTGATAAAAATATTAGAACATTTACCAAAACATTATACAAACAATCATATTGTGGTGTTTTGACCTTTTGTCTTATCTCCTGTATTTATGGTCATAAAATGTGATATTAACAAATGGTAAGGCCATTTCAATACAATTTATTCAGCTTAAATTAATTTTTCGATTATCTTTGAGATGGAACCTCTTAATATTTACCAAAAGTCCATACTTTGTATTTATAGTCCTATACAAAGCATAGTTGCAACGGTGGTCACTGTACCATGAACTATAATCCTCCTACATTGTAGTATGCAAATTAGCAAATACAAAGTTGTATTACAAACCGACACAGACACACGCCTAAAAAGTATAATGAATGATCTAGGGTAAGGGCACACTGCGTATACGCAATTTCGGAAAAGCAGCAGATAACCAACCAGGCTGGCCAATAAATAAAAGCCAGTTACAGGTGCTGAAAACATGCACACAACAGCAAAAAAGGAAAGGGTAGAATATTTCAAATATTACTCATACCACATGTGGGACAGGCATACACCCATTTTCCCTTTTTGTCCACCGCAAGCGGCAAAACATTTATAAAAATGAATTTGCAAATCCGCAAAATGCAAACCGAGCACAAAGTTGGAGGCAAACATTTTGTCGGCGAAACAAAAAGGGGGCTGAGTGCTGAATATGTTTTTGCACATATTCAAAAATCTGCCAACCCCCATCGCTCATTCCTCGGAAACACCACCATATCACCACCACAATCCGCCTGCTGACCATCTGTATTATTTGCATTGGATTTTTAATCAAAAATTGTGCGATTTCTCTTCGCTTTTTTGCCGCAGCTTTTTCTTCGCCTTTATTTTTATTTTTTTCTGTTTACAGTTCGATTTTTATTATGTTCAGCCCACCACCCCCAGACCAAAAAACCACTCGAGCGGAGGGTTGCTCCTGGTGGTTGCTTTTTTTTTTTCTTCATTGCTTTGTTTTCTGGGCTCGAGTCTATTATGCTGATTTATTTTTATTTTCATTCTGATTGCAATTTATGTGAGGCAGATGAATTATGAAAGCGATCGAAGCGGGAAAGGAAAACTCTGCGGGAAATTCAATCGAAATAGGGGTGGGGAGATGGGTGGCTCAAAGATTTTCCCAGTGAGCTTGAGGCGACAAAAAGTGTTGCATACCAACAGGCGCCGTCCGAATTCGAATGGCATACAAAGTCCTGAAACTAAGCGGCGTACAAAAAATTATTACCATCCTTTGCCACTTGAAACAAAAAAAAATCATGACGAAAAACCCATACACAACCTCCCTTGACAGGGCAATATGGAAAAAATGAATTCACAACACAGTCAGGGGCACAAAAAAGCGGACAGACGACAACTGCCAACTCAAAATTGGACTGGAAAGAGTGGAAGAAAATGTCGAAAAAAATGTTCTTTGTTTTCTTTTTTCTTCTATATTTCGTATGCGAAAAGTGCAGCCACCAGTGGGTGGTTTTGGTGGTGCGGTGGTTCAGTTTCAAACACCCTTGAAAAACAACTGTCAAACGCATTTCAGCGGTGGGAGGTGGGCAACTGCAGCGAAACAATAAGGCGGAAATATGGGAGTTTGGGTGACTGATGGGTCCGAAGTGGCAGAAACGGAAAAGAGAGCAAATCATACATTTTTGACGTTTTATTGGTTTTGCCAGAACAATAATAATTTCTGAAATATTTTTGTATGACTTTGAACCGAATTTAGAAAAGTATTAAAAGAATATTAAATATTATAATCTAAAGTTGTTAAACAAATTTCGAATCTGCGCAATCAAATTATTAAGGAAGCCCAAGATCGATTCCTTTTGTCATGTATACATATTTTTAAATGCCAAAATCAGGTTGAGAAACTCAATATTTTCGGTTTTGTGTCAAAAAGAAGCAGCTCTGACAACAGTATATGATTGAAACCTCCCACTCCGGTGGGAAAACTTATTTCAAACATTTCGTTCTGTCATTGGCTCCACGCACGTGTCTCACAATTTTTCATGGCCTCTAAAACGCACACATATATATTGTATATATTACTTGTTTTGTTACATGACGCCAACTGTCGTCTGTGAAATACAAAAAAAAAACAAAAACGCAAAGGCAAATCGAACAAAAAACACGCAAACAACAATAACAATAAAAATAGAAGAAAAAGTTTGATTTTTGTTTTTGAGGGATTGTTCTGCCTCAGCAGCGTAATAAAGTTTACCAGACATGTCCTCCAAAAGGATGTCTAACCCATCCCGAATGTCGCATTGCCGTCTGGAACATAATTCATATCGCCGGGAGCCATGACCATAAATTGTGAAAATATAGTCAAAGAAATTGCAGAAAAAAAATATACAAATATAAAATGTTAAAACATACCCGGGTAAAAACCTTTAACGACGCCCCTGTCTGTTGACATACGGAAATCATTTCGTGTGCCAAATGAGAAATAATTTTTATTACCACAGCAAATCAAAGTGCGCACAATTTACAATTACACAAGCAAACTAATGGCGAGAGAATCGAAGAGAAGATCGGAGGGAGAAGGCCAGAGATCGTGCACCGATTTCGATATGAAGCTATATCTTTGAGCACGTGTTTTTGATGGCCTCTGAACTGAATTTTAGTGGTTCCAAACTTTGATCGTATCTCCCCGTCTCCCTTCCCCACTTTGTCTATCTATCTCACTCGCCTGTGAGTTACCTGTTTTGCTTTATTTTTATCTAATCAATGAAGAAATTTATATCTAATCAAAGTACAAAAGGCAGCAACAACGTGAACGCGACTCGAACTGAAAACTGAAACAAAGCAAAGCGTCACCAGAGATCGCCTACTTCTCCCCTCTCAAGGCCCCCAGAACACCCTGTTTTTTCCAGTGCAAGTCACATAATGAGACGATTATATGATCGCAAGTGCACAACTTTGTTGTTTGCTCATTAGAATTCTCCATTCCCCAATATCTTTTTCACTTTACTAGAATTTCGAGGTCTGTCGCATCTCGACTTCTTTTTTCCATAATTTTTGGTACTTTATCTCAGCACTAAACGAAGGTCATATTTTTGATAAGACACTGTGACTAATTTTGTTATTTGTGATTGTAGCACTTAATTTGCCTCGATTTGGCAGTCTTTTAATTGTAATTACATAGCACACTTTTTGGCAGTGATTTTTCACTTTTGGACTTTGAGTTTGGAATTTAAACGAAGTTTAGTTCAGCAATCCAAAATTTACTATAATCCAATCAATTTTGTTCAACAATTATATCCATTTAAATTTCACTGATTAGTAGAATGAATAAAAGAAAATAAGTTCAGTTAGGCTAAACTACGAGTATAATTTCAGTGTTTTAATGCATTTAATTCGGTCCAGTGGTTCCATGTTAATACCGCGCAATTTGTCTTGGGAGCACTGTACCTACATTCTTTTCTCTCTGTGTATCTCTTTTCCTCTCTTTCTCCACCATTCGACCTAATGACCCGCTTTGCTCTGTTTACCTCTCCACTCTGTTTTTGCACTTGGAAATTGCTAGCTGCTCGATGCTAATTTATCGTCACAGTCTCGCGGCAATCACAGGTTCAGTTCCACCACCAATTCTCCTTCCCCCCCCCCACTCGATTCTCCCGCTGCCGGCCAATTCTTCCCCGTTCAATTCTCCCCTTCCGCGCGACTCTCCAGTGATCTTTGTAGACTTTGCCGGCTCGGGCTTTTCGTCATGCGATTATCAGCCAATCGCTTAGTGTGCCATTTATTTGCATTTCGCTCGCTGCTGCATTTGTTGTTGTTGCCTTTGTGTTACGTTTTGTTACGTTTTTTTGTTGTATTTTTATTTATTTTTATTTGTTCCCAACTTTATTTGCTTTTGTGTTGTGTTGTTGCTGGCGGTGTTTACGTTGAGCTGCTTTTGTAGATGCGCAATTATTGTGAGCGTGTTACTTTATATTTTTAACGTGCGACTTTTTCTGTTGTTAAGCTTAGAATTCTACTCTATAAAAGATGCTTATTTTGAAAAGAACAAATTTAAATATTAATAAATAATTTGTATTTTTCTTTTTTTCTTTAATTTATACTTTAACGATCTTATATTTCATTATATTTTCCTTTTCAAAATGTTCTTGAAACCTTGAAAATCACAAAATTACTCATACGCCTCTTTGGGATTCGCAAGAAATAATTTTCATTAAACTGATAAAGAATTTTAAAAATATATTATTGAAATACATTTTATACATAATTAATGATAACGAGAAATTACGTATACGCCCTGTTGATATATAATTTGTTAGTTACATAGAGTATTACCATCTTCGACTCTTTACTCTTTTTTCACTTTTATGTGTTTTCTGCTTCGCATTCGCACTGCGTTCATATGCTTCATATTGTTATTGTCTGCCTGGCAAATATGCTTAATTATTTTTACCTTAAAAGTCGCGCCATCAAAGCGAATGCGAAAACAATGTCAATGTATGGAATGAAACAATTGAAGGGAGCGATGTCGGGGGCAAAACAAACCTAAGCCCTGAGCCCATTTGACATTTTCGGGCTTAAATGTCACAGCAAATCGAGGGGAAACAAGTGCAATGGGAAATACAGGCAACGGAGAAGATGGAAAATGCAATTGCAATTGCCACACAGTACAGTACAGTACAATGAATGACGTTGACAATGACGATGATGGAGATATGGCTGGGTGGTAGGAAAGGGGGGGGTAGGGGGGTTATGAGCGGTGTTAGGAACGGGCATTGGGTGGACGGATGGACGGATGGATGGGTGCTGCGGATACTGGGGTAAAATCACGAACATAAGCTGCCTTAGGCTGACATCATCCATGGAGGTCGAATAATGATTCTAGCAGCAGAGAGCAACTTAAATCAGAAGCAATTCTCAGTTCTTCGATGTGACTAACCAATTCGCAAGATAAGAAAATAGAAAATAAATTTAACCTTAACACAATTCGTAGTAAAAATTATATAAATATCCAAAAACATAAGAGAACAATTTTAAGAACTGAGCGAATTGGAATATTTCAAGACAATAAATGTGACTAAGACTGGCGATAAGAGAAGTGTCAAAAAATAAATATAATATTGCGAAAAATAAATGGAATACAATGTTTTAGGAACCTAACGAATACGAACCATATCTACAAAAGTTTTAAAGAAAAAAAACTTTTCAAAGAATTGGGAAAAAATTAACCTTGTGAAACACACTCAAAAAAAATTGAATAATTTCTTAAACTCAAATTAAGTAACCTTAAAAAGTATGTCAGAAAAGTAGGCATGGGACTTAGTGCCCTGTTTGTTTTCTCGGGACATTCAATTTTAGCCAAAATTGTCTAGTACTTGATTGATTTTGAACTTTTTCTGCTCAATTCGAAAGTTGAAAGAGAAACATGTCTTATAGAGTGACGGAATGGACTTGGCCCGTTTATTATATAGAGACGCGCAGCTACGTTTTTACCTTCAGGACGCCAACTAATTCGTGGCTTTACCTCTTTTACGAATCTTCCAGGAAAAATGATGAAATGAACCAGCAGGCGGGCTCCTCAAGGGCGCCAGCCACCGGGGGCCAAATCTCACCGCCAGGTGCCACAACAGTCGGCGTGGACCAGCAGCAACAGTTGCAGCAGCAGCAGCAATACTACAACCAGCAGCAGCAACAGCAACAGTACCAGCAGCAACATCAGCGCGACAATTTCCTGGCCTACCAGCAACAGCAACAGCAGCAGCAGCAACACCAGCGATCGGTTGGCGGCGGAGTGGGCGGCGGTGGCAACTTTATGCTGGGCAATGACCTTGTCGGCGGCGACAGCCTGCGTAGCCTGAACAATACCTTCGGCCCCAACTCGGAGTTCACGGCCCTCGGAGGCGCCACCAGCTCCTCGACCTCGGCGCTGAGCGGACTGAGCAACTCCAGCGGACAGGGATACACGGGCATGGTTGCTGCCAGCCAGCAACACCAGCAGCAGCAGCAACACCACCAGCAACAGCACCACCAACAGCCACAGCAACACATGGGCAGCATGGACGCCATGGGCGGTTACAGTCAGGTGAGTACTTATCTTTATCATAGGCAAAAAATAGTTACAAATATAGATTTAAATGGAGTTTAGAAAATATATTCGATATCTTAAAAATAATTCCAAAAAATCAAATACAAAACTAAACCAAACAAATCAAAAAGATAGCAAAATATGTTGTACCAAAATTAAAAAATATTTTTTAAATACTAAATAAAATGCAATATATTAAATATATTTTTCTTAACTTGCAGATGGGTGGCGGCATGCACCCTGGACCCAATAGCGGCATGATGGGCAACATGAGTGGCCAGTACATGAACGGAGGTTCCGGCCAAGGTGGCTACAATGGCACCCAAGGCATGGGAATGGGCTACGGCGGAGGTGGCAACATCGGACCCCAGAGGCATCATCAGGTGAGCACCAGTTCAGCTACATATATATTTTTGGAGTTTGCGGGAATGACTTCACTGCCTTCCCCATCCACAACTTTTATATGACCAGCTGTTGACAATTCATTTGCGGCAGTAAACAGATTTCGCTTTTAAAACGTTCGCCCATTAACGAATCATACGAATCGCCCCCAAAACAGAAGTCTGTGGCTTCGGAAATGACAAATTTGTGACTGCCAAAACGACAGTAATCCGCTCAAGCTCAGTGGCATTATTTGTCCCAGTCCCCCAATTCACAAAGCTATAAATGTTCAAAAAAGTTTTTCGCTTAATTAGGGATGAGAGGCAGAGAGACTTATGTTAACTAATACCATAGAAGTCCCACTGACTTCGAAGTGGGAATTTATCTTCCTTAGGCAATATTATATATGTAGATAACCTTTTTTGTTTTTTTAAATCTAGGCAAATTCGGTCGAACAGCCAATTATAATTTTTGTGATAAATATTAAGTGCCTTTTACATTTTTAGATAAAATAAATTATTCGGATTTATTTATTAATAAAGTGATTTAAAATTGATTCGTCTGATTTTCATAATATATTGCAACAGCATTTTCATGATGTTTGAAATGCAAAAACAAGGCAAAGTCCAGCAATTAAAAAGATAAGGATAGGGTAGCAATACTAAATGCTTGGCTGGGAATTCCTAGATGCTTCTAATAAAAACCCCCATTAATAATTGATTTTCATCCCCTTTTCAGATGACGCCCATGAACCAGATGCAGAATATGTCCATGGGCCCGGGAGTCGGAGGAAGTGGCGCCATGGGCGGCGGCATGAATCCCCTGCAGCAACAGGCGGCGGCGCAGCAGCAGATGGGCGGCATGAATCCGATGGCCAAGATGCAGGGCATGGCCAATGGGGGCTACCCCCAGCAGGCGCCCCCCTCCCTCTCCCAGCAGCAGCAGCAGCAACAACAGCAGCAGCAGCAACAGCAGCGCCGGATGGCTCCGTATCCCCACCCCCAGATGCACATGGCCCAAAAGCGGGCGGCGGGCGGAGTGGGCGGAGCTGGCGGAGTGGGTGGCATGTATCCGGGCAATCCCATGCAGGCGCAGCAACAGGCGCAGATGTACGGCACCCAACAGATGCATCCCGGATCCGGCGGAGGAGTACCCCTGCCCATGCAGGCAGGTGGAGCCGGAAATGGTTACGGACGCAGTGGACCCATGGGCGCCGGCAATGGCGGCTACGGCCGCATGTCTGCCGGGAATGGCATTGGACCCACTGGTGGACCCGTAATGGGACCCATGGGTCCGGGGGCCATGACCGCCGGAGGAATGGGTCCCGGACCCGGTTGCATGAGCCAGCAGCGCTTCATGCCCCAAGGATCCGGCGGCGGAATGCCCTACGCCGGCGTCGCAGGTGCCGGCTCGCATCAGAGCCAGTTCTATCCGGGAAGCGGCCAGAGTGCCGCAATGCAGCAGGCAGGTGGCATGTGCCCGGCGGGTCCGGGCAGCGTGGCCACCACCGGCAATCCCTACCAGAATCAAGGGTGAGTTTTCTATACAGTAATATCCTTTATCGATCAGTTGATAATATATTTTTCCATCCTTAGTTTCCAGCAAAACTATCAGCACAGTCCAGTTCCTGGCAATCCCACGCCACCGCTGACGCCCGCCTGCAGTGTGCCCTATGTCAGCCCCAATCCGGACATCAAGCCACCCATGGACAACAGTAAGTTTTATTATAATTTTCTTACTTTTAAATATTTATTTAATATTTTTTGTATTTTTTTGTAGGCGAAGAAATGAGACTGACATTCCCGGTGCGCGACGGCATCATCCTGGCTCCTTTCCGCCTGCTGCACAATCTATCGGTCAGCAACCACGTGTTCCATCTCAAGCAGAATGTCTACAACACGCTGATGTACAGGTAGGTCTCGATAAAAAGGCTTTTGTAATATTTTTCAACTGAAAATTCATAATTTTAAATACGTTTTAGAACCGACTTGGAGCTGCAGCTGAAGTGCTTCCACCAGGATGATCGGCAGATGAACACTAATTGGCCGCACACCGTCACCGTCTCCGCGAATGCCACGCCCCTGAATATCGAGCGGTCCGAGAAGAACAGCACCGCCCTGCGTCCGCTCTACTTGAAGGCTGTTTGCCAGCCGGGACGGAATACGCTACAGCTGACCGCCAGTTCCTGCTGTTGTGTAAGTATTTCCTAGATTAAGAATTTATATTAAATTAAATATATAAAAATTATATATTTAAAAATTATATATATAAAAACTATATACATTTATTTCTAAACTATTAAAATTTAATTTTAATAAAATTGAATGAACCATAAACTATAAATGAGAATTGCTCATACCATTCAAATCCAGGTTGCAATATTTTAAAGACCAAATTAAATATTGGTGTTTAAAATATGCGCTTAAAATCACATAATGATATTGAAACTGGAAAATACTAACTATTGATTGCTTTTTTGAAACCTAGTTTTTATTAAGTCAAGTCCCCTAAATACCCATACTTTTAATTAATCCAAATCCTTTACCTTTATTTCTTGCAGTCGCACCTGTTTGTGCTGCAGCTTGTCCATCGACCTTCGGTGCGGCAGGTGCTGCAGACGCTGCACAAGCGAAACTTGCTGCCGCTGGAGCACAGTGTGCAGAAGATCAAGCGCAATCTGAGCCAGCCGGAGACGAATCCCGGATCGGAGGCCACGCCCCAACAGGGCGGCCAGCAGGGCGGTGGGCAGCAGTGCGCCAAGATCTCATTGAAGTGCCCCATCACGAAGTCGCGGATACGACTTCCGGCCAGGGGACACGAGTGCAAGCATGTGCAGTGCTTCGATTTGGAGGCGTATCTGATGATCAACAGCGAACGGGGCTCGTGGCGCTGCCCGGAGTGCAGCAAGTCGGCCATCACCGATACCCTGGAGATCGATCAGTATATCTGGGCCATACTCAACACGCTGGGCAACTCGGATGTCGACGAGGTGATCATCGATTCGTCGGCCAATTGGCGGGCATTGCAGCACAATGGCGGCATGCCGAACGCACCGCCACCCACAAATGTTCCTACCAATCCCAGCGGCAACACCGGAAACGGAAACGGAAACGTTAATGTAAATGGAAACGGCAGTGGCAGCAGTGGCAACCCCACCCTGCCGGCCATCAAGCAGGAACTGTGCGACGACATCGCCAAGGTCATGTCGCCGGGATCCACCCAACTGCCCACCTGGGACAGTGCGCAGGCGATGAGTCCCTACAACATGCACGACATGAACTCCATTGCCAGCGGCAACATGATGGGCAACGGCGGCAACACCAACCAGCAGTAAGTGTCCTTTTACTCGATTTCTAGTATTTAATTGTGCTGACATTTAATTAACCCACTTCTCATCATTTTTAGTGGCAATCGCAGCAGCTACGACGGGTTCAGTGGCAACCACAGCGATGGCAGTGGAGGATTGGCAGGCAGCGACGGCGGTGTCAACTCCCTCGACCAGCTGAATGCCATGGAGAAGTCGCTCAGCGATCAGGTAAGAATCTATAAAATAAAAAAAATATTTAGAATATTATAGATTGTTAAAAAAAAAAAGGAAAAGGCATTTTTAAACCAAAAATATTAGCTATAAACTACTGCCGGTTCAAATATTGTTAGTTTATCTCATTTGGTCTTAGACTAAAATCTTAAAATCTATTTTTTCACAATTTTTTTTTTGCAACAAATACTTTTAATGTAATATATATTTGAATCTGAAATATTGCAGATCATATTAAGCCATAAAAAATATCTTCTTCAAATATAAAAAAAATATATATTGAAAAATATAATTTGCTTATACTTTATTTGAGCTCAATTAAAAATTATTTTGAAGAAAACCCAATGAAAGAAAAAAATTGAAAAAAAGTTATTGTACATAGATTACATTTTCTTATTGATCTGTATGGATAAGTCTAGGCTTATCTATACTTAAAAACGATTTTAAAAATTCACATACTCAACCGTATATTTTCCTCATCTATATTTTAGATGCCCCACACCCCGCACACTCCTGGAGCGGCCAGTCATCCGATGACCCCCGGCGGACCGCCCAGCGTGAGCAGTTCCCACAACGAGCCCATCAGCGGCGGAACGCCCAACGCCAACGGAAGCGGTAACAACAACAGCAGCACCGGCCACAACTCCCCCCAGACGCCGGGCACGCCCAGTCGGATGGGCGGTGGCGGCATGGGGGGCGGGGGAGCGGACAGCCAGCAGCAGCAACAGGAGCAGCTGCTCAACTCGCTGATGAGCAGCCAGACCCAGCTGAAGTTCAGCGAAAGCGATCTGAGTGCCGAGCTGCAAAGTTTCGATGCGGCGGCAGCGGCCATAAACGATACAGCCCACGATCTGAATGTAAGTGTTTCAAAATAAATACCCCCTTGGAAATCCAAAGACTAATTTGAATATTTTTTTAAAAACCATTTATAGCTGCTGCAGGACGTGGATCCCATGGAAATCCTGTCTTATCTGGATCCACAGCCCGATCTTAACACTCCGCCCTCGAGTGGCAGCAGCAACAACAATGCCAGCGACGAATTGCTGGCCACGTTATTTGACTAGACCTAATGAAAACTAAAAGAAAATTCAAGGCCTAAAAGCTGAGAGAGAGTTGGAGAATTGAAATGGCAGAAATACCATAAATTGTATATAGTATTATTAATTTTAAAGAAATGTGCACTAGAAGCCAGTCTCGTACTTCAACAAACATTTTCGTTTCCTCACACAAACCAACAGCAGCAACAAGTAAAACCACAAAAATGGATAAACTATTACAAAAAACAACACACTGGATGAGAAATCGAAGCGAAAATTTAAATTTGCCCGTGTTGAAAAACAATGAAATGTGATTTAAAAATTAATTAATTAAATTAATTGGCATTTAATTTAAAGCTAACTGACAAAAAAAAACCCATAAAAAACGAAAAAAAAATACACACACACACAGAAAAAGCGTAAAAAAATAACAAACAGTCATTATACCATATAAAAAAAAGAAAAACAATCAATTTAGTTGAGAGCATGAAAATTCCTTCAATGAAATTTACGAATTTAAAATACAGCAGAAAGTCCTTTGTTCGTTTTTTTGAAAATTACATTTTTTGTTTGCCTTATCCCAGACTTTTGTTGCAAAATGTTTCTTGTTCATTTACAAAGTATTAAAAATATTAAAAAAAAAGAGAGAAGAGTTAATTCAGCGAAAACAAAATAAGCATGAGCAAAGAAAAACAAAAGCGAAAAAATGAGAAATACAAAATACATACAAGTAAAATCCCAACAATTTTATTACATTTATAAAATGAAAACATTTACATTTTAATTGTTGCATAATTTTAATTATTTTTTAAAGCCTATCTACATATAAAAATTAATTGATTTAGCTCGGTAAATGATAAACGAAATTTAACAGACCAGCGGAGAAAATATTAAGAATTATTAACTATAACGAACAGAAAATAAATGTGTATAATTAAGTGACAAAACAAAACTGCATAATTAGCGGAAGAGAGAAACAAACTATTAAAAGTGTAAATCAAATTTAATGCTAGATCTAAAATATATTGTATATATGGATATGTATGTTATATATGCGGCAACAACAAGAACACACCCCTCCCCCAAAAAACACACACACACAAAGCTAATTAATACATTTAAATAATGATAATAATAAATGAAAAAAACAAAAAGTATTTCAAAACTAAAATTACAGTGTTATGATTTTGATTGCGTTTTATTTCCCCACACAATTCCACTTTGTTTTGGATTTTCCTTTGATTTCCTTTTGAGTTCCTCTATATGTTTCGTACGATGTGGTTAACATGGACCAATTTTTATATACAAATATATATGTATAACACCCACACACCGACGAGTCTTTGAATAGAGTATATATGCGAACTATATATAACGGAAAATATATATATTCATGTACGTATCTGATATGATATTCAAATATAGCAAAATTTTTAAGCTTTGCCCAGGCTAATTCCCAGTTCAGCGCTTAACAAAACGAATGAAAACTCGAAAATTTACGCAAAATCGCCTCGATGTGGTAGTTAAATGAATCTCAATCTCTTCTCAATGTTATCAAGAACACACGTAATTAAATTATTATATGAACACGTATATCCAAAAGCGAAAAAGAAACAAAATTCGTAGTGGTTTCATTGTAAAACAATATTTCATAATGATTAACGAACAATTTAGCTTCAAGATTTCGATATTCCAGTTCGATTTCTTCTCTCGCTTAATGAAAAACGACACGATTAACGATTAACAATATCGATAGGCAGTTGGGATGCGCAAATGTGATTTTATTCAAAATAAAATACACATAACCATGATTACAATTAATGAAGATTTTTATTTGGATCTGTGGGATCGTTCGCTGGATCTGGCTGCGAAGGAAGAGAGTTGTACATACGAGTATTTAACTAACGTAATCTTTATGAATGAACATGGTATATATCTGATTAAATATATGTTTAAATTTAGTCCATAAGCTGTAATTTTAAACGATGGAACAAAAGCAAATACACATTAAATAATATGAAGAGAAATAAACCAAGTAGCAGCATAAGTTTACTGGGCCCTTCGTTCAGTTCCAGCGGCTCTTCTTGGCCCTTTTGGCGTCCTGGTTGCTGCTGCTGCTACTGCTGGACGAGGAGGAAGCTCCCTGGGATGATGACGACGATGTTGGTGGAGGCGGTGCCATTGGCGCAGCAAAAACTCCCGAATCAGGCAGAGTTTTCTCCCAAGTGCGATCGCTGGAGGCTCGGAATTGGTTGTTATACTGCGACCGAAAAGCCTCCCTCATGGCTGCATAGCGATCTGTAGCGGGTCCTGCGCTGGAAGAGGATTTGCTTGAGGGTCCTTCGGATGGACCATGGGCAGACCCACTGATTCCGGAATCCGATCCACCACCCGAGCCATATCCTGCTCCATTTCCCTTCTCCCGATAACCCAATCCTGTGTGGGTATTTGTCGGCCGCTTTCCCTTGCCCTGCTTAAAACGCGAACTACGGAACCAGGAGCTCTTCATGGCCAGCTCCATTAGATCGTCAGGCACTTGCTGATCGGCGCCCTCCAAGTTCCGCACCAGATGTCCCGCGAACTCCTTGTCTTTATCGGTGACCAGAGTGAACGCATTACCCTTTTCGCCGGCTCTGCCCGTTCTTCCAATTCTGTGGGTGTGCGTATCAATATCCCTGGCAATGTCATAGTTCACCACATTCCTGATATGGGGTATATCCAATCCTCTGGCGGCCACATCGGTAGCCACCAGGATATCGCATTCCTTTCTCTTAAACTGTGTGATAACCTTATTCCTATCCGCTTGGTCCATATCGCCGTGGAGTAATAGGCAGTTGTACTCCTTAACCAACAGATTGTTGGATACTGTTTCGGCATCCGCTTTCTTGGTAACGAAAATCAGGACGCTACCTTCCGAGAGGAACTTCACCAGGTGGCAGAGCAGCCAGTTCCATTTTTGCAGTGGATTGGGGAAGACATACACAGACTGAGTGATGTCCTGGTTGGCCTCGTTCAGATCTCCCTGCACTATCCTCACAGGATCGGAGAGCACATCCCTGGCCAGGCGTTCAATTCTCTTCTTGAAGGTGGCGGAAAACATAAGAGTTTGGCGATCTGGACGCACGTGGTTGCAGATGGAGCGCACTTGCGGCTCGAAGCCCATATGGAACATGCGATCGGCTTCGTCGAGTACCAGGAAAGTGACTCTCCTCAGATTGGTGGCCTTCATTTTGACCATATCTATCATTCTGCCGGGCGTGGCCACTATAATCTCAGCTCCCTGCTCCAGGGCTTTACTCTGCTCCCATTTGGAACCACCTCCATAGCAGCAGACTACGTTCAGGTTGTACACTTTGCCAAACTTCTTGGCCTCGTTGTAGATTTGTAGGGAAAGCTCGCGTGTGGGTGCTAAAATCAAGCCTATTGGTCCATCCCCAGGTTTTAGCTGCCTTTGATCCATCAAGTGCATTAGCATGGGCCAGATGAAAGCTGCTGTTTTACCCGATCCAGTTTTGGCTATGCCAATGATATCTCTGCCGGATAAAGCGGTTGGCACAGCTTGCGCCTGGATGGGAGTGGGTTGTGTGTACTCCGCTTTCCTCACCGCCTTGATGAGCTGTTCATCGAAGCCGAAATGACCAAAGGAGGTGACTGGCTTGGGTGGCGATGGTCCTGTGACCTTGACGCCCAAAGTGCGCCTTAGTTCCCGCACCTGATCCTCGTCCAGGGAGGCTATATCGTCGTGTTGCGTGTAGAAGTTCTTCTCGAAGGGTTCGTACTCGATTTCGGAGTGATAAATTGGCGGCAGGGGATCAATGTCCTTCTTTTTCGGCGGAGCAATGGGATTGCCATCCTCGTCGTACTCGATTTCCTGGTCAGATCCCTCGTCGCGGAGTCCTGCATTGGGGTTCTCCTTCATGTAGCGATAGTAGCTCTCCTCGTCGTCCTCGTCATCGATGTCGCCCCTTACGGCTTGAGTTGGAGGTTTGGGAGCCTGTTGGCGCTTCTCCTTCTCCACCTGCTGATTAATCCCCGCCATAAATTGCTCCAGAGGATCCTCATCTGAATCGGAATCCTCCTGCTTTTTGGCTGGAGGACCCGGAGCTCCCGGGGAGCCTGGTGCGGGTATATAGGCCTGTTCCAGTTCCTTTTCCCTGGGCTCATCATCATCATCGAAGTACTCGTCGTCCGTGTGATGTTTCCGTTTCCCCACCAGGTTTGTGGCATTGGTGTACTGACTAATGGAGTCTAGAGTGGAATACCCGTGCTTGGAAGTCGATGTAGTAGTTCCCGTAATACCGCCGCGGGTTGCTCCACCGGAAATTGACGCTCCTCCTCCTCGGGAGCCCACATAACCCCGGGCATTCAGCATCGGAGGTGGGGGCACGGCGTTCATGTTGTTGCCGGAACTTGCTGGCTTGCGGTAGGGGAATCCCCCGCCGCCGATCCCTCGGTAGCCGCTCATGTTCCTCCAATTCCGGGTGCAATCCAACAATTTCCCACACAAAATCAATAAAACAGAGCTGGGTCGATCACTCGCGATACTATCGATATATTGTGTGTTTTGGCTTCCTAAACACTATCGATATCCCAAAAACTATTCCAGTAATCACCTAACGCCTAAGCAATTTTTCCCTCCATGAGTATGCACACACTGTTTTGGGCTAAAAGAGAAAACAATTGTTGCTTTTATTTACAAATATTAAAATAAAAAACTCAAAATGCAAGCGGATATAAGTAATGTTTCTCGGGATTATGCGAAGATTGTACAGAGCGCCGATCTGGAAAAGGAAATAAACCCACTCTGCACGAATATAGATGATATGCTAGCCAGATTGGATGAGTTCGAAACTTTACTGTCTTCGGTTTGTTTTGTTTATTAAATTCAATAGATTTTTTACATTTTTTATTGACTTTTAGGTGCGGGCAGAGTCCAATGGAATGATGGCCAACAATGTGTGCAGTATCCTGGGATTTGGAGAGAGTTTCGAGCAGTTAAAAACTAGGATCGACAGTCTGGAGCAATTTGTGGGCGCAGTTAGCTCGAATTTGAAGGAAGTTGAGAGATCAGTGGATATTGCTGAGGAGGAACTCCACGTTACGGATTATAGCATTAAAGGACTTCTTTTGAAACCCCTTAAAGCCAAGCTAAGTGCCAGCGAACCCCCAACGTCCAACTCTCTTCCCCGATCCAATCTCATTGAGGAGGAATACCAACCTGTAGAGATCTACAAATCAGATGATTACTTCGGAAAATCACAACTAGAAGCAGTTGAAGAAATCGTATAGAAGGGAGAACCAATAAGCTAGATTACCTCGTGAATATTTAGTCAGTAATAAGAACTTGGTTTGGATAAGCTTTTAAAATGTATATTCATATACAATCTAGGAATTTTTCCAAATCTTTCCAAAACTTTTTTAAATGCAATTTAAACTAATCACCAAAAACATCTGAAATAAGCTAAACAATTTTGCGTCTTATATTGTCTATTCTTATATATAATTGTTGTGAAGAACTATATTATATAAAAAACCAATTGATTGTCTATGCATATTTGATTTGGTGATTTATATTTGGTTGATACCTTTTAATTTTGGAATACTATGTATCGTAATCATTAGCTAATTGTAACCTATAAATATTTAGTCAATAATTAGCGTAAATGTACTTACGCGAACGTTTAATTTTCTTATTAAAAATAGTACGCAGTAGAGTTGCTCTTATTTATACGGCGAAGCCCATATAAAAAAAAAAATGACTTCATACTTTGCTTTTTATCTGTGTTTTATATATTTTTATTATACACAAAATAATTCAAATATTAACTTACAATATTGTAGCGAATAACAATAATTAATTTTTCTTAAAAAACATAGTTTGCTTTAAAAATTTTAAATTGTTATTTGCATGTACATATTTTCCGTTGGCATTGCTCAAAAAGATATTAACTTTTCCTGCCTGCAATTAAAAATATAAAATATGTTGGATTGTCTAAACATGCAAAAAATTAAGCTCATTTTTAAGTGCAGTCTGTTATTTAGTCTGGTAAAAAATAAAATGCCATAGAGTTTCTAAAAGCTAATGCAAATATTAGGTCAGGATTGATTCATATATTTTCTGACAAGCTGGTTTAATATACACTTAACTATAAGCCAGTTTATAAGTTTCCCTCTTTCCCTAAATATTTATTGATTAATTAGCAGACAGTCTTTTTATATAAGCATGTAAATATTTTTGTTTATTTTAGTTCATTTTCGGTGACTACAAATCTCGTGATGGTTCAATTAGCAAGTTTGGGATCTTAATGTTTAGGCCTTGACTTTCTCCTTGCTCTCCTTGCTTTCTTCGGAGCTGGAAGATGACTTCTTGTTTTTCTCGAAGAGCTCGGCCACCGGAATGGGATGGGGAATATTCAAATGGTGGGTGGAGGGCGTGGTGCTTCCGGCCTCCGATTTTGTGGGTTCTGCAGGTGCGGCGGTGGCTTTGGTTTGAGTGGGCACGGGGATATCGCGCTGATGACGCTGCTCCGGGGCTTTTCCTGCGGACAGAGACTCAATAGCCTTGGTGAGATCCTCGGAGTGCTGGGGCTTGTGTTGGATGGACTCGCGGGCCTTCACGCTGTCGGGTTTTTCCACAGTCTCGCGTTTCTCCTGCTTTTTGGGCAACTCCGCGGTGTGAGCATCTGTAGGTAGAGCATGGGGCAGTGAAAGATCCTCCACCTGAGGCTTATCATCGTCCTTGTGACCCTCCTCGTGGTGAGCTTCCCGCTTCTCCTTCTTGGGTTCGGAAACCTCGGGGGCATCCTTCACTTCCTCCTTCTGGGGCTCCTCTTTGTGACCTTCCTCATGGTGAGCCTCTCGTTTTTCCTTCTTGGCTTCGGGAACCTCGGGGGCATCCTTCACCTCCTCCTTCTGGGGCTCCTCCTTATGACCCTCCTCATGGTGAGCTTCCCGCTTGTGCTTGTGGGCATCTTCGTGGTGAGCCTCGAGACCTTTAGCAGGATGTATAAAGGGGTTTGGAGCAGGAGCATTGTGGGCCTTCACACTGTCGGGTTTCTTGGGCTCGTCACGCTTCTCGCGATTCAGGACGGCAGTATCCTTCAGCAGGACGACCTTTGCCGGGGGCTTGGGATCACTGATCACATCGGGACTAATGGGACTGGGTCTGGAGAGAGCTTCCGAGGACGACTCCTTGACCTCCAAAGGCGCCGCTTGGCAGAAAGCCACTAAGGCTAAAAGAATAATCTAAAAGTAAAATATTAAATCATTAGCTTAAATACAATTGTTGAAGGAACAAACTTGTGTTTGTGCATTTTATATTATTTTTCATTTAAAGTGATATAATTAAATTAGGAAGAAGTATTAATTTGCGTAATTTTGCCTAAATTCAATTTTTAAATTAGAAAACACAGGAAAGCGCAAATACATGTATTTTAAACAAACTGAACACCAAAGTTTTATTTTACACTCTTAGGTTCTGGAAAGCAAAATGTAATCTTTTTGATTTTTTTAATTTGATGAACACGGTAGTATTTTCAGCAGGATTCCAAGTTAAATAATTTCATCATTCACTGTTTTTACTTCCTGATTAATTGATGTACAGGAAAACTTCTGGAGAGATGAGAACTCGACTTACAATGGACTTCATGTTGACCGCTTGAAAACTTGCCCCAAACTGCTGCTCCCATCATCGCGGCAACCCATTTTATGAGCCCAGCGGATAGGAGACTTCTCCACAATTGTTGGCTCTGGCTGTTAACCAGTTTGTAATTCGGTGCTAATTGCCAATAGATGCACGCCAAGTGCACGGAACCCGTTCGCTATGTAAATCTCCGCGGCGACTACTGCTTTTCCACGTTGATATTGATAAGTCTGGCTAATTATAACCCGAGGAAATCGCCGTCAAGTGCGCCGGCTTCTCGAAAAAGCTGAAGTGGATATATAAAATGTAGAAAATAAAAGCGAGTTTAGTCAGTGAAATGGGATCAAGGCTTAGTCACGGATCCACATCTGTCGGCTGTTTAGCACTGGCTTGCAAAAAAGTTAAGCTTGGTTAACTAAAGTTAAGTATTCCCGCAGCTAATTTGAAGAGCACATAAATATGGATCGCGAGGCGTCTGTAATTACGCCCTTTACGTAAGATGACAGGTAAACATATCAATTGGCCGGTGTTTTCCTGGAACTGTACTTCGCTAGAATCGCGTTGATTTGATTGATCGGTTAATAGCTCTGAATTAATATCAAATTTAAATTCAAATAATTCACCCAGACAGTTTGTGTGGCATTTATATTGGCTTGATTAACTTCAATTGCTAAAAAAAGGATTACTAATTAATCTGGGCAATTATAATGCAAATTTGTAACTTTGTGATGTACACTTGTTAATGCCTGCATAATGTTATATCTAATTTACTATAATTAGCCTAATAATCACATAAATAATAAAAACGAAATAATTTTAAATTCAAATAAATTACGCGCTCAAAAAGTGTATACACATACAAAAAAGAAAAGTGGTATAATTTAGTGCTTTTAAAAGTGTAACAGGAGGTACATACTGGCTTGTGTTTTGGTTTCTTCCTGCGTATTTTCCAAAAAAAAAACGTGTAAATAAAGGAAATAAAGAGTAAACAAAACAAAATGCCAACAGAAATTGAAAATATAAACCCCAATGTGTACGACAAGATCAAGGAAAGAGTGTTGACGGCCAACGAAGCGGACGAAAATGTGCCGGATCCTTTTGACAAGCGAGAGATTTTTGGTAAGATCAAGGAAAATATTTTGGGAAATGTCTAAAATTATAGCTTTTTCTAGATCTCATAAGGAATATCAATGACCCCGAACATCCTTTGACCCTGGAGGAGTTGCACGTGGTGCAGGAGGACCTAATCCGGATCAGCGACGGCCAGAATTCAGTGCACATCAGTTTCACCCCGACGATTCCCCATTGTTCGATGGCCACCTTGATTGGCCTTTCCATCCGCGTGAAGCTGCTCCGTTCGCTGCCGCCCCGTTTCAAGGTCACTGTGGAGATTACGCCCGGAACCCACGCCTCCGAACAGGCGGTAAATAAACAACTGGCCGATAAGGAACGAGTGGCTGCCGCTTTGGAGAACAAACATCTCGCCGAGGTGATTAACCAGTGCATCTCCGCCAGGGGTTAGTTCATACACAGATCTTTTTTATCCCTAACTTGGATATGTATGTCTGCTGTTGAGTTAGTAATAATAATAATGATTTAATAGGGTTTTTTGGTATATGTTTCATGACCTATGGAAGTTACTAGAATTTATGATTTATATGATGTACTAGGTTTTCAAATTTGGTTCAATTTTTTCTTAACCTTACTAATAAACAATTGTATTTGTTAACAATGATACTGTCAGCGGGAGTTTCTTAGTTGTGAATAGAATGATATATTGATGTGATCAACCCAGTATATCTCAACCAGATTGATTTATAGCTCATTTTTGTTTTCGCATTTTTGAATATTTGTGTATACTGTTCGGTTAATAATAATAAAAGCATCAAGCAGCAAATTTATAATTCATATCAAAAGGAACCGATTTTAAAACTTTATAACCTAGTAACTAATAGCTAAAATCCAAAAACCGATGTGATCAACACATCTTCGTCAACTTTGGTTGATCACTAGCTTTGTCGTCTCTTATTTTTTCTGTGCCCATTAACGATTTGGTAATAATAATTATTTTATATGGTTATTAGATCTGTCCAATTAAGATTTATCTTGTTGCCAGGGAATCCCCAACCAGTTTTAAAGGCGTTCCCTACGTCAAGTTCTCATTATACTACTACTTTTACGAGCTCTCATATTCATTATTTAAGCCTAAGCTAACATATAACTAGTAATCGAGGTCAGCAACTAGACAATCTTTTTCATCATGTCTAGTGACATATTGGTCTATTTTAGTTAATTTTTTTTTTTATAGTAATATTTAAAAATTTATTTTTTATATATAATCTTTACTGGGAACGCAAATAGCTTCAATTTATGGCTGATTATTTGTTTAAATTTAAATAGATCTACTATGACGAATTTATTTACAGGAATTAGTTCTTCCAAAGGGAAAAATCTTTAATGGTGATTGTTTTTACGCCTTTTACAAAACCGTTTACTCACTTGGTATTCTCTCCAAAAAACAAACGTGTTATACGTAATATCTTCATCTGTACATTTACAAATTATATTTAAGCAGCAAAACGTTCGGAGTTTGTTGATGAAAAACTATCGACTAAAGGGTTAAGTTAACGTAACAAGACACGGCACTCGGAGGCGGCCACAGGATGACGGGGACTATCGCTGCTTGTTGGGCGGCTCCTTTAACCGCATGTGCGGCTCCACGGAAATGGGCTTCGCCGCTTTCGTTGGGTCGAACTTGTACGTCTTGACCAGCGGCCCCTTGCCGGCCTTGGCAAAGCGGATCTCATCCAAGCGCTGTCGCTCCTCGATTTCTTTCGTGATCTTCATGTTGTCCCAGGCTAGAAAAGGATATATAATTAAATATATGCATGCATATTTATATATATCTGATACTTACATTCCTTCATTCCCCCGACAAATCCCTTTTTGGGTGGTAATGCACTTGGCGCATGGGTCAGCATCTTCTCGATCTTGAAGTAGTCCCTCACGGAGGGAATCCTTAGCAGGGCAACCTGTCCCAGCGAAATGAAATTACTGCAGGCCCAGTAGGTTAAAATAGCGGCGGGAAAGTTCATGGTGAAGGGAAAGATCACAAGTGGCAGGGCTCTCAGCACATATTTCATGGTGTTCATGTTGGCCGCCGACAAACGAGCCGAATCCGTGCCGATTTCAATGGTCAGGTACAATGTGGCGCTGGTGATCATGGGCAGCAAGTAAAAAGGATCTGCCAGGGTGAGATCTGTGAACCAGAAGAGTCCGCCATCCCGCATCGATTCCACCGGAGTGTTTGCCATCTGTCGCAGTCCCATGAAGAAACTAATAAAGAGTGGAGCTTGAGCCAAAGGAACCAACATGTTCTTCATGGGATTGACGCCCTTTTCCCGCATGAAGAGCATCATTTCCTGCGCATAACGGGCTGACTCGATGGCATTGCCCGACTGCCTGGCCTCGGTCATCTTCAACTGCAGCATCTGCATCTGCGGCATGTTGTTGTTCATCTTCGCAGAGTTCCTTTGGGCTAGGATTACCAGGGGAAAGATGATGGTGCGCACGGCAAGGGTTCCCATGGCGATGGCACCCCACCAGGGGATGTCCCAGGTGCAGTGCAGGAACTCCATGCAGTTCTGGACCATGCCCACCGGCGACCAGCCGCCCAATCCAATGGAGGCGAAGGAGGGTTCTCCCGCCAGATTGACCACGTCCAATACATCCAAGCCATCGGTGGGTGGGGGCGTTGGTGCAGCTGGCAAGTCGGGCAGATCCACCAGTTCCGTCGTGGACACCGCCTGCATGTAATCCCCACTATTTGCGGACGAAACTGCTGCTGCAGTTGCTCCAGTGCTGGCAAATCGCAGCTGGCGGGGACTCGACCATTTTCCTGTGATTTCCAACGGCAGAGCGCCACCCCTGGTTATCCTCTGCAGGTGGAGATCTCTTCTGCCTTCTATGGCACCCTAAAACAAAAAGTTTTCATTGAATTTCTGTAAAATTTAAAACCACAAACATTGGCACTTGCAGGTTATGTCACAGGTCGCCGGCTGTTTTTCAACGATTTTCACTCACCTGTGGAGGGAAACGGCTAGCCGCGGAACTCAGGGCCACCGCCGCATTTGTTGTCCTCCAAAGCTGCATCCTGTGGGCCAGCATCCTGTGCAGTTAGCTAGCTTTCGGTCGAATTGAAATTGTTAAATTTATTTCGCCTCGTTTTGGCTGTGCTATTGGTCTGTGCGAGTGCGAGCGGGATGGCCAGTGGCACGCGGGCAGGTGAATGGCAGTAAGGAAGCAGAACAACAGCTGTTTGGCCACAGCGCCCTCTGGCGAAATTTCGTGGGACTATATTTAGCCGCTGAAATTTAAAAATAATTTGAGCTTTAGTTTACGGAAGAGTTTAAAATTCTCAAATAAAACGCTCTCTCACTAAAAAATTAAATTCAATTTAAATGCACATTCATATTTTTTTTTAGTAATAGTAAGAAAAACTGCTCTCGGTTTACTTTAGATCATGAATTAAATAATTATTGAATATATGTAAATAAAAAACAATATTTATTGTTCCATATAATGATGCTAAAATAAAATACATATGTTCAAATGTTTATCTTTAAGGATAATTACTCATATACAGGAAATTGAATATAAAATTCAGGTCGCTCACTTGTCCACTTTTAAGATGTGTGTCTATTGCTTTTCCGATATCCACTTTAGCATTTTGTTAAAATGTACCTTTTGGTAAAATTTCGTGTCGACTTGAAATTTGTTTTAAATAACCTCGTCAGTTACAACAAATAAAAAGACTGCTTCATGAGATTTTTGAATCAGTTATGAAATACTGACCAAGCTAATACGTTTAAATTCGATTTTTAAAAGAATATTAAACAACAATTTTTATCAGTTTAAAAAAGCAATAAAATAAGAGTCCAAATTATCATACTGCTCATACATACGTTATCATATTCTGATAAACGCAAGCCGATCCAGGACATTTTAACTGACACTTCCTCGTTAAAATCTGAAGATGAAGAAAGCGATTAATTCATTAATAACAAAGACGGGAAAATGATTTTAAATAGTACTCACTTATTTTATTTTGTTTTATAAGTAATTTCTTGTGAAATATATTTATATTCAAGTAAAACAAAAAACTCTAAAACTCATACCCGGACTATTTAGAAAGGAACTTCTTGGTTGAATTCTAAGAAAAGGAAAATTATAAATAATAATTAATTCTGGAAGTCTTTTAAAATACCAACAGCTTGATGAACTTCATACTCCATTTAAAGCTTCGTTCTTTGGCTCACTCTTGACTTCAGTTTCGAAATAATCCAGATCTTTCAATTGGGCTTCGTATTTGGCCAAATCTTTATTTCTTTTTTTGCACTGGCAGCTGTGCCCATTAAGAGCGTGTATATTTCTGGCCAGAAATCCACATGCGCACCCAAAGAAACAATTGTCAATGTTGCAAACATGATAATCCTTAAAAGTGGCCCGGCATTTTTGACACTGATCTGATCTAATCGGCGGCATCTTCCACTTGTTTTCCTTTATTCTTTCGGCAATCAGTTGAGCTCGTTTAAATCTGGCAAGAGGTGCTCGAATTTTGGTTACAGATTTGGGATAAATTGAGTTTGGACCTGATATCGATTGAGGCGGCATGTTCTCCTTTCCTATCTCGGTTTTCGGTTTTACCATATTGTTCCTTTGATATATCTCATTCTTCGTTCTAGTTATGCGATCTAGCAGGATTTGTTGATATATTATCACTCTTTTGCGCTCCATTTCCAGCATATTCAAATCGCTCAGGAGCTTGGCGTCAGCTGGATTCATGCTTACAGATTTGGCGACAATATAAGTTAGTAATTTAAAATAGAAGAATTGGACGATTTGCGTTAGCCAAATAAAATATGAGGAATGTGCAATTGTTTTTAGTGTTGCAAGGTACCAAAAGCTATAACATACTAAATAAGGCTTAACGGAAACGGAATCCTACTCAAAAATACTAAGTTTTAAGTACAGTTGAACTTCCAATGTGTTAATAAAATAAAAAGATGCATATTCAAATGTTTAAATTAGTTTAAAAAGCTTTACGATAGACATACACAATCTCCTAGACAAATTTTGTATTTTCATAATATTTATTTAGTTTGTGTTTAAAAGCTTTGTTTTAAGTATAAAAGAATACATTACCTTTTTTTTTATTTTTAATTTCCAACATAATTTTCTCATGATTACCCCAAAATATTACTATAGTAGAATATTTTGCACTAACAATTCACACTTTCATTTGCCATTCTTAAAAGAGCGAGTAGACGTCTATAAATTAGGTAACCTATAAATTAAATGCCAGTTATCTTTTGGAAAACTCCATTAATAATCCGCCAATTTGCTGTTGAAGCCATAAAAATATTTACCTATTTTATTGTATAGCATACATCCCGGAAGGCCAACAGGTTATAACCATAACTCGAAAATGAAAGAAATGCTAAAAGTCAATATGACATATTTGGCAATATATGTATCAGTTTCAGTAATTAATATGCACACGAGCTCGATCCAATTAATTTGCATTTAATTTAATACACTAATGGATGAAGTCTTCATGTTTGGACACATGCAAACCATTTAAAGCATTTGGTTTGGAATATTTTTGCTTAATTTTCGATCTGAATAAATTGCAAACACATTGACCCAGTAATAAAAATTACTATTATTGCATTAGTTTCTTAAGAAGATTTAATTAGTTTATTTTGGAAAACATGTTTAGTTTAAAAATAATAAAAATACTCTGCGTTTAAGGTCAAGTAAAGTGTATTTTAAAGTAATTTTAAAAATCTTTTACATCATTTATTTTAAATTGTTTATTTGTTTTATAAATTTTCTTCTTATAATAAAATAATAATAATAATAAATTATATATTTTTTAAAAGGGTATATTGAAATTGTGTTTAACTCAATTATGTATCCAATTCTCATTAGCAATACGATACACTTTATGTGAAGATTGGCATGGGAAAAATATATTATAAATTCGTCTCGACTTGGATGACAAAACTTGAACCAATAATGACGCCTCATCTGCATAAAACTGAATCGAAACCGAAGAGATTATACACGATTATATGCATAAATATACCCCAGAATCATGTTGAATTATTGAAGCCGCCAAAGCCACTGACGCGCATCGCCAAGCAAAACTAATTTGTTTATTAATAAAAAGAGGAAACAAAAAAAAACCGAATACATCGGCTAAAAATAATATCATATTCGGTTCAAAGTGTTGCTGACCGATCGGAAGATGCATCTTTTTGAATACCGATGCGAATACAAAAGATAATCGCTATTAAGTAGTCACTCAAATATATTAAATGTCATAATTTGGGAACCTCGAATTGGGCTTTACTCTTTTTATATTTGGGAATATTCGTAGGGATTTATTTCTATTTTAGGCATCTAGACATGACTATTCCAAATTCGGATACATGACCTTTAACGACATATAACTTTGATTTAAAGAAAACGATTCAAATATGTTTTAGTGTGATTTATTATAATTTATTCACAGTTTCGTCAATGGTTGGAGGTTTGATTTGAGTGCCAGTTAGGACTGTGCTTCATAAAATCCACTCACTCGTAAGCCATACTTTATAAGGTAGCCCTCTAATAAAATGGCATTAATTAGTGGTATTAAATTAATAACCATTATGCATAATTATGGGAAACTGTTCAGGGGATCCCCGTGTTGGTGACGACAGCAAATCCAAGGGTGCTAAATACAAGATCAATGTTGAATCTGTTCTCAGAAATTAACACGATATTTCGCCTAAAGGCGACTGATCAATAAATCTTTGAAACATCTTACACATGTTGCCATGTTACCAAAACCCACAACTCTGACTTCTAATTAAACGCACCATCCGCATTTCCTATCGAGCAGACTGATGATTTCACTTTCTGTGGCTGCCATAAAGTTTAGTTTTACGATCTCCGTGTTCTCATCGAATGTCTTTTCAAGGCCATGCCCCCCAAGTTGATTTATTTAATTGGCACATCGCTAAAACTATCAACAGTGGGCAAAAATCTGGCATTAAAGGATGCTGAAGGAAATCGAATAGATTTTTTAAGAGTGGTAAATACTTTTTTTTCGGCATTGTTATATAGATAATTACTTGAAAAATATATATTTCTATATTGTTTTGATAAATAACGGCAACTAAAATATTGAATACGTTTCTTTTAAAAAATTAGGTAACAATATTAAATATAACATTGTGAAAAAATACCAAACAAATGATGATTAACTGGATAATATTAAGTAATAATCGAGTTAAATCTGTTGTTTTATATTTATTTTGTAAAATATTTACATAAGGGGTATTTCAAATGCCAAAATATTCTATATATGCATGCCAAAACAAAAAAAAAAATTGATGCGCATTTTTATTAAAATTGCATTTATAACATGTACTTTCACTGAGAGTATGAAACGATTTATCAAAACTCAAACGGTTTATTCTAATCTGATTTTTAGAGAATGGCCATAAAGTCGGCCATTATTTAATGATATTTGATATTATTATTTTTTATAGCTTCCTGTTGTCTTGAGAACCAGTTGCATTCCACCGTGCTAGAATATGAAATTTTAAAAATCGCATTAAAGGTGCCGCTGGTGACACGAGACGTTTTGTCGCGTTCGGATAAGGCGGATAGGCGAATTGGGCGCGGCTGGCAACGGGTTAATCCAGTTTGATATCTCACTTTGCGTATCAATTAAACATTAACTCACTTTTATGGACCAATTTGTTAAACGCACACATTTCAGCGCCTCGCAGGCGCAGATTACAAATAAAGGTAAAGTGAAGTAAAGTAAGGCATTGGTGGATCGAACTGGAAAAGTTAACCATTGAGCAGACCGGAGTGGAACCATAAATTATGCTAAATTCGTATTGAGACTCGTCTGTTTTAAATGCATTCAATTAAGACTGCCTTTTTGGGTGTGCCGCGTGAAACTGAATTTTGAACCAGACTTAGGACCAGACCTAGGCTAAGCTACGACATTGACATTGCCGCATGGGGCGAATGGTATTAACTTTTGCTCTTTGCAGAGCCAACGCTTCACAGCAGAGGTCAAGATAATAGACATCCAGACATGCCGAAGAAAATAAAGTTAAGCGCACCCAAAAAAAACTTTAAATAACCAAAATATTAGATCAGTATTGAGAGGATTAATCTATACAAAAAATCATAAAAATTCGTTTACCTTATTTCCTTCAATCCAAAGTGAAATCCAAAGTAAAATAGTTTTCTAGGTAAGTTTTCTGAGCATTAACTATTATAACTAATTATCTAGGACTACTACAAATTTTCATAAAATATTTACATATAATACTAAATTACTTATATTTATAATCATAGAATTACAATTATGATCAATAATTCATTTAATTAATTTTAAACCATTTTTTATAATTTATACGTTTTTTTCAAGATATTGAATTTAGTTTTATAAAAAAAAATGTTTTTGAACAACAATTCAATTATCTAGAAATAACAAATTTAAGCGGTTCGTAATTAATACTATTTTTGTTATTATATATTTAATATTGGTTATATTTTATATTGAGATTATTGGAAATGCGAAGAGCTGAATTTTGATCCGGTGCGTAGGTATTTACATAGCTTTGTCCGCCCTTTGCGCTCTAGTTTATTCAATTTCGGCTAGTTTTATTGTTATTCAGATGAGTTTCCTAAATAGGCGTAAAAGTTGTTTGGGTGGATCTGGTTTAGCATCGAGAATTCGTATAAAAACATTGTCAATCTTCCACAGAGTCACCATTCAGAGTCGTCTCCCAGTTTTAGACACACGCACTCCAATCCACCGAAGATGTTCCGCTACGTAAGTCAAAAGGATACTTACTAATAATAAGTGATACAAAATAATCTGAAAAAAAGCGATCCCTAAAATCTCTAGGCTCTTAAGCAAAAAAATATTTTCAAATTCTTTTAAATATATTCCAAAACAATATATTTATTCTTGAAACTATCACTCTGATATTTGTTTTTTTTAACATTATTAATGTTTTTCTAAATTATAAAAACTTAAAGGCATTTGACTAATTTGTAATCCTTCCTAATTTTGTTTATAGATGCTTGTTGCCTCCGCCTTCTTGGCTTGCGCGTATGCCGCTGCCAACTACAACCAGGATGGTGGTGCCTACATTACCAAGAGTGGTGCCGATATCCAACCCGACGGTCACTACAACTACGCCTACGAGACCAGCAACGGAATCGCCGCCCAGGAGTCCGGACTCGGAGGATACAAAACCAACGGAGGTTTCTCGTGGTACTCGCCGGAGGGAGAGCTCATCCAGATTTCGTACGTGGCCGATGAGAACGGCTACCAGCCCCAGGGAGCCCTCCTGCCCACTCCTCCTCCGATCCCAGCTGCCATCCTGAAGAGCCTGGAGTACATCCGCACCCACCCCCAATACGTGGAGCCAGAGCAGAGGAGACGCTTCGGGAAAACATTCAGCGGTTAAGCAGTTTCGCAAAACTTATGTGAAAACCTGTTGAAAGCTTTATTACAGTTTGTAAAAATGTTATTGTGGAGTTGAAATAAATAAAGATGTGAAGAAAAACTTAAAAAGACTATTAGCTTGTTAAGGGAAACCAATTGCAATGAATATTAACATGTTAAATTACAGATTCAATAGTTTGAGATGCTAATCCAATAAACAATATAACAAAATAAGAAGAGAGGCTTAGTTTATACACCCTTGCAGCTGTAACAATGTATTATTTTATAGAACGACTATATTGTGACCAACGACTATTAATCTTAATTTATGTATACAAACAATTAAGTTTTGTATATTTTTTGATACATTTTTGATCGTTCCAAAGACAGCTATCTAATATGGTTGGTTAATGTAGTACTTCAAAAACTTATATGATATAGTAGTCCATACTTAAACAGTATTTCTGAAATACAATGAAAGCTATAATATATATGTCCGATTCAGCTCGTTCTATTTTTAAAAGTACCGGCAATTGGCCAAACGCTTTTAGGAAAGCTAAATCCAAATAGAATTAAAACTGAAATAATGATATAATTTCAGACAAAAGTTTGCAATGCAATCAGAAATAAAGTATGTATATCTTTGATTATAATGACCAGGAGAGTGGATCTATGCAGTCTGTCCTTCTGTCCGTCCGTCTGTCCGAAAACTAGTCATTCAGTTCTGGAGCTATATGGAGAAAACTTCCCAAAACTTGCCTTCCTATTGCAGATAGTATATAAGTCGGAACGGGACGGATCGGACGACTATAGCATTAATAGACTATAGATTAATTAGCCTATAAACAGACTATAAATTCAAAGGACATTCCAAGAATTTGTTAAAAAGACAAAATATACACTCCTTGAAACTTTTTAAAGATAATGGCAAGCGTTACTTTTTTTTAATTGGACCAGTCAGGCTTTTCCTTTTTTTGATTTGGTAAATCACGCATTTAGGGAATAATCAATTTATTGTTAAATATATAAATATTTATTGCATATGTCGCAGAAAAAAAATAACGTCGATCTAGGCTGTCTGTATAAACGAAATAGAAAATATAAACAAAACGTTTGTAAAGAATTATTAATTGTAATGATCGTGAAATTTTTTAAAATACCAATCCTTAAGATGGCAATTAAATAGCAGCTTAGAAAAAAAAAACCAATCCATAATATAATAATTAAATTGGAGCTTAGAAAAATTTGAATAAATTTAAATCGATTTGACGTCAACTAACCAACCATAGCTTTTTGGACAAGCTTCAATGACGTAAAATTTAAGAGAGGAAGTTTGAGTCTGTGCGTGTCTCTTCACCTTTTAAGCCGCTCACGGCGCTCTAGTTTAGTTTGGCCAATTTCGTCTTGGCCATTGTTATTCAGATGAGTTTCCTGCAGTCGACCGTAAAAGTTGTTTGGGTGGATCGGGCTTCGTACTGAGAATTCCTATAAAAACGTAAGCTATCTGCCACAGAGTCATCATTCAGAGTCGTCTCCTAGTCTCAGACACACGCACTCCTTCAATTCAGCTAAGATGTTCCGCTACGTAAGTATATCAACATCCAAAACCAACAAGGATACTCAGGATATAACAAGTGAAAAGTTTTAAAATCAGAATCTAAATTCCGGAGATAAATTAAAAACATCAAAATCAAAAGGAATATAAATGTCATTTACAAAAATTTTAAACAATTGATTTTATATATTATATTTCAAATATTTTCACATAACGTACGAACGGACATTATTTAAAAGTGTTACAAAAATATAACGATTGGAAATGAAAAAGCATAATACCGATTTTTTACCCGAAATATATTTAACTTATTCTTGATATCATTCTTTTTATAGATGCTTGTTGCCTCCGCCTTCTTGGCCTGCGCCTACGCCGCTGCCACCTACAACCAGGAAGCTGGTGCCTACATTACCAAGAGTGGTGCCGATATCCAACCCGACGGTCACTATAACTATGCCTACGAGACCAGCAACGGAATCGCCGCCCAGGAGTCCGGACTCGGGGGATACCAAGCCAACGGAGGTTTCTCGTGGTACTCGCCCGAGGGACAGCTCGTCCAGATCGCGTACGTGGCCGATGAGAACGGCTACCAGCCCCAGGGAGCCCTCCTGCCCACTCCTCCCCCGATCCCAGCTGGCATCCTGAAGGGCCTGGAGTACATCCGCACCCACCCCCAATACGTGGAGCAGCAGTACAGGCAAGGCCCTAAGAGGACCATCTTCGGTTAAGCAGTTTCGCAAGTCTGAAATGATAACCTGTTGAAAGCTTTATTAGAGTTTGTAAAAATGTTATTGTGGAGTTGAAATAAATAAAGATGTGAATAAAACTTAAACAGACTATTGGCTTGTTAAGGGAAACCAATTCTAATGAATATTAAAATGTTAAATTACAGATTCAGATACAGAATATTTGGAGACGCTAATCCAATAAACAATATAACAAAATAAGAAAAGAAGCTAGATATATACACCATCGCAGCTGTAGGAATTTATATTTTTTTATTTATTTTATTCTTCAGAACGAATATATTGAGACTAACGAATATAAATCTTCATTTATGTATAATAAATTTAAAGTTATGTGTATTTTTTGATAAATTGTTTGATCGTTCCAAAAGCAGCTATCTAATATAGTTTGTAAATTTAGTGCATACTAAAACCGTATTTCTGAAATCCAATGACAGCTCTCTGTCTTCTGACATTTATACAATTTAGGATAAATCCGAATAGGATTAAAACTGAATGACAAGCTTGCCTAGAAAAGAGTGGACATTGCTAATTCGGATCGGGTGATTTACCTGCTAATTTCTTCACTAAGTTGTAAAGTTTTGTCTAATCCAGGTTTCTTACTATGTAAACGTCCTTAACAGTTATACATTTGGCAATACGTAAATTAAAAATGTGGATGGATAAAGCCTTTAAACGAAGGTCCGAACGAAATAATCGCAGTTCTTTAAATTAACCAAACGTTTGTAAAGAATGATTAATTGTAATGATCGAAAATTTTTTTAAAATACCACTCCTTAAGATAATAATTAAATGGAAGCTTCGAAAAATATGAATAAATTTAAATCGATTTGGCGTCAACCAAGGAACCATATTTTTTTTGCACGAGCGTTAATGACGTAAAATATAAGAGTGGAAGTTTGAGTCTGTGCGTGTCTCTTTACCTTTTAAGCCGCTCACGGCGCACTAGTTTGGCCAAATTCGTCTTGGCCATTGTTAATCAGAAGAGTTTCTTGCGGCCGTAAAAGTTGTTTGGGTGGATCGGGTTTCGCACTAAGAATTCCTATATAAACCAAAGCTATTTGCCACAGAATCATCATTCAGAGTCGTCTCTTAGTCTCCGACAAACGCACTCCTCCAAATCAGCTAAGATGTTCCGCTACGTAAGTATATCATCAAACAAAACCAACAAGGATACTCAGGATATAACAAGTGAAAAGTTTTAATATCATTTTTAAAATTCCAGAGATAATTTAAAACATAAAAAACAAAAGGAATATAAGTGCCATATACAAAAATATTTAAATCTGAATTTTTCATACTCTTTTACTTTTGTGCTAAGAAAAATATAAAACATATCTTTTAATATGTTATATATGTTTCTTTTAATTTTGGATTAAACATCAAGTTTTAACTCCTTTAATATTTATTTTGATATTTTTAAAATCTGCCAATAAGTTTACATATTTTAAATATTTTTACGGAACTTAGGAACTTTCACTTTTTTATTTACAATTGTTATAAAAATATAACGTTTAGACCATTTTTACCGAATATTTCTAATATCTAATTTTTAACTTATTCTTGATATCTTCCTTTTTATAGATGCTTGTTGCCTCCGCCTTCTTGGCCTGCGCCTACGCGGCTGCCACCTACAACCAGGATGCTGGTGCCTACATTACCAAGAGTGATGTCGATATCACACCCGAGGGCAACTACAACTATGCCTACGAGACCAGCAACGGAATCGCCGCCCAGGAGTCCGGAATCGGAGGAAACCACGCCACAGGAGGCTACTCGTATTACTCGCCGGAGGGAGAGCTCGTCCAGATCTCGTACGTGGCCGATGAGAACGGCTACCAGCCCCAGGGAGCCCTCCTGCCCACTCCTCCTCCGATCCCAGCTGCCATCCTGAGGAGCCTGGAGTACATCCGCACCCGTCCTCAAACTGTGATCCAGGACGGTAGGATAGGCACGAGGAGAACAATCTACGGTTAAGCAGTTTCGCCAGTCTGATGTGATAATCTATAAATGCTTTATAACAATTTGTAAAAATATAATTGTGGATTTGAAAAAAAAGATAAAGATTTCAAGAAAATTGTATACAAATTTTATTTTTACTAAGGTCTGGCTTACAACATTTAAAGAATTTGAATGCAAATTTTTGGGAAATGTTTTTTCAGGCCAAAAACAAATAAAAAAAAGTCAATTACACTTTAAAAAAATGTTTAGGAAAAGAAGTGTAATTTTTGTATTCAGGAAGTTCAACTTTATTTTTGTGAAAAAGTTTAGTCTGCATTATAAGGCCCATTTTGTTGTCCATTTTTTATGTTTCCAAAAACCTGCAAAAAATGAGACCCAAAAGTGGCACACCACTAAAAATCTCTACATTGATTGATTGATTGGCATTAAAAAAAGAATATTCGAATTTGATACTTTTTGATACAAGTTTGTTAACCTTTCGTTCTGGCTTTGGCTCGATTTGCCATTTTTGTAGCTCGTTTGTGAAGGTATTCAAGGTATATTAGTATAGTATAGTATTCATAACACTCCATGATCTGTCAAAAATTAGTTCAAAAATATAGTGCTAAAAAATATTGTTTGGTAATTCATATAATAATTAAGCACATCAGAAGTGATTCACACCTGTCTTAGTTCAACTCGTAATTAATCTGGATTAAAACATTTTTTTTTATGTCACCTTCAGGGTCAACCCCTTAAATATAAAAGAACAAATAAATAAAAAAATAAATGTCCCAAAACAAACAACACAAATATGCAAGTAAAATTAGTTTTAGCACTATTCAAGAGTATACTTTTCGGATGGCATACAAATATTTACAATTTGAAAACTAAATGAAATGCAAACTATCTAAAATCAGCAGAAGCTGGTATAAATTTACGATGACACTCGACGTTTTGTTTAATTTTCAAGTTCGACTCAGATTCAAGCGCTGACTGCGCTGCCGGCATTTGCCCGCATTCATATTCGCATTTGCATCTCATTAACAACAAAAGCCGCTAATCGAGTGACAGTCCAAATCGCCTCTTGGCGCCTCCATATACTCTTTACAATGGAATATATAGGATTAGTTGGACTAGTGGCTAGGTTTGTCTATTCCAGGGATACTTTACCCAATTTAATCATATTTTATTTAATATTACTTGTAGTCTTTTTATTTATTTTGCTGGTTATTTTTAAGTTTAAGAACAAATAAGTTCTGTAAATTGATCTATTGTAGAAAGAGCACTTAAATAAATCTTAAAGATCAACACTTTTTTTCTACAAATTTTAGTATATTGCCCTTCTTTTATTAAAAAAAAAATTAAATTAAATTAAATTAAATTAATTAAAAATTAATTAAAAAATTATTGAAAATGTAAAAGAGTGTACAATATTCGCTAGACTTTTTTGTGCATCTTCAAGTTTGGCTTACAATTTATATATTTATTATGAATTTAAGTCAAGATTAGATAAGAAAAGAGGCATTGTTTGGCAGCATCTGTAAATCGCGATCGTTGATCTGCGATTTCTAAGGCGCAGATAAGTAGAGTGCCCAAACAGATGGGGTTATAGAGCACCTGGGTCGTTAACTAGTAGTGAAAACAAACAACAGACGATAAAAAAACGGAGCTATTAAGCGGGGAACGCTCGTAAAACTCGGTCAAATTCATATTTTCAGATATGCGAATTAAATTAATAATTCGGAGTGCCGAAGAGTCACCTGCTTTGCGAAGTTGTAGGTGTAGGTCAGTGATCGGTGCGAGTATAAAACGATCTGTCGTCGAACTTAGAGATCAGTTATCATTAGCAACTGCAGCAAAACAGCATCAAAATGTTCAAGATCGTAAGTCCGTTGCTAAAATAGCGATAATAGAACAGCTAATCAAGGTTTTCTTTTCCCACCAAAGGCGCTAATCATTTCCCTGTTCCTGGTTGCCGTCACCCGAGCTGCAGATGAATCACAGGCCGAGATCACCAAGTATCAGAATGAGATCAATACCGATGGCAGCTACAGCTGGGAGTTTGGGACCTCCAATGGCATCGATGCCCAGGAAAGTGGAGTGGGTGGAGTTCAAACGGCTGGATCGGTGAAATATAAAGCTCCCGACGGAACACCCATCCAGCTGGAGTACACCGCCGATGAGAACGGCTATCGTCCCACCGGAGCCCACCTGCCCACGCCTCCTCCCATTCCAGATTACATCCTCAAGGCTCTAGCCTACATTGAAGCCCATCCCTTCAAGAGAATCCAGCTGAAGAAGTAGTCAATATACCCAAGATTTAGATTTAATATAGCCAAATTTGTTATACAAAATAAACTACATATAAGTTAAATTCAATTCCATGTCGGGCGTTAAAATTTACTTAATCAGTGAAAAAAGGTTTTGGAAGATTCCATGCAGAGATCCTTTAAAACAAGCCAAGTAAAAACCAATCATTTAAAGATTTAACACAGATTTTTAGAGAATCAAACCACAATCATTTAGAAGTATGCCACTTTGAAATCGGATATCTGTAGAGTTATGGGCTTAGAAGTGCAGGTTTTGGACCACTTTTCTGCAAAGCCGTTTTTCGAAAATTTGGAAATTGTCATTAAAATGACGGAAAATCGGCCCCAAAATACAAAACCAACTGAAAACACAGATGTTTAGAGAATTTAACCACGATCATTTTGAGGTATGCCACTTTGAAATCGGATGTCTGTAAGAAAAGTTATGGGCTTAGAAGTGCAGGTTTTGGACCACTTTTCTGCAAAGCCGTTTTTCGAAAATTTGTAAAGGGGTAACAACATTAAAATGACGGAAAATCGACCCCAAAATACAAAAAAAACTGGAAACGCAGATCTTTAGAACATTTAACCACAATCATTTAGAAGTATGCCACTTTGAAATCGGATGTCTGTAAGAAAAGTTATGGGCTTAGAAGTGCAGGTTTTGGACCACTTTTCTGCAAAGCCGTTTTTCGAAAATTTGGAAAGGGTTAACATCATTAAAATGACGGAAAATCGACAACAAAATACAAAACAAACTGGAAACGCAGATGTTTAGAGAATTTAACCACAATCATTTAGAAGTATGCCACTTTGAAATCGGATGTCTGTAAGAAAAGTTATGGGCTTAGAAGTGCAGGTTTTGGACCACTTTTCTGCAAAGCCGTTTTTCGAAAATTTGGAAAGGGTAAACATCATTAAAATGACGGAAAATCGACCCCAAAATACAAAACAAACTGAAACCACAGATGTTTAGAGAATTTAACCACAATCATTTTGAGGTATGCCACTTTGAAATCGGATGTATGTAAGAAAAGTTATGGGCTTAGAAGTGCAGGTTTTGGACCTCTTTTCTGCAAAGCCGTTTTTCGAAAATTTGGAAAGGGTTAACATCATTAAAATGACGGAAAATCGACCCCAAAATACAAAACAAACTGAAACCACAGATGTTTAGAGAATTTAACCACAATCATTTTGAGGTATGCCACTTTGAAATCGGATGTCTGTAAGAAAAGTTATGGGCTTAGAAGTGCCGGTTTTGGACCTCTTTTCTGCAAAGCCGTTTTTCGAAAATTTGGAAAGGGTTAACATCATTAAAATGACGGAAAATCGACAACAAAATACAAAACAAACTGGAAACGCAGATGTTTAGAGAATTTAACCACAATCATTTAGAAGTATGCCACTTTGAAATCGGATTTCTGTAAGAAAAGTTATGGGCTTAGAAGTGCAGGTTTTGGACCACTTTTCTGCAAAGCCGTTTTTCGAAAATTTGGAAAGGGTTAACATCATTAAAATGACGGAAAATCGACAACAAAATACAAAACAAACTGGAAACGCAGATGTTTAGAGAATTTAACCACAATCATTTAGAAGTATGCCACTTTGAAATCGGATGTCTGTAAGAAAAGTTATGGGCTTAGAAGTGCAGGTTTATGACCACTTTTCTGCAAAGCCGTTTTTCGAAAATTTGGAAAGGGTTAACATCATTAAAATGACGGAAAATCGACAACAAAATACAAAACAAACTGAAAACACAGATGTTTAGAGAATTTAACCACAATCATTTTGAGGTATGCCACTTTGAAATTGGATGTCTGTAAGAAAAGTTATGGGCTTAGAAGTGCAGGTTTTGGACCACTTTTCTGCAAAGCCGTTTTTCGAAAATTTGGAAAGGGTTAACATCATTAAAATGACGGAAAATCGACAACAAAATACAAAACAAACTGGAAACGCAGATGTTTAGAGAATTTAACCACAATCATTTAGAAGTATGCCACTTTGAAATCGGATGTCTGTAAGAAAAGTTATGGGCTTAGAAGTGCAGGTTTTGGACCACTTTTCTGCAAAGCCGTTTTTCGAAAATTTGGAAAGGGTAAACATCATTAAAATGACGGAAAATCGACCCCAAAATACAAAACAAACTGAAACCACAGATGTTTAGAGAATTTAACCACAATCATTTTGAGGTATGCCACTTTGAAATCGGATGTATGTAAGAAAAGTTATGGGCTTAGAAGTGCAGGTTTTGGACCTCTTTTCTGCAAAGCCGTTTTTCGAAAATTTGGAAAGGGTTAACATCATTAAAATGACGGAAAATCGACCCCAAAATACAAAACAAACTGAAACCACAGATGTTTAGAGAATTTAACCACAATCATTTTGAGGTATGCCACTTTGAAATCGGATGTCTGTAAGAAAAGTTATGGGCTTAGAAGTGCCGGTTTTGGACCTCTTTTCTGCAAAGCCGTTTTTCGAAAATTTGGAAAGGGTTAACATCATTAAAATGACGGAAAATCGACAACAAAATACAAAACAAACTGGAAACGCAGATGTTTAGAGAATTTAACCACAATCATTTAGAAGTATGCCACTTTGAAATCGGATTTCTGTAAGAAAAGTTATGGGCTTAGAAGTGCAGGTTTTGGACCACTTTTCTGCAAAGCCGTTTTTCGAAAATTTGGAAAGGGTTAACATCATTAAAATGACGGAAAATCGACAACAAAATACAAAACAAACTGGAAACGCAGATGTTTAGAGAATTTAACCACAATCATTTAGAAGTATGCCACTTTGAAATCGGATGTCTGTAAGAAAAGTTATGGGCTTAGAAGTGCAGGTTTATGACCACTTTTCTGCAAAGCCGTTTTTCGAAAATTTGGAAAGGGTTAACATCATTAAAATGACGGAAAATCGACAACAAAATACAAAACAAACTGAAAACACAGATGTTTAGAGAATTTAACCACAATCATTTTGAGGTATGCCACTTTGAAATTGGATGTCTGTAAGAAAAGTTATGGGCTTAGAAGTGCAGGTTTTGGACCACTTTTCTGCAAAGCCGTTTTTCGAAAATTTGGAAAGGGTTAACATCATTAAAATGACGGAAAATCGACCCGAAAATACAAAACAAACTGGAAACGCAGATGTTTAGAGAATTTATCCACAATCATTTAGAAGTATGCCACTTTGAAATCGGATGTCTGTAAGAAAAGTTATGGGCTTAGAAGTGCAGGTTTTGGACCACTTTTCTGCAAAGCCGTTTTTCGAAAATTTGGAAAGGGTTAACACCATTAAAATGACGGAAAATCGACCCCAAAATACAAAACAAACTGTAAACACAGTTTTTTAGAGAATTTACCCACAATCATTTTGAGGTATGCCACTTTGAAATCGGATGTCTGTAAGAAAAGTTATGGGCTTAGAAGTGCAGGTTTTAGGCCAGTTTTCTGCAAAGCTTATTTTTTTAAAATTTGGAAAGGGGTAACACCATTAAAATTACGAAAAATCGACTCAAAAATAAAAACCAACCAATACAAAATTTTAGAGAACTAAAACACAATCAAAAAATACTATATTTGGGAGTAAATGGGGATATGTAAAGAAACGAAGTTATCATTTTATTTCCCTTAATTTTCGGATGGTTCCTATGGCAGCTATATGATAAGTAGACCTCTCCAGCCCGTTCCGACTTATATTCTACCTGCAAGTTTTGCTCTAAATAGCTTTTAAACTGAAAATTATAATATTCTCTGCACGGATTTAAAATCCCGCAATATAAATATTAAAATTAGGAGTACAAACCACCCAGTAAAAAACACTTATTTTGTGTTTGTTTTCTTCTTTATTGGTTGTAAATCATCGTTTAATTGCAACAATTTGTGATATAATTTAGCGTTCCGATAAAAGTTCGTTTGTCGGCTTTAGTTTGCAACTAAAGTACAATTGATAGATTGAAAATCATAGATTCAACTGCCAGACTTTGCTTCCATTGAGCTTGAATTAAAATTTCATTTGTTGCGCGCTTTTGAAGTGCCAAAAAATCATCGAAAAAATTTCACATAAAATTGTTCATCAACTCGTGTGTATCTTGTATCTCTTAAATCACATTGAAAACATGCTCCTCCCTTAGCTGTGTTAATATTATAATCGTAATTATTGTTATTTTTTTTTTGTTTCTGAAAAGTACAACGTGCACATATCTTAGTAGTTGAATTAGTTCATAATATGTTGTTTGCTGGCTTCTCTAATTTCTCGCATTTTGTTTTTACAATAAGTTAACGTTTATCTTTATATTCCCCCTGCAATGGGTTCTATCTTCTTGCATAGGCAACTGTTGTTAATTATTTTAAGGATTTTAATGATTCCTTATCCGTCTGCTGTTCGTCCGTCAAAAGTCCGGAGTCTAGAGTTATTTTGAAAAATGATTCTCGACTGTGGTTGATTCAAAACGAAATCGTTTCGTTAGTCATCGCTTAAATAGGTTTCTTTTTATTGTTTAGGCCGCTTAGCATAGTTAATCAAGATATCCTTTTGCGCTTGGTAAAGCCGAATCCAATTGGTTTGCTTGTAACTATAATCAATTAAGATGCCTTTTGAGTAAATTATAAAAAAAGAGTAGAAAAATCTAATAGATATCGTTACTTCTGGATTTTGTTGTTTAGTTTATCTAGATTTAGTTTTAGTTTCCGTTTCGTGTTTGCAAAAAGTGCTATTCGCTCAAAAATTATTACATGTTTTTTTATGTTTTCTTCTGTGTCGTGTTATAGATCTCGAAATATGTAAGTTATCGCTTAGCATTGATCGAGTAGCGTTTTTGTTTTCTTCACCTTCTCTTCACTCGCTCTGGAGTAAACACATAAATTTAGTTCTCATACAATTACTAAAGACATAAATGAACGCTTTGACTTAAACTTAAACGCAAATGGGGCTATGTGGGGGATGCGGGGTAACATAAGTATCGCTTAATCAACATAATCTAGAAGACTGCCTGTCTATTTGTAAATTTCCAAAATGTCAAAATGTGTTTGGCTTTGGGTATGGGGTTAGAGTTAGTGTTGGGTTAGTCTCGGGGTTAAGTGTGGTGTGCATGTGTGGCTTCTGCTTTTTGCAATCCGGGTTCAGCATCCAACTGTCTTTATGCCGTGGTGGGCGATGCGGCTGGGGTGGCGGCATTGGTCAACTTGGGCGGATGCGTGGCGTTGACCACGCGATTCGTGTTGTCCAGCGTCTTCGAGTGCTGCAGCTGCATTAAATAGTGCTGCTGCGTCGGCTTGTGCAGCGCCAGCTGCGATAGAGCGTCGTCGATGGTGAACCACTGACGCTTACGGCCGATGCTACGCGAGTCCTCCCACTCATCCAGCTCCTTAGTCACGTTCATAACGAATACTTCGGTGCGATGCATGTGGTCATTGTTCTGGAATGTAGGTATAAAATCAGTATCTTCTTTAATAAGTTTTCCCAAAAACCAACCTCGAAAACACCCAGACAACGACCCAGATCGCCAACTACGCCTGCCTCCTCGAGTACTTCGCGCATGGCAGTCACCGAGGGCTCCTCTTCGGGCTCTACACCACCTCCTGGAACGATCCACAGCTCCGGACGACGAGAGGAGGTCACCAAGAGCACCTAAATACAAGTAAGAATTGATTGTTAGTTATTATCTTACAGGAAATTTTATTCAATTTCCTAAAATTGCGAAATTATAAAACACTTTTAAATTATCTCTATAGATACCACATCACTTTAAACATTGTTTTTAAATCACTAAAGTTTTTGTATCAATCTTGATAAACTTAGTTTTAGTTTTCCACTCACCTCCGCCTCATTCTCCGATTTCACGCAAATACAGGCAGCGCGTCGCCTGAATCCATCCTTGTCGTAAATACGAGTCGAGTTGGGCTTCTCCTTGACCATCTGCAAAACAGAAAGAGTTAAATTAAAAGCATTGTACTTGTGGGTCTTATTCAAAGCTGCTTGATCCCCTCTATATTTTACCCCCTTATGTGCACGTTCAAAAATAACAATCGCTGATAAGTGCTAAAGCTCTCCATATATCATTTTATAGCTTGACGCCTTTAATTTGAATGTGCGGCACATGAAAATCGTGATTCCGGTCTTATCAGATGCGAGATTGGCGGGCCATCGGCAAATTGCACTGCCTGTCCGTCCGACTTATCACTTATCAGCGGATAGCGTGCCGCACTCGTTTGCCGATTGTGTTCCTCATGAATGGTATATGGACTATTTTATGGCATTGCCCTTTACAACTAATAAGGTGGAGGGAAAATTGGGCAAGAATATCAGTTGGTGATTAATATAATAGATGATCGATCAAAAATGCTTCTATAGAAAATCGATTTTTATTAAGGAGTCCTCATAGTTTTTTAGAAAAAGTAAAAGTACTGTCACTTTAAATAACGTATTACACATTTACTTTAAAGGTCCATTACAGAAGATACAGACAAGTTTATTAAAAGTGCAAACGAATACCTCCCACCGACAATCTTATAACAGGTGATTACTCCAAATATTTACAAGGTAATCCAGTATGAAAGCTAGAGTTAGTACTGAATGTTTTCTTAATATACGGGAATATTATAATTTATTCAATTACCGATATTTAATAAATCATAATCATAAGTATTATTTTAATTATTGACAGAAAGGAAAAGTAGTAATTTGCTACTGTAAATGCCTAGTAATTGTTAAAAAGGTTTATTGTTCCAGATTCCTTACTCGATTGGGTTTTATCAAGTTTATTATTCCAAATTCTATACTCATAGACTCTATGGTATAGTATTATTGAAGTTCTTAAATCGATCTAGTCTATTGGGTCGATTTACTATTTTGTAGGGTAATATCTAGGCGTTAAAAGGGTATTATGTAGGCTATTACACCCTATTCTTTATCCGTATGCTTACGTTTGCAGTGGTATTCGCTGATAGCAGATGCGCGTTGTGTTGTTGTCTTATTAGGCACTTGTTCTCCTCCTCTTTCTCCTTTGTCACCCCCTTTTATCGCTCTCTGTCGCCCTTCTCCTCTTCCGCTGCAACAAGTGTTGATTGTGTGTGTGTGTAAGTGGGGAGCCGGTCGCTTTTGCTTCTTGCGATTTTCTGCTTTCTGATCTCGTGCCGCTTTTTCGCAGGTGCTTCTCGGTCTCTCCCTCTTTTCGTCTCCTTCTTTCTTCCTGCCCCCTCTCTTCCGAACACAACGGAACACAAAGGGAAATGGCGAAAAGTGCACAAACAAAATCTAAAGACGACAATTTCTGCGCTCGCACGTCACACGAGACGTTGTGTTGGTATAGGTGTTTAGTGTTCGTGTGCCGTGTGTTTTTGTTGTTTTGAAGTAGTAACGAAAAAAGAACTGTGCGATTGTGTTTGTGGAGGTGTGAGTGTGTAAGGGAAAAGCAAGAAACAGAAACTTGTTGAAATCCAAAAAAATAAAACGAGAAGAACCGAAATGAAGAAGGAAATAAAGCGCAGACAGGGCAGAATTATTTAACTACTTTGCAAAGATTGCATGTTGTTGTTGTATTGGTTTTACACGGGAGAGTGTGTGACGCGTATGGGTGTGTGTTTGTGAGTAGCTTTTTCCTCGACTCTCTCTTTGTCCTCAAACTGCAGATCCGATTTTAGATCTCAGCTTAGGTTTTTCGCTATTTCACAGCTCCTCTTTCGCCTTTTTCGCCGTTATCCCAGCGACACACATGCGGTTTTGTTTTCGCTTTCCATTGCCTCCCACAATATGCGCGTCTGTTTTTCCGGCTGCTTAAAATGTACGAAGTAGCACACGGCTGCTGGAAAAGCGAAAAACGCGTGCTTTTCACCGATACGTCGCGAACGAAGCCGCGCGGCCTTTTTGGTGGGTGGGTGGTTGACCGCTTTTATAATTATTTACCCGTCGAAATAAATTGGCTTTAATTTCACGCTTGTCAGTGTGACCGCGGAAAAGAATACCATCCGGCTGTCAAAAATGTACTTTGTATACCATTTTTATTTAAAAATATACCAATACTGCATCTGGGGTATTCTTTAAATTTAGGTCAGCTGTTTGCCAGCTGCTCCACACAAATTTCAGCAATTCAAAAAATTGTCTAATATCGTAAAAAAGGGAGTACATTTTTAACACAATGCTGATGCTGGTACCGCATATTGTTTCATGTCATTATTGTAAAATGATTTTTATTTTTGATTCAAGTTAATTAATTAAATAGTTTCCAAAAAAATAAATGAAATGATATATGTTTTTTGTCTCAAAAAATATTTAGTAAATATACCGCTGATGTATTTACCCACCTCTAAGTTTCACCATGATAGCACACAAAGCCCTCTACCGAAAGTTTTAAAGACCTTATTTCTGAGTTCATTTAAAAGACGCTGGGTGGCGCTATATAATACGTTAATCTTAAAAGTCTTTGAAATTATAGAAGATTGAAAGAGAAACAATTGTATTATTATATTAAATATTATAAAGAGCATCGTTGGTTTTTTTTAAATTATATAACACATGTATAACATTGGAATTGTGCTTCAAACTGAAATAAAAGTTTACCTTTAGAATCAGTAACAAAAATGGTTATAAAAATAAAAAAATTCGTTTACAAAACTGTTCACCTTTTTCTTTTTTATCCTGTGTCTTAATTAAAGTTATTTTAGCTTGTTAAATTTTTTTCAAATGTATGTTTTTTTATTGTTAGAACTTTTAATTTCGAGTTCCAAGGTAACACAATTAACCTTAAAGCTACAGATCTTAACCCTAAGGTCTATTTAAGCATTTAAATTCTGCATACAAATCCGTATGATTTACAAGCTGGAAACCCCAACGCCTCCCCAAGGGTCGCACATTTTTGAGTCGCTGCCAGGAAAAGGCATCGCAGGATACTTTGGAAAGGAGAAGGAGTTCGAAGGGGGCCGACTTTATGGCCGAGGCACAGCGAGTTACACAAAATTTGTTTCTTGTCCTGTTGTCTGTTGCTGTCGCAGGTTTTGTTGTAATCTTTTAATGCAACTACTTAGGTGCAGGATTTGGAAGAAGGGAAGTCCTTGGTGTCCTTGGCTCGCCTTAACCATTTTCGGGGAAAACTCCTCCCCCGATTGGCTTCTTTTCCGATCTCCTGACTCTTTTTGCTGCTTGCTGCAGAAGCAAATTGCTTATTTCTTAATGCATTTGCCATTTCCTTTTTTGGCTTTTCTTAGACAATTTTCCCCGGCCGCTCGTCGTATGAGTTATGGCAACAGTTTCCATTTTCATTTCCATTTTCTTTTGGGTGACCATGCAGAAGTGTTAAGCAGTTTAACGCGCTTTTTTCATGGGCTTCTTGGGCTTCTTTTTTATTCTCTGAACAGTGCGACACTTGTTTAGTTGTTAATTTTGCCAAATCGATCGGTGTCCTTTTCCGCTTTTCCCGCCCCGCCCACTTTTCGGATGGAGAGTCGGCACGCCTTGCTGCACATAAATTCAATGTCATAAATTTGGCAAGAGGCGTCGTTCTGGCTACCAAAAAACTTTGCCTATTTGATGCGTCCGTGTGACCTCAACCAGATAGAGAGCAATGAAATCAAATGTGGACAGGAGGAGATGGTAATGGAGCAGGGAACCCCAAATTGAGATGGGAATAAAAATTACGATTTTAAGGAAGAGAAATTCCACTAGGAAATATCACGTATACGTTGGGATTGCACAGAGGTGATATAAAATAAAATAAAGCTAAGCTAAACAAGAATTCCGTAAATATATTATCCAATAAGGAAACATTTATTTGAGTTGGTCCCATAAAACGGAACGAGTTCCCTAGGGAATCTCTTTTAATTAAGTTGAAAGATCATCATTTAATGTTTAAAGCTTTTAAGTAATAAAAGTATTTATTTATATTTTCTGGCTTTAAAAATTTTAATTTATTGATTGGAGTCTAAGTTAAGTTATGAAATAAGAAAATTATAAAATTTACTTGTTTATTTGACTCATTTCATTCAGACTTTTTTATAGCAATTGTTATGTTTAGAGATGTGAAAGGATAGCAGCAATTTATTAAGTCTAAAAAGTCACAAAGTAAATATTTTTTTAATAAAATATTTATGCTGTCTTGAACTGAATTCCTAAAGTGATTTGCAATAGGATTTTTACCTCAAATAGCAAACCTATAGGAAAGAGATTTTGAATATGAAATAGTCTAGAGTGAAAGGCTAATGCCGTACACTGATTTTTAAGGCTTACAAATAAAAAAGGGATTTTATCTGATGTTTTTATTAGCCTAACGAAATTCTTCTTTTGAAAAATATATTAGTTACATTTGTGTTATGGGTACCTTAAAACGAATGGACACTTTTTGTGCAAATGAAGCTTCTTCTTAATCTAGCTCCAAAATCCATAGACCAAATCAAATTGCACTTATTTTCATCCTGCCTTCATTTATTTTTTGTTTTGCCAGTTCACTATTTTTTCGTGCTTCTCCTCCATAAAATTGTTTTCCTTTTCCTGACTCTGTAATTTTTTTTGTTGAACCTTGTCCTGCGGCTGTTGTGGTCAACGCTCGTTCGTCCTGTCTACTGTCATTGTCGTTTCTGCCTTTTTTCTTCTCCCATTTTTTCCCCTTTTTCCAGGGAAAACTCCTGACCACGTGGCAAGGAAACTTCATGAATTTAAATGAACCCGATTCCCTTAAGTTACTGTTAATTGAGCCGGCAAATGGGATTCAATCCGATGGGACTTTCCAAACTTGCTGACTCCTGGCGCAGGTGTCGCAATCTGTCGTTAATTCACTAATCCCACTAATGCCACGCCCCTGTCATCGGGCTGGGCAACTTTGGCCGCCCCCTTTTCCTTGGCAGCATATTGTTTCATTTGAACTCCGGAGGAGATGGGCGGAGATAAAGGACATGGAGTCACCTACAAACGCAATTTGGCAACAAAATGCACCAAACAGACAACACAACAAAACAACAAAACAACGAACATTCAACAAGAACAACAGCAATGGAGTGCCCAGAATTATACAATTTATGCGATTTACGAGCAGGCTCCTTTGGCTTCTTTCATTCAGTGATGCTTAAATAGCCTTACGTAAAATAATTCATATATAAACATTATAAAAAATACAAAAAATAATATCATATTTCATATGGGTCTACCTGAAATAATTTTAAAAATTGTCCTCTCGCACTTACCAATTACAAGCCAATCTTAAACTTACAAAAACATTTAAATATATACATAAGATATCTTACTTGATTTTTCGAATATTATAATTCCTTTTTTAAAGCGAGTTTTAAGTATTTTTATGGATTTGAATTAATATCAAAATATTATAAATAAATCAATAAATTAACCCTTTAAACAATTGTATTTTATTTTATAAAGAACACATAAATTTATAATAAAGTAAAAAGAAAATAGTATTTAAATCATGGATACTAAAACAAAGTCTCCCATTTTTTATTTTGATAGTCACTCGTAATATACAGGTTCCAGTTTATTAATTTATCTAATTTTGTAATCCAATTTAAGTTTTTAATTTTTTTTTAAATAACCCTATCGCATCTCTTGCGATTCGGGTTCCTTTGTCCTGCTTTTTTGCCAGCGGGCTGGAAACTATTTCTATTGCTGCGGCGCCGACATTGCCTGGGCAAGGATATGCCGTATTTCCGTTTACATAATAAATTTGCTAACCACGTTCTGTCCTCGTTGTGTCCTCCCCCCCGCTCCTCTCTGGCCTTCCCACCCGCTTTTCCTGCAGCTTTTCCTCCTCCAAGTGAAATGCGGCATCGCCACCAGCGCCGCCATCGCTTGGCATCAAGTGCCTTGTGGTTTTCTGCATCTGAGGATGAGGTTAAAGTCGAGGTCGGGAGCAAAAAAATTTGGACAGCCACCGCAAAAAGGCGAAGACCCCTGCGATTTCTGCACTTTATAAACTTTAACGTGATAAAATTGATGTTGCTGCTTTGACAATTGCTCGCTTTTTTCTCTTTGACGGAAGTCCGACGGCGACAACTACTTTTGCTTGATCACTGGGCGGCCGCTGGTCCGGTGTGGCCTCTAATTAATCTATTAAATCGAAACCACAAACGAGAGTCCACCTCGCCTACAAAAAAAAAAAACCAGAAAGGAAAACTCTCTACCTTTGACGAATTTTTTAATACTCTTAGATTTATCATTGGTATTGTTAATTATATTTAAATAATAAATACTCCTTTGAATTTATTTTAACCATTTAAACCTTAAAGATCACATTTGGGTTCAAGCATTACATCAACATTAAATTTAATGAGAAATGAATTAATCAGAATTTAATCAGAAATGAAACTCGGCTGAATTTTGTATTACTTTAGAAGTAAGAATTCGGTTTATTATATTAATGGTTAAAAGTAACATATATTCAATTCTCATAGTTGTTAGTTTAAACTGTTTCCCAAAATGGCAAATTAAAAAATGTCATTCAAATATAAATTAAATCATTAAAGCCCATTTTAAATCTTTACAATTTTATGAATGACAAATGGCTTTAAGTGTACATCATACCCTTGCTAGGGTATGCCTAACTATATATCCATCATTGAGGAAGTTGTCTCCGCTGGGGAGTTGATTTGAATTGGCCCCAACCCGATCCGTCCAGCGCAACCCAACTGGCCGCTTCCGTTTTCCGCTGGAAGTGAAATCTTTTCGCGGCGGATGCCATAAAAATGCCAACTTAGTGGGCAGGTACAGAGGCAGTCGATTCAGGGCGTGGCCGTCGGGGCTGCCAGTTCCCAGATCTCTCCTCTTCCCACACAGATAGCTCCATCCCAAGATCCCGCTTCCAGAATCAAGACCCGTCAGCTGTCCCGGGGGTTCAACAACCCGATCCTGACTGAGCTGCCGTTCGTTCTACTAATGGCTTGCCACACTTTACATTAGCGTCACAATTTATTGGCCGACTGCTGCGCCGGCGCAGACGCATCTCAGACATTGCAGCTGCACTGGGCGAAAAAAGTATGGGTAAAATAGTCAAATTACTATAAAATTATTAACAATATTATTAAAATATAGCCACAAAATAATGTAGCTTATAAAATAATTAAATCGCTGTTGAAAGGATTTGTTTGTACAAATATTTAATCACAAAACAATTGAAATTTAGAATTTCAAAATAAAGTTAATCGGCATTTCATTTTTTAGTCAAATATTGATATTATTAAATTGAGAATTTTGTTATTATTATTATATTATTGTTATTAGGTTCAAACATAAATTCATTAAAATTCAAGGGTATTTAACATAGATTTTATTACGATTACTTAGGCTTAGCTGTATTCTTTATATTAGTTCGCAGATTAAGTAAATATTTATTTGAGCTGAAGTATATAAAAAACTGGGCTAAACCTTCCGTTTTAAGTGAATATATAAATAAATTATATGATTTTATGTTATTATCGAAAATATAATAAACATCAATAAAAGTATATTCTCATATTATTTATCTTTTCCCATATTTATCAAGAATAATCTAGCTCTTACACTAGGTATAACATTTCTAGTTATTTTTTATTAGAATTTTTTTCAGTGGACTTATCGGCCCACTTGGCCGCCTGCTCCACGCATTGCTTGGTAGCTAAAATGGTCATAATAATAATAAAAATTTTCTGCAGTCGCCAACGCGTCGCAGTTGCAGTTGCAGTGGCTGATGCGGTGGCTGCTGCAGTTGCAGTCGCTGTCGCTATCGAGGCGTTTGAGCGCATGTTTGACGCATCAAATGATGACGACCACAACTACTGCGATGATGATAATGATGATGATGATGATGGCAACAGGTCCGCCAGGCATTCCCCATTCCCATTCCCGATCGAATCCCATTCCGGCTGCCCAGTTAAGCCCCCAACTCCTGAATCCCAACTCCCAACTCCCCATTCCCGACTCCCCATTCCCGATTCCCAACTCAAAACTCCCAACAGTGCGTAAGCTCAGAGGCGACCGGTTTATGTCAAATGTATTGACAGGTGCATGGAGCCGGGCGACGGCTGCTCCAGATCACTGGAACAGGCTCAAATCGGTTCGGTTTAGATCGGTGATGGGATGAAGGTGGCTGCCAGTCGATGCGGGGGCACTGGCTGGCAGTCAGTGCATCCATCACTGTCGGCGAGGGCTCACTGTGATCGGAGGCTTGGGAATTTGTGGGTTGAAGGGATCCTTTTGTAAGTTATTGTAGGTTTTTAAAATTTGGATTGGACATGCTATCATGCTATACTTACTTCACTTTTAAGAAATCTAATTAAAAGCTATGAATTCTTATGCATATGTTGCATTTCTAAAATGTTTTTTTGTTTAAGTATTAAAGTTATTTAAAATTTTTCCGAAATTTATGAGTTTGTTCGTTGGGATATTAAGTATACGCACCGTTAACTAAACTTAACCACTTTAAGTTACTAATGTCTTGAATTAAATATACAGTTTAAGATGTAATACCGAATAAAATATATAAAGCATTGATGTTTATTTATTTAATAAATATTTTAGTATGTTATAATTTATGAAAAATTACATCTTTAACATAAATGAAGAACATCCACTTGTGGAAAAAATGCCATCTATAATATTTCATAATTCAATTTACCATTTTAGCAATGACAATGACATTTATTTATCTAGCTTATAGACTTAAATGAACTATAATTCCTACCTTCATGTCCCTTGACTCATTACAATAGACAAAATCTAAGACTTTCCTCATCTGTGATCTCCTCCGTGAACTCTTGGGAATTCTTTAAATTTGACTCCATTTCTGATGCGCAAAAGAGGAGAGCAGTAAACAATGTCAATATAGGCACGAATTTATGTTTAATAAATGCACTGCTCTTGCAATATATTAGTTAATGCCTATGTTTATGTTTGTGTGTATTCCGCATTCCAGTCGGTAGCCTTCATCACCCACCTCCCCCCACAAAACTTCTTTGAGAAGGGGGAAATAACACCCACAAGAGCCGACGAGTGTTCATTGTGAGGCCGCAAATAGCTTCGACTGGTCTTCTCAACTCAAGTTTGATTTTGATGGGCTCACTGAGAGAAAAATGGAATAAATTAAAAATATTATAAATACAAGGATGGTGGGATTTGTTGATTAATCTTATTTTATTATTATATTATTGTTTTATATTTGTAATTAAATAATGGTTAAGTATTAAACATGCCAAAGGGTAAACCAAATTTTATTTTATTATATATTATTTCAAAAATGAAATTAATAAAGTTCCCTATAATAACTTAGTTGTTGATTTAATAGTAGTTGGTTTAATAATATTATTATATTGGCTTAATCTTAATAAACATTTTTTCCGAGTGCTGTTTATACTATGTTTGGGTTGGGTTTTGGCTTTGAGCTTGACTTTGGGCCGTGGTCCATCGTTGGCGGCTTCTTTTGTGGCTTTTGGTCAGTGCGGTGCAGTTTTTAGATTATTTGTTGCTGACAGCTTCATGAAATATTTATTATTATGGTCCCTCGCTCTGGCTGAGATCTCCGTTTCAGTGCCCAGTTTACAGTCGCCCGTTTGCGAAGGCAGGTGTTGGTGGGTGCGGGTGCTGGTTACCGATTTCCGATGCTCAATACCCAATGCCCAGTGCCCAGTGCCCGATTCCTTGAGCTCCAAAACCCCCCCACATAGGCAAAGCAGTTTCGTAGGGGGATGCGGCTATCAAAATTGAGGTGTTTGCCTCCTTTCGCAACTTGAAAGCCAGAATGCCGAACGAATGCCGATGGATCAAAGAGTCCCGGGGAACAATGCTGCGTTAAAGGTAATTGTTTGTCAATTACTCGACTCCCGAGACGCAGCCAAAAGCCAACAGGCCACAAGCAAAAAGCAAGCAAAACCCAAAGGAGTCGAATCGAAAGCGCGTGGCCACGTTTTCCGCCCCTTCTTCTTGGCCAAAACTGCGCTCCTTTGGGCCAATTATAGGCAGCCAGCTCGTTAGCATATACCAAATCGTATCCGTATGGCAATCGGCAATCCCAATCGCTGCCGATAATCGCGAGGAGTGTAAAATTATTTAATTCCCGCTTATCGCAGCTGCCGATGCTGCTTCTTCTCACCGCCGACCCCTCCCCCCTCCCCCCTTGCCCACATCCTCGGAGAGTGTGTGAAAATGTGTAGCAGTTGGTAAGACAATGATATCTGAACTGGCATTTGGCATGGGCATAGCTTTGATATTTGCCAGCGGTTTGGGATGAGTGGTGCATTTGGGCAGGGTATTCGGTGGAGTTATGGGGAATACAGATGGAGGATGTCAAAAAATTGGGAACTATTTCACTTCAGATTATAATATAATCTAAATGCCCCAATCAGAGAAGAAAAATTATTAAATAAGTATAAATAAGGTCATGTAGAATATATATGGTAAATGAATTAAAATTGGTTTTTAAAAAGGCTTTTTACATTAAACGAGTAATAAAAACAAATTTAAATTCATTTACCATATATATTCTACGTGACCTTATTTACTGTTTTTTCTCATATTAAGAAAACTTTTGTTAGCAAATTATAATTAAGTTTTTTGGTTTTTTATTTATTTTTAGATCACTTGTAGAGAAAAATGGAAAAAAAACGAATGCTATGGGACTTAATATTTATAAGTAAAAGTTTGAAAAGGACGACTATAATATTTGTAAAATTATAAAATAAAGACAATACTTAAAGGATTGTAACGCCCATAAAGGTATTATGCAGTTTTTAAGTTGCATACCAAAGTGGAGTGAACAGAAAACACTTATTTCAGTCAATATTAAAGGCTATAAAAATGAAATACTATATACAATTTTATTAAATACCCCTGTTCTTCAAGATCCAATTTGTCAGGGTATTTCGTCTTCATCTTCAGTCGTAAATCTCCCACATTCAAAGCTGAGATGTGGAATTGTTGGTGCGCAGGATGGTTGGGCTGTGTGTGCCAGTTTGTACACAGAAAAGTAATTTCGAGCATGTCGCTGCAATCAGAGAACGCCGCCGCCGAAGTGAGAGATGCCAGCTGATATGGCCCACAGTGCACAGTGGCCACATCCACATCCAGTTGAAGGTGTTTGCGTAGCCCAGACAGCTGCGAATGGTGTTCCTGCTCCTTAATTGCCTGCGATTTTCAAATGCTGGACGCACTCGATTTATCACTCATACGGGAACTCCACTCCATGGAAAGGAGTTTTGGGGGAGTTCGGAGGTGCTACACATATCGCCAGTGACATTTTATTGGGAGATAACGATAAATTTACCAAGATTTATGAAGTCCAGCCTGGGAATTGCCGCCTCCGTCTCGCTAATTCAAACAAATTAAACGAAAATCCCAACAATTATTGATCACTTCGACTGGCTTTGCGAGTAATGAGCTTGTTCCACTTAATGAGTTCAGATCGCATTGATATCAATTTGTTGTCATTGTTGGTGCAACAAAGAGACATGCGGGTGCAGCAAGGGGTTAGACACGATAAACCTACAGAAATTGTGGTTTTACCAACCCTTTTTATAGGAGTAATATGTAATTTGAGTTTTAATGGAAATTAATGTATTTGATTTTGCTCCTAAGATATGAGGAAAAATGCCTTTTTAATGAAGTATTTTAATTGACTTGACCAAATATTGAAAATCTTTAGAAAATCAGTTGATTGTATAAAGTTGACATTTATAGTTATAGAAGAAATATAGGTAAATTTAATTGAAAAGGTTATTATTTTTATTTAAATATATTTATTTTAATTTGCTCTAAAGTATTTAATAGACTAACATACACTTTTTACAATGTAGAAAAAAGTGCTAAGAATATAAGGTAATTTAACTCAAATCATTTACAAATGACATCTTACTTTTTTATTTACATACATATAAACATATTACATCTTTAATAATAATAATACGAAAAAGGTTTAAAGATAAAAAAGATAAAAATATAATTAAGTTAATTAAATTAATTAAATTCAATAAAAAATATGAAATCAAATAAAAGTAAATCTCTTCTAATTTGATTTATCGACAACAGCTTAAAATGTTATCAAGTTACACAAAAATCGATTAAGCTAATGTCGAGGTATAAAAGTTAGGATTTATAGCAAATTGGAGTAAAGAGGGGCGTTTTATTGGAGTCTCCCCGCGGAGGAGTCGTGGGTGTGTTATTCCCCAGACGCAATTCCGAACGAATTATGCAAATTTCCCGACCGCCCCCCCGCTCCTCCACATCCGGATTTCCAGTCTGGCCTGTCGTCTGCTCTTGTGGGTGGACAATGTGACACGCGTCGTCGTGAAAAACAACAGTTTACTCGCCTGCCAGACTCTCATTCCAAACACCAGCTCCAAAGTCTAACCCCGACTCCTATTCCATTCGCAGTCTGAGCTGCTCTTTGGGACCCAAAAGCCCAGACAGACAGCCGTGCAGACAGTTTTTACTGTCTTGGCTGCAAAATTTATATTATTTCAAGCAATTTGTCATCGTTTTGCCAGCGTTGCGAAGAAAGATGACTCCGCTGGCCGAATCATTCACTTGGTTGGTCCACTCGGATTTTATTTATTTAGTTGCGGGCTTATGAATTATCTCTCAGGATGGTCATGTCTTACTTCTGGTGGCAACTCGTTTCTCGGTAGTAAATGATTTGCTCCCTGGTGTCTTGCTCAGGCTTCGATTTGGACTATTTTCTTTACCAATTTTCCACTTAATATCTAATACCCTTTATAGGAAGTGAATACGTCTTAAGGAGAAAGCAGATATGTCATAATTTTTAAAATTAAAATATTATATTATTATAAAGTTGTAGAATTTGTATTTTGAATTATCAAAATATGACTATATTTAAAATTATGAAGATAAGTAGGTAAAATTGTTTTAAAATTGTTTTCTTATATTTTGTAATCTGTTTAAAGACTATATAGTTTTAGAGTTGAAAGCTATTTAAGTGCACATGTACTTTTTACGTATATTTAATAAATTCAGTGTGTCACAGTTTTACAAATTTACAAAGTCTTGTTATGCAAATAATAAATATTTTTTCAATATTTTGTAGGGATATAGAACTGATGTTTTAAAAAAAATATTTTATCCACATTTAATAAAAAGACTGTGTATCCTACCTATTTTTAAAGTTTACTAAGTCTTGTAATAAAAATAAAAATATTTTTTTGTATATGTAATATCCTAGAGGGTATTTATATCTTCGTTAATTTCATATTAGACCTCCCTCATGTGTGCAGATGCAGACTCCTCCTGATTTTTTTGGCGTAGAGCTCTTTATGCGACATTCAAAATATGTGGCACATTATACGAGCTTTGTTGTTGCTTGTTGTTTGTTGCATTTACATGCATTTATGAGTTATTAAATCTTGCGGATTTATGAACTGTTTGTGGGCGTTGAGCGACGACACGCGAGCTGGGAAACTTAAGGGCGTGGGTGCGGCGAGTGACATGCGGTTAAATCAAATTTAATGAGCACTTGAGTTTGGCCAGGAAACTCCCTTTTCCTTTTCCCCCTTAATCTGAAGTCCCCCTTAATCTACTCACTAATTTTCTCCCCCTCGGAAAGTTCTATCAAAAGTTAAGTTGGGCAAAAGCGGCGGCGGCAAAAATTGAAATTACACTAATTAAAATGCAATAAAATGTCGCTGAAATTGCGGCCAATAAATCATTACGATGTGGGGAGTGGGCAAGGGGGTAGAGGGGTAGCGGGCGGTGGTTACCACGGACAATAGGCAGGTTAACCCTATAATAAATTTTAATTTGGTAATTGATTTATTTTTTGTTCTTAAAAAAAATAAGGGGAAAATATTTATTTTTATTATACATTGTGCTGCATTCATATTTATTGAAAGACTTTTATTTAAGCTACTTAAATCAAAGATAGAATATTGTTATTTGGACATTTCCCTATAATTCTTTGGCTTATTTTTAATGATATATAAGAACGAAAACTTAAGAATAAAATATCCAACTAATGAAAACAAATTTTTATTAAAGATACAAAATTAAATATTTACACAGTTAAAAAAAAAAAAAAAAAATTACACATTTTAAAGTTTGTAATTATTGTTAATGACATTTTCTATAACAGAACCCTAAGATAAGAATGGCAATGCCAAGTTCATTCACACTTAATTAGAGGCCTATTCCGATTCAATTGCAATAAGCGGAATCTTCAAGTGATGGCAAAGCATTCTCCATAATCCTTTGGTATGTTACACATGTGTCACTTGGGTATGCAGAGGGTTAAGAGCCCGTTGCAAGACCAGGAACTGAGATCTCGAGGTGCGAGAGCCGACAAAGGAAATGTGGCTGCAATTTGCTTGAAAAAGCGATGCGCTCATCATCATTAGAGTGTTCCGACCATTCGAGCATTCGACCCCCTCCATTGCCTCGATATGGTCCGACTATTTGCTTTATGATTTTGTTAATTCAGCCATTCAGCCTTAGATCGGCGACCATGGAGATTGGAGTCTGTGGGAAAGAGACTCCTCCTCGCCAGTGAGCTGCGAAGCTGATTAAAATAGCACAGAGCTTTGGCCAAATATTTCAGCGCGAACTGCTCCTGCTGCCGCTTTTGCGGCCATAGCTGAAATTATGCGCAATTTGGCAAACAATGGCGTCTCCGTTGGATCGTTTCGGTTAATCGCCAATCAATATATCTCAGGGGCGGGGTGGCCCGGCGGGGGAAGGGGGGGCGACGGCAGGGGGGACAGCTGCCAGAGGCGCGCCCATTAAACATAAACAAAATTAAGTGACCATTAAAATGCCATAAACTGGCGGCGTTCATGGCCATGTCGCTGGATTAACTTCAGTTCGAAGCTGTGAGCGCCGAACTGCAAGCTCCAAACTCCAAAACTCTCTGCCATCGAGTGGATCCTCTGCACTGAACAAAAAAAAGGCCTTAAATGGGAATAATTAGGGAAATAGTATGTAAATTAATATGAAGTAGGTTTAAGCAGTCTCAGGATAATTAAGCTAAATGAAATTATAATTAAGACAAGATTGTGTCTTGATTTTTCTCAGGGTAAGAATAAAAAAATGTTCTCTTTTATTTTTAGTTTGATTGTTTTTAAAAGTGGCCGATACGACTTCACATTTTCTTATTGTATATAATAAACTTACAATAATTGTTCAAATGACCCATGTAATACATTTAATCTTTAATTTAATTCTTATTAGCTCTTTTCATTATCTTTTACTGGAAATGCATTTGTATTGGCTATACTACAAAAATTCTAATTAACCATTTTTTGTATCGATTAACATTAGTATTGTAGTATAGGCTAATGTTTGCTAATTAATATTTAACTCATCTCCAAGTTTGTATATTAAAGTGTTGCTAAAAATGTATGCTTTAAATTGAAATTTTAATTTATGATTTTTTCCCCAGTGTATCTGTACCGACTATCCACCCCCTGCCCCACCCCGCACCTGCCCTCGACCCATTCGGCCCACATAAATCGTGTACTTGCCGCTTGTAGCTTTCAATTTGTGACAAGCCGTGGCAGAGTTGCAGGACAGGAGTCTCCTCTACAAAATGGTGCGTGGGCGAGGTGCCATGTCCCCCTTTTTGAGCGCCTCGCCCCCCCCATCCCCCCGCACGCCCCTGTCCTGCCCCCCTTTTAAGTTGTCTGACCGCTTACGCAAAAATGTTTCAATTAAGTTGGGATCGGGAGTGGGAGTTTTGGCAGGACCGGATGTTAAATGCGATCCTGAGAAATGGCAGCGCGGCACGCAAATCATCAGCGGACGAGTCGCAGCCAGGTGCCAAACCGCAGGGAATCTGCACTGCAATTCCCCCTGTAAACCCCCTCCCCCTCCCCCCCTGATGACCCACTCTGGTTATCGGGCTGATTGATTTATCGGCCTCAAGTCCCAGCTAATTGAGTTATATTAACCCCGGTCGATCGGACGGGCAAAAGCTCTCACACTGTCGTCATCGTCAGCGTCATCGTGATCATCGGCATCGTCGTCGGCCTCCGTTTGACGTTTGACGTCGAGATTGGGGCTTAAACAGGGGCTGGAACTTAGGCTCAGACCTGGCTTTATATGGCTAAAACGCGCCATTAATTGCCGAGCCGAGCGGTGGCTGCATATGCGGCCCATGGCGCTACGGCACTGCCTTTAATATTTATTGTCAATTATTGCTACTTTAATTGTCAATTATTAAACACGCTGAAACACTGACAGAAAGTAAGGGCTGAAATCCTTATTTCTGGTTCATTTTATTTATTAAAAGATTACCGCTCTCTTTTTTCTGTAATCGTTACCCAGCCTATCCCCTTAATTTTAAAGATGATAATTTCATTGCAATGAAAAAGTAATAAAATATAAATCATATAAATATTTATTGCCTACCCATAACTACAAGTTAATAATAAGTTTTTATTTCCTGCCTATAAGTCAACACTTATGTGTGCTTCTCCCATTTAAATATTTTTAATGCACAGCAAACAATAACTACAATATTATACTTTTACATTCATTTATTTTTATTTATTCATAAACACAAAATTAAATGTGAAATGTAAACATTTAAAATTTAATTTTCTATTTTACTGCCAAGTTTTTAATACAACTAAATTTATATATTCATAAATACTGTTTTAAATGTAAAATGTAAATATTTAAAATTTAATTTTCTATTTAACTGCCATGTTTTCAATAAAACTATCTATTTATTTCTTGACTTGGACTATAAGTTACTCAAATAAATATATGCATAAATATATATGACAATTTAATAGTTACATTTAAGAAAATATTGATGTGAAATATATTTGGTTATTTTAATAAAAATTTATTTTCAACATGTTTTTATCAAGGACTTTCTTAAAAAAATATTGTATATTATAGTTGATTTTTTTCTTGTTTGAGTGCACATTTAGCAGTGTGAGAAAATCGGCGCGTTACACGCTGCGTATGCGCAATCAGTGCGTAACCTCAGGTGCGAGGCTGTCAAGGCTGCGGCCATTCATTCCATCACTCCATCCTTGCTTTCGCTGGTAATCCCGCCTGAAATGGTGTCTTGTCTCCTTCCGCAGGTAATCAATTATCCGAAAACAAAATCAGCAGCTGGCGAATTCCCTTAGTTGAGGTTTTCTTGAGACGGGCAGCAATTTCGGTTATTTCCTCCCATTAGACTGCTCCAATTTCGTTCAGCTTCTCCCCTTTCACTCACTTTATTGAGCTGTAAAATAAAGGCTGTGTCCCAGTTGGAGGCTGCTGGTTGCAGGTTGCAGGTGCCAACGCAATTCGAGTAGCCTGGCCGGCACAGTTTGATACTGATATATACGCCATATATACGTTGTGTACACACGATCCGGCCATCTGACCATCTGCAATCAGCAGCTCTCGATTGCAATCTCCCATCACTCACTCGCGAAGAAAGAAGGAGCGGCACGATCCAAAGTGAATTTTGGGGGCTCAGCCTTGGAATTATTTACTGAGCTTTTCATGCGAAAAAGGGGAGGTTATATAGATAAAAATTTAAAGTGATTGCCAAGATTTAATTTCAATTTTTTGTAGAAACTTTATTTTAAAATATTTTAGGTACAGAAATGAGGTACATACTATTTATACTTTGGTATAATATGGTTAATACTTTTAACTATTTTTAACGTCTATAAACATTAGTTTTTAGAAAGAAATAAATAATTTACTTTACTGGAAAATTGCTTATTAATTCCATTATGATTATAAATATATTTAGGTACAGAAATCAGGTACATACTGTTTATACTTTGGTATAATTGGGAAAATCTTTTTAACTATTTTTAGCATATATTAACATTTGTTTTTATAAAGAGATATTATGAAATAAATAATTTACTTTACTGAAAAATTGCTTATTAATCCTATTATGATAACAAATATTTTTTTAAGTTAAATTTTGCACAGTGCTGTTGTCTTTAGATCGATGTACCGTATCGAATTGCTGATTTAGCGATCGCCGGCAGTATCTAATGCCGAATTTATCGCACAATTAACATGGTTCCAAACATTTGGACAATTCTAAAAAATGCCAAGCCATTTGTCTGCCCATTCTCTAGCCTCTTGTTTTACTTTTTTCGCTGTGGGTGTCTGGGCGAGGCCAAAAAGCAATAAGCCAAGGCGTAAATCAACAGGAAGGGGAAAAGGGAATGGGAATGGGAAAGAAACTAAAATAGGACTAGGACAAGAGCACCAGGACATGCCGCAGCAAGACATGGTTAAGCAGGCTACGAAAGGCACCTGGCCTTCTAATCAACTCGGAAACAGGACGACCTGGAGCTCCAGCCACATTCATCGCCGCTTGCCGCCTCGGCTCATAAAAACCAAATGAATGGCTGCCCTGCCACAAGCCGAGGCAAGTGGCGAAAAAATGCGAAACAGAAACAACACAAACACTTTACGACAAGCCGCACAAATTGGAAGCTCTTTTTTGGACCAGGACTCTTGGCCTTTTGCTACTCTGGAGGTGAGGGTATGTCAGCTCGGCAAGGCGTTTTATTTCGGTTTATTTATAGTGGCCAGAATAACTACGGTAGATTGATTACTGGTGAAGCATATTAAAAAGGTCAGAAAAAATGTACTAAGAGATTGAAGATCTACTCGTTTTTTATTAAGTTATAAATTTATTCCGTACAAAACTGCCCGGATGATAAGGGATTCAGGTTGAACATTTATTTTCTTGGTTTCTTTTCTTGTATTGTACTATTGCATTATTATATTAAATTCTGTAAAACTTTATAAAAATGCAAATCAGGTAAATATTTCTCTAAATATTTATTAAATTTACCTATTTTTACAAAGTTATATAATCGATTAAGTAAAAACCATTCTAGGAAGGTTACAATAAAAAAATTCAAATAAACATTTGAATTAAATTAATTAAATACTTCGTAGACCTTTTCTCATTAGTTTCCTAAAATAAATAATTTAGCTTGCTTTTTTTTAATAAATATCTTTTCGAATCAAGTTTATTACATATTTCCAGGGTATCTAGTTCTTCGATGTCCTTTCCTTTTGCCGTTTTATGACCCGCATCATGTTGATGCTGATGACACAGGCTGGAACGGAATAGAATGGAGCTGAACTGAGCAGTTCAGGGAACATGGCATTCTTGACAGGGCATTTGCGTGAATCGCCTCCTTTTAGATGATATGTCTTCTGGGCGCATTTGGGGCCCACATCAATTTGACGTTTTTGCTCGACTCTCTCGACTGCAAGTGCAAATGAAATGCAATTTTTGGGATGCGCTTATCGCTCGTATTTCATCTGTTTGGCGGCTGCGGCGGCGGCAGAAATTAAATAACGCAAAAATTCGCTTGTCAAAGCGCCAGACGAGAAATTGAAAACTTGTAGGAGGCGGTGGTGCTGCAATTGCACCGCTGATGCTTTTCCTGCTGCTGTGGTTTTTTTTTGACTGCCGATTCCAATCGGTCTGCGGCGGGTGCCGCGCTCCGTTTGGCAGCGCCAAAAGAGCCAAGAAACGCGATTGGAATCGCTCATTTCACCCGCCTGCACTGGAAAAAAATGGGGTTTAAAAATTGACATTTAAACATAATTCCTAGTGAAAACTTAGGAAACTAGGTATTAAAGGTATTAGTTTTAATTAGTTATTATTTATGTATCTAAGCTTGCCAGTCTTATTTAGTTATTTGTATTATGATTATTATATTTTCAAAAATGTAATTATATTTAAAACAATACTCATAAAAAACTTAAAAATCATACGTGTAATTAATTCGTTAATTTGTATTTATTTTGACAACAAGGTTGTACATTTCAGAGTATTTTTAAAAAGTAAATAAAAAGTTATTCAGTTATTTGAAGAGGTTTAAAAATTCACAAAAATTCATGGATATAAATAAACATAGTGTTAATTTAAATAGGCATTAGAATATTTGTGAATACACTGTCTATACATTTTTACACTGGCTTCAAATATTCCTTTACCATTTTTATTTTCCGTGTGGGACATTGGGACCCCTTTGGGGCATTGGTGGTGCACTCGGTGGGGCACTGGGGCCACGTTTCCCACACTCACGCACTCGGATCGCGGGGCAGGCGAGCGTTTCTAAATCGATGCCAAATGCATGCCAAAATGACTCAAAGACAAACCGCAAAAGACTATAAAAGATTTCTTTTCTTGTTCGATATGCCAGCCCGAGATAAGCGGCCGTCGGTCAGGGGCAGTGGAGGGTTAAGGGGCGGTGGTGGTGGTGCTGGTGGTGCAGAAGGCAAAGCGCAGCTGCTGCTGCATTAATTACACCACGTTGCAGCCCCGCAAAAGGGGGAGTGTGGGGGGAAGGTGGCAGGTGAAACCGGCTAGATGGGGCCTTTCGGGGGGTTTTACTCTTGGGTTCCTTGGTCGCAGCACCCGCATAACCCGCCGTTAACCACAGACCCACTGCACCACCAGCACCACTCTTCCCTCCATCAGACTCCAATCCACTTCAATCCACTCAAGCTGCGCTGTTCTGCCCATAAAATTCATAGCTTTCCGAATGTCATTTGTCGTTAACAGCCGCAAAATTGTCTGCAATGGTGGGGGAAGTTGAGGAACAAATCAAAAGAATTGTAGCCACAAAATTGTTAAGCGAATGTTGACTCTTTCCGATGGACCTAAAGATTGAACTAAACGAATATCTAGCCAGAAACTACAATAGTTTAAATGATATTCCTGCTAAAGGTATTGCTAAGGGATACAATAATAATAATAAAAAATGTTCTTCGACAATTGAAACAAATCCAACCCAAATTTCTAATCAAGATATTTATTTACCACAATCAGTTTAAAGTAAACCAAATACAATTTCTTTAAGAGGCGCTGGTTTTTGGTCTATTTTATGTAAAACCATTTTTTTGCTCTTTATTTAAATTTTCTTATTTTCAGACACAGAAAAAGCCCTTTCGAGAGGTTTTTGAGTAGGTTCCACGGTTGTCATTACGGAGCTTTCAAAGGGTTTATTTCTTTTTCAAGCACCATAGTACTCTACAATGTCTATCATGGAAACGATAGTGCCTTGGACCAGAATGATGACTCCAAATATCATCATGATTATGTCCTTGACGAGCTTCCACTTAAACCTTCCGTAGTTGAACTCCTCCGGGTAGTACAAACAGATCTCGAGAAGTGCCGGAAAGACGAGATTCAGCAGCGATATGGTGAAGGCTCCAGTTAGTGCCAGCAGGGGACCCAAATCCGGAAAGGCTACTCCATTGAGGGTGCCGACCAAGACAAAGCATATCCTCAGAAGGATCTCTTTCAGAACTGGATTCTCTAGGTCCCCATTCTTGTTCCAACAGTGGGTCATGATTATATTGATCACAACGTATCCGGACAGCGGGAACGACAAGAAGATGTCAACGGCAATAATTACCTGGATTGAATGAGCCAACCTGGGATTTAATATTACAAAAAATCATGCATTAGTATTTACATTCCTATTACTAACAACTCACAAGGTCTATTCCGAAGGCTTACTCAACAATTAAGGTTAATCAAAATTCGGTATATAGATTAAAATGGATAAGCAGACAGACGAAGAATTAATTTATAATTTTTGTTTTGATTTTTCTATCACCGAACTTAATAAATACTCTTATGGTATTACTTATGCAGGACTCTAAGGATGGTTGTAAACGGTGAAGCGGTTGCAATTGAAGTAATTTGTTAGTAAAATCATTTATGCTGGAAAGTCTGCCGCTTCACCGTTTACACTTAATAAATCTCACGGTTCGTCCGGCAGGTTGAGCGTTAAGGATGCTTCCACGTCATCTCCATAGCGCCAATAACCAAATACTCCAAACAAGACGTAAGAGATAACGACCAACAAGGCGGCTAAGTCGAGTATGCCAAACCACCCGATGAACTTTTGCGGCTTGGCCATCTTGGACTCGATGGCCAGCATCTGGGAGGAAGTAACCCTTTGGATAGGTAAAACCCATATAATATTCTCATTTCAGAACTTACCACGCCCACCGAAGATATAGAGAAGAGGACAATTCCGAAGAATAGGGAAAGCTTCATGTGGTCGCCCACGAATGGACGATCAGTAAAAGACGGCAAATCCTGAAAAACATAGTAAAAAATCATACCAAATGCAATGTATAGCAAAGTATTGGCCAAGAAGTTGAGGGGTATCAGATACTTCAGGTGGAGGATGCAGAAAAAGGGTACGCTTAGTAGTCCAAAAATGCCAATATAATAGCGTATGTCCGCCTCAAATGCATAGTTATCCACCACTGTCTTTATGTTGCTGGATACAAACACTAGGTATACGACGCAGATTCCGTAATGCGAAAGGCACACCACCACATCCGCCAAGTAACCAGCGGCCTTGGAAAAGTACCTGAAGCATTTGGGGCCCTGGGAAAAGGAGTAAGCCATCGCATCCGGATAGGTGGCATAGCCGATCTGCATTCGACGGGAGCACTCCACCATGCAAATCACCTACAACGCAACTCTGATTATAGGTTCAAATGAAGCAAAACCAGTCATTACTATCAGTTGTATTCCATGGGTGAGCAGAATGGCCGTAAGAATCAGCAGAGGGATGCCAAGAAGCGTGCCCGAATATTTAAATGCAAGGGGCAGTGCCAAAATACCAGTCCCAATGACACATTTTATCAGGGAGATAAAGGCTCCAAAGTTTCTGAAAATTAATTAAAATAGATTCAAGCTGTGGATCATTAGGAGTCTTACGAGATTGGTTTCTCCACATTGCGATTTTGGTAGGGATCGTATGAACTGCAAAGAGAAAATTCAGTCTTTGGGTCTTATAAAACATGCACTTCCTTACCTATCCGTCATTTTTAGTGAGAAGGATACCGTTAATTTATACAAATCACTTTAATAATCATTTAAAAATGTATACAATTTAAAAAATATTGGTGAGTAAAAAGAAACATAGGAACTATAGTAAATATAATATGACACTAAAACCAAAGTATTATATGGTTTTAGTAAAGTATTATTATGGTATAGTTTATGGATGGTTTTTCTACTATTATTTTTTGAACCCTTGCAGAGGTAAAAATAATGTTGGCCAGAAAAGGAAACATTTTCGACCTTATATCTTTGATCAGTATCAGTATGATATAGTCATGTCTTGAGTTTCTGTTTTCTGCTATATAGATAATATATATGAAGGTACAGTCATCAATTTTGCCGAAATGAACTTCCGTTCTCGTTTAATATAATATATTCAGTTTCAGGTCACCAAATACAGGACAGGAAATACTATTCTTTACAAGTGAAAAAGTACTGTATTTTTAAAAAATATTTTTTTTTGTTTTAATTTACTTTGAAATGTAATGCATTACATTGATTGTTATTTAAAGTTACGTTAACAAAAACATTATCGGGTGGAGCCTTTTAACTGAAGAATTGGATGATTTTACAAATAATTTTTTTATGCTTAGGAATAAATTGTCATAAACCGAAAAGTGAGTTTGAATGCGTTCCACAGTTTTTATTGTGGTGTTTTCAAAGGGTATCTATATTTTCATTGCCATAGAATTCTATCATGTCCTTGATGGCATAGACGGTGCCTTGGACCAGAATGATGACTCCAAATATCATCATGATTATGTCCTTGACGAGCTTCCACTTAAACCTTCCGTAGTTGAACTCCTCCGGGTAGTACAAACAGATCTCAAGCAGTGCCGGAAAGATAAGATTCAGCAGTGATATGGTGAATGCTCCAGTTAGTGCTAAAAGGGGACCCAAACCCGGAAAGGCGATTGCATTGAGGGTGGCGACCAACACAAAGCATATCCTAAGTATGATCTCCTTCGTCTTGGCCCGCTTCAGGTTCCCACTTTTGTTCCAGTAGTGGGTCATGATGATATCGATCACAACGAATCCGCACAGTGGGAACGACAGGAAGACGTCAAAGGCAAAAACTATTTGAGCTGTATGGGCCAACCTAAGATTCAGTGGTTAGTATCTGGAACTAATATTCAAGGAGTCCTGCACTCTTTTCAATGCCAAACTACAAGATCTGTGCATAGGCTTATTTAAGAAGAAAATGAATTTTACTGACAAAGTAGTCACCTTTTTTTTTTTTTTGATTTTGAGATCTTACGTATAAAGTTTAAATAGTAATTATATAAAAGTACTTTATATGCAGCCGCTGCACCGTTTACAACTATCCGTAGAGTCCTGTACGGATAGTTATAAACGGTGCAGCGGCTGCATATAAAGTACTTTTATTGATAAAAACCTTTATGACTGCCACTTCACCATCTACCGAATAAAACTCACGGTTCGCTCGGGAGGTTGAGTGTAATGGATGCTTTCAATTCCCCTCCATAGCGCCAATAACCAAATATTGCAAACAATATGTAAGAGATAACGATTACTATGGCGGCTAAATCCAGAACGCCAAACCACCCGATGAAATTTTGCGGTGTAGCCATCTTTGACTCGATGGCCAGCATCTGGTTGAAAGTGACCCATTTGGAATGGTTAAACCTACTTTATAAAAGCCATATCATATGCAACTTACCACGCCCACCGAAGATACGGCGAAGAGGATGATTCCGAAAAATAGGGGAAGCTTCATGGAGTCGCCCAAAAAAAGCTGATCATTAGAGAACGGCGGTAGATTCTCAAATAAGTAGTAAAAAATCATAGCGAAGCCAATGTAGAGCAAAACATTGGCCAAAAAGTTTATGGGAATCAGAAACTTCAGGTGGATAATGCTGAAAATGGGTATGCTTAGCAGTCCAGTACAGGCAATATAATACCGTATGTCGGCCACACCCTCGTAGTCATCCATCACGCTCTTTACGTTGCTGGCGACAAACACTAGATACACCACACAGATTCCGTAGTGCGAGAAACAGAGCACCAGGTCCGCCAGGTAACCAGAAGCCCTGGAAATATACCTAAAGCATTTGGGGCCTTGGGAAAAGGAGTAGACCATCGCATCCGGATAGCTGGCATAGCCGATCTGCATTCGACGGGAGCACTCCACCATGCAAATCACCTGCAACGCAACTCTGATTAAAGGGTACAACTCTGATTAAGGACAACCAGTCATTACTATCAGTTGTATTCCATGGATGAGCAGTATGGCCGTAACAACCAGAAGAAAAATGCCAAGAAGCGTGCCCGAAAAGCTGAATGCCAAGGGAATGGCCAGAACCCCAGTTCCAATGACGCATGTTATCAGGGAGGTAAATGCTCCAAAATTTCTGTAAATCAAATATATGTATTAAATATCAGATCAGATGGATGAGATGGAGTCTTACGAGATAGGTTTATCCACACTGCGGTACAGGTAGGGATCGTATGTACTGCAAATGGGAAAATTCAGTCTTTAGGCCTTATGGCACCTGCACTTCCTTACCTGTCCGTCATTCCCCGTGAGAATAATACCGTTAATTTATATAAAGGACCTTGATGACCATTTAAAAGTGTATACAGTTTTTAAACAATACTTGGGATCATTCCGAAGTCGGTGTCGATTGAGTGAGAAGAATTTGACACTAAAATAAAAGAACATTTCTATGCAACCAATGTAGTTAATGGTTATTATTATTATTTCTTATTGAATTTGTTTGGTCCTGTTAAAAAATAATTCCTAATAACTGCCAAAGAAATCTCTAGTAAGCAATGGTATAATTTAAGGCCGGATGTCCGATAGAATCAATAGACGAATCAATAAACCTATTATTATTTATTGATACTATCTTCATTAATTATCTTCCTTTACCCAGGTTTTTATGAAAAAAGCAATCCTAAAGCCATAATTAGTTGGGATTATAATATATAAACTAATATGTGATGTTATTTATCTAGTTAGAGGGGTTTTGGCAATCAAGTAAAAGGCAGGCCCCCTCCACTTTTTAACCATACCTATAATGAATAATCAAGTAAAGTATCTCTTCCTATTTGTAAAGGCCGTGAGTTCTGGCTGACAAACGATTGCCTTCTGGCTCTGTTGCCTTTTGGCCCCCGGGTAACTCATCTTTATCCGCGACACCCACGATTCGAGGTAGACAAACATCCGCGAGACTTAACCCCAGACTTGTGAAGTTGTTGCGACTGATGATGCTGCGGGCTGACCTTAATCACAAATTTGCATGTTGCAGCTGCAGCAGGTGCAGTTGCCTGGAGTTTCTCCACCCCCCCTTCCCCCTCCCCCGTCTATTAGGTACACCCACATACGACCTTAGCAAAACCGGGGGGGTTTTTGAGGGAGTGGCAGCTCATTGACTTCCATTGATGGCTGGGCAATAAATTGCTGTCGCCGTTGCCGTTGCATATTTTCTAAGGTCGCCTGAGCGGAAAACCCGTTGTGGCAGGCTGGGAAACGAGCAACACCCGCAATTCCGATTCATTTCGATTTGCCTTTTTTATATATTTTTCTTTTTGTTAAACCGGGCTTTGTTTTTCTCCCGCGCCGGTGACTTGCAGCTGCAATTGCTGTTGCTGCCGCTGGTGCAACTGCGACTGCAGCTTGATTTATGCGACAAGAACGGCCGCGAAGGCCGTTGCACATATGGCAAAAATTGTCAACACACAGCGGCCCATAAAAGCAGCGGCGACGAGAGATACGAACACGATACGCGGCCACCGGACAGATACGGATTCGCGACTGGGAGGCACTGGGGAAAATGGCCAGCCAGAGACTAAACTATGTTTTGGGAAAAAGTAGAGCAAAACTATAAAAGTAGAAGATCGAAATTCAATTTCGGAGGAGCCTGTTTCCGTTTTACTGAAATTTATTTTTAATACGTTATATTTTTGTACATTTGTATGACCTAACCGGCTTACGCTTAAAGGCATAACGAATAGATTTACGTATACGTATTACGTATTACGTAATTACGTATACGTAATAAAGAAGTTCCAAAGCCACCAACTTCTCAAAATACAAGGTTTTCGGGCCATTAAAGTTATATTAATGTTTAAAAATTTCTTAATGTATGCAATACTTTGTTAAACTGCAATTTTTAAAGGGCAAAGTTTTGTATCCTGGACACTTAATTTTTTCATATATTTCTTACGGCATTTAAATAAAATTACTTATTTTTTTAAGCATTTAAATTAAACTACTTTTTCCACTGTAAATAGGGCATACAGTACCTCTAAATGTATGTTTCTCGCAGTGTATGTTCCGTAGCAATCAACACATACTGATCATATGCAAGTGGTAAGTGGTCAGCACAATCTGCGACTGAGGCTGTCTATTAATTAAGCGGCCGCAGCAGCCACAAAAAATGAAATGCTTGGCCTGGCTTGGTTTTGCTGCCGTTTTGGTCGCTGCACGTTCACCCGGCTACAAATTGCTCTTGCCACTTTAGTGCGCCAATCGCTCGACGGATCGTTCGACCAATATGCTTATCGAGGTGGCATAATCACTGCCCACCGTCTCCAGTTTCCAGTTCCCAGTTCCCTGCTAGCTGTTCCATTGCTAAAGGACTAGGAGCACCGAGGACAATGTATAGAAAAATGGTCTGCAATGACATTCCTGCTTCATCCGCTTAAGTCTTCTCATAATTGTGCGTCAAGATTTCCAGGGAAAATCTTTGCAGGGAATCTGTAAAAAGTTGACCATGTTTATGATGAACGATGCATATTAGACTTTAGTTTAATTTTTTGTTTGCATGCTTAGACTGACTTTTCCTGCGAATTACTTTTAATGTTCATTTTCTTTCTGTAGAATATTTCTTAATTAGATTATTATTGGAATGTCGCTCTGCCAATATCTTCATTAGTCACTTTATCAGTTAAATCTTGTAAGAAAGAAAATTGTTTTTTTATATTTATTTATTGTTTTATTTTGATTTGCATTCTGGTTAACAACATATCGAAACCAAAAGAAAGTTTATAAACATTTAATAACATTTGTTGATGGTTCAAATTTTTTATTTATATTTTTTTTTATTAATTTATTGTTTTATTTTGAATTGTGTTTGAATGTTAACAACACATCGAAACCAAAAGAAAATTTATAAACATTTAATAATATTTATTGATGGTTCAAATTATTTGTTTATATTTTATTTGTTAGTTTATACACTGATTTGGTCCATGTTAAGTAATCATTAAGAGAAATATAAATTATCTTAGAACTTGAGTCTATTGAAGATTTAATCAATACTGCAATTTTAACAAGATCTTTTTTATATACGATTTTATTGATGTTAACTGCTTTGTATTGTTTTTTTAATGTTTCGAACCCATCTTCTACCAATCAATGGACCTCCATTCCTTAGAATCTATTGCACTAACCGATCTTGGTAACCTTTTGAGCCATCTCTCTTCTGACCCCCAAAGTCTCTACTTCTCTGGTCGGTTTCCGTCTATTTTTACAACCGTTGCCAAAGCAATTGAGTTCGCCTCTCAACGAGATTTTGGCTTTTGTGGCACCCTTCACTCTGCGCCTGTCTAACATTTAAACATTCAATTAACCAGCTCATGACGAATCGATGCGTCGCAAGGCATTAACCAAGCGGCCCAGCGAACTTTAAACGAAAATGCAAATTTTCCATTAACACCTCACTGCCGGAGATGGTGGAGATGGTGGGGGTCTTTTCAGGGGACTCAGGTGGGCTTCTGGCCGGCAGTCTCACCTTCGTTTGGCGAAGGACGCTTAATTACCGGGCTTGGGAGCTGTTAATGACTGCCGCTGGCCAGTCTTGAGCTTGGCTTGCTGTTTGGCCAGTCGTCGTCTTCTGGTGGAGAGCAGCTTCCGTTCCCAGGCTCTGCACACCCAGTTGGGGGCCCCGATGCCCCAAAGCCCCAGGTCTCCTGTCCCCGCGGATGTCCTCTCCTGCTTCTTGCCACGCCACGGGGCAGACTTCCGGCATAAAAATGTGTGTCATAAAAGAGCTCAGGCTGTCGAGGTGAGAGGGGTTTTCAGGGATACTTTCTGGGGTGTCGGCACCTAGAGATTAAAGCTAGTACAGGATAAAGTGGGGTTTCTCTTACCCAGTAAAAGAGTATATTGGATTGAGTCAGTATAGGTTTACATTATTGCATTGAAAAATAGCATGCAGTATTTTTACCTTAAACATAATGGTTGAAACTATCGGATTTCATAATTCTGACATCTTATTATTCATAAATATTCGTACTCTTGCTGATACTTAGTATACATTATTTTACTAACAGTTAGCTTAGTTTTTAAAAATAGTTAGAATCATACATTTTTTTACATTCTTACATCTGTGTATATATAACATAAAATAAAACAAATAATTCTGGTAAAATTTAATTAATATTTGATGATAGTTTAACACAACAGGTTCTTAAAGGATTTTTGGAAGCTATTTTGGATACGTCAGTAAACATTTATGAAATTAGGAATAAGACTAACTAAGGGGTAACATTTTAGTTCCCATGCAACATCGTAAAGGTTCTAGGTTCCTCTATGATGTCAGATTACTAAAGGCTCGACTTAAGTGTTAGGAAAGACACTTAAGTTCGCCTGTCTAATCCTCGGGTGTCTGACATCTGCAATGGCGATATATATATTTATTTTTATATAGCTTCGCGCTGAGCTCAAGGTGCTCACCCGCTGACAATAGGTGGCGCTTTAGAGCATTTAATAGTCCATCCAACCTCAAGGCATAAAACTTTCTTTCGCATTTCCTTTCCCGTTGCTCTAAGTGCGATTCTATAATCACCCGATGGTCAGGTGCAGGTGCCTCTGGCTGGAACCCCTCCCCCTCCCTCTCCCCCCACTCAGCACTTCTTTTAACCACGTCGCCCCCACTCTTTTTTTTTTACTTCAGCACGCACGCAATCAAGCGGCAAATCAACAATTTTCCATAGCAAAACAGGCAACGGTTTTTATATTCAGTTTTGTGCGGGTGATTGACGCTTGTTGCATGCAACGGTTGCTGCAGCAAAAGCAGCAACATCAGGCAGTCGATATTTAAGTGCTTTAAACCGCAGAGTTAGTTGGTCAAGTGAGGGGGGGGGGCGTAATGGGTGAAAGGGGAGCGAAAAGGCGAAAGGAGGGCCACGATGCCAGCTCGGGCGCCACAAAAGCAGGTGAAATGTTTGCCAGATAACAACGGCTTTCGGCTTTTTTGCTTTGGCCTTTCTAACACCTCTTTACCTATCCCCAATCACCCGATGGCCCCTCTTCCCTTGATTCCACATGCGTGTGTCAACATGCGTGCAACAAGTTCCCACTCTTCCAGAGCCCCAAACTCCTCCATCGGCTCTTCCGAACTCCTCCTGGTTTTTGGGGCGCGGGTGCGCTACACTTGAAATTTATTACAACTTGATTGCTTGTATTTACCACATTTTTCTGCGCCCGATATCGATCAGGCTGGTGCACTGGCAGAAAAGAATGATTTAATATTATTTTACGACATATAATAAGATTTTACGACATTTTTAAGTTTTAAGCAATCTACCATCTTGCTTATCAAATCTTTGGAATGGTAACAAATATTACCAAAAACATGTGTTTTCCTTAAAAGTATTTATTTAAAATTATATGCATGTAACAATAACACTTTTCTAATCTTATTATTTAATATTATATATTTACCCAACAATGACCAACTAAATTCTTTAAGTACTTAAGGTAAAGTCTTTGCACAGAAAAATATTATAATTCTAAAGAACTTTAACACTAGAAAGCAACCCCAATCAATTAAATGTTTTTATATATATAAATAATTTTTAATTACTTTTAAGTACTTAAATTTGTAGTTATAACTTTTATAGGGTAAAAATACCTACTTAAATTTTAAATCGCAGTGGTGCTTAAGGCCGTTGCGTGGCCATCGTGTCATCGCCCACAACAAGGCAGCGCCATCGCCATCTCCATCTGCAATTCCTTCGCTGCGAGCGTGGCCCCATGTAAATTAGCATATCGTGCGCGTAATCTGGCCAACAGGAGGCACCGACTCCGACTCCGACTCCTTTTCTACCTGCGTTGGACTCCATATCCATACCCCATATCCATATCCCATATCCATGTCCTGCTGTTGCATTTGCCTTTGCCTTTGCTGTTTTTCGGCATGCGAAGGCGTCGTCACGCAATGTGCGAGTACTTTTCTTGACCACTGTGTGGGCAGCTGCTCCTCCTTCCCGTTTTCGTGCCCCTTCCTTCCTCTTGTTGCACTTTAGCTTAATGATATTTTATCTGGTGCTACGGCTGCTGCCAAAAAAAAAAACAAAAACCAAAAAGAAATCGCGCATACGCAGCGTTGGTTATGCAACATAAAACCTGCCAGAGATTTCTTTTTTATGCAATTGGCAACGGAAATTGTGGCCATTGCTTTTTATGCCATTTTAATATGCAAAAGTTTTCGGCGAGTCACTAAAACTCAACTCCTGCGAGAGGCAAACTCCTCCAAAAATTCATAGTTGTCTATGCATAATGGCTGCCAAAAACTTTCTGTCCAATGGTCAATGCAAAAGGGTTTGACGGTGGTCACACCAAGAAAGTGGATTTAATTCCGTTTTTATTGAGTTGAGCAAATCCAATTAGCAGGCGAACTTAAAGGATTTCGACCCGAAAACATCCTTTAGGTTTTTTTTGGGGTTTACCAACAGGAAAGGGAGTAAAGTGCAAGTTTCAGGTCCTGCGACACGTTGATGCCGCATTGTTAACTCTTGACTTGCCTTAAACTTTCTGACCCAAGTTTCGAGTCCTTTCCGTGTCTCCTCGAGTCCTTTCCCTTCTCCATCCTTCTCCTTCGCCGTCTCCTGGCGGGTGTTTCGCATAAAAAATGTATGCGAAATCCCTGCACTGCAGCTGCAGCATTACGTGGTTAGCGAATTTATTATGCAGCAGTCGCCACCGCCTCGTGTGTGCTTTTATTTTCCTCGAAAAGTTTCAGCAACTGCGGGAGGATAGTGTGCCAGGACAGCCTTTATCAACTAATTGCCTTTTAACAAACAAATCGTGCAGGAAATCATATTGAACCGAGGGCCATTCATTAGAGAGGGTGCCAACAGATGCACTCGAAGGCAGGATGGAAGTTATAAATGATGAGGGGAATTGTCTACTGATAGTAAGTGAAACTAATAAGATGGGGGCTTATTTCTGTACTATCAGATACCTTTAAACTTAAAACATTATTATTATATCGGTATTTAATCTCTCATTTCTCTTAAAGAGAAACAAATATATATCTTTAAGAAATTTACTAACTACTATAGGTAAGAAAAATTACAATAATAAAATTATTATTGTCATTGATCTTGAAATAATATAAGAATAATACAATAATTATTGTCATTGATCTTGAAATGTAATAAGAATATCAATACTTCAACAACTAAAATTCTTAATAACTTTGGAATATTCGTATAACCTTACACTTTTTCTGGGAAATATAGCATTGAGTTATACTTATAAAAAACTGTTTAAAATGCAATATTTATAAATATTATTTGAATACAGTGTTTTTGTATTTTTTGAACCATAAAGGTAATGTTTTCTTACTTATTTAACAACCAGATCTGTACATTACTTATCTTATCTTATTTTTTTATCATGCCCTATAAAAACACAACATCCCCAGTATTCTCAAACTACGTGGTACCAAAATCCTAATCCACTGAGAAACCTTTTCGAGCTCGGCAGTTGCTTAAAAATTCTATTTCTTAAACGTGCCCTGCAATCCTTGCGGCAGGCCAAGGCTCCTCGGGGTCCTTCCATTGGGGCAGGCAGACAGTCAGCAGCCGCCGTCCATATATATTTATATATATATGTATATGTATACTCGGATGGGAATAAGGATATTCCAGTTCTCGGGCTGTGAGAATTTAAGTGTTTTGTACGTGCGCCAACAGCAATTGGCAAATTCAAAGGCGTGTTAGCATGCCATCAGCAGTAGACTTCAGTTGCCAGCGAATCCTGTGGAGAAAAAAAAGGGGGGCGGGGATCTTGGATAAACTCGCCCAAGGATTCCCACACACACACACTCACTCACACACATGCGAAAACCCAGGAGGGTGTTTGCGGGCGAATTATCCTTTCAATTTGACTTGGCATATGTGTGTGGTGGCTCAGTCCGCTCTTTCTTTCTCTGGGAAAATCGCATTTTAAATTTGAAATGTCTTGAGATTTCTTTTCTTGCTGGAGTTTTTTTTTTTTTTTCTTTCTCCAGTTTTTCCCGCTGCCCTTGTTGCCAAGTTGGCTTGTCCTTTTTGCCATATTGACGTATGTTGCAAGTTCCGTATTTTTTTCGGATTTTACTCTTACCAAGGGAAGATTAATATAACATAAATTATACTTTATTTCTGTTAAAAAAAATTAAAAGTTTTTCAAAATAAAGGAAAGGATAACCTTAGAATCTGTAGGAATGTGTGAATTATGTTGATTCTTTAAATAAAGTTTTCTATTAAATTTCTATTTTTCGTTCTTGTGCTGCTTTATTTTTCTGATAACAATTAATTCTATTTAACATAAGTCAAATATTTGTTTTTTAAATATTTAATTATAGTAAATCATTTTGGATTATTCAATTTATTTTTGCCTTTTTTTATAGAACTGCAGAGCATTAAATAATCGGGTAAATTTTCCTTTAAGATTTCCCCAACTTCCCTTTTAGCAGTCAGTGGGCAAATATCGAAATTGATTTATATTGAAAAGGGTTCAGACTTTGTCGGGCCACTTCCTGAGGTCGAACACACAGAGCGGAAGTCAAATCAATTGCCGGCTTTGGGATTCTCCCATTTTTGCCCGGCGAAGGAACTGTCACGTTCCGCCATCGGCAGCCACATCCTCATCCAGTCGATGGCCACATGGATAATGCTGCCGCAATTTGTGGGAAACGAGTTTGCAACATTTAATGATGATTTCATGTAGGTGCCGCCAATAAACCCAATGCTAAATATTCCATTATTAATGTCGTCGCCCCGCTCAGTCGATTCCATAATTAGTTGGCGAGGCAACAGGTTGTTCGGGCAGGTTGACACATCCACCGCGGTTTGTTGGCCATTCATTTGGTCTGCTGGCCTGTTGGTCTCTTGGTCTGATGGCCAGTTAGTCATTTTCCAACTCGGACGATTGGCTAAACGCTTTATGGCACAAAGTACCGTTGACAAAGCGCGATTCCGAATGCGCCCTGCAGGCCAAAACGTTGCCAACTTTATGCAAAATGCAAATGCATTTCGGCTCCGCAACTCTGGAACTCCGCAACTCCGAACTCCTCTCACATCTGATGGATGGCAAATGGACGGCAACGCATCTGAAGATTGGATGGGTTAGTCGAGGGGAGAGGGGAGGTGCCACATGGCGGTGGGAAGTCTGGGGAATTGCATTGGGCTGGGCCTTCGAGAGTCACTGAACTGCGATTAGTCATGGCGATTTGCCTGTTTGCAAAGCTGGGGAATTCTGTGACCAAACTGCGATCGGTTATGACAGTCTACAATATGGTAATGACTTTGAATTTTATGATTAGTTATTAAATTTCGTAGTAACTTTTTGAACTTGTAGATACATTCTCTTAACTTAATTCTCCAACTTAGATGTGATGTGTTTATGAAGTTAAGTTTGTTTTATTTTAAAGGATTTATTTTTATCTGTTGTTGAAATGATTGGTTATGACAGTCTACAATTTGAATTTTCTGATTAGTTATTAAATTTCGTAGTAACTTTTTGAACTGGTAGATACATTCTCTCAACTTACTTCTCCATCTTAGATTTAATGTGTTTACGTAGTTAAGAATGTTTTATTTTGAATGAAGTTTTAGTTATCTGTTTTCAAAATGTTGCACATATATTATATAATATTCATTCCTTTATTAAATTAGTTAAATAAAATAATTAAAAAATTTTTTTTTATTAAATTATACATCATAATTAAGGTATTAGTTTTCATAATAATTAATTAATTTATATTGTACATACCTTTCTAAGTATTTCTCACAAATAGTACTCCTCAGATTGTTCTTCCAAGTTGCAAAATCATTTATATAATATTTCCTTACGAAGAATTTCAATTAATTTTCCGCCACCATTTCCTTAAAGACTTCTTTCGGTTCCATAATTTCACCATCACTGTGATTTCACTAATTGAATGCATGCCTGGCTCCGCGGTAGCCCTACTTTCAATGCCCATTGCAAATTGATACCTGCCGGACGTTAATGGACACTCTGCGCTGGTCGAGAAATGGCTGTTCATAATTCATAGGTGGCTGGGTGGTTCGTAGAGTGGGGTGGTTGGGTGGCTAACGCTCTAGTGCAATTATGCAGGGGAAAAAACAGAAATAAAACAGAAAAAAAAACAAGGAGAGAGCGAAGCAAACACCTTCAACAGCGCCGCCATAAAAGGCGAGACCCGAGTCGAGTGGGCATATTATTTTATTTTAATTGAAACATTTATAGCTCCGCGGGTATTTAGAGGTGGGGCAGAGACGAGGCCAAGTGCGAAAAAGAGAGACAATCGATTGAAGTGCCGATGTCGATGCCATTGATTTGCATCTGAAGGGAAGTACGGGGAGTTACATATCTGGTAAAGCCAAGAGAATTCTCCATGTTCCTCCGCTTGTCGCATGTCACATTGACAGACGCTCCTCCTCCGGTTTCCTCCTTTTTTTTTTCTCCTCCGCCCCGAAGATTGACAAACTACAACGCAGACGCGTCTGCATGTTTGTTTAATTTTTTACTTAATTAAATTTGAATTTGTAATTTGCGCTCAACTATTTGGTGAACGAATAAAAGCAAAAAAAAACGCAGACTAAATCTGCAGGCCACATGAGCAAAGTTGCTCGCTGTGGTTGCTGCTCTTCATGTTAGCATTGAAAATGATGTACAAGTTGTTGGCTGCGTTGGTGTGGCAAAGGAGGCCTGAAAAAAGTCAATGGAGACAAGGGTTAAGGGAGCAGGGGGTTAAGGGGTGGGCAAAGGACAGGAGAGCAGTTGTCTGCCCCGTCTGAACATTGCACTTTCAGTGGAGCAATGGAGCGAAAAAACCACGATCGCTGAATTTAAAGTTTTCTTACCAACAAAATACCCTACACATTTAGCTATAAATAACTACAATATTTTTTTAATTTAAAAAAAATGTTTTAAAATTAAAACTTGATTAACACAAATTCTGTTTTTCAATCTTAAAGATCTACATTTTGTTCAACAAAATCAGCCTTAATCATTAACTAATGTTTTAAAGAAGGCAATAACATTTTGAGAATCTTTCTTGATTGATTAAGCCTTTAAAAATATACTTTTAAACATAGGCAACAATCTTTATCCTTATCCAATAAAGCCACAAATGAATATACCCCTTATTACTAGCATTACCTCCTATATCCAAACGAGACGAGAGCCAGGGAAACACTCCCACCCAGAGTTGCTTGCACTTGGCAGAGCAGAAGATTTATCACATTGTTCCACAGATTGTCTGCAGATCTTTATATATGCACGATATGTATATATATATATGTACGTGGGACATGCACCCGCACCAACCACAAGCAGGGAAAATCGCCAAAGGAGAGATATTCAGTCCCGGGACATGTGTGAAAAGTGGCATCCCAGAAGAGCCTCAGTCTGTTGAACTTCAGAGACGAATTTCACAGGGAAAACTATTCGAAGAAACTGAATCTGCGTCTGCAATTTGCAATGTAATGAGCTTGATATGCATTCTCCAAAAAAATATCGCCCTAAACAGATGTAAGGGGCTTTGCCGAAGGGGGAGGATCTTCAGTCGGAGACAAGTATCATCCTCCCATCCGTTGGTCCCCAGTCCAGAAAAGAAAAGTGCTTACACTGGAAAGAAAGTTATCTTAATTGGTCATCAATGCAATCTTTGCTTCAAAAAATAGTAACAATGTTCCTCAGCCTTTAAAATTGATTTTATTAATCCATCAAATTTAATAGCCAATATTGCATGTTCAAAAATATATACTTTCTCAAATTAACTTTTATATGATTTTGATTTTATGGATTTATACAAATTTTTATTTATTATTTCATCAAAATATTAAAATAATTTTTGGATTGGGAAATTACATAATATAGTGAGTAGACTTACACATGATTTAAAATAAAATAATATGAAACGTACATAGTTAGAAAATAAATACAGATTTATCAGGACTTCATCCTTATTTCCTCTCTGTGCATCCATGTGGGGGAGTCTGCTGGGGAATATAGAGAATCCGGAGTCGTTGACTGACTTTGCCTTGTTGCATGTCAAATTGCATTAGATTGGGACAGTTCTGGGAAACATTCCCTCCTCCTTCTCACTAAAAATAGCCGGTGGAGAAATCATTTAGAGGCTGACTGTGACGAATTTTATGTTTCAATCAGGGAACAACAGAACGGAGTTGCGTCTCTCTGTCTTTCACTCCGTCGGTGGTCCAATCAAATATTTTAATAGGCCTGCCTCGCCAATCGAATCGATTCGGATTGTGTCGGATCAGAGTGGATCAGTCGCTGGCTGATGGCTTTCCCAGAAATAAAATTAATAATCGAAACCATTTGATTTCAATAATTCGAAAGTCTGTGTCTGCTTCGCTCGGTGGTCGCTCACCCACTGAGTCTTAAACCACCGAACCACTGGCCCACCAATCCCAGTTAATTACTTTTCACTGCACTTGACTTTGGTCACACGCTCAATTTGCCCCTCGGAAGCCGCTGCCCGTTGGCTTTTCTCACCAGGGAAATCTCCGAACCACCGCCCCTTGCCCTTTCTCCATTTCTCTCCGCAAGGCGGGAAACACGCAGAGATAACCTCGACTGGAGAAGTGAAAAGAGAGGGAGCAGAACTAAAAAGAGTTGAGAGCCCCGCCGCATGTTAATTTTCCGCATGCTAAACTTTTAGCACAGTAGCTGCTAGAGGTGGACATTCTCAAAATAACCTTTAAGGGTTAATATCTTAAAATTGAATCCAGTTTTTATATGATTTATAATATTATTTCAACGATTTTTAAAGAAATGTTCCAAAATGATTTTCAATAAACATAATGTAATTTAATTCACGTAATTTTAAATGGTGTAAGCTACACTTTGAAATACATTAGTTTTTTTATTCTTTAACCAACATTTATATATTGATTTTATATATTGATTTTCATATGAGAAACAAAAAGAAAATATTTTATGACATTTTTTAAACACGGGATTACAAGTTGTTACTAATAACACATGTTACAGACCATCTTAAAGTTAAGGAACAATTTAGGTTTAGTTTAATATTTATAAAAGTATAGCTCGTGTTACATATTTAATTAGAAGTTTCATTATAAAATGGATCAAAATATTTTAAGATATTTTCTTACCCCAATCTAATATAATTATAACACATAATAAAGCTCATCTTTAAGCTAACTCACGATCTCATCTCCAGTTGGACATAGTAAGTATCGTAGGCATCGCGGGTGCTGGGCTGTGAGATGTGGGATCTGGCATCTGAAATCTGGCATCTGGGTGTGGGCACTGGCAACTCCAGCTGCTGGACTCCACCAGATTCACCAGCTCCACTGGCAGCTCCATCTCCATTCGCAGCTCCACTGGCAGCTCCATCTCGGACATGCCTAAATCGCCGCTAAATTGTTATCTACGAGTGCAGCGTGTGCGCTGGCATTTCGGTTTGCCATTTGGCCATTTGGCCAGTTAACCATTTTACCATTCTACCATTTTGCCGGGCAAACGCATCCACAGCCGCTTTGGCATCTCTTCGTTGGTAATTAAAAACACATTCAATGTGCGGAAAATCACAGGCGGCGGACTCCGCTCGGCCAATTTCCATTTGCCAACCCCAGAGGCCGCCGCGGATGAGGCCATTAACTCTTGTTTGTTGCAGCGCCAATTTGACACATAATTCCATAACTCCATGCTCCATGGACCCGACCAGCACCTCCTCCTTCGCATCCCCCTGCCCCCGTCGAAGCTGATGCATTTATTTGCTTTTTGGCAGTGCAAACAATTTCGATTTATCGCCAGAACTCACGCGGAGCATGCGTAGCCTTTAACTGCGACTAGAACTCGGACATTGGCTCTTTTGGCCATGGTTAAGGTTGGAAAAAAAAAGAAAAAATATATAGATTTTGGGATGTGGATGGGGAGACCTTATAGAGCGCCTGTGTGGCCCGTTGCATTCGGGGAATATTGTGTGTGGGTCGTGCGGTTTTTGATCGTAATTGCATTTCATTACATGACTGGTTGCCTCAAGGTCGTGTCGGGCCAAACTGCACATACTTACCCTACACACAGAAAAAATAAATACAATATAGATTTAATGGATTATCTCAAGAGTTTTAGTGATAGACAGGTTTTGAACCCAGAAAATTATATGTTTTTGTACAAAATATATTGATTGATATTTATTCCTTAATCAATTCATTAATTTTATAATTTTTATTACACTTGATTTGTTGAGTTGACTATATTATTCTATTTCAGTACGTTTTTATAGCTCATTGTAATTTTTTCTTCTCACAGTTAAGTATTTTTTTATAGATAAACTCCATTCACCTTGGGTCTTAGTGTACACATATTCAAATAGTATGCTTATATACCGGACCATTATCAATTGCATATTTGTTTTATTGACTTCATTGTCTTTGCCGGAGGCGAGTGGACATTTGACAGCTTGAAATCGAATGGCAATCAAATCGAACGACAATCGCTGACAACCGGCAACATAACGATGCATATTTCTTATTATTCTGCAGCCCGAAGACTTTGAATTTGGAGCGAGGTTCTCCTCGCTTTCTTCTACAAGAACAGGCCTTGCATGACTTGCTCTGGAATTTCTGCAGATATTTGAACTCCGTCTACTCTCTCTATTTTCTCCTATAATTACCATTAACATTTCCTCATTTTTATGGATGTCAGGGATATACACAAACTTTGGCTGACAGCTTTTCGTGGCATGGCAGACTGTCTACAGCCGAAATGAAGTGTTTTACGACATATTTAAATTTAACTACCATTATGCACATTATCCACTTAGCGCAAATTGCCGCCCCCTGATATATTAGGCAGCCCCAGAAAAAAAACACAAAATAACAATAAAAAATTAAAAACAAACCCGAAAAGAAGTCAAGTGGAGTGCACAGACTGGGCGAAAAAAAAGAGCAGAATATGTGACAGCTCGTAAATAAAAAATTAATTTCTCTGCTCGTTTTTTCGGGACTTCTTTTTTTTTTTTGCAGCCAGCACGCGATGATGACGCGACGGGCGAAAACTCCGCCTTCTCCCTAGACTTCCTCATTTGGGTGTGTAATTATGTGGAGTAGACGGAAAAATTACCGAAAAATATTTGCAGTAAATGTTTTTTTTTCTTGTTGATATAATATAGAATGCATTGTTTGTCTAGGGAGACGGGGGATTTCAAGTAGGGGATAAGCCAAATATTTAGCGATGGGAACTGCCAACGTCCAAAGCAATTTGCTTGGGACCACACGGCGTATGTGTAATCTATGCAAAAGTGAAGGGGGGAGTGAATCAGTGGGAATAGCAAAAAATAGATATTGAGATGAGGGTTGCGGGGGGAATGGACACCTATTGCTAACTTCATTAGGCGCCAAATTAAGCGATAAAACTGTAAGAAATTCATTAAGCAAATTCTCATGACCAAACAAGGCAAACAACAAACGATAGACAGAAGCTGCTGAGCAGGGGATAAAGTGGGGGAAAGTGGAGAGGAAGGAGCAGCAGATGAAGAAGCCAAAGAAGCGGCCACAGATTAGGCCCTCCAAATTGGGGAAAGGCCAGGAAACCGATCCATGCAATACCCTAAATAACAATAAAAAATCTGTAGACTTTTCATGGAAAATATGAAAATCTATCATTAGTCTTAGGAATATTATATTGAAACATTAAATTTAATTATTGATCAGGTATCCGATCATTTATTTATATTTTATTTCGTTGCTTAAAAGTAACTCATTAATTTAAAGACTCAATTATATATACATATTTCACCTATAATAATATTAATTAAATTTTGAAAGATAATAAAGTTATAAAAGTGCTGTAATAAGTTTTCCTGACAAGCTAAACTTGTTTGTTATTGACTTGATTTTTTAAAGCAACTGATTTATTTTCTGAGCATGTACGAAATCTATTAATTAAAATTTATACGTCCAACGGTTAGCGGAAATTAAATTTTATTTTAAAATTTATTTTTCCAGTTTTTTCTCTCAGATTGCCCAGCTTCCCCATTTTTGTGGTTAGGGTATTGCAAAATGGAAAGGCATCAAGTCGAAAATTTGTTTTTGCCGAAAAAGAGTTGCGCAGGCGCAGATTCGGTTTGGCGAATGTTCAGTTCAGGTGGAAGAGGTAAGGGGTAAGGGGTATAGAGGTATAGGTAGATGTGGTTTGGCTGGCGGCGTGTGAACGCCGTCTTGGGTTTTTGTATGTAAACTACACGCATGTACAGACGTACTTTCGATAGCAATCTCCGCTGAGCCGAGGCTGCGGATCGGGGCATTTGGCGGGGCTTTTGGCTGGCTTTCTGCTCTGCGGCCGAGAGTCGGCTCTTTCATGGCAGTTGCCATTAATTAATTGAGCGCAAGCGCGAGCCGCTCACTCGCGATCATCATTGGGTGGATGTGGATACACAGGAAGAAAGTGTGACTAGATTGGCATATTTTACCTATCGGGAAAGCTCCTCACAGACCATATAATATTTAAAATATCTTAGCTGTATGTTCAACAAATAAAAACTAAATTTATTATGTTTAAATATAATATTATTTAATATTTTTGGGTGATTTGAAAACAATCTTTCTCTGTGTTTTCAAATTAACATATCAGTCAAAATGGACTTATTTACTTATTTTATAATATTTTATATTTTTTAAAATTACCCAATTCTTTAGGTGATTAGGATGACAGCTTATTATGTTGTTTATGTAAAATGTCAGTCAACATTGACTTATGTAAATAATTTTATTTTTCCATTAAAAATATAATTATTTAATTTTCTACATTCATGGGATTTTGGTAGTAAAAAAAATATTGACTTGCAAGTAAACACATTAATGTTTAAAAATGTGACGTGTAAATATGGAATATATGTTTTTTTGTTTTTTCCTGTGCAAATCTTATGGCTGCTGCAGATGAGATGAGGCTTCTGTCAGGCCTTCCTTTTGTTTGCATTGCCAATTGCAATCTGGCCGACAGAATCTTGGCCAGGGGCGTTCACCGTGAGCCGGGCGTCTCCCTCTCTAATGGCCGATATCCGAGCTAATCCATTTAATTATTATTTATATCAAGATTGCGCCGATGAGCTTGGTGAAATGGTCGACTACGACGACGCCGCCTTGTCTGTTCGGTTCTGGCGACCCAAGGGTGCCACTTCACTGCACTCCAGAGGTCTCCGGTCTCCGGACTTAAGTCTCGGGTCTCGGGTCTCAAAACTCGGATCTGGGATCTCGGTGAGCTGAAAAACCGCATTGAGAAATGCAATTAAAGTCATTTGCTGCGGCAATGGCGACATAAAATGCCTTCGCTGCGGCGTCGGCGTCGTCGTCGGCACTTTTTGCATGCCGCGCGGCCTTTTTTATACCCGCGCAGCAGCAGAACGAACAGGATGCCGACCAAGGCAGCAAAAACGGGGCTTTTGAGGTGAAAGGACGACAAAGGAGTTACCCTGGAATGGGTCAGCGGTGTAACTCCGTTTTACAGAGAGTCCAAATAAGTTTTGAAGGCTTTAAACGAGAACAACAGCAGTTACCGCTTACCTCTCATTAACCACCAAATTTATTCTTTAATATATTGGAAAATAAATCTTTGGTTACACCATGTTTGAATGTGTATTGAATTTATATTATTGGGTATATATAGGTTATATCTTTATACATTTATTCGTTTTGTATGGAATGGTGTGTAACTTGGAAACCAGTAAATAAACTTACCTTTTCAACATTTTAAATACAAAAGAGCCCATATTTTAAAAGAGATTTAGAAACTTATGATATATTGTGAATTGAACATATTTTTTATAGCACTATTTTTTACTTCTTCTTATTTCTCAATTGTTTTTAGGTAATTACTAGACTTTTATTTAAAATTTAATTATTATCAATACGTTGCATTATATGTTAATACTAACTAACATAAAAACTATTTTAAGAAAGATTTAATTTCTTTATGCTACATAAGCTTAACAACAGCCAAAGCATTTTTGAACTCATTGATCTTTAAATGGACTCCATTGCTAGCTCTTCTATTTCCTCCAGTCGAGTATGACCCAACCAAATTAATGGGTATGGCGGCAGTGGGTAAAAAATGCGACGGCAATCGCCGCCCGGTCGGTGGCTGTTAAAAACCTCCTACTTTTCCTGCATTTCCGCTCATAATGATCATGATGATTGCATTGCGTGGCTGATGGGATTTGAATGTAGCTCCTCCCGCTCGCTTGCTCCCCTTTCTTTCTCTCCGTGTAATTTGCCAGCATCGTGGGAGCGAACTTTTTCCTTTTGAACCCCACCACGAACTCCAAATCTCCTGGCCTGGGTGACCAAGTACTCCTAGCAGCTGCACCTGTTACCCGGGCCAGAACGGTCCCAGTCAGTGGACCATAATTTAAACCGCTGATGGCCAACAGTTGATAAGCGCGCGCTGAGACAACAGCTCGTAAACAGTAAACTTTTGTCTAATAAATTCAACTCTTGCACTTAGTAAATTTCCAAAGCTCGCATTATATATTTTTGAGCACTTCATCATCAAACGCTGGCTTGACTTGGCCTGGCTTTTTTATGCACAATTTACTTTGGCCAAAAGTCGCATAAATCTCGGCCCCAGAGTCTCCGGAAAGCTGGAGTTGTAGCTGCAAGCCAAAGTTTTGTAGCTTTGGCTGGAGCCGAAGGTAAATGCTACCCACAACCCGCACACACACACACACACAAAACACTTAAGTGCCATAAAAGAGATTTTTATTATGTCTTGTGGCAGCATCCAGAGCGGGATCCCAAAACGGGAGGCAATCTATTCCCCACTCCCTCGCAAAAGATTCGCCGGGATACCCTGAAGGAGTAAACATTAGCTTAGTGAAGGTTACCCCAAATAAACGGGGAATAAACTTACTTCTTGAGTACCCAATAAAATGCTCTATAACGATTTTTCAATGGGTTTGAACTTTAAAACATCATTCTTACTATTTAATGACTACAACCTGTTGAGTTGTATTAAATGGGTCAAAGAGAAAAGTTGAAATTTTGGAATCCTTCTTCCAAACTACAATATATTAAAATAAATTATAACGCTTTCGGGAAAATTAAGTCATTAAAATGCATTTTAAACACTAGTAATAAAATAATTTAAATGGTTTTTAGACCTGCTTGAATATGTGTTAAAAAATGTACAAAGTGAAAGTATGATTTTAGAAAAACCATGGCAAGGAAATGTAACTAAAGAACCTATATAAGGTAAGCATGTTAAGGGTAAGAAGAAAATATTTATAATACTCTTGTTTAAATATACATTTTTTTCTGCTTAAATATAGTTTATTGTATGTGTTATTTTTATAGTATATTATTAGTATGTACATATTCCTAATTCTAGTGTATTCGTTATTCTTTCTACTTTGCTGAAGATATGGCTGCTGTCTCGATGATTGGCTTGGGTTTCGTCTGTCCCCGGTCGCTTACTTGTTGCTCATCCACCTACAGTCTGCACTCAGTGGTCTCATCTCCAAGCCATGCCATCCCATCCAATCCCATCCCATCCATCTGGTGGCCCAGTCCCCTCGGCTCTAAGCCCCCTCCCCTCCCACATCCTCACTCCTCCGCCAATCTGTCTGCTGGCAGCTTATGCAAATTGCGGCATTGTGGGTGTCAGCTGGGGGCTCTCGCTCCCGAGTGATGTGGCTGATAGACTTGTTGGCATTGTTGACATTTCGTCAGCACTCCGAGTGGCTGAGTGAGTGGGTCTGCCCCATCTGACTGGCTCTTGGTACTTGCCACTCGGCACACTCGCCGGTTTTGGCATCGGAAATCGGAGCCCCCAATTGGTGGTCATCATCCTGGTCCTCTGCCACTTTAAGTTGTATGTCTTTCTGACCAGATTTGTGGTTTTCAGCCAGAGCAAGCGGATCACAGGAGGCACTTCTTTGGCTTCAACCACAGCTTCTGGGTTGAAAAATGTTGCAGCTTTAAGCCAGGACTCTGTGTTCTGGTTTTCCAGCTTTGTAATGGCTTTATACAATCTCACAAATTCTAGATGACCACAAAGTTTTATTTAAGGACTGCAAATACATACTGAATATTATTACTGAATATATTATAATGTAAAATTTACTTGCAAAACATAAGAAAGAGAAAAAGAGAAGTTTTTCTTCTGATGCGGAATTTGGTTAATATGTAGGATTTTATTTATATTTTTCAGTGTACTTTTCTTTAAAACTGTTTCTTTATTTTACAGCATTTTATTTATATTTGTATACAAAAAATGTGTTTACCTTATCCAAGAAACATACAAATATTACTTTACATTAATGAAATGTTTTTGATGGGTTCTCTTATACGTTTTATGTACTTTTCTAAGCTAAAGTTTTCTCACAATCTTTTATTGTTTCCTTGGCCAATAAACTTCAAAGTATGGAGATGAGTTTCAAGAGGTCAAATGCCATTAGATGCCAATAAAGGATACTTAATTGTGCCTTTGATATTCCCCGAAACGCACTGAAAGATCTCTCTATCCTTTATCCGTTATTGCGCAAATGGAAAACTCATTGCTGCTTTTTCATTAGAGTTCATTAGTTGCAATCAAGCTGGCCAAATGGACAAGAAACAATTATCACGGTAACGCCCAGAGCCAGCCGAAATGCACCGCCGAGAACGCAGAGACAACTGGCAGTGCCACTATACCATAGTCACAGTCTCCATCCGCTATATAGTACTCCACTCCAGTCCGACATCGACAATCTGTTGACCTTCGCCGTCTCCGACGCCCGCCCATAGACAACGTCCCAAAGACTGCCTCGCCGTCGTCTTTTGTGGCCAACAAAGTAACAAGCCTGGGTTTTGGCCTGTCTGCGGACACATGGTATGGCTAGCCGCAGTCTCCTGCTCCGCACTCCCTTCTCCCCACTCCCCTTATACCCCCCTCCCAAAAGCCAAGTGCCAAGTTCCAACTGCCAAGTGCCACCTGCCCCCGCCCCTGCTACCTGCTGCACCTTATCCACCTCCCACTTCTAGTACTCACTGCTCCGATCTGCACTGACCCATTAACTGGGTGACTATTTTAAATTGATCTATTAAAAAAAATATTAAAATAAAATATTAAAGGAGACTTATGCTTAACTTTAATTTTTCAAAAGGAATATCAAAATAATTTTTAAATGGAAATAGGTTAATTGGTTTTATTTTCAAGACTAAAACGTATAGAAAAGAAAACTGACAAGAGATTAGGTAAGTATTATTAATATATTTTATCTTGTTAATCAATCAAATATGCAATTAAAAAATATATATACTGCAGATAAAAATAAGGCATTATATAAAATGTTAGAAAAACGTAATAAGGCTTAGTAGATATAAAATTAATATTGCAACAAAGGGAACTGAAATTTGTACTTAGTAGATAAACGATAGACTAAGAAGACTAGGGAAATATTTAAATAAAAGTATATTTTTGTTATTCTTGTTCTTAAGTTTTATAATCAATTGATCATTAAACATGTTTTTTTTTCCGTGTAGAGTCTGCAGTCTTGGGGTCTGAAGTCTCCAGTCTCGATCTCTCTCAGCTGCGTCTGCGTTGCTTTCAATGGCGTTATTTATGTTTATTACCTCTAAGGTCGTTCGTTACTCGACAGTCTTAGCCTGGCCAACTTGTTGTTGGTTTTGCTGTTGTTGCTGTTGTTGTTGTTGTTGGTGTTGCTGCTGTCGCCGCTGTTGATACTATTTTGTACGCAGATATCAGTAAATTTAGATTTAAAGTGAATGCGCGCGTTGAGTGTCAAATGCGCCAAGTGTCAAAAGACAAGTTGTTGTTGCTGGCGGTGTTGGTGTTGCTGTTGGCATGTTGCTGTTGTTGCAGTTGTTGTTGTCGATGTTGCCGTTGTTATTGGCGTTGTTGCAGGACGTATTACAAGATCTTCGCGTTCGCGTCGAACTCCGAATCACAGACCCCTCCCCCACCTCCCCCTTGATTCGCATATATCTACAGGTATTTTATGGCCAACTTTTGCACCTGTTGCATTTCAGTGGTTTTGTTTTCGGTTTTTCGGTTTTCGGCCTTACAGTTATGCTCAAAAGCTGCTCCATATATGGCCCGGGCATAAATTTCCAATTGTTTTGGTGCCGCCCGCTTATGAAGACATTCAATTGAACACAAAAACGCATATTTTATTTACGACCCTCGCGAACAAAACAAATACAAAATGCAACAAGCGAACGCACTGAGATTTTTCGCTGATGCCGTTGTTGTGTGCTAATTTTATCACTTTGTGTGTCGCTCTGCCGTCACGACTTCTGACAGCACATAAATACTCATAATTTATTAATACGGTAAATGTTGCATGCAATCATTCCACCGGCGACAACCGACCAGGCTTAGAGTTGGGCGGCCGAAAGGCGCAAAGGGGCAGGATAATGGGAAACGGCCAAGGCAGCCGCAACAAGTGGCCAAAACGGAGCAAACTTCGGCTACTGGGAGAGCGGATCATGTTGGCTTATCGAGGGATTTCATATACCCTAAATGAAAGCAAAACTAGGTCTGTTCCTTTAAATTTAAAGTAGCCAGCCATAAGTCCAGATTTTAAGATAATAAGTAATTCAATAGTATTTTAAAAGTAAACATGCAGGTATGCAATATTTTCATTAATTCATTTTATTTAGTATTATTATTTATGTTAAAAAATATATATAAATATAGATACACCATTTATTGCTATATTAAATATTTTACTATAAAATGTCCTTCATAACAATGTTGATAATAATCTAAGTTACTAAAATACACTGATGACACTTAGTCAAACAACAAATGCCTTCTGCGCTTAAGTTAACTTTCATTAAAAGTTAAATATTTTAAGAACGTTTAATTTAATTTTTTTAATAAAAAAACTCTAAAGCAAGAGAAACAAGATTTAAAAACAAATATTTCGGCCTAAACATTCCATTTATAAACATTTTTTTTATAAATAAAATACTAAATTTCTTCCTTAAAAGTAAGGCTTCTTTAAGCAAGGGTATTTGAAAGACAAAGTTAATAACTTGAACTGTAGCAGAAAACACGCAGAAATAAAACTGCCAACCAGGAGCGTGGTGAGAGGGGAAGAAGGGGGAGGAGAGGGGAGGAAAGGGGCCCACTGACTGCATAAATAATAATTTCATCATTGTGCGGCTGAGATGATTTATTTGGCCTGGCCATAAAAGGATTTGCTTTCGATGGCCCAGAGCCCCTCACCTTTCATTCGCATCCCTTTCCTTTGAAGCGGAATTCATTTTTCATTCCGATTTCGATGGCGATTTCGAAAACTGATGCGATTGCTAATTCAATTTTTTGACTGCTCCGCCACTCTGAAACTACCTGACACTCACCGACAGTCTGTCACCGGCTTCCTTACCGAAATGAAAGAGACGTCTTTCGCGGAGAGATGGAGCAAAAAGCTTTGGCGAAATATTTATAGCAATAATTTATTGTAGTTTGGAATTTATTGTCTACGACACGTTTCGATTGTTCCTCCGTTTGTCTGCCAGTTAGAGCGGAGAAATTTCCAGGGGCGGTGGTTTGCCAAGGGGGTTGGGGGATCAAAAAGGGAGAATCGCTGCCAGGCACTTAGCGAGGAGGCGACTGCATCATTTGACACTTGCAAGATTTATAGTCGCTGCCGCAGCCAGCATTTCTAAGATGCCAAAGCCCAGGCAGCCCGCAAAACTAATGGAATCTTAATTTAGCAAAGCCAAAATAAAGCAGCAACAACAGCAATCGAAGCGAACGGCAGCAACATCGGCAAATTCCATTTCCATGGTTGTTCTTGGCACCCGCGAAAAAGCCAAAGCCAAAGCCAAAGAAAAAGTGCACTTGTAAATTGAATTAAAATGGTTGCGAGTGACAAAAGGGTTGCCGGTGTGTCAGCGACAAGTTGCAGGTGCCCCTCGTGCAACAGGCATTTCTCTGGGCCACAAAATTAACGCCGAATGCAACATAATTACAATATAAATGCGCTTCGTTAACCTGCTCCTTAAAAGGAGTAAAGCGAGGGGAAAGGAACCTCAAGAGTTCGAGGCCTCAATGTCACTGTCCAAGCGGATAATTGGCCACAGCGGCAGCAGCAACTTGCAGCAGCAGCAACTTGCAACTCGCAGGGGGAGCGATCTCCTCCAATTTGTGCGACTTCTGGCAGAACTACAAGAGCCACCCTCGTTGTCTTGCGGCTGCTGCTACTGCATTATGCATGCTGATTGAGCAACATTTTTGCGCAACCCACTGACAAAACAACGCGCCTATCGACAGACAATCAACAACAGCAGCAGCAGCAACAGCAACAGCAGCAGCAATACCAGCAACTGCAGCAGCAACCACAATCGACATCAACCACATCCTTTCCACCTCCGCGTCCGTTATGCGGAGCACTTCCTGTCCAAGCAATCTTTCATTCATGAAATTTGTTGCCGTTGTCATTGTTTGTGTTGCAAATCAAATGCCCGCCAGCAACATGGTCGCATAAATTGCTGCTGTTGCTGCCGTGACTGCTGTTGCTGTTGCTGCTGGGGAAACTGTTGCTCCACTTTGGCAGCAGCAAATCTCTGAGGCCGCGTTTTTTTTCGGCTCAGTTATTTTAACGAATTTATTTGCCGCAGCTTTTCATGGTCAGCGCAAACAATTTAATGTAATTTAAATGACGGGCCCAGAACACAGACAGAATCGGAGGATGGGGATGGGGATGAGGATGGGTACGAGGATGAGTACGAGGATGAGGATGAGGATGGGTATGGAGACAGGAACAGAGGACAGCAGGTGCAGTTTGGGATCGCCGCGTCTGTGGGAGTATGCAGTTCGTTCGCATTTTTCCCTGGCGGCTTCTTTGTGCAGCAGCAACAGCAACATCGACATTGACGACATCAGCGACAGGCGAATGTCGCTATCAAGTTCTGTCTGCTGCCCTCGGTTTTTTCTTTTTTTTTTCTGCTTTTTGGAACGACACATTTTAATGATGAGTCGAGTGGAGTCGCCGTGCCTTTCCCCTCCGAATTCAGACTCTGAACTTGCCTCGGACGAGGTTTCTGGCTCCTCGGCTGCTGCTGCAACAAGGGAAATGCTAATTTGTGTGTGTCGCTTTGGATGTTGTCCCAGGGTTTGGCTTTAAATACCTTGATGTACAAGGTAGCAGACTGAAAGAGACGAGCTCATTTGTGAAAGCCTTCCAAAAAATTTTAAAATTTACTTTGTTCTTGGAAAAACAAATTTTTAATTTTCCTCTTAGGAATTTGTCCTCTATCTATCTCTATCTCTGTTATTTATAATTTATAAATATTTTATAGTGTCTTATCCCATCAAAAGAAAATGGTTCGATTGTCAAACATTTGTGATCAGTTATAAAATGTTTACAATTAAATAGTTGGAATTAAACTTAGTTCCAAAAATTCGAGTTTTTGCAAGAACTGATTTATTTTATACATTCACTTCTTTTTAAAAAGAATTTTCTGGTTTGAATAGAACAACAAATATTGTAGGCATTTATTTTCAAGCTCTCTTTTTGGTCCTTTTTTCTTGAGCCTTTTCTTTTTTTATTGAGATGGTTTAAAATTTAATAATATTAATATTTTAATATATTTATGTAATTATACAATTTATTTTCATTATAGGGTATCCTTAGTTCTTCATTAATCAGTATTATTTTGCGGCATTTTCGTTTTGTTTCTCCTTTTCTGGCTTTAATCAGTCATTCAGTCGTTTGCTTAAATTGAGTCGCCGTCGTCGCCAGTCTTTGTATCTGTATCTTCTTACACTCTGCCCGCTTTCCAATCCCTCGCAACTGCCGGCCCAAATTAAAGAAGGTTTTGTTTGTCCCCGACTTTTGCGTGGGCTGCGCCTGGGAATCGATGCTGAGAACTGCGTGGGGATCGCTGTCGCATGCTTATTAATAACGCGCATTAGTCAGGTGGCTAAGCAGGCGCAAAAAAGGGTTAATTAGTTACTGATTTCGGGTGCTAATCAAGCGGGCCATAACGAATGGGAAATGGAAAAGCTCCAGTTCCCAGCGCCCGAGGCGTTGCTCCAACCATTCGAGATTGTCACTAAATTATGCACAATCAATGCATCACCAATTGATGGTTTTTTCAGCTGGCTTTCTGGGTAGAAAGGGTGACAATTGATTTCAATTTGCAATCGAATTGAAATGAAATCAGTGACAAAACAAACCCCGATGATGGCGACAACTTACACCCGCATCTGGAAATGGGGGAGGGCAATTTGTGGCCAGTTGGTTTAATTGATGTTGCTGCTGTGCCGCGATGTTGTTGCTGCCAGTTTGCGAAGGGGGTGACGATGCCCAGTTAGAATTGTGGCTATCCATTTATTTCACTTTGAAAAAGAAACAAAAAAAAACCTTTGATTGCTGGCGTGCTGGCGGGTGTTGCAGTTGTACCAGGGTGTTGCTGCTGTCCCGACTGTTGCTGTTGCTGCTGGTGTTGTCGCATTGCCTTTGGGAAACAATAAAATAAAGTGGCAAACAAACTTGGCAGCCCACTAACAGCAACAACAACGTGCGACACACAACAGCAACATCAGCCATGGTTGTTGCTGCTGGGTGAGAAATTTTTTCTCGCTTTTATTTCTTTCTCTTTTCGGTTTCAATTGACTCATGCGACAATTGTGTCAATTTGTCAGGCATTGATTTCGATATTGATATTGGAGGCGGACCGGCAATCATTAGAGTTTATGATGCGGGTGAGCCGCCTCCACCCCCTTTCACCCCTTTCCCATCACCATCCATACCCGACCATGCTCAATTTCCATTTTACGCGTTCGCTGTGCAATTAAGTGATTTATCATTGAAGTCTCCCTCTGATGTTGCTGCTGTTGGGTTGTTGCTGGTGTTGCTGCTGGCTCAGCCAACTTAATTTTAGCGGCAATCAAGCAATAACAAGCTGCAACATGCCGTGTTGCACGATTGCCTTTGACTCCGCTGTAACATCGGCAACAACAACAACATCAACGCAGCAACTGATATCGATAGCTTTTGCCTCGACTTTTGCCTGATTGCATCTGTTGCAGCAACAACAAAAATTACAACCAGCAACAACGCGGCTGCTGCATAAGTTAAATTGAATTTGAGCGAGAGAGAGAAAAGAAAAAAAGAGTTTTCGACTGGTTGGCTCACCTGATCGCCCCCCTCTTTTTTTTTTTTTTGCAGTTTCGGTTTCAAGTACGTGCTGCAATCAGCAACACCTACAAAACGCAAGTGGAGCCAAGGAGGCAAGGAAAGCCCAATGATATCGCTGGCTGCCCATCAATGGCTGCAACCACCCACTGAACTCCCCCCCCTTTGAGCACATGCATTAAATAATTTTACACTTTGTTTGCCATCGTTGGCCGGAGAAAAATGCAAAAATCGCGCGATAATCGGCAAACGTTTGGCAGTTAACGAGACTCAAACTCGATGGCTACGTGGATGCGGTTACAGACTGCAGATAAAAACAGGTGGGAGCGGGTGGATTACACAGCAAGAAAAATGTACAAAAATTATCAAGGATTTTTAAGATCATTTACTAACAACAACATAAAATAAAATGGTTTACCAAGTTGTTAAAAATAAAGATAAAATATGTGTACATTTGGTAAATATTTATAATCGGGTTTTAATAAATCTAAGACATTTTTTGAATAATAGTTTTGACCTTGTAGAACTTAAATATGTAACAAATATTTTAAAATTAACTATTTAAAATTTACTATTGTAAATAGCATATGCATTTGCAGAGTATACAATTTGATAGTATTATAACAAAAAAAATGACAAAATAAATGGAAAATATTTGATTGACATTGTTAAAAGTTTAAGGATATTTTTGATGCAACAAAATTTGGATTTAAACTCAACTCTTCCTTCTGAATATTTTATACCTTAAACGCAAGGATATTTGCCACATATTGAATCCTATCTATATAAATCAGCATCCATTTTTTGTGTGCTTTTTCATCTTTTGCGGCACGAGCAACAAATTGCCCATTTTGCAGGCCGTGTACGTGCGGCAATTTCCGAATGACATTTTCATTAGCAATTCGTTTCGAAAATTGCAGCGAAAAAGAGTTTCGCCAACTCAACTGACTGAGAAATGTGTCAAATTGGGGATGGTGCAATGTCTTTGAGAAATTATCCTGGGTGATTTATAAACTCTAAGATGAAAAAGAATAACATATTCTTAAGAGCTGACCCACCTTATCATACTCCTCTGTGATTTTCTCATTTTACCCATTTAAACTGCTGCCTCCATTCAACTTTTGGCAGAGTTTTTCTTTTCACCAGCACGCTGCAGAATTTAATTAAAAATATTTATCTAAAAACATTTTGGGTGGAGCATGTGTGTCTCTTGTTTACTTTCGCTTAGCCAGCACAAATGTTCAAATTAGCAGCAACAACGACTACAACAACCACTAATAATAAAAAGTCTAGCAAATGAAATGACAAACAAAAACGAGAGGGCCAAAATGAGAGCACGCTTTTTTGGCTTTTTACGTTTGTTTGCTTTGCTCGGCTGGCTTTTTGTTTTCTGTTTTGTTATATTTTTTTCAGCTTTTGTTTTTTCTTTTTTTTTGAGTTGCTGGTGCAGCTGTTGCAAAATCTTTGCCGCTGCTGTGGCAGCCATTTTCCTCTGGCCTGGCCACTTAGGTGAGCGGCAACAAAAGACATCGCGAAATTAATTTTATGCACAGCAGCAACATCAACAGCAGCGGCAGCAACACAAAAATTGTCATCCGAAATGGCAGGAAAAACTTTGCGCCAACAACGTGACATGGAAAATGTTTTTCACCCGTCTTTAGAGGGTTAAGCGGGGGGTGCATTTCCCCCGCCATAGTTGGGGGTTGGGTCCACCCCTTTCTTTTTTTTGGCCACGGGGTGGGGTGCCGTTTTCCACAAATTAGCCTACGTTTTTTTATAGTTGCCGCCGACGACTGACGCTAATTAGCACGCGCCGCCAACTCAGCAGCTCACCACTACACAGGGAGAAAAACATAGTAATATCAGCTCTATATTTTCCCTTAATATATTTATCAACTAAACTCTTACCAAAACCTAAATATAATATTTGTATGAAAACCCTCTAAACAGAGATATACTTGTATTACAATTTTGATTTACGTTCGTAGCCAATACACAGTCTTTTTTTCTAAAATATCCTTTTATAAATCAGATGTTTTAGATACAAATTTTGTTAAAATTTATGTACAAATTTATTCTACAAATTTATTATTAATTAAATTAAATTAAAAGCCATTTGTATTTGTATACATCGATTTAATAAAAAGTTTAGATACTAACATAGAATGCCACCACAACAATATGATTTCTGTTTGCTAATAATCATTAAAAATGGTTGATATTGCAAATATCTAGAACACAAGTGTAAGCCATTTTTAAAAGGAAGAAATCACAAATTGATTATGCATTTTTGTGATTTTTTTTCGCCTGCAGCAAGATCAGAGCCACCATCAAATGGCTGCACCACCGCATCGCATTGGCGGTACACTTATTATATCATTTTTGTTCTTGGCAAAAATCAGAGGGAATGCAGACAACATTTTGCGGTTTTGTCACAGTAATTGGACATATTAATCTCTGTTCACCTAAACTTTTCGGTAAGGGATAAGGGCAGGGGACTGGGGGTTGGATGCTTGTTCTCAGCCTGTTGCCAAGAATTGAAGGCGGCGATGGCGAGACGGAAAACGTTTGGTTATGCCCAAGGGGAATTTATCGGTCTGAGAGATATATCATTTATTTTGCGTATGTGCCCGCCTTTGTAAGAATCTATAATAGACTATTTGTGACAGAAACAATTAAAAGTTTGCTATGGCAATGTTTATACATATAGCAAAAGAGAAAAATAAATTGATATACATTTAAAACTTTTCGTTTAACCCTTTCAATTTATAGTTGTACGACTTATGTCTTCGCAATTCGTTATAAAATCTTTTCTTAGATTGGTTCTTATGACCAAATTTAAAATTGGGATTTTTGATTAAAGTGTTAATGTCAGTCCTTACAATAAATATTTTAATTTAGATTTAATATAAATTAATAGTTACTCCGATACGAATTATAAATAATAAAATTTATATAAAATAAGAACGATTTTTATGTAGTATAGCAAAATATTTTTAATAGTCTTCTCCATGAGAATAGTCTCAAAACAAGAAGAATTTAATTTATTTTATTATACTATCAAAGGGCTTCCTGTTGGCAAAACCCACTCCAGGTAGAACCTCTCCCGCCATCTACGCTCTAATGTTTTCCCACGCCTCAGACTGAAGTCTGGAGTAATTAGCCGAGGAGACAGCGCCAGCCTAACGATGTCACTTTATCAACGGATTTTCGTATTTCTTTTCTACTGATCTCACTGTCTTTGCGGGGACTCCAGCTTCGACTTCCCCCGAACAAACCCCCCCTCCTCTACGATCTTCAACTGCAACTTCTGCAAGTTGTACCGCTAATATGGAATACGCCTACTCCCAGAGACCGCGACTCCAAGTCGGACTGAAGGCCAGAAGAAACTTCAGTGGAAGATAAAGCCCGAAGAGGCAGTGCGTCTTCACCTTTCCGGCCCCCTCTCCACCCTCCTCACATATCTGCCCCTCGCCACACAAAGCGGAGCACTTTGCATTAGCGACATAATTTATCTCGCCAACGAGAAGTCAAATGAGGCGGAGGATCCGGGGGAGGATTGCGGGTTGGAATGGGGAATTCTCTCCATGAGGAGGGGGTGTTTTCAGCTGGAGGATGACCACGCAGACGCAGCGGTTCCTGCGACTTCCATCGCCAATTGCACCTGCAGCCTTGCCTCGTCATCTTGCCGCTGTCGTTGTCGATGTTGCTGCGGTGCTGTTGCTGTTGCTGCTGCGGTGTTGCTGCTGCTGCTGCTGCTGTTGTCGTCTTCATCGTCGCCTTGGACTTCCAAAAGCCGGCTTCTTCTTACCCACTCTGCATCTGTCTCGCGGTCTCTTTCACTCGCCTCCGAGACCCATGTGTCCGTCTCTTTTTGTCTCTTTTTTTGGGGCGCAACAAGTGCAATTATTAAAAATTCCGGAATTCGCAGTTGGCGGGAAAATTTGCACTGAGAGAAAATTAAAACTTGAAAAGAAAAATAAAAACTATAATACATCTAATTAAGAAAACATTATTTTGTAGAATTTTATGATTGGATTAAATAAAAAAACCAAACTAACTTATTATTAGATTTTAAAATGCAATATAATGTGTTTTAAAGAACAATTTAGATTTATTTAATTTAAAAACAATTAAGAGAAAACTGTATGTAAGTAAAAACAACTTACATCATACACGAAATGAAATGCTATTGTTCAAGGTATAATAAACTTTGGAATTTAGAAACGATGGGACCGAAAGAATCCTATAATGTATTTACAAAATTAATAATTTATAATAAGCCTTAAAACACACATTTTTTAAATAATTATCTAATGGTGGTATTAAAGGCTTTGCTGATATGTAATTATTGAAATTTGAATGTTACTGAAATAAGCTTAAAACTTATTGATGAAGATAGATTCATTTTCTTTGAACTTCTATATTTTTTTGAAGTATTTTTTTCAGTGCATTGTGGTCTGCCTTGAGGTCTGCGTATGCGTTGCCGCTGCGTTGCGTGGGGAGCTGTTTCCAGTTGGCGATCCTCCTGCCGCCAATGCATCTGCCTTCGACATGTGCCCCTCCTCGGGCTGCGGCTCCCACTTGTGCGATTCGGTTCGGCTTGGAGGAGCAAGTGCAACTGGAACTCCTCGCCTTGGGTTGGGTTTGGGTTCGGGTTCGGGTTCGGGCGGAGCTGCGATGAGCTGAGCTGGGCTGGTTCGGCCTTCCTTACGCATCAAGTGCGTTGGTTTTCGCATTAATTATGCCGCAAGAATGAGGCAGCAGCGGCGGCGATCGAAACCAGAAATTGATGTGGCAGCTACTTCTGCGGCAGCCTCCTCCCCCTTTGCAACCTCTTCATTCGCAGAGGCCCACGAGCATTTAATAACATTGCCACAAATCAATATATCATTTGGCGGACTCGGTTTACTTTCTTCGACTGCTCCTCCTTCTCCTGGTCTTCCCACACTTTGGCTTCTCCACTCCACTCGACTCGAAAAGAAAATCAATTAAAATATCTTTCTCCAGCGCGCAAATAAATTTGCCATAAAAATTCCACTAAATCATTGACAACTTTGTCGCTCCTCTTGCCCATTTCAACTCCATTCTGTTCCCGGTTTCTCCCGAGGAATTAGCATTAACATAGCAACAAAGACGGGAATTGTCAGTGGAGATTGATGGCGCTGGAGTCCCGTTAGAGAAGTAGCTGGGAAATCTGTCCTGGGTCATATTACTTCCTGCAAAAACTGAAGAAAGTCGGCTTTATTGCCCCTTAGGAAATTAAACAACAAAACCTTAAAAATTACGTAGCGTTTTAAAATTTTCGTTTAAAAATGGGATTTGTTAAGTTTCAATAACAATTCGGTTGTTGAATTAAACAGTAACTTTTATAAAAACATTAAAAGACAGACAGAAATTACCATTAGATTAAAAATATAAAAAAGGGAATAAAATAAATGCAAAGATACATAAAATCTACGCAGTTTAAATATTTAAGTGTAAGCAAAAAAAAAAACGCATTTGGTCAGAAAAATGCAATTAAGTAAATCAAATCAATTAATATTTTTTTTTTGCTACAAATAACCGTGTTCATTATTCTTTAAACGTAATAAAAATGCCAACATTGTGTGTCTTAGAACATTTATATCGGTTGTAACTTATCATAAATCTTGAAAACTACTTTTAGTCCACAACTACAGGTTATGAGTAATTAAACCGTAATTACTTTCTTTGTGCGATAAGGCTTGATTAACCCGAAGGTATTCTTGGCTCTTGGCTAATTGATTCAACAGCCAAATGTGATAAATGCCAGCCTCTATGAATTAATTGCCATGGCAAAGCTGCAGTTGCTGCTGTTGCTGTTGCTGTTGCTGTTGCAGCCTTTCATGTTGCTGGTGCTGACTATCGGCAACGCCCAGACAGCTCGAAAGCGACAAGCGTAACAACAACTGCCCACGGGCCAGACCAAGTTCAAGACCAACCAGCAAAAAGACAGAAAAAAAATTTATAAAAAAAGCTAAATAAAATCATAATCAGAAGGAGGAGAGCTGCAACTTGTCTAGTGGCCCACAGGCCGCTGTCCCATTCTGACATGCTGTTGACACACACAGCCCAAGTCGGCTGCCAACTGCCGGACATCCCACATATCTTGGCCAGACTCTTGGCCATATATTTGTCTGACTTATGGGGCATAGCTCCGCTCCTCCACACTTTCAACCGCTCTCCTCCTTTCGGGACAATCAAATCGCAATCACCCACAACATTAAAGCGAATGCAGGGATACGAGATGAAATGAAATCCTTGCCGCTCGCATTAACAGCTCATTGGCACTACTGTAGGGGGTCCACTGTGCCTTTATCCTCCTGCAAATTGGCGCCGCCAACGCTTAACCCTTTCCCTTTCTACTCCCCCCGGGGCATATTCTCCTTTTCCCTTTCTTTCCCTCGAAATAAGTTATAAATTTTGCAACCGTTGATGGCGCATATTATGATATCATTTTACAACTTGTGCAGCCAGGCTCCAAAGGGACTGACTTTCTAGGGATGAGTTAGTCCCGTCCTTAATTTAAAGGTATATTAAATTTATTATTTATTTTAAATTTTGTTCTGAAAAGTAGATGGAAGAACTGTGCTCTTATTTCTTTAAATATTTAAGTAATTTAGATTCTATGGTCAATGCGCAGAATAATTCTATGCATTAGAATATTTCGATGGTCGAATTCATAATACATTTTATGAAGTCTACGACCTAATGTCTAAAAACTATGTTTAAATTAAGGAAAAAACAATCAATTATTTTAGCTTTACTTAACAAGTATAGAAATTTGATTATCGATGAAGGACACCAAATACATTTAAGTAACTTTAAAAAAGTTTACAAATATACTTTTAATATGTCTTGTTTAAATTCAAATTTATATTGCAATACCATTTAAGCAAAGGAGCATTTTTTTTATTATATACAATATTATCACTGCATAGTTCCAAAAATTAATAATAATATCATTGTAAAAAGGTAATGGTAATAAAAACTCATGTCACTATTCTTATTATATATTATTAGATTATTATTTTTTGATTCTTTTTTATAAAATGCTTAAGTGTAGCTTTTATTATTATTTTCACTCTACAGTTTGCCATCTCTAAAAAGCCTTATGCAAATATCTCTGCTGCTGTTGCTGCTGCTGCTGTGGCTCTGATGTTGTTGTCGTGCCTGCAAATTAATGTTGCTGCTGAGTTTAAGCGTCTCCACCAGTCTGTCTTCCCCCCTCGCCCCTCAGTTTGGGGTCTCAGCTGCTGTTCTTGTGACTTCGCCTCTTGTCATTGTGCGCTTGACCTTCCCCCACTTTAAGAATTATTGTTATTATATGCGCTACAGCGATAAAAATCGCAGATGTCCAGCTGCCCCTCCCCTCTCCATTCCTCCTCCGCTGGAGACAACCCATGAAATACGGCCGGGGCACCCAGAGAATCCCGGGGAAACGATGTGCCACACATGCATCTGCAAATATGCATCTCACTTTCTGTCCCTGTTTCTCCGTCGCTGTATTAAAAATAATTATAATTGCTCCCACGATTTTCTGTTCCAAGAATGTTGCTGCTGTTGCTGCTGTTGTTGCTGCTGTTGCTGTTGCTGTTGACCACAGGAGCGATGCAATTGTTGCTGTTGGCCATGTTGCTCCTGATGCTGCACATGTTGAGGCCATTCCATTTTAACGCATATTAATTTCAGGATTTTTATACTCTGTTATTTTTATTGTGACATTTGATTAATTGACGACATTTAATTACAGCGAACCCGGCTCTTTTCCCTCTGTGTTTTTCGCCTTCGTTCCCTGCTTATCGCAACTCATTTATCGCTGGAAAAATTATGACGCTGCTGATTGCCAAGGCCTTTATCTGATCTGCATTTCCCTCCTCTTATTTTTCTGGTTTTTTTTTCGTTGGCCCTTTCGTGTGGGTGAGTTTAAAATAAAACTCTTTATGGGCGGCAGCCAAATTGATGAGTCATTTGTAGCTGCTGCTGATGTGGCTGCAACAAGTGCACAAATTGCCGCGAATCGATGATTAAATATTACAAGACAATAAATGCTTTATCTTCATAGCGGGTGCTAAGCAAATTGCCAGCTGACAAAAAGGACATTATGAGCCAGACAAGACCACACACTGTCTTTGGGGGAACAGGGCGTATACGCAATGTGATTGCACTTAGCAAAAAAAACCCAATAACTTTACTAATTCATATTTTTCAGAAAATATTTTATTGAAGCTTGGAACGTGATGAAATTTTATAGCATAAAGAACATACTTAAATAAAATAACTGAATAACATTTTTTGTATCATCCTTGGTATTTCATTTTATTTTATTTTTAAGACACTATTTATTAAAAAAAAACTAATTTGGTTAAATAATTTTTTTACACAAGCCGCAAAGTAAGTAAATTGAAATAAATTTCACCCTCAAGTTAATGATCTTTATTTTTAAGTGACAATATTATTAAATTACACATGATGTGCTACATTTTTTTCCTAAGTGTGGGTGTTTATCCATTAGAAGGCAAGATAAATGAGGCCAAGGAGCTGCTAAAATCCCAAGAAATGTAAGTTCTCAATGAAGCAGCCACGGCAACCTCTTCGACAATTTTAATGGCCTCGCAACGCATTTATTTTGCAGTCACATTAAGATAATGTGCCGCTTGTAAGGAGCCTTTAAGACCTCCTCATCATCAAATGCATCGCCGATCAGCTGCCATTGATAAACGACAACAACCAAATGGGCAACATGTTGCTGCCACAGCAGCAGCACCACCAAAAGCAGCGACTGACAGCCAAAAAAAATGGATTGTGGCCTGGAGCCCGCGGACCTGTAACGTCCACGCGTTCTAGAACATATCACATGATAATCTTCATGCATCACTCCAACGTCAGCAACATGTTGCTGCTGCTGCTGCTGCTGCTGTTGCTGTTGCTGTTGCACCGGAAGCATTTTATTGCCCGTTCGCGATTCGCCTGCGCTGATTATTCGCGGGCAATCGTAAATCCCGCTTTTGTGGGGGGCACGCGCGATCTTGCAACAGTTGCTGCAACATTGGGAGCAGGTGAACGTTTTCTTTTTTTTTTCTCTTTTTAGGTAGCTGCAAGTCAAGGAGGTGCGAAATGGCAAAACGCCCGCTGGCATTGAATTACCAGACAAAGTGTGGCCAGCCCCGAACATTAGATGATGTTGCCACGGATCGCGCAGGTCAACAGCAGCAGCAACAGCAGCAGCAGCAGCAACAGCACGGCAGCAACACCAAGAGCACGGCAGCAATCCGAACGTGTTGCTGATACAATTTGCTTGATAGGCGCACATTTTTACGCTTCAGCGCGGCTCAGCTCGTGCTATCTGTGCGAAATCTAATACATTTTGTTATAGCCACAGCTCCGATTCGGAAAAAAGGGGGAAAGGAGCTGGAAAAAATCCAAACAAAGGAGCTCAAATCAGCTTGCTGAAACAGAAGCACCGCATTGCAGGGCCAAAGTCGCGTACGTGGTTAGCAAATTTATACGGCCAACAAAATGGGGAAACGGGTGGAAAACCAGGAAGAAGCTAAACTACATAAAGTTGCAGGAGGAAAACGGAATTTTCCAGAACCTCGCCGCAACTGGCGCCAAGTGTGTTTTTTGGTTAACCCTCTTGCTCTGCCAACATCTCATAAATTGCATAATTTTGACTGACTTTTGTTGGCATTGCAGTTTTCTTGGCCCGGTCGTAGGTGCCTTCGTTTAGATTTTCCCGTCTTCTTGGCAGTTTCGCAGAGGAAGCTAAATGGAAACAGAGCCAGCCAAAAGCCCAGCCAGATTTGTACAATATATTTCGCTTTGGAGACATATGTGCTGCCTTTAAAGATGAACAAATGAAATAACTTATGCAATTTTGCTAACAAGAGATTTAAGAATCAACTTAAAACTTTAAGAAAGACAAAAAATAAGTTGTTTATTATTAGCTTAAGGCAATGAAAATCAATTTATTTGTTAGCCATTTAGAAATAAAATTGTTAATTGCCATTTGTTCTACATATAATAAATATATTTAATTGATCAACAAATTTATTGATTTTTGTCCAAGGTGAAACATTTAACACAAGCATTATTATAGCAATATGTGTAATAAATTGCAACCAATGGAAAAGCTACTGCCACACAGCACAACATTTATTATTTAACACCTTGTGGAGTGAGAATAAAATTAACTCTAATCTAAGCGAGAGTCGCAGAAGTTAATTTTATGGCAACTAAGATCCTCAGGCTAGCATCCTAAACTCGAAATTACACCTGTTCTTGATTACACATTTAATTGAAGCTTTGGGTATAATTAAATGCCAACCTCTAAATCATTGCAAATGGCTTCGCACCTGACTGGAAGTTACGACTGATTTGAACACATCGCCATTATTTTTATTTGCCAAAGATTGGCGAACATTTCCGCTCATCTCGCCCATTCACTGGCATTATTTTCCCAGGCCTCGGTGGCAGACACTTCCTGAACAAACACAGAGAACACTGAGAACATTGGCCGTTTGGAAAATCGCCAGTGACAGTTTTATGGGTTTTCAAACTGTTTTATGACACGCCAGCGCCAGGCGCGCGAAACTTGCCCATAATGAGCGACTGGGACAAGTCGTTTCTGCTGCCTGGCCATTGCTCATACGCCATGTGGAACGCGCCAATCAGACACTTGTCCGCCCACGCTCGCCATCAGCATCTGGCCGTCTGTCTGCTATTTAGTTTTGCAAGAATAATGCGCCCAAAATTGAAATGAAAATGATAAATGTGCTACAGATACAACAGGCAGCCGCAGTCGCATACTCAGACTCAGACTCAAACTTAAACTCAAACTCAGATTCGAGTGAGGCACGCACAGAGTCCGCGATCTCCAGCCCCATTGCGCAGGCGTTTTTGACAGTTTTTTAATAATATCAGCAGTGGAGTGGAGTGAGCCCCCTTTTCCTGCGGACTCCACCAGATCAGCCTACCTTTTCTGCCCCGTATCACACATATTCAGCGATGGTTGTGCAGAGAAAGAAACCTTTATAGTTACAAAAAATATTACTTTTTATTAATACTAAAAGGATTCATTTATTTTTCTTGCATTTTTATTTTTAGGTCATACACAGTGTACAATTACAATTAACTTAAATCATGTAATAGGTCTCCAATGCAAAAAAACACACAAAATATGTACATTAGATCAAAACGAGACTTTTGATAAAGGTTTTATAGAAATAAATGTTTCGAAATCGATTAAATTTTAAGTAATATATAAATATGTAAAATAAATCCTACATAGAAAATTGGATAGGACAGGTTTGGACAAGTTATGATTAAGTTATAATTAAGTTATGCTTTGTTAAAAAGGCGATATTTAAAATTATGTAAAATCTTGAGCGCATATCGGAACAAAAACAAAGTATATCGAAATGGTAAATATATTTTATTCATTGCTTTTCACATTTGGGTATTTTAAATAATAAACGTTTGTAGAATTTTGTTAAGCATTAAGCTTCTCCCTATTTTCTAACCCAACATTTTCCTCTGTGTGGCACTTTTCTCACTCTGCCTGTGCTTTTTATTTAATTTTTATTTGTATCTCATTTTGGCATAAATGGCTGCAGACACGGGCGGAGCAATGCAATCCGCCTCAACTTCTGCCCCTTTTCCCTGCGTATTGCATGCCGCACGACATTTTTCGCTTGGCGGTGCGATAATGAAATTTTCTGACACTTTAACCAACACTTTTCGGTGCCAGTCGGAGCTCCATGGCTCCCAGCACTACGGACCAGCTCCATCCAAAGCCAGCAGGCGGAGCTGACAGGTGGGCAGTGGCCCGACTTCCAGCGGTTGATAAGTCAGAAAAGTTGTTTCCTCATTATGTTGATAAACGCCCAGCACAAAAAAAAAGGAATGTCACCCAGCGAAATGAGCCTGGTTCAACCGAAATGAAGTGACCTGCTGCCATCTGCAAATTGATTCGTAGCTTATGCACTAAATATGACATATTTTGGATGAGGAAATTCGGGTGACTCATGATCCTTGGGATTTAAGATGATTATTTGAGGAAAAACATAAATGGTTCTGTTTGCATGCGATCTAAATTGACAGAATTAGAGTTCAAAACATAAAAGAATTTGTTAAGTGCTATTTATGATTTTTAATATTTTTTGTTTAGTAAATAAATAAATATTAAATAAATATTACCCTTATTTATGTGTTCAAAGAAATTTGTAAAAATCCCTTTTGTATATGTTTTCTTTAGTAATACTTTTAATACAATATTTTAAGGCATTACAAAAATATACCGAAAATATATCCAAGATGGCAGCAATGATAAAAGCAATTTCCTGACCTCTTTGAAAATAAATTTCATTGCAAAAAATCCTCAAGGACCTTAAGCTGAGCTACCGTTTCAGTACTCCAATTCCAATTGCAATTCAGAATCCGATTTCAGGTTGCGGTTACGTGCTTTATTACTTATGAGGTGGTTTCCTCCACCGCCAAGCCTTTTGTGTAATGACATGTAATTAAGCGTTTATTTACAGACAGCTTCGGTTTGTTAAAAAGGGGGCGTGGCACCGCTGGGATGGGCGTAGCGTGGTGTGGTGGCAATTTAAGCAGGCATTTAACAGACGCAGAGTGGCCAAAAATTGACAGCTTAAAAGCGCCTGACCAGATTGCGAAAAAAAAGACATTGCAAATGAGTTCACAAAATGGACGGGTCATAACTTAAGCCTGAGGACTTTTAAGGATATGCACTTCAATTTATAGAAATTTAACAATTCTTTTTTGAAGACTTTTGCTTTCTTTGAATAAAACTCCTATAAAAGTTCAACTATGGTTTCATAAAAATCTATTAATAATAATAATAATTTATAACTTCTAAAGTATCAGAGCTGAAGCATGAAGTATATTTTGTTGTTCTGGCAAAGATCGGTTAGCAAAACTATAAATTAACAAATTTTGAACCTTACATTTATTTCAAAATGGAGGTTTATTTTAAGCTCTTAAAAAGAAAAACAAAATAATCGACGAATTTTCCTCAAAATTTAACACGGAAGGTAAAAACTTTGTATGTAATATGATTAACCCAAAAAGCATTTGCTTAAGTATTTAATTGAGCATAAAATTAAAACTCAATTTCGGAATTTTTATGACAGCTTTCGTTTTGCAATTAATCGATACTTATTTTTAATCTGAGTATTAAACCCTGTTCGATGCGATCTGTGGCAGAGTTAAGACAAATTCTAGTGGCCGGGCGTGGGCGAAAACCTCCCAACGTCAGCGCAACGACTTATTTGTTATTACGCTTTAATTTATTTGCCTGCAGTCGCCGATTGCCATGAGTTATAGTATATGCATAAGCAGATCTGTAGTGCATATATAGTGGAGCAGACATTGGGCGGACAGGCGGCAGCCCAATCGAAACTCTGCTCTGGGATCCACGCGCCAACGACATTCGAGTGGTGTCGTTGTCGTTGTCGTTGTTGGTGTCGTTGTTGGTGTTGTTGTTGGTGTCGTTGTTGGTGTCGTTGTTGGTGTCAGGTGTCCGTGTCCGTGACTGTATCTGTATCTGAAGCTGTATCTGTATCTGTATCTGTATCCGAATCCGAATCTAGCCTGTATCTGCTTCTATATCCCCACCTCGGACTCGATCTGGGGTTCTTTTTGGTAGGCAGACAGCTGGCAGTCATGTGACAGGCGGCAATAAATCAAACGGCAAACGACAAACGGCAATTGGCTTCAAGTGTAAACTAATTTCCATGTCGATTTATAATAACAACTTGTTAGCATTTTGTATTTCAACTGCACGAGACTTCATTAGTCGGGGCGCCAACGCAATCCCACATGGGAACATTTCTGTACTTATGTACAGAAGCGGGAAAAATAATAGCACTAAGGATGATTTGGAGTATGTGCGAGCATTGAACTAATTTGAAAGTAATAACAATACAACTAAAAATTCTACCATTATTTAGGCGAGAACTTAAACTCTGGATTATTTCTGCCAAAATTAGTTTTTTTAAGTAATTTAGGATTGATGCTTATATTGTTAAGTCAGTTAAGGAAAGTTCTAAAAACAGTGACTTTTAAAAAATGAATATATTTTAAAATTATAAAATGGTAAGGCACTTAAAAATGGCTTTTTTGTTACATTTTTTTAAGAATTACTGTCAAATCAAATTTTCTTGGGGTATCCTAAACAGCCCCAATTTTTCGATAACTACACAAAAGATTTCTTAAACTTTTCACCAGAAACGTAAAAATATGTAAGCAATTTATGTGCAATTTACAAAACCTATTATTAAAATAAAAGAAATGAAGCAAAATTATTTCATAAATTTAAAAGCCCTGTCAAAATCCTTTGCAAAACTATAATCCTGACCGCCATCGTACGTAAATACTTCCAGCAACTCTTTTTGATAACTTTTTTTGGCCTGTTGATTTATGCAAATTTCATTCCTGGAGCCAAGTGGAAGCCGCGGCCAAGATCGGCGTAGATAAATACCCTTCAATCTAAATGTAAATGGCTCCGCATGTAATTGCCACAAATTGCTACTGCAGTGACCAGTTTGCGTTGGCAGAATGTCGCTCGTTGTTTTCTGGTCTGTTCCCAATGTTCTCTTTTCCTATTTTTTCTATGGCCAAAACGGAGCCCAATGGCGATGGTAGTATAGTCTGAGCCATGCTGTTCTTGCGCCTTTTTTAATTACCCGCAGGATGCGCGACAACAGCAAACAAATTGCCTCAATTTCCAATGTTGTTGCTCGTCGTGATTCATGTGACGTAGATGGAGCAGCAGCAGCAGCATCGGTGGTTGCAGCAGCAACATGCAACAGCAACAGCAGCAGCAGACATCTAACGGACTGTGGGCCGCTTCCCTCCCCCGATGCAACTGTAAATAACGCGTGAAGTGGCCAAACATGCGTGGCGGCGGTGGCCGAGACTAACGGGACTCATTGGCCAGTGGGCGGCAAGTGAGCAGCGCCTGGCAACAAGCGATAAACAAACGCCACGCCAAGTGTTGCCGTCAGACACCAGCAGCAGCAGCAGCACCAACGGCAGCAACGGCAGCAACAGGAGCAACTGCAGCAGCAACATGTTGCCGGGATTGGGCAAATGTTGCGTAGAAACTTGTGTTGCGGCCTGCTAATGATGATGATGATGACCGTGTTGGTGCTGCAGGTAAGTGGTTGCTCTGGTTTCAATTTGGCGCACCTAATACACTTACAAAAAATTATAAGAAAAGTATTCAATTCTAAAGATTTGTTTAGCTTCTTTCCAAATTTTCGAACAAAATGGGCTTGCAGAAAAGTGCCAAGAAACTGCACTTCTAGGCTCATAACTTTTCTCACAGACATCCGATTTCAAAGTGGCATACCTCAAAATGATTGTGGGTAAATTCTCTAAAAAACTGCGTTTAAAGTTTGTTTCGTATTTTGGGGTCGATTTTTCGTCATATAAATGGTGTTACCCCTTTCCAAATTTTCGAAAAATAGGCTTTACAGAAAACTGGCCTAAAACCTGCACTTCTAAGCCCATAACTTTTCTTACAGACATCCGATTTCAAAGTGGCTTACCTCAAAATAATTTTAATTTAATTCTCTAAAAAACTGTGTTTACAGTTTGTTTTGTATTTTGGGGTCGATTTTCCGTCATTTTAATGGTGTTACCCCTTTCCAAATTTTCAAAAAATGGGCTTGCAGAAAAGTGGCCTTGAGCCTGCACTTCTAAGCCCATAACTTTTCTCACAGACATCCGATTTCAAAGTGGCATACTTCTAAATGATTGTGGGTAAATTCTCTAAAAATCTGTGTTTTCAGTTTTTTTTTTGTAATTTTTGGTCGATTTTCCGTCATTTTAATAGTGTTACCCCTTTCCAAATTTTCGAAAAATGGCTTTTGCTGAAAACTGACCACAAACCTGCACTTCTAAGCCCATTTCTTTTCTTACAGACATCCGATTTCAATGTGACATGATTCTAAATGATTGTGGTTTAATTGTCCCTTTCCAAATTTTCAAAAAATGGCTTTGCAGAAAAGTGTCAGAAATCTAAAACCAAAATAATTATAAATATCCAAAATCAAAGAATATTTAATGTGATGTTGAATACTGAATTATAAATATTTATTTTAGGCATTATAAAAAAACTTACAATGAATTTGAAATGCATTCGGCCAAAGTTGGTAAATGAGGGTGCAATTATCTCGTCCGATAAGCGGGAGATGTTTATGGCTCTGAAAACTGGCAGATCGGATAGTGCGATCCATGAAATGACTGATGACCGGCACTGAAAGCTTAGAAGGCCGACGCCGGCGAGCAACATCACCTGTGCCCCGCAGCAACATCACCTGTGCACCGCAGCAACATCGCACGTTGCCCGCTGACAACTCACATTGTTTGCGGCGCCTTTGAGTGCGGAAAAATCGAGTGCAGATTGCGTTTCCCAGCCAGAACGGAAAATGGAATCGGAAAAAGAGAACCAATTCCAGAGTCACCTTGCGAAAAGCCAGCCTGCTTTGCGATTTGATTTATAGCGCGAATAGATTAAGTTAGCGTATCTGCTGGATGCTGCTTAATTAATTTGTATCTGCTGCCAAATCGAATGCCTTGAAATGGCCAATGCCATCCCTTTTTCCTCTCCGCCATTTCGATGCAGTCGTTTAACATGTCACAGGACCGGCTTTTTCTCTTCCGTTTGTCCGAGATTTTGTCCTTTGGCAGCTATAAATTTTACGCCTGCTGCCTGTCAGCCGCTCTTATTTATTTATTTATCTGTGCTATACACAGTATATGTGCTGTGCTGTGCGTGAGATTCATTCGATGTTGGCCTGTGTAGGCCAGCGATGTCAAACGAATTTGCCGTTGGCAGGAAATCGTTGTTTTTGCATTCGGGCCAATCACTTAGGCATTGATTGGCCCAGGAGCATATGGTTCATCAATGGGCTCGAGGGCAGATAGCCGAGCTTTTGTTTAGGCGCTGCAACACGCAACGAACGCACGGCAACGGAATCGGAATCCAACAAAAAGCCAAACAAAAACCCCAAACAATGCCCGATTTCGAGCAATCAATCAAACAGCTGCAACAGCAGCAACATCGAAACTCTGACATGCAGCAACTTCCAACAAGTGAGAAGGCTTTTGTTGAGATAACGAATTGGAAGGTACCTTTAAGTCTATGGATGAATCTATAAATAATGGGAAATAAAATACCTTTTGGTTTACAATTTTGTAAAATGAAAACCACATTTTTATACTTTTAAGCATTATGTATTTAAGTACAAAATGTTGTTTTCATTAAAAAAATAATCTAAGTTAAAGCTTTTTCTCTACAATTAGTAGCTCATAAAATGATCTCTCATTTTTAGTAGGTACAAGGCTTTAATTATACAAAATATTAAAAACTATTCAAATCAATAATTATTGGTTAATACCTCCACATAAATGTAGTATATTATTATTTTACAAAGCAAGTAAATAAATAATAAATTTTTGGAAAATTAAATTAGTTTTTAATACAAACAACATTTTTTGTATTATGAAAACTTTTTGTAACTTTATTATTTGTTCATAAGAACATTTCCACGTACTTCGAATCATTTTAATAACTGATTGCAATAAGAGAGTAAGTAATAAGTAAATAGCTTCTTAAAGAGAATTTAACCATTCAATATACAAATTCAAGATAGCCCAATAACAAGTTTTTTACAGGGTATGACAACAGCAGCAGCAACAGTTGCTTGCGGTGGCAAGCTGTGGCGTCTGCGCCTATTGATGTTGCTGCTGCTGATGTTGCTGCTGTTGGTGCAACGTTTCTCAAGTTGCTCCTAGGTGAGCAAGGTGTTTCGGGTGCCCCAGTCCCAGTACCAGTCGCAGTGCCAGTCCCATTCCCACTACAGGTCCCACACAATCAATCAAGCCGCCGGCAATTAATCAAATATCTCCAAACATAATTAGAGACGGAAAATCTAATGAGACCGAAGACCGAAGACCGAACACTGAACACTGAAGACTCCACTCGAGGCGACTCCTTAACCCTTCGCCGGTTGCGGGGGCAGCGTGTTAAATTATGAAAAATGAATGCGTGGAACGCGCTTTTAATTGTGCTAATGTTGCGTTGCGAGTGCCAGAAGATATAGGCCCCCCACCTGAACTCGCATCCCATGGCGATCGCTTCCTGCGGCGATCGTGTCTGGAGTTTTGAGTTTGGAGTTTGGAGTTGGGAGTCTGGACTCTGCAGTCCACTGTCTCTGTCTGCATCTTTGTCTGCCTCGGGTTCAGTTGGAAACTCTGCCCCGGGTTGCGACTCAGACTCAGACTCTGACTCTGACTGAGACTCTGCCTCAGCTGCCTGTTCAGTTGCCCCTGTGATGTCCCGCTAATCTCAATTTGTAAGTTAATCGGAGGCGCTGCTTGAGTCGGCCGAAAGAAAAACGAGCGAGCGATGTGAAAGAGACGATTTGTTTTTTTGGAAATTCGAAATACCCTAGAGGTGGGAGTAGCTGTGCTGGCAATCTTTGGGAATGGTATTTATAAAGGCCAAGATGCTTATTTATCTCAGATAAAAAAGATTACAAAAATATATAATATATAATTATAATTATTATGTCATCACTTTTAACAACTTTCTTAAGCAGTCGAATAATATGGCTCAAAAATCATTAAAACTATATTTTTTCAAAGGAAAGAAACCTGATAAATAGTCATTGCAATTCAGTTACTCTAAAAACTAAAAACATAAATAATAAAGAAAAATGTTTTCATGCACATCAGCTGAATTTTAATGTTATATATAACTCTAATTAATATTAATTGCATATTTTTCTTATTGCTTGTTCTGCAAAACTATCTTGTTAATGGTACATTTTAAATAAATTTAAATATTTTTTTGATAAAAAAGAAATACAAAAAATGCATAAAATGTACATCGTTAATATTATAGCACTTCTATTTGATAATTGGTTATAATATATTTTAAAATTGAAATATGTAATATAAAATATTATCTCTCGTTCCGAATTACAGGGTATGTTTAGGTCGATCTCCTCAGTTTCTAGTGATCCATCCGTTCCCTTTCATTACTTTTATTGTCGCTGGCGGAGGGCGAATGAAATGTTCGATTGTGCGTGGCTTGATTGGGCCCGACTGCTGGGAGGAAATCGGGGCAAGGGGCTGGGAATCCTCTGCGAGATGGGGCATGGAGTGTTTGTAGTGGGCGCGTCTTGTAATTAACTCCGCTGGCACATAAACCAGACGGCCAGACTCGGCCTTTCATACATAATTTTTCATGAAATTGGCCGCGAAAGTGGTTGCAGCCCATTGAGAAATGGCTTTCGGTTGGCTGTTCACTCCGCTGGGAAAGTCGACACATCGGCGGGCAGGTGAACAATGGACAGAATCGCTTTCGCAAGCGGCAAAATTTATTGATACGTAACCTGAGTAGGCATATTATTTTAATTAGGCGACACTAAAGCCTCGCTATCGAGGCCGTCAGATCGCGCCAGATCGCGATTGAGAGATCGTCTGAGGAGTCGCAGGCCTCAGACAGAGCCTCACAATCACAATCGGTTCGTGTATTGGCAAGCGGCGGAGGAGATCGAGACTAAACTGCAAAAAATTAGCACTAATTCGACCTTAATTAATAACCTTTTATTTTGAACATATATTAAAAAAAGTATTATTCTGAATTCAGACTTAATTAATAAAGTTTTATTTCGAACATATTTTCAAAAAGTATTATCCTGAAGCGCTTCATTCTTTAATTCCAATTCTGAAAGATAAGTTTAGTTTATTTAAATTCAAAGTTCTTTATGTTATTTTAACAAATAAACACTTTAATAACAAGTTTTTTAAACAATATTTTTATAATTAAGTTTAACGATAATTAATTTGGATTAATTAATTAATTTAACAATAAAGTTATTGTTTTTAAAAAATTAAACTATTGGAATAACGCTCTTAATAAAAACGTTGTTTTATTTTCTTATATTAATGACAGTTGAATAAATATTTCAGGCAGTTAAAAATGTTATAAATCAAAAAGCTACTATTTATAAAATGTCCAACTATTTTGAAAAATCATTATTTTTTTTCTTCAGAGCTTTTCAACAAACCATGAAATTTTCCCCTTACATACATTTAAAAAACATTATTTCTTAAGCCCCTATGACTTATGGTAAGATCTTAACAAACCCAAACCAGTTTCTGCAAATGTATAGTTTTTAAATTATAAAATTAATTGCACAAATAAGGTTTGGTTCAAAGGCACCCCAAACTAAAGGTGTAAGTCCATTAATCCATTAAAATTGCATTTGTCTGAGTGCATTCCCCTCGACAAGTCTTGCCTTGCAGCTGACACTTGACAACATATCCGATTCCGAGTCTGGGTCTTTGAAATTGCGTGGCAAGTGCGATTTGGATGCCGATCCGAGTCCCGATTCCGATACCGATATTGATTCCGAATCCAAAACCGATTCCGATCCCGATCCCGTCGGCGATGCTTGTCTTTGTTTGGTTTGTCTCTGGTTTGTCACTCGGATTGATATTGATGGACTGACAGAGGATTTCCGCCGGCCAGCTCAGATCACTCTCTCCTCCATCACGAAGGGGATTCCCCTTCTCCTCTCGACCATCTCGGCTGCCAAAATGTCTGGCCTAGACGGGCTTATATAAATTTCAAGCATTTTATTGTAACGCGTTTTATTAAAAGGCCGTAAACATTTATTTTATTTCATAAATTAGAATTTTAAGAGGCCAAGGGATTTGCATAAGAGCATGTAAATGTCACTTGATTGGAACTGGCCTTGCCTTTGTGATCTGGTCAGTAACGGTAGTCCAATGGTCCACTGGCGAACCCAACCCATCCCAACTCGACATAAACATCAACGGCGACACTGAAAGGCGCCGTAAACAACACTAACAACATATTTAATTTAATAATATTAACAAAAGCCGATCGGCGAGCCTGAGAACAGATCCATAAACATCAAAGACTTCGAAAGAAAGAAACTCGGACTTGTTGGCTTCACTTTGCCCGGTTGATTATGCGGGAGGAGTGTCTCTGGGGGCATTAATTAGCTCCGATTTAGTCGCGGCACATAATGCCGATATATCTATATATAAATTTATTATATACCCCTGTGTATCTGTGTGCCACGGTGTCTACTTAGATACACATCGCATTTGACTAACGGATCGAAATGAATGAAATTTGATATGCACAACGAGATAGCCCCAATCGAGCGTGGAGACTTAATGCAGGGACGGGGGTTAACAGGAGGGAATATTAAAATATATATCTAGATTAGATTTATATAATAATTTTAAAAGTAAATATCTTATGTTTTGAAGACAAACAGATTTAGACGGATATATTAAAATTAGGAATACCTACAGTACAGTACAATACTGTAAGCGAAATAAGCAAGGGAAATTGGATACTTTTTAATTCAGTCCACAATGTTTTAGAAAAATAATAAGTAAATCCTTAAGCCAATAATAATAAAGCGATTTTATTTTAAATTTCACCTACAAAGAAATTAAACCGAATAAAAGAAGTTATTTTGTAAAACCGATAATATTATCTTGATATTAGATCCCCCTTTTTAAACCCACCCCTGACCATCAAGTCACTTAATTTATTTATTAAGCAGCCGCAGATAGTCAAGCTTTTGATCAGACTTTTTGGCATTTTCCCCACTCCGACTTGGCCATAAAAATAAACTTCGATTTTGATAGGGAGTTCGGGCGTTCAGGCGTTCGGATGTCGAAATCTCGTTGTCACTTGCTTATCAGCGTCAGGCCCTTAAGACTCGGGCGTCTATTATTGATTTTCAAATGCTTTTTGGCGCTATAAATCGGTGAGCGATGCCGATGCCGATGCCGATGCCCCAGACTCAAAAATAACAAAACCAAACAAAGCCCGCAGAGACAAAAGAAGCACAACAAACGCCAAACACCGAAACAAATGATGGAGTGACGGGCATTTCTCAGGTTAGTTAGCATAAATAGATGCGCAGTGCAGATATAGATACAGATACAGATATAGCCAAAGATTCCAGCGAGAAGATCTAACTTCTATACGTGGTATTGTGGGTGAAGTTGCGTGACTCCGGGGAGATGGGGGCACCAGAGGGTTAAGGCGAGGGAGAGAGATCTCAACGGGTCTGCATAATTATAGAGGCATGTGTGCATAAAATTTGTAGCATCATTAGGCTGCACCCCCGGCCAAACACATACCAGAAAAAAAAGAGACCCAAAACCCGGCATTCAACCCAAACAAAAGCGAATCCCAAATAACATTTTGGCTTAAAGGCTTTTCAAATGAATCCCTCTCGGTTTCGGAGTCGGCTAATGACCAGGCTAATCATTATGCCTAAGCTAGATAACGACGGAGTCTGGAGTCAGAAATATTTTGACAGTTTCACGCTCAGCCCGCGAGTGCTATATGATACTTTAATTATAGGCCAACGTTGCGGCTACTCGACTCTCTGCATTTTGTTAGCATTTTTTTTCGATTTTCTGAGGCTTTTTTCCTTTGCCAACAAGAAGTATAAATGTATAATAAATAAGAACAGGCAACGGGTCAGCGGTGAGCGACCAAAAAAAATTGTGTTTTTCGAAATTCTTTTCAGAAAAAATATTTTAAAGAAATATTATTTTTCGTTTTCGACGGCGGGCCCGAGAAATCTTTCAATTAAAATTTGCATAATTGTGGCAGCGATATAAAATTTTGCATGAATTATGTGACTACTTGGGCATTATATGCGATCGACAAAAATTGTAGCTCATAAAATAAATTCCGAAAAATTGACAAAATTATAGTATCGACTCTTTACAACAAGTTCCCCAAACTGGTTGCTGTCTTTGTATAACGTGAAACCGATCTGAATTCCAAATATATGACTATGTCTTTATTATTATAAGCAACCCGCCTCCTTTTCAATAAATAAAACCCATATCCATGCTACAGTTGGCAATGTGCTCAAGTCTTATCTATCGAATTAGCAGCTGAATGGTACCATTATATGCGCTATATCTGCTCGATCTCGACGAGGCCATTAGGAAATATCATATTTTTATGATTGTGGCTTTCCAAAAGCTAATTTAGAAATAACTGTCAAAAATTCGGTCTTCGTTGGGGGTATATTTTACAGCCTTCGAGGGCCCTAAACGATCTCTCTCCCCCGTCAAAGATTTATGTCTCCTCCATAACTCAGCTCATCTCATTCGAGGCTCATGTTACCCAGGCGGAGAAAGACAATAAAATCGCGGAGGAAAGGTCTATGAAATTATGATTTCTCGTACTAATTTCCCTTGTTTATAATAAAAGATTTTAATGCCTTGCATAAATATCGAGCGGCGAAAAGGCTTAACCCATTACGAACTAAAAATAACTAAAGCGAAATATTTGTATTAAAAATACGATAATATATAAATAATATAAATGATGTCAAGAAACTAGGTTTTAAAATCTTATTATAACTCACTCACTTTTCAATCTTTTGAGGTCTATACAAATACCTATATTTTTAAGTTTAGCATATAAATTGATTGTTAAAAGCCTAACACATTTTTTGAAACTATTTATGCATTTAATCAGATTTATTTTATTAAATGGAGTATTTTTTAAGAAAACGCACATATTTTATGTTAATTTAACACTCTCGGAGTGATTTTACTCCTTGTAAAGCAACAGTTTGTTTAAATAGGAACATCTAAAGTTTCGGAAATCATATGTTATATTTGTAAGCTAGTTTTTTTTATTTAATAATTTAATTTCTTGGCCAACCTTATCATTTTTGCCCCAATCACCGGCGTTTAGTTGGGTGAGGTTAGTGCGGTGCGAGTGGGTTAATATGTTGTTGTTGACCGCTTTCTGCTGCCGTTGGTGGTCCGGCGTTTATGGCCGCCTGCCAGTTGCTGGTTGGCTTAGACGCTCGACCGGGCCAAAAGCGACCACACCCCACCTTATGCTAATTGCGAGGGAGACGGCAACACTCGGGGGGAAAGAGAGCGAGCGAGCGAGCGAGTGAGGGTGAAAGGGCCGCATAATCAGTTCATCAGCAGCTCTTTTGGCTGGCTGTTGATGTTGATAAACTAATTTGTTTGATGTCTAGGCTAAATTGCAGGCGTTCGAAGCGAACGTTTTTATATAGAGCAAATATTCAGAGTGAGGGGCAAAGAGCGGCCGAAAATGACCACTAAAATATTGTATGAAATTGACCAAAAATGACAGACAAATTGGCTTTTATCGTTCGGTTTTGTGTGTCGCCCGAATCGGCCATATTAGCTCGTGAATAATTTAACCATCCAAAGTGGAGCTAATGGTGTTAGTTGTCGTGTTTCATGTGTCTATTTATTAACACTGCCTTTGTCTAAACACGAGTGTGGTTGTGCATCAATTTACGATGTGGCATCCCATAAAGAATTGCCTGAATAGCCAAATGAGTTCAATCAGCATCCATTTCAACTGGCCGCTGATAAATTTCATATTTATGCTAATGCACTCCGGTGGTGTATCAAAAATCATCCGAAACCACACCACACACCGCACAACGCACACCACTCACCGCACCACTTTGCACCACCCATCGTTCGCGTGCTATTCTGAAATTCAAATATCCGTCTGCAATCCAAATATATTTAATATATTTCGGTGGCCTGCGGTGCAGTCATCCGAAGTTCGCTATAAACACGGATAAGTTATATATCCGTCGCTTATTTGGGGTAATCTCATACCGCACATCCGCTTGGAGAAACTCGGTCTTCGCCGGAGGTTAATAAAGTATATCAAAATATATTTTCGACTTATGGTATCTATTTCTGATTTTGCTAGATAGTCCCAATCGGTTCGTATTAATCTGAAAACCTTAACCTAATACAGCCATAACTTTAAATGTGTGATCTTATCTAAATCGTATTAAATTGATACATGTGTATAAAGACTTTTCTAGTTTTAATAATTTAATTATAACCTACATTTTCTATTCAAAGTTGATCAATAATATTCAATTATTTTTTGTGTTTAATTGCAGTGCTGCTTTTATAAAACTCAACTATATATAATATTTATTGCTTATATTAAATGGGTTTGAATTTGAAGAGTTTTAGACACAATTTGACTACTTGAACTCAGTAAACAATACATTGCTTCGTCTTTAACTCCAAACTTAAAGTTTATACTTTTATAAAACCCACTACAATCCCATCCCAATCCATTCCCCTTTTCCAGAGCTTATCTTGAAACATTTCCGATGTTTTACAACCGTTTCTGAGCTTTTATGTTTCCGTTGCGCTGGAAATATATATCTAAACTATATGGCCTCAAGTAACTCGGACATGTGTTTCCCTAGACTCGGCTCATTAAATGTCATTAATGAGATCGTTTTTATCACTCACCGGTCGAGGGGCTCTTTTGCCATATGCTTAATTGTCGGTCCGATAAAGCTTCGATCCCAATTAACGAATCTCTAATGCAAATGAGAAGGAAAACACCCCACTAAAACTAACCCAGTCGTACTAAAGCTAAACTGAATCGAAGATTTTACTGCGCCATTTTTAATAAGTTTTCAATTTGGTTATATTTTTGTTGTACCCCCAAATTGAGTCATTAAATTCAGCCCGTCCAACGGTTAATTAACTGTATTTGAATTTCGGTTTGTGTTTATATTGGCCGTTTTGGGGATTTGCTGGGGATTCTAGTTCGCGGAGAGCCAACGGCCAACACCCAATTAGCCCGACTTTATTTATACTAAAGTTTTTTTTTCGGGGGGGATTTTAATGGCAGTTATCAAATGGTAACTGTTACAAAAGAGACAGGCTACTTAAAAAATATATCAATTTTTTTCCTTTTGTTTTGTTTTTCCATTTGAAAATTAATGTTTATGGATTTTGATTTCGATTTTTGAGTTTTACGAGTGCCGCGAGTGTGGGAAATTGAGGCGCCGCCGCTGGGTGCAGTTAATAAATATTCATTGCCAGCGATCATCAAAAGGTTAATCAAGTCGATTTCGAAAGGATATTAGATGAGACATGTGAAGTGCCCACAAGATCGCCGATCGAGTTCCGTGGTCTGGGGGCACACACATTGAAGTCGGGGCTCTGGAAAAAAGAGTTCCCACAATGAAGAAGCGCGCTTGTGGCACTTGTGATTTCTACGAATGTTACAACAACCACGGAGGCTTCCTCTTCTCGATGTTGTCCGCTGGCCGATGTGGTTGTTGTTGTGACATTGAGGGCGAATGCGTTTGGTAAACGACGTCGGCGACGTCGAAATCAGGTAAAAACAAAAGGTTAACACAAAAGAACAAACAACGAAAACAACTGACAACAGCAACAACGATTTCGCTTTTGGCCTGGTCCACAAAAAAAAAGGCAAGAAAGGAGGTTTAACTTCTGGAAGTGAAGCGGGCAATACCCTTATATATCATTATCATTAAAATTAAACATATCAAAATTATATAAAGGCAGTTTGCTGAAAAATACAACTCAAATTAATACTTAGTCTTCTTTTATTTTTATATTGCGGACAAGAATTGAAATTATCTCCCTTAAACGGACAGCTTCACAATTATTAAAATGTTGACAAGGAAAACATTTTAAAATCTTACAAAAAAATAAAAGGAAAATCTTACAAACAGAAGTGGCGTACAAAAAGTTTGTCCGTTAAGTGTCCGTCCAAGAGAGTTTTCTTTTGTTTTGTGCTGTTGCAGCAGTATTATTTTGTCCAAATTTCTTCCCACAACTACAGTAACCCTTTCCAGAGTATATCCATAAGAAAAAAACAACATTTTTAAACCTTACAAAAAAATACAAGCTATAGAAAGAGAGGTGGTGGACAAAAAGTTTGTCCGTTAAGTGTCCGTCCAAGAGAGTTTTCCTGTGTTTTGTGCTGTTGCAGCGGTATTATTTCGTCCAAATTTCTTTCCACAACTACAGTAACCTTTTCCAGAGTATATCCATAAGAAAAAGACACAAGACGAGAGAAAAAACTACCGAAAAGCCAAACACCATGACATGGACACCAGGCGGTGGCTCGCAGTGGATGAAACTCGGCTCAAATCGCCTCAACTTCGCTCGGACTTGGACTCGCACTCCAGCTCGAACTCCTCCAACTTCAGCTGCTCCTCCCCCAAGACCCCCCAGTGCCCCCGCCCCCGGTTAACCCCGCCAAAAAAAACCCCGCCTCCTACATCTCAAGTGTGTGGAGGAGAACCAACCATCGCATTTTGTAACTCATGTGCGACATTAAGTGCTTTGGTTTTTTTGACGACGACGTCGGCGATGGAGAGTTGAAAAACAAAAGGAAAAACTGACCCGTAAGTCATCATAAATGCAAGTTTATGGCCACAATGAAATGATGACGGGACTCGGAATCGGACTTGGAATAGAGCTTGTCCGCCGGAGGTCGTCGGAGCAATCCGCTCTACCTACCGACCTACCGCTCGCCAACCATCCAACGCCGCTTCTACGAAATCACATCAAGAGTTCCCGAGCCTCAGAGTTCGACTTTGGCGGCCAGGCGGGCGTAACTCTTTATAGACTCGCATTTGTAGATGTATCTATTCCGCGGAAATCACAAAATGCTACAAATACTTCTCGTACCCCCGACCATCCCGCTTTTATTTCGTTTTCGGTTTCCCTTGAATAACGCCAACGCATTTGTGGTTGCTGCTTGGTATGGTGTATATATTATGTTGTGAATCCATAAGCGATTCCTTGTCAATCATTTGCCATATTAAGGCGCCTGCCCAGTGGCTGATTCGCCGCCCACTTTTCCCTATCCTCCTTGGCGGAGTTTTGAACGCTCGTTAACCAATTATAGCGCTAGCAGATCGATTTGATGGGACATCAGTCGGGGCCTGTAGATGTTACAGTGGTTCGATATAAAACAGGTGTAATGGGAGAAAAATTATACAACAACAAGTGATTTTTAGTGGTGTAGTGTAGTGATCATTTAAAAATTCATGTTAAAGTCTATTGCTTTTTACAGGTTCAGAAAAATGTTTTTAGTATGCTTTTATTTTACACGAAATGCATGGAAAAATCCTAATGTTTGTAGGGTTAAATAAGAAAAACATTAAACAAAAAATACGCGCAATTTTAAATCACTTTTAGAGAGCAGAATAAAAAAAGTTATTCTGTTCTGAAAGAAATCAAATAATATAGAATCAATTAAAGGACTTTATGATGACTTATGACTTTTATTTTAATGAAACAATAAATTAGTAGTTCATTTAAAATCACATTTTCAATTGAGTAACGTCTTCCATGGAAATGCCTACAAATTAAGAGGCATATTTTTGCAATATCTTTTTTTCTGCTACTAATCTCTTGACAATCTAATCCTCTGCCACTGTAGAAGATGATTTGGGCTTGTTAGTGTCCAAGATCGGAGTCTTCCAGCGGACTGCGGTGACTGCAATGATGATGAATTGTGTGAATTTAGCACATTAGTCGCATCATCCGCGCAGAAGGACAAATGCAGCCGGTCTTCTGACCGATTCTTCGCCGGATTCCCCCAGTTTCCCCCCCCAAAATCCCCCGATTCCTCCCGATTCCCGGACAAGGTAATCATATCGCTGGACTGTCGCTCCGCAAAGGTGGGCAGCAACTAGATCGATGGCCAGTCAGGGGCTCGTTTTGAAGTCATAGTCGTAGTCGCAGTCGCAGTTGCAGTCATAGTCGCGGAGTTATGGAGGTAAATGCATTCATTGTGAGTTGTAATTGCAATTGATCTTGATTACGGCCTCTGCGATAATGTTCTTATTGAGGAGCAGCGAGTTGAGTTGCTGGTCACCGGTCAGCGGCAATGTTGGTGCAATGCCACGATGTTGCTGCTGCGATGCGATTCAATTGTTGCACTTGACGTGGGACAAGCAGCTCGCATGTTGCACAGAATCGAACGTGCCTCAATGTGTTTTCCTCCATTGATCATTGATCATCCAGATCCAGCCCAAGTGGGCGTCGCTCACAAAAGGCGGGGGGTGAAGGGGCCGATCTTGTCGGTCCGTTTAATTGATATACAGTACCTGATCTACTCACCCTTTACTTTCAAAGTCCCATTTTCCATCACAGAGAAAAATATAGTGCAAATTGTTGGGTAATATTGGTTTAATACCAAGTCAATTATCTCTGACATTTCACATAAACAAAGAACATTATTTTAGTTCAAGAGATTAGATTTTAAATCATTAAAACTCATGCAAATTGTTTAAAAACATTTAAAGAAATGGTTTACAAAATACCTTATTTATTTTGTTATTGTGATATGAAGATGTAATTTATGTTATGCTTACATGTAATACCTTAAATATGTTGTATGTATATATATGTTGTAAATAAGCAAATGCTTTACTTTATTAATATTTTGAATGTCTTCAGATTTCCATACCAATTTTAAATACTTTATAAATTTTAAAATTTAAAGACTCATTATTTAGAACAACAAATTTAAATATTAAAATTCAATTTTAATGTTATGTATATTTCAAGTATTTTTAATGTGATTTGAATTCAGAATATTGCAATGCTTAAATGGAATATGAAGAAAGCACTTCAAAGCTCTATGCATTGTAATTAAAGTTTTTTGGCAAGTCAAACATTTATAAGTAAAACTAAAAAATACTAAAAAATATATATTTTTCGCTGTGCACCCTCTCGTCGAATCGAATTCAGCTAAATTCACACAAGAGTTCATTAGAGTTGACGCTTGCCTTAAAACTGACACACGTTACATTCGAGCCTGACTGGCGATCGTCGTGGAATTGGACTCGGAATTGGGTCCCTAGTGCAATTTAGTGCGGCTAATAAGCAGCCGAGATGTCGCTGCAACTCAGTCGCAGCTCAAATGCAGGCACCCGACATTTAAAAGTCGGGCTCAATCTGCTGCCGATCGATGGCGAATCAAACTAATCATTCAAAATTCAACACAGGCAACGACTCTGAATCAGTAGCAGCTCTAAGCCAACTAAACTCCGAGCTACAGCTACAGCTCAAATTGTCATCATTAGGAAAAGGCAATCGCTACCGCTCTGAGCCACCGCCACTGAACCACCGAGCCAGTGAACCACCGAACCGCTGAGCCACCACCGAACCACCGATGAGCCACCGCTCCCTGCCTAAATTTGATTTCTTCCTGCTCCTTTGTGCGCGCTTTTGTGCGCCATCAAACGCCGGCGACAGTTTGTCAGATTATTATCAGATTGCACTGGCTCACTTTTGACTTTCGAGCAGCGGCGGTCTAGGAGGAGCTCACCGGGTCCAGTGGCGTCGCCCTGAAGGGATCTGCCAATCTGACCCAGTTCAGCCGCCGGATGACGCCCATGTCCACTGCTCACAGTGAGAGAAATGGTCGAAAAATATGGATAGTTTATGAAAATGTTGATAACTTAAATATCGGGACTGGAAAGTACATTTAATTTTATTAAGATTTGTTGATGCTTAAGATGGCACGTCAATTTCTATTTATTTATTTAATAAATCATGAGTTTAAGCTTCTTATAGAACTTCAGAGATACCTTTAAAAAGTAGATTATAAAATATATACTTTTGCATAAATATATCATTCTTAAGTTTAAATGAGGGGTTTTTAAATATTTTTTGATTGAGTTTTTTTTTTAATTATGGGATAACAACCATGTGTTCTTTGAAATGTTAAATATTTTCTTAAACATCTCTTCTTATTGCATTAAGAATGTATTATATGTTAAGACTTTAGTTTATCTATAGTAAAATGGTGTTTAAGATTAAAACGTTTCAAACAAGAATTAGGTAAATAACCTTTGTTGAACAATCTTTAATTAATGATTGATACATTTTTTCAGATTTTTTTTTCTAGCTAAAGGTTTTGTTCCCAATTGACTTATGACTGATTCCACTACGACTTAATACATAAATCTAGTTTTTTGACAGACAAAAATATTTATTAGTCCTATTATAATTGCTATTTTTCTCAGTGTACCCAGCCCAGTCCGCCAGAGAGTCGCCGCTGACTCCGTTGACTGTCAGCGATTGTTTTGCTCCCGCGCATGCGCGCGGTGCTCTTCAAACGAAATCACATCGAATGTCGTCGCATGCGCGTGATCAACGTTGTTGATCTCTACCTGTATCCCGCCCCCCTTTATTGGGATCCCCCTCACACCCCTTCCCCCCTTCCCCAGCACCCCGTGATTCGTGGCATGTCGATTTTGGATTTTGGGTGCACTGAGCACACAAGTCCCTCGCTTCAGGTCGCTTTCGTTTTAGGGCTTTTCAATACATTTTTATGGATCTCTTTGTTGACTGATGTCAATAATACCCTTCGTAGATTTTGGGTGGGTGGGCTCTGCTTGCCGAAAGTTTATTTGTTTATTGTGCTGATGGAATAACAACCTGTTGGAAGAAAACCCATATAGTTCAATATATATACTTATATATATAACGATTTCAAAACTATTTTGTGTGACCTTTAAGTATTCATGTTAAACTTTCTGAACTCTTAAAATTAAAATAATAGATATTTTTATATTTATTAATACCATTTAAAAATCCTTAAGTTTTGAAATAACTCTTCTGTTTGGAATTTATAGACCAATTTCCGACAAAAAAAAAATTCATCAATATGTGACACTTGCTAATTAGCTTAATCCCTAAACTATACAAACTAAGAAACCAAACAAGCTAAAGATATGAACATTCCTATACACACTATCTTTACCATAATCTTCATAAAAAAATGACTTCCACGCCTTTTTCCCCACAGAGCATTTCTCATTCGGTCACTCATCTCAATGGAATTCCGATTTCTGTTCAGTTCTTTTGGCTTTTACGAGCTTTTTTCAAGTGAATTTCAGCGCCTGATGCGAGAGACAATGGTTTCGGTATTGTTCGGATCCGGCTTCTTTATGTGGGTGGCTTCTGTCTGGCGGTACATCTTTTCCGCTCGCTGTCGGTTTTCCAGTTAACTGCCATCGTTTTAAGCCCCTTTTGCTGCCCCTTTCCCATTCGCCGTATGGGAATCGTTAAATTAAATCGCAGTCGTTTATGAGGCTGGTTTTCCTTTTGGGCGCCTCAACTGCCGCCTGATGAGGCTCGACCTCTTTTGGGCCTCAAATTTGTCAACTTGTAGTTAGTATATTTCTTCGCTGCTTTTTAGTTGACCCCCTGCCACTGCGGCTGTTGTTGCTGCCCCATATAATACTTATGTTTTAAGAATTTTACGATGCCGCCAGCGTCTTGTGTGTTTTTCTTGTACTTTACCTTTACCTTTACCTTTTTTTTTTTTGTATTTTGGGTTTTAGTGAAACCGAAAACTGGCCAGATTGCCACCGGTTTTTTTTTTTGGAGAGATTTTTATGCCTACTTGTGACCGATTTTAACTGATATTGCCTGTAGTTGCTTCCGCTCGATTTTCCCTTTTTGTTTTCGTTGCCCCGCTTTTAATTAAAATTTCATAAAAATGCCTCGCACTTAGCACTTGTCTAAGCGCTGGACTTTCCAAGTGCCCGCGGCTCCCAGTCGCCTCCTTGAGGTCCTCCACCTCCTCCTCCTCCTCCGCCGCCCCTGCCTTTTGCCCCTAATCCCCGCCCTCTTCGAAACAATGGCGGTTCGCGGCTTTGATCTTCGTGCCAGCCTGATCGGTAGCCAGCACCACCAACAACAGTAACAGCACCACCAGCACCACCGCCGCCATCAAGACCAAAATCCACAAAAGGTTTATTATTTATTGTTGGCCCAGAAGGGGAGAGCAGGGGCGGTGGCCAGGGGGAAGGGGGGAAAGGGGGGGCAGGAGGCAGGCCAAGGAGGAGGGATCGACAAGTGCAGTCCATGCTGCAGCTGCAAGTTGCAACTCGCAAGTTGCAAGTTGCACGTTGCCAGTTGCCGATTGCACCACGAGCCATGGCTACTGGAAACTACGCACGGAAAGAAAATGATTTACAATTTTAAGGCCATTAAAAAATCATTTACTTGTTAAATTGCAATTTTTTAGATGTAGAAATAGAATATCTCATTTTCTTAAACAGTTAGAGTTTATTAGCATTCCTTTAACATTACTTGGAAAGGGACAATACTTTCTCATTTACTTAAATAATAATACCTAAAGGAATTCTCATTAAGATTTTTTAAAAATATCCTTTCATTGTATGCCAAGACCGTATTTTTATATAGTTTTGGTTTCGTTCTTGTTAGTTGTAGCCCAATTTAGGTTGTTTAAAATAGGTGATTTATCATAATAGTATTCTATTTCCTGTTTTGGTTCTTATTAAGTGCTTATAAATAAAACAAAGAGCCTTAATAATTGACTACCCATTATTATGACAATTTAAAATGATAGATTAGATGAGTGAAGATGAAGATGAAGATGAAAATAAAGACACACTATTAAGGCTTACTATAATAGTTCTTTAATTAAAAACTGTAGATATGCCAGTTTAATAATACCTTTTTCCAAGTGCACAAAGCTCAAAGAAAAACAGGAGCCAAGCGAAAGAAGCCAGGTAAAATCTCGGCGCGCACTGGATCGTAACGCCAGAGAAGGGGGCCAACAAGCGGAAAAGGGGGGCGGGGGGCGTAACCAAGGGGGGGAGATCAGACAAAACGTTTTACAAAACGTTCAGTTTGAGGACGTTCAAATAAATGCACTCAAAAATGCCCAAATGCCCGCAAAGAAAATAAATAAAAATGTTATTGATATTTAGCGAGTGGTCTGGTGGTTCCCCTTGGCTCCACAAGCCCCCCCTCCACTCCCCCTCCTCATTCCACGCAGCGCGTGCTGTTGCATCCTGCACCCGTCGATGGTCCCCTCTCTTTTTTTTCTGAATTCTTTTTTTATGGCGCCCATTGCGGGGCCGCCTTTTTGTCCATGATTTGCTAGATAAACACGACTGCAAGCGTATGCCGCTTTGTTTTCGGCTTTCCATTTTTATGCGCTTGCGGAATTCAGGTAGTAATTCCCATTTTAATGCACCCCTCGCGCCACAGTGGGCCCAAAAAATATTTATATTCGGCTCGGACGTAATCAATTCCTGGCTCTAGGAGGATTGCAGGATTCCGAAAGTGATTTAATAGCCCCGTTTAGTGGCGATTCGGGGGCAATTATGAATACATTAAAGTGAAAGTCCTTGCTGTTATTTATTAGTAGCCCAAATCATTAAATGGGTGATTTACTTCAAGTTTATGCTTTTTGACTTTCAATTCTCAATTTGATGTACTCTGCGAAAACGAAAAAACAAATACATTTTTATAAATCAAAACTCAGATATATTTGTCTAGAATAGATAGCATTTATTACAATTATATTATCTGTTGAAATTAGCTTTAAAGACTAAATCATAGAACAGACTGTTAACAATTAATATTTATAAATAAAATCTATGCAAATTCACTGAGATTTGATTAATAAAACCTTTAGTTTTTTACAAAATAAAAAGGTCATTTAAAAAAGGCACCGCACTAAACAACTAAATCTTATTATAAATACATTTTATCCATCATTTTATCTATATCAAATTGCTTAGAATTTGTTATTCTCAAAATACAACCACTTAAATAAAGAATTTATATTTACTTCCGAACAATCATTAAAAACTATCAATTACTGAAAGTTAAAAAATAAACTCCGGTTGGTTTTATAAACTCAATCCACAAAAGTCTTAAAAAAAACCACCTCACAAAACATCTCAATCTTGGATTTATCTAATCGTAAATGTAAGCCCGGCTTAGGCAATTAATTTGCCTGCCCGCGGAGCTTTCAAGACTTAGCCAAACGTAGAGCAGCAGACTTCCTTTGAGCCTGGTTTTATTGCCATATCGGGAGGAACACACGATCTCGTGTCATCTACGGCATTTCCGAGGAACTCGGCCGAGAAGGAGACCTCTTGAGATGCACAACATGCGCAGTCAACAAATTTGCAGCAACATCAACGCCATCTACGGTGGGTGTTGCCGCCTCATAAACATCTATCATCGCACAAAGACCTGAAGATCGGGGTTCGGGGAGGGGAGAAAGGGGGAAAGGGGACAGGGGGAAGAGAATCTTCATAGACTGAGAATGGCTGCCCGCCTTAACTGTCAACGACGATTAAATATACATTTGCATAAATTAGCCAAGGTATTCTTCGTGCTTCCAGGTCGAAAAGGTGAAAATTAAAGAGCAGGCAAAAGAAAAGAAATCAAATCGAATAGAATGAAATGGAATGGAATGGCTCGGAATCCACTCAAATGAAATGCGTCGAAATCGAATGCCGTAAGAAATATGTATGCTCCCTAACAAAACTCCAACCACACTCGGCATTGTTGCGCCTCGGCAGCAGCTGTCACACAATTCCGCTATAAATTCTTATTCAGTTTGGACTAGCTGTTGATTTCAACACCTCAGATAAGCAGTGCGAGCGGTGGAGCGCCTCTTATTTGAACCACTTCGCCTCACTCCCCTCCATTCCCCCCACACTCCACGTGTCACCATCTCCCCCGCGTCGGCAAACTCCTACGCCTGCGCATATAAACTGCTTGTAATACGCGGCTATTAATTTAAAATTACAGTTTTACAAGCCCCACAGCATTGAAAGCCGCAGAAGGGAGAAACGAAGCGAAACGGAGCCAAAATATACACATATATGAGATGGAAACAGCTTATAGGAATTTCAATTGGTGCGTGAACGAAGGCTTTATACGCTTTTGATTCTCGATTGGTTTCTTTAATTTTATGACCATTTATTTAATTTATTTGTTAGCTGTTTTGAAAGCACCTATTTATTTAAATATAATAATACCAAATATTAAGTTGAATTTAAGTATAATAATACCAAGTATTAAGTTTAAAAGTTTAGAAAAAATCATAACTCCATAACTCTTTTCATATAATAAAATCAAATTGGAAATATATTTTTAAGCCCATAAGTCAACCAAATTAATTGTAAATTTTAATTCTTTTCTTCCTAGACTTCTTCTTTTTTTAGAAAAAATATTAAATTCTAATTAAAATTATATTTTTGAATCCTTTTCTAGATTGACTATTTGTCCTTTAATTCAAATCAAAGTTAGTTCCTTTTTCCACAAATATAAAAACATCTCTAAAGTAATTGTTGCACACATAAAAAAATATAATTAAATATCTATAGTGGCCATTACTTTACACAATCTAGAAAGTAAATCAAAACGTATCCGTTAAATCACAGAAATATTTCATGCCGTGACAGATTGAAAGTACCTGCTGAAAGGGTATAAATAAAAAGAATTAATGGCTTACGCACAGATTTACAAGGCCCCGGAATCGATATGCATAAATGCATGGAACGGAGTGAGTGGCGATTGGACCAGGTCCGAAGACCGAAGACCAAAGACCGGAGTCCGGAGATTGGAGATTGGACATCGGACATCGGACAACGGAGACCGGAGGGCAGAGAGCGGAGGGCGGAGTGCGGGGAGCGGAGGCTTGAAAGAGCTGCCCGAATCTGAATCTGAATCCGAAACCGAGTCGGTGTCTCGGCCACTTAGATGTTTGGGCCGCGATAAGAGGGCTCAAACTGGAGGGAGTAAACCGAACAAAACACAGCAAAACATACGCTTAAAAATGCATTTACAGTTAAACTCAATCAATTTTCAATCGATTTCATTCAACGACTCGAAATTTATGAGCGGACATAAAATGGTTTTGCCTAGGGATGTGCTGGGTATTTTTCTTTTTTTTTTCTTCGAGAGGAAGGGACAAGTGCGTCCTTATCGATGGCCATTAAAGGTCCTTTGGCTTCCTGAGAGTGTGTGTGGCATCGGCAAATGCTACCTGTTGTCACCCGTTGTGCGTGGGAATGGCAATTACACGGGGAAAGGGGCAGGGTCACCAGGATGAGGTCACCTGTGACAGCTGCTGCTGCTCATTGAGACAGGGTCAATTAAACGGGCCGTGGATCAGATCGCATCTCTTTCACTCAATGCGGATGCCACTGCGACCTGGAACTTGGAACCGCTAACTGTTAGCCAAAGTCAATTGGCCAATTGCCTGATTGCCCCACACTGCTCCACAAATAATAGGTATTTTTTTTAAGTTTTGAACGATATTTAAACATAACTTAATAATATACTTTATAAAACTTTTTTCATTATGAAGGTATTTTAATTATTCAGCCTACATGTCTATGTAAATTTAAATTCAGAAAAACGCAGGGAAAATGCTGAGAAACATTAGATTTATTATGAAAAAATTTAACTTGAATTTAAACCTTAACTTTTATTCGTAAGAATCTTAGCCAATATTAAACAAATTTATTTATTTTCTTTACATAGCCCACAATATTATTTTTTTTTTACTGAAAAATTGTAAACCTTTTTGGTTTATTCCTCTCAAACAGAATAATAGTCCCTGCATAAATCAATCAACCATGATGGCCAGTGTAATTGGGAGTTGATTTTAGCCACGCACTTGTCGGCTGCTTCTGAAGATCTGCTTCTCTCTTTTCGAGGCATTTCAATTGGCCGTTCTATGAAATTAGCACCTGTCTCTCCGCTGCACTGCGACTGTGGTCCAATCCATTTGGAATTCCGCAAAATCATTATGCCCCGCCAGATTCGATTCGGGCTGGTGGTGGTGGGGCTGATTCCGAAAACGCTAATAGAGCAATAGCTGATCCTCGGCCACTCCAACCACTGGCTCATTGTTCGCGTGTAATAACTCCTTCAATCGATCGCTGGCGATCTCTGCAGATCAATTGCTGCCGCCTATCGACGCCACGGTCATGGCATGAAAATTGCATGCTTTCTATTTCAGATGAAATCAACTGACAATGGGCCAGCGTTCTGTGAGTATCGAGAAGTTGAGAAGTCGAGAAATCGGGAAGTTGGCAAGTCGGTAAGTCGAGGAATCAAGGAATCGGGAATCTGGAGGCCTCCGTTTCACAACCTCATCCATGGCAAACACTTCAATTGAGTGCGCCAGGGCCATTGTTCTGCAGTCTCTCACCGAACTGACGAACTTTCGCAAACGCTGCCTTTGTGCAATATTATTAACAGCAGCAACAACAGCAACAACAGCAGCAACAGCAGCAACATCGCCAGCACGGCGGCAACAGCAGCAACAGCAGCAACTTTGAGCTCTCAATCGAGCGTTACAATTTTCACAATCTCACTGCGATTGGACATGCAAGTGGGGCCAAGGAGTTGCATAAGCTAGAGGCCAACTCGGCTCAGTTCGGGCCAAGAGACCCACCATCCCACCTCATCCTCAAATCCTTCTTGCCACGAAGGATACCCTTCACAAAAGTTCGATTAGTTATTCAATTTTATTAGCTTTAATTTTAAATTGTTAATTGAATGTATTCCCATTTAAAAATACTTATTTTAAAAAACGTAAAAACGTTTAAAAATTAAACTATTATCGTAAAAAATATATACTATATAAACAAATATTTTTTCAGAGTAAACAGATCTTAAGTTGTTTAAAAATTATTACTATGTTTTCTTTGTTTCTCTAATTATTATCACAATATTCCGACGTAAAAATAAAATAATTACATATACAAAACAAAGGCTTCTTTTATAAATATACTTTTAATTGCTAGTTATAGAATTCATAAACAAACTCCAAAGTTCTAATTATCTACTTCTAATGGTTGAAATCGTTATGCCATATACATCATTACTCATCCTCAAATGTTGTTTGGAAGACTCAATATTTGTAATTATCTAAGACTAATAATGGTTGTTATTTAGTTACCAGTATTTGTATAGGGTATTTCTGGCGTCGCTCATTAAAGTTCCCCTTGTCCTCTTGTTATATGATCATGTATGAAGATCTGAATCAGAGTGCAGACTGCAACGGAGACTGCAACTGAGACTGAGACTGAGACAATCGCAGCCTGGCTAAAGTTCGCAACTCTCGCCTGAATCTCGAGTCTGATCTTTGCCGCCATTCAAGGTGTCTGCTCCTCCCCGATCTCCTTCGATCTTTCGGCCCCTCTGGACTCCAGATTCCTGCCTCTGAAGATCTGCATTTGTGTGCGGGCATTAAGACAATTTATAGCCGCTAATGTGCCAAGCAAAACCCACCGCACAATTGGCCAGAAGGGTAAATGCACAAAGGAAAATGCTTTAAATAACTTGACTTGCCAAAAAAAACTGAATTTATATTTATATCACTAATAGTTTTAAGTGTCTACATATAATATATAAAATTAATAAAATATTAAACTTAAGTAAGATGTGTTTAATAAAATATATATTTATGCCAGGCAAAGATGTTTGAGGATTTTAATATCTTATAAGTTTGTTCTTATATTAATACTCTATATTTCCAATCTTCTGATATTTTTTCTCAGTGCTTTCCGCGGAGGTGGATAGTAAAAGCGAGGAGATCAGATGGAAAAAAAGAGGAGAGAGGCTGTCTGGAGCAGCTTCCGTTCCGTATCATTTGTCTATTTAGTTGCGGGGCCTGCGCTTTTCCGATTAACTTTTTGTTGAACTTCATTACCTGGCGAAAATGCAATAATCGAGAGGGGGAGCTACGAGCTAATGGCAGATCGGTGCCGGAGGGAATGTGGAATGGGCTACCAACTCTCGGCTAGGCAATTTGTATCGGCATTCGGGGGCAGAGGAATGGACGCGGGCTCATATGAAGATCGCCTCCGTAATGATTAAAAATCGTGCACTGGACCCAATCGAAAACAATATTCGCTCACAAATTGGAACAGTGCCACGTGAAACACCTGCAAAGGCAGCGATGAGGAGGAAGTTGGCCAGCTACCGAACCAACTCTTGATGAAGCTTCCCAGGAAGGGCAATCAAGGGAGCAGCCAATGAGGCGATTACCCATATTGTTGTCTTCTCATATCCCCATTGATGATTGCGAAATTAATTCTGCGGGGAGTATGGGAACTTCACTTGAGGCATAGGTATAAATGATAAATGAGAAAAATCAGTATAACCAATCAGAGATGTTTAATCTTTAAGCTTCTGATTTGGAAGGTGTTTGATAAATCTTTCTAATTTTTTAAAACGAAATAATAAATGGGTTAAAAAATTGTTATTAATAATCCTGCCATTTTAAACATAAAAATATTCAATTTAACTTATTAAGAAACTTCTTATAGACAATCATTTTATAGATCTATTAGATGGCTTTATAAGTCAAACTTTAGTTAATAAATAGGATAATATTTTTGAGATATTTGATGTTTCCTTTGGTAAGTTCCCCTAAAAACACTCCCTAATTGCTTTATTACCCATAAATTTATTCATTTTCCCTGTTAGTCAGCAGACAAATATGTGCAGAATGATGGAAGTCCCCTTTGATCTCTTCCCTCGATCTCTGTTATTTTGATTGCCATCCCCAGCTGAAGTGTTCCAATTGTCTGAAACACTCTCTTGTATTTTCGCTGCATATATGAATATGCTATATGATTTTGTGTAGTGTCGCATTGCCATTAATTTCGCTTACAATATTAATTACCATCAAATTTCTCATTCTGCTGATTTGTGGTCGAGGCGAGGCGAATGTGTGGCAAAAATGATTTCAGCCGCAGATTCATAAAATATCTGCCCACAATGGGGTGGGCTGTGGTGGCCAGACATTAAGTATGCAAAGTGTATAGCCCCCCCCCCCCCCCCCCCCCCCCCTTTTTTCCCCCTGTATATATATATTCCCTCCTTTTTTCAACTCTTCCCACTCATCCTTGCTCAGGCGTTGCTGTTGACATGTTGCCGTCGCTTGTTGTTGCTGATGTTGCTGCCGCTGGCATTAAATTAGTTGTTGGCATCGGTATCGGTAGTGGCAGCTAATGCAGACCACCGCCCCCTGGGTCCGCATTCCGCCACCCTCCCCCCTCCCCCATCCCCCCATTCGACCCACTGTGCGCTCCATCAACCGACTAACGATGCACTCAATTACAGCGACCAGTGCGGTGACGTCGCATAAATTATAGTTTATTTATTTTTATTTTCATTTTTAATTTCGCCGCGGCGCTACTCTGCTTTTGTTATGCCCCCTCTCGATTGCCAGCAGCGGTATATATAATAGCATAATTATTACCCTGATTTCGTCCTTAAAACTAGTCATTTCATATTAAACAGTCAATTAAAATTTTGTGAATTCGAAGTAGGATTTCTATGTTATTTTGATTTTTATATTGAGTCTATACTTGAAATCTTTTTTGTTTTTTATGAGAAAACTCCTGATTGTTTTGGAAAAATATTTTGACCGATTTTCTCCATTTCTTTATAAGGGGTTTCATCATTATTTTTGTGAAAATTGAAAAAAAAAAAAAAAAATTTTTAACTGAGAATGCCAATCGATTGGAAATTTTAAATCGAATTTAACTAGGTATGACAATCCAACATTTGGCCATTAGTTCCAAGTATTTCGATCAAAAAATCGAACCTTAAGCTGATTTTTTCGGATTTTAGTTATACAATTTATTTAACAGACATTATATAAAACATTTTTTGTTATTAAATTTAAGTCAGATAAATAAGGAATATTTTTTAATTTATATTGAAATAATAAAACTTATTGAAGTTGTTTCCTTCTGCTATTCATTATACTATTTATTCGTTTGTTATAGGTGAGACACCGGCGGCAAACAATAAATAAGTATTTAATTATTTTTATTTACTCACCGACCCTTTTCTCTTCAGATTTATTGGCTAACTGATTGCCGAGTTATATAAAACCTACGTTCTGGGCAGAATGTTTCACTTTTATTTTGGCCATTTGTCAGGCGTGCACAAATTGCGATCGCGCTTTTGAACCCCAAAACAAATTCGCATCGCGGCGACTTATTGGGGCACGACACCTGTCTGGCATTTCAAGTTGTTCGCACGTAGTACGTGGGTTCAGTATGCCGATAACACCTCCCCCTGCACCACCGCCCCCTGAACCACCCGATTACCCCCCCCTGGAAACACCACCCCCTTTTACCACCTGTTAACCAAGTTCGGTGGAGTTGGCTTGTCACCTGCATACAGTGCGGCTCATTAACACGGCGTCGTTTGATTGACCAAATTATTATGTAATTAGCTGCAGGCTGACCCACATCTCCCAGCAGGTGGTTCAGTGGCTCAGTGGTGCGGTGGTGCTGACTCTTATCAGACTGATTTATTCATGTTTCTTGGTGCTGACTTATGGAACGTGTTATTTGTCGGCACGTCGGTGACAGGAAGTCAGCAGTCCAGGGACTCGGATTGGGAAATTCACTGGCGTTCAATTGGGAAATCCATATGTACTAAAATTGAATTATTCCGGCGGGAGATTGTTTGGCAATACTAACTCCATTTTCGAACAATTAAAATACACAAGTGTAAAGCTATACGTCTTTGTTCAGGCTCATAAACTTTAGCCATTTATTAGCAGATTAATAAAATTTTATACTCACATGTTTTTTATTACAAGTTGCATAGCAGTTGCATGGTAGATCAAGATAGTTTACAATCAATTGTGATTTTATGGTCTCTACTACGCTTTATTTAAATTTTATGGCAGACTTAATTAAAAGTATTTAAAAATATCGGAGTGGCTTATTAATATGCAATTATTTAAGTTGTAGAGAAATGCATGGGATTTAGTTGCATATGTAAGTTATTATACCAACAATTAAAATCACTAGATAAGAATGTGTAATTATTTAAAATAAATGTAAGTTATTATACCAACAATTAAAATCACTAGATAAGAATGTGTAATTATTTAAAATATTTTTCCATTTATTTTTGTCTCTTTTGTTATTATTAGTTCAATTCTTTTATTAACTCAACATTCTATATTTTTATGTAAATTACTAGCTTGTTTTAGTAATGAGCTACAGGCTTATAAAGATGAAACTAATTTGTTAAGTTAATCGTATGCCATTTTCGGTTAGTCCCATGTGAATAATGCATAACATAATGAGTTCAGTTTGCTACCTTGTGTTTACTTTACAAGTTTGCACCACTTCGGCTCTAGGTTACGAAGTCTCTAATTGGCATCTTGTGGGAGTGATCTATTCAATTAGCGTCCAATTGATTCTTTACGCGTCGCTCACCTCAACGCGTCTGTTGATCCTCCAACAAAGCGGTTCCAGGTATTTTCTGGCACCTCTTCTATTTGCGATCGCCACCAGCACCCACACACATCGCGATTTTCGATTTTGAATCTCCGAGTTGCGACTTGCGACTTGCGTCGATCCCATTTTCGCACCTCCAACCGAGATGTTTGCCAAATATTTGGACTGCTCACGTCCCAGTTTGATTGAAGCCCTGCAAAATGTTGGTCACTCATTGTGGGGCTTTCACTGCCCGGATTGCCAAATTGCAGAGGCTTCTCATTAACAATTGCACTGGGGCTGTGGGCCATAAAATTATGACACGATCGGGCGGCACCTACTTAAGGTTTGTTGACTGTCGGCCCCTCTGCACTCCCCTTACATAATGAGGGAAGACCCTTCATTCACTCGCATCGCCATTAATTCGTATCACGTCCTCGGCGACAATTTCGATTTCGTTTGAATTTTCTTTGGGCCGAGCCTCCTATAAAACGATAAGGTTCGATTCGATTCAGGCACAGTCAAACGACAACAGTTCAACCGACAAAGCGCAAGCTCAGCAATTGGATAACCCCTCAACTTAAGCAAGGAATCTTTAATAATGAAGGTGAGCAAATTAGCTTAAGCCTTCAAGGATTTTAGGGTGAAAAAGCTATGAAATTTATTGCCTAAAAAAAAAAATAAGAATACTAAAACGAGAAATAAAATATACAAAATCAGCAGTGCCTTGATTTAACCTCAGAGTTTTGTAGAATAAAAGTTCTAAAGTTTATGTTCACATTCATTAAATCTTTTTGATTGTTTTATATTCCTTTGACATTTGTTTAATCAACCTTACTTAAAATGAAAGTAATTATTATATTATATTCATCAATTTGTTTTTATTTTAATTTGCGAATTAAATTTTTAGAAAATAATTCCCAATGTTATATCTATTTTTACCTTATATCTTGACTTAAATCTTATTTCTTAAACCCAGTTCTTCGTGTGCATCTTGGCTTTGGTGGGCGTGGCTCAGGCTGGTCTTCTGCCCCATCTGGATGGCCATCATGGTTACCACCACGAGGAACTGCCGCATCTGTTGGACGCCGAGATCCACCATTCGGATGGCATCCATTTGGGACACAGTGCGGCACTTGTGCACGATGACCACCATCTGAACCACCACCTGGATCACCATTTGGATCATCATTTGGTGGAGTCCCTGCCCACCACCGTGTACCACCATGAGCCGCACCACTACCACTACGCCCGTCTTCATTCCGCTCCGGTGGTGCATCACCATCACGTTGACACCCATGCCGCCGTGGTGCACCACAATGTGGTTCCATCCCACTTCGATGTCCACAGCCACTCCAACCTTCTGTCCTTTGCCAAACACGCCCTGCACAACAAGTACGGCAAGGTCAGGATCACCGAGACCCATTATTGAGAGATTCCAAACACATCCATTGCCCATAAAACCACTGACTAGCCAAACGCTCTTTTATTGTTAATTTATTAAGCACTTAGTTTAGTCTACGAAAATAACTCAAACGAACGGGTGAAAATTTGAAAGATAAACTCAGGATTTTTATAAAAATAAATATTTAAGTCCAATGTAAATACAGACGTGTTTTGATTTATAGTTGTGTCATTATTTTCTTGATTTTAAGTTCTTGCAATAATAAAAACAGAACCAAAAATAAAATATGTTGGCAACAATTACAAGACCACAAATTTTAAGAATTGATTTCACATAATATAAATTTTAAAGAATTTAAAATTTAGTGATTCTTGAAACAAATTCTTTTTAGTCAAAACTTTGACCAACTGCCTTATTTAAATCAATTAAAGCCAAATAAAAATCAACAATATTTTATAATTAATTAGGGAAAATAAATATATTACTTTTCTGATCACTTAACTGCAATAAATAGTTTAAAAATCGATTTCTCTTACAAACTTATAATTGCTACCTTACACCACCCATTGGTTAGTCATTCCCTTTCGCGATTTTCTAATATAATATTGAATTTATTAAGCGTAAAGCTTTCTCACGGAATGTTCGGATAAACGGGTGAGAATCTGTGAGTTCAGTCAGCGAATAATTGGAAGAGCTTGATACTTTCCCATTTCCCTCCTCCCCTCCCCCCATTCACCCCCCTGATTTGGATGCATTGCATCCGTCAGAGCCTTCAACGCGGCCCAGACAATTTATCATCCGCTGTGCGAGCCGAAAGTAATTTACTTGCAATTTAAAGATAAACAGGCGCGATAATGTCTACAAAGCATAAACGTGAGTTGACGCCTACAATCCGAGAAGAGGGGCTTCGAAAAGGGGGCCTTGAGAAGGGTGGTGCGAAGGGGGGGAGGGGGAAGGGGGAGGGGGGTTCCTGGGGCAGCCATGACCATACATCATCGCGATATCGCTGTTAAAGAGAGTGAAGGTGTTGCCGGTGCGGCTAGTGTTGCTGCGGTGTCGGCGGTGTTGCTGCGGTGTCGATGGTGTTGCTGCCGTGCCTGCCTCACGCCATCCACTCGCTGGGGGAAGAACAATTGCAACGGCCGCTGCACGATGCGGCAGTTTCGAGTTGCAACTGGCAAACTGGCAAACCTGCAACTTGCAACCGGCAACTTGCAACTGGCAACTGGCAACTTGCAACGCAGTCGACCCTGACAAACAAACGCTGAGGGCGTCGTGCTCATGTCCAGAGCTCTCGACTTGGACCCCAGAGCCAAGTTAAGCGCATGCGCAACACGTGGCCGAAACACCACTAAAAAGTGGCTAAAAGAGCTAAAGAGGGAATGGGAATGGGAACGGGAGTGGGAACGGGAACGGGAACAGAAATGGGCACCCTCCGACCCAAAAGCTTCCCCTTTTTCGCAAGTGCAGCCAAGCGGCTTCTGCAATTTTCCAGTCGTGCGCCATGGCAACGCGTGCCGAGCTCATTTTCATTTTCATTGAGCCGCCGGAGCAGGAGGACAAGGAGGTACTTAGCTATGAGGAAATTAGACTCATAGCCAGGAGTTGAGCCTTTCTGGCCTTTTCCCCTTTTCTGCTAACCCCATCCACAGATAGCTTTTCCGACACAGACAGCGAAACTTTATCTAATTTTCTTCTAATTTAGTTGGTCAAGTATTCTCAGTTTAATAATTTACGATTTAAATAATTATGACAAATTTCTAAGCTACTCAGGATTTATTTAAAAACTTATAATATATGGTTAAGCATTTGATAACACACCTCCAATAAGTAGAACAAATAAAATAAAATATATACTTATATGTTAAAGACTCTTTAAAGGAAGTCTTTTAAGTATGTTAGGATTTTAACATGATTTTTATGGTTTTCTAATCTAAACCAGAATAAAATATATATATGAAAACTTCGATTAAATAGCCAATTTGGACAATACTCCTGATGTTTGATTATTAATTCAGTCCACAAATCAAATATATATAAATAAATATAAATATGGCACAAAAAAGTCGATAAATGAAGCCTTTCCTTTTTATTTTTTTTATTTTCAAAACAAGTTTGGCTACCTAAAAAATGGTTTTTAATAATCTGTTGAGAATTATGAACTGAAAAAGTAAACAAATCAATTGATTCCCTTTATTATTTATTTTCCGCTCTGACGTCGAGCTATCTAACAGCTCGATACCCAGTTGTCTTCACAAAAAATAACAAGTTAGCAGCAATTTGTTCTCTCAGTGCCGCGTTGACAAATATTTTGTACAAATGGCCCGACTCTTAGTGCATTTGTGCACATATTCACGGCAATCTGAATGGACTCTCTGAGGCAGAAGCAAAAAGTCGTGCCACACGAAGCCCCAAAACTGAACCAAATGCGGCACGACTCTTTTTGCGGCCTGTCGTGCGTTGAATGGGGCAACATTGTGTGCCATGGGACGATGATGATGCGTCTTGCAACAGCGAGAGCTCAACACCTGCCAAAGCTTCATAAATTCGATAAATCACACAGGGAATATCGTAGAAAAGACTCTTTCTAGGCAAAAAAAAAATAAAAAAAATAGGCTGTCAAAAAACAGTGATGCGTGAACACCCGCCTGGCTTTGGTGGTTTTTCTGTTGATTTTGAGCCGCGAAGTAGTCGCCTCGCTACGATTAAAGCCAGCCTAGTGTGGCAGCGCTAATGGCAAAGACACACAAGTCGCTGGGTGTTCGCAAAGGGGGCAACAGAAGGGGGGGGGTGAGAGGGGGCAAGGGGGACCCACTCCAGACAATGCCACAGTTTATATTGCAGCCTGTGCCTGGTCATTAGCAGCATTGCAGCTGCAACGTTGCTGCGATGTTGCTGCGGTGTAAGTGAGGTAGCAAACGCAGCAGCAACTCCAACTCCAGCGTCGTCTGTTTGGCAGCGTAATTGTGTTAAAAATTACTCAGGCATCTTAATCACTTTGGTAAATATTTTGCCAGAGTCGGAGAAGGAGTTTTCGGATTCGGATTGGGAGACTCAAGACGAACGAACGAGGTTAATGCGTTGCAGCTGCAACAGACGCAGAATGTTGCTGCTAGTTCACAAATCCCATTCGGGCCCCTTTTTCCTTTTCCTTTTTCTTTATTTTTTTTTTTGAGGCGTGTGGGTGTGCGTGTACATCGGAAAGCCGAAACATGCAAACTCCACAAACGAGCCAAGTTTTCATTCATGAAATTGCCAAGATTGGCAAAAGAGAGGATGGGGGGGGGCGGGCAACTCAACTCAACTTGATTGCATGTTCGGGCTCAGTTCATTTTCAACAGCATCAAGGATCAAATGCATTAAATACGAGAACGAGACCAAGTTTTTTGCCATCGGATGTTGCTGCAGTAACATCAGCAACATCAAGGCAACGCCAACAGCAACAACACATCTACTTACGTGCAGTTCGCCGCTTTATCGGGGCTGCTCATCTGGCGTCCTCCGTTCAGGTACGTCCCAGGTACATCCCCAATCCCCAGTACCCAGTACCCAATGCCCAATGCCCAATACCCAATCCCCAGCCACATCCACATCCACATCCACATCCACATCCACATCCTATATACATCCACATCCAGGGCGGGTGGCGCACCTGCGGCAAACTGCTTTGCAATTATGAGATTTTTTGCGCTTCCTCTGCTTCGCTGCGAGGCCAGCGGCGAGGAGCTATGCTAAACAAACCAGGAGCGGACTCAAGAAAACTCGGGAAACGATATTATTAATAATAATTTTAAGATAATATATATTAATATTTCCAAAAGGGTACATAACCAATAGTTGCTTAGAACTCAATAAACATATCCACAAAATATAAAAACTAAAACTCCCGAAAAGAATAGATTGGTGTCAGAAAAAATGTAAGCATATATATTCCAAAGAGTACATGAAAAAATGTTCCTGTAAACATAATTAATATCTGATTTAAAATATTGGATAGTAAATATTATCATTCTCCCTGGTACACGAAATATTCATATTTATTTATTGAAAGAAAAGATATTAAGGACTATTTTTAAACATTGGTTCCAATTTAAAGCATAACATACGATATGTCTAATCGAACTTTAAGTCTATTTTGGAACCAAAAAAGATTTTTTTTTGTTTTTATTTGTTAAGTGCATATGTTATTATTGTAATAATACCCAATAATAAAGCAAATACATATTTTTATTGAGACATTACTCATACTTTATAGAGGAAGTTTCTGGTAAGGCTTTAAGACAGAAAATTGACCTAGCTTTATGAAAATTGTTTATATATTTTTGATGAAGGTTCCATAAACAGCAACTGCCGGAGTTTTACTTCAGGGGTAATTTTTATTTCAGGCTGTAAAGATATTAAATGATTTTAATACGTACCCTCGCACTTTTCTCATGCTGGTTGCAATGGAACCTCAAAAAAAAAAGTGGGGAACCCACTGCATTCCAGCCCTGATCCGCAAAGGAAGAGGAGGAGTAGCCGCTTGCCAGGTCGATGATGTTGCAGGCAGCTTCTGTTGCTGCTGCTGCTGAGTTGATGCTGCTGATGTTGCTGCTGATGCTACACTTTCTCTCTGTACAGCAGCCCGGCATCATAATTTAGACTGCAATCATCATTATCGTTCGAGACCAGCGACCCGAGAGCATTCTTGAGCAAAACGCCCGCACGTAGATATTTTGGAGGAGAGCTGGAGGGGAGTTTCCGAAGTCGGGGAGCCGCTGAGTTGGGGTCCCAGCCTTGGCAACTGTCAGTCACTGAGGATCGGACTCAAAAACCCGGACTCCGGAGCAGTCAGTGAGTCTATCATTCAGTCAGTCAGTCAGTCAGTCAGCGCAAAGTTGCCAGCAATTTGCTCAAATAAAAACGTAAAAACGAAATGCAGCAGCAACCCAGGAAGCTGCGCATGCGTCTGTGGCAGCATATAATTGTCTCTTGGGCAGGGACTCGAAAAGCGAGGATCCACTGACGGAGCCACACAGCTGTGCCTGCCACTGTGCAACTCGCTTTCGGTGGTGCGGTGCTGCGGTGGTTCGGTGGTGCAGTAGTGCGGTGGTGCCGCTTCTGCCGTCCATGTCCGGCGGCAATTGTAATTACCGCAGTTGCGCCTCCCGTCCGTCGGGGCCAACGCCTTCGCCAATTCCACACTGAGCAAAACTATATTTAAATATTATCTCAAACGAAAATGTTGATTTAAGTTACATATTTAAAAGTTGAATCAGTAAGAATTTATTTATTTGCAATCTATAGATTTTTAAAGCTGCAAATAATGTTTGTCCACGAAATATTGTTTTTATCTGAGATAACCAAAGCTTTTAAAACACTTTATTATTGGGGTCACCAATCACAAAAATTATAACTGAAATAAACAAATCTATATTAGAATATTTTTAAATATTTTAAATTTGAAATCGGACTTTAATAGTTAAATTCTGTTAACATGTTGCAATGAAATATTTCGGAAATTTTTAGGTCACCATATGATTACTTTCAGATCAGGAATCGTCCTCACCTCAGCTTTCATATACTATTAAAAACTGGTTGAATACAAGAATTTATTAATGTTTCCGATTGAAGTAGAGCCCTTTAATATTTTATTAAAACTAAAGATTCAAAAGGAGAAAATGTAAAGCAGACTCACCTTTTTTCTCAGTGGATAGCTGGACAAATGCGCAGTAGCCTGGCATTTCAGTTACGCCTGCAGTTTGTTATTACGCGCATTATTTCTGCCGCAGCCCTTCGGTGTCCCAATGCATCCTCGTCCTCCTCCTCATCCTCATCCTCCCATCCCGATGTGGAAGCCCCATCCCATCCCCGCCTGATTGCATTCAGTTAAGACTGCAGGGCAGAAGACATTTTACATTAGCTGCGCATTCCAAAAATCCGATCCTCTCAAGCTTTCAGTTTTCGTTTTCGTTTCGTTTATTTATTTTCGTATTTTTGCGATGGAAGAGAAACTAATTAGAGTAGACTTAATGGAAATACTCGTAGTTATTCAAAATTTAGTTAAACGTTAGCGTACAATGGCGGAACCGCCAAGAGAGTTCCTAGAGACTTTAGTACAATAATGGATAATGTTTTTTGGGCAGCTAAGGATTGTCAGAGTGTTGAGGGGAGTGTTAAGGGGAACTTAAACTAACCAAGCGTTTTTTTCACTGTACACAGCACCGTAAGATAAGATTGAACTAAATAGCACCTTAATCGAATTGGAAGATCGGATTGGGTTGGGATTTGGGGGGCTGGATTTTGGGCATCCACAAGATCCCAAAATGATAGCATAACTAGCAGTTGGAAGTGATTCGATTTTGTTCTCAACTAATATCACAATGTTGCTCGCTGATTCTCTCCACTTCAATGCAATTTCGATAAAATTGTTTTATTTTATATCCATAGCTAATCTTTGATTCTGGAATTCTTAAGACTAGAAGGCAAATGTAAGCTAAGAGTTGAAAAGTCTTTTGATCGATTAGCTATTATAGTTATTGCTTTAATTTACATAGTTTAGATCTTTTGATTTCTGATTTAAAAGTCGAAAAGCGCTATAAAAATATTTCTGAAAGCGATTCGTAAATTTACTTGAGTTAAGTTGAGTGAATAACTTTTTTTTTTAAATGTTAAAAGTTGTTTTTTTTTACTTTTTAGGCGTTTGTTTGAGTCTAGTAAATGGATTCTTAGTAAAAAATACTTGACTGGATGCGTTTAGCATTTAATGCTTAAAATTTTTAACTTCTTAGAAGCGTTAAGTTGAAAAATCTTATTGCTATGTTTTCTTTTCGTTAAAAATATGTTACGTATTTCTGGTAAATATACTTTATATATATATATATGCCCTTGCATGGGCTAACCTTTATCATTTTTTTTCGTTTATCATTAGTCAAAAAGTTGATTTAGCCTGGCAAAAGTCGCTCAATGTACAAGGCAAAAAATTCTATCTTACAATATCTCAATTTTAGTTGTTGCTTAGTTTTTTATTCTTGTTGAGTATCAAAAATGTTTTTGTTGTTGTTGTTAAGGCACTTCCGTGTGACGGAAATATATAGCACTATATCTAGGTATAAATCTAGATCTATTTCTCTATTTATGGATGTGTATATACAATATCGTTAGCTGGTTTTTTTTGTGAGCGGTCCCAGCTTAGTGCCCGTAAATCTCCGCCAGGCGAAACAATCACTTGGAGCTGATCCAAAGCCAAACTGAATTATGTTGATGGAAACAATGCATAAACTGGCGAACGGCGACAACCCTGTCTCCCTGTCTCCCTGTCTTCCCGCACCACCCTGACCACCCTGGCCAAACTTCAAACTCAAACTCAATTTTCGCGCTACAATTACAAATGACGGCGATAAATTTCGCGAGTGGAGACAAAAGAAAAGTTGGATGCCAGCCATCCCCCTGAATCTGAATCCCTGCACCACCCCCCTCCCCCCACCACCCCGCCCCAGGATTTGTGGAGAGGAAGTGATAATAAACGCACGACACGCGCGCCTTGTTTAGAGATTTATGCGTGCCACAGAATAGAACCGAGTGAAAATAGAGGAGAACGCGTAAAAATAGTATAACCGCGATATCCGACCACTAGGTGACCACTTGAACTGGGTAAAAAAATATTGGTTAACACAATTTTCTAAGGCATAAAAATATTGAAAAGAATAAATCTTTTCCAAGAAAAATTTTGCAAGAGAAACAAATATTTAAATACAAAATATTTTGATTAGAACTTCAAACTTTATAGGTATTTTAAGAAAAATAAATAAACAAACTGAGTTATGTAAAAGAAGTAAGTAAAATAATAATAGTTTCAGCTGTAATATTAAACAATCAGACAAAAATTAATTTAAGGATAAAATGAATATCTAAAATGTTTAAATAAAAATATGTAAAAAATAATATAATTTAATATCCCAAAGATTTGTTTAGATAACAGGGTAAGCCCTCAATTAAAAACATCATATTGAGAGGCTTTAAGTTTCCAAAAACTAGGCATCAAAGATCTTCATTTAACAAATATACTCCCCTTTTACTTAATGGAGGGTATTTGAAAAAGGAGAAAAATCCGCTGCAAGCAGCAAATAATGTCAGGCGATGGCGATGTTGACCAAAATGATGCACGACCCGAGCGGATTATGCAATGCGGCATCATCACATCTAGGCCCGGCTAATACAGTTTGGGCCATAAGTCACCCTCCACGGAACCCCCTTTTGCCGCCCCGCCCCGCCCGTGAAAAGTGATGGAGTGCAACATGCTAGCTGCAACACGATGGCTACTTAGCCATAGTTGCGGCTGCCCCTCGCCCTGATTTATTGCCCCAGAGATGCGAAGCTCCTCCATTTTCCGCAGCCAACACAATGTCTGTCAATTGGGGCATTTTCACTGCTTAATTACACGAACAGAGGGCGGTGGAAATTCCAGGGCGGGGGGGTGGCAGTTTGGTGTGGGTGTGCCTGGCAAAATTCGCCAACTGTGCCACGTCTGCCGTTTCGTGTTTGTTTTGCAACCGCACTTATTAAGGAATTAATTTAGTCATTGCAAAACAAGGTCAGACATTAGCCGCAAACTGCAATGCAGCAAGTCCCACCGCAGAGTAAGCACCACCCCCCCACCAACCACCACCCCCCATCAACCACCACCCCCACCACCCATGGAACTCCCACGCCTGGACGGCCTTCTTCGTGTTTCGAGGCCATTAGGCCCCAAGAAAATTTCCATGCGAAGAACAAGGACTTGGAATCGGTGCTCTGCTCCTCCAGCTCAGCACCCCCGCATCCTCAGCGTGGGAAAAACCAGCCGAAAAGCGAGGAGTGGGTGGGAAAAGCGGGGGCTGCGTGCCAAAATGCAGTTTCGTGACCGGCGAAAGGAGCTGACTGCGCCTTGTAAGCGATTCCCATTGCCTAAAAGCTTGTAAGCCAGTTTCCGGCTCCGGCTGCGACTACGGCTAAATCTACGACATCGTCTCCGGTTAAAACACAAAAAATATGGCAAAAGTATAGGTTTTAGGGTAGACCAAAAGAAAATGACTTAAAAGTCAACACTGCTATTCAATGAAATAATTACCGAAATGGGTGGATAACTTTTGGGAAATGCTTAAATATTTTAAAGCGAAATGAGAAAAGGAGAAATACAAAATGGTATGCAAAAATAAATTTAAATAACATTATTGCTTTTCAACTTTCTCAAAGATTAGCTTTAATAGAAACTGTAATTTAAGTGAAGATTCTGATGAAAAAATATTTCACTTTAATTCAAATCGTATTATAGGCAATATTAAAAAAAATGTTAAAAGTATAAAACATTAAAATTATAAAACATTCTCGTTCTTCCATTTGTATAAAGATATTGCTGCTCACCGAAAAATAATTAAAGTGCACTTACTTAAAAACATAATTCATTCCATGAAATTATATTCTTAAAATCATAAAAATCTGAAAGTATAAAAATCTGCAATCCAAAAATATCTGAATATTATAAAAACCAATTGAAATAATAACAAAATGCGTAGGCTTTAAATTCTGTTTTGTTTGACATTGTCCATCTGTGTGTAGACTTTGTTTTGTTTTATTTTGTGAAAAACGTTTTTAACTAGGAGCTAATCATAACCAACTAGAATAACATAAGTTAATAATTTATTTAAACGTTTAGCTAAGAACTAATAATCAATAAGCGGGAGTCGGGGCTTTGTTTCTTTTTTTTTTTATAATAAATAACGAAAAACTTCAACTTGAAACATGGAAACGACCCCGAAGGGAATTTCCGACCCCGAGGGGGACAAACGGGTTAACCTGTCCACACCTGGGGGTTCGGAGGGGGGTGAGGTGTGTCCAATCCAAAGATGGTTTATGAACTAAAGAAAACTTAAAGGTTTTTATTTCATTTCATGAAAACAAAAAGTAGTAAAATAGTAGAAAAGCGAGCATAAAATCAATTACAAAGATAATTTAAATTTAACAGTGTTTTTGTTGAACAAAAAAAAGGAATTGTTTTTTTTTTGTTTGTTTAGCGTTAGCTTTTCTTTTAAGATTTCCATAGAAATGAGTTTGTTTTGTGTGTTTGTTTTTTTTTTTTGAGCCCTAGGGAGAATTCTTTGTCTTTTGTTTGTGTTTTTATGTAGGCTACAATTAAATTAAATAAAATAGAGTAAAATTAAATTAATACAAACTGTTGTGGTATAAGTTTACATGCTGCTGAGTAATGTTACAAATAAATTAAGAGTTAATTAAAAGTAGGAGTACGAATCTAATGCCGACTGCCGATGTGGCATTTCCTATTAGCCTATGTAGCGAGTCTAGCTTAATAATTTCAACGTTGCTCAAAATGCTGAGAGATCAGATCATCGGGGGGATCTGACCGCCTATATATTATGTATATATAGTATATAGCCTAAGTGTGGAACATGGAATTGCTAGCTGTATCGAAGATCCCGGCTATCTAAACTCCTGGGGGTTCATTTAACGCGAGGGGATCTAGCAACTAGAACTAGTTTAAGTGCTAATACGTTGGGTGGTCTTGAGTGCGGCCCTCTAACTGTCTTTTAAAAAATTAGTTGATGGTTCTTTAGCCTATTTAAACTGTAGGTAGTATTAAGGTTCCTCAGTCTTCGCAGAGATTTCCGGTACAAGTACAAACTGCTCTAGTTAATATGTTTTGTTTTCTTGTTTTTTTAGATTTTCTTTTTTTTTGTAGCACTAAGCTGGGATGACGTTGCCTAACAGGTCATAAATCGCCTGGATGCTGCTGCATATAGATACCGTTAAGCGCTTTCCGTCTTCACCACCAGAGGCATGGGTCCGCCGAGGGTCAGGCCAGGCTGGGATTTCTGGAGAAGCTCCTCCTGCAGCAGACTCATCGGATTCATGGGCAGGCCCATGTTGAGGCCCATTCCCATGCCCATGTTCATGTTCATCTTCATGTCGAGCAGTGGATGTGAACTGGGCGACTTGGGCTCCTCCATTCGCTCGCCGCTCCTGCGCGATTCACGGCTCTCCCTGCCCTCGCGTCCTTCGCGTCCCTCCCTGCCCTCCCGCGATCCGCCCCTGGAGTCGTATCGCGTGTGGGTCCGCATGTGCCTGGTGATCATGTCCCGGCGACATGCCGCATACGGACACTGCGGACACTTGTAGGGCTTCTCGCCGGTGTGGGTCCTCTGGTGGGTGGACAGGTGGTCCGAGCGGGAGAACACCTGGCCGCACACCTTGCACGTGTACGGCTTGACCCCCGTGTGCAGGCGCATGTGGCGGGTCAGCATGTCGGAGCGGGCAAAGGATCGCCGGCACACTTCGCAGGAATAGGCTTTGGCAATATCGTTGGCGGGATTGCGGGACTTGTGGCGCGAGGCCATGTGCTTGGCCAGGCGATCGTGGAGCGAGAACATCTGTCCGCAGGTGGGACAAACGTAGGCCACATCCGAACCCGGCGGCATCTCCTCGACCACAGGAGAAACATCCAAATTGTATCGCCAGGCCACCGTCTCCTTGGTTGTGGGCGAGGCCACATCGCCCTTGATCACCGGCACACCCACCGTGGTGGTGGGCACCTGCGAGTGGTGCATCTGCTGGTGGTGCAGCGGATGCAATGGCATCTCCATCTTGATCATCGCTGCCGCCGCCGCCGCTGCCGCTGCTTGGGCAGCGTTCATGGCATTGGCATAGGGGGAATTGGGCGGAGGCTGGTGATTGGGCGTGGCAGCGGTGGTGATGGGCATGTGACCCGAGTGGCTACTCGATGCCGGGGACAGGGCACTCATGCTCTCCAAACTGCTGGCCGCACTCAGGGCCGGCGGTGGTGGCATCATGGCCGCCGATCGGGATTCTTGAGAGGATTTCGAGTTGGACTTTTTGTACTTCTTGGTCTCCACCTCGCTGCGCATGCACAGATCCAAAGGACGCTCCTGCGGCGGCGGCATCGGCTTCTTCTCGCCCTTCTTGCCCCTGGGTTTGGGACTGGTGCGCTTCTTGGTGGTTGTGGTAGTGGTGGTGGTGCTGGTGGCCACACTATTGCTCACCGAGGATTCGCTGCGCGGTGGCGATGGCAGCGATGGCGGCGGCGAGTTATTGGCCAACAGTGCATGGGGCAGAAGATGATTGGAGTTGCTCTTGCGCTCCTGCGAAGTGGGCGAAGTCTCCGTCTCGGAGGCTATCGAAGATGGGGTGTGCTGCAGGGGTGAGGGATAGAAATCGTGACGCCGGCGGAACACCTCGTTCAGATACTTGGTGTGCAGGTAGTAGCCAAAGAGAGGAGATGGTATCGGGAAATACCTATCATAGGGGCTGGGGATCTCAGTCTTGATGTCCACATGCAGCGGGTTCTCTTTGTTGATCGCTTGATTCTGATCTTGAGGCAGATTGCTCTGGGAGGCCTGCAGTTGCAGGGGACTCATGCTGATCCTGGGGCTATCCTGATCGTTGTCATCGCTGTGCGACAGCTCGAGATCCTCGCCGGAAATGTCCTCGTTCTCGTTGTCCATTTCCGGTTCGTTCTCCTCGTCCTCGCTGACGGGCTGCTCGCTTTTGATGTACTTGCCGGGATCCTCCTCCTGCTCATCATCCTCCTCCTCATCGGGTATGGACTCGTCATGATCCTCCTCATCCTGTTCCTGGTCTTCGGCCATCTCCTCCTCCATTTCCATGGGTTCCGCCTTGCAGGCGAGACCATTGGAGTGGGTCTCATTGTTATTGTTATTATTATGATGGTGCAGTTTGTCCAGCACCGCCGAAAGTCGCTTGCGCTTGCGCTGCTTCCATGGAACCACTATATTGTTGTTGGCCACGCTGGCCTGGTTGTTGTTATTGGAGTGGTTGGTGGCCACCGCCGCAGCCACCGCCGCCGCAGCCGCCGCCTGTTGGTGCAGGCTCAGCGCCAGTGGCAGGTGGTGCTGGTGGGGATGGTGGTGGTGGTGCTGTTGCTGCTGGTGGTGCTGCTGCAGGGCATGCGGATGCGGATACTGCATGCCGCCGTAGTGGGAGTGAGATTGGGCCGCCGAAGCGGGCGCAGGATACATGTGCGGAAGATACTGCTGCTGGTGGTGATTGAAATTGAGGAGCTGTGGGGGCGGGGCCGGCGGCGGGTGGGGCAGGGGCAGGTGGTGCGGGTGGTGCTGCGGCGGCTGGGGCGGAGGATTGTGCGGATTCGTGTGGTGACCATGCCCCATGGGGTCGGTGCCTTCTGCCATCGTCATGAGGTCAACTTTTTGCGGCTTCAGCTGCGTCGGCGGCGGCGTCTCCTGCGGATTGGAGGCTTCTGGCTGGGATTGGGTTGCGGTTTGGGGGCGTGGCAACTTCAATGACCTTGACGGATCCGGCCCCAAGTATTCCAGCCTGCGTGGGCTGGGATTCTTGCGGGATAACTGGCGAGACCGTGTGGCCTGCAAATAAAGAAAACCATTTATTTAAATTAATTATGGAAAAAAAACATTTAAAATAATTAACTTTTTGTTATTATAAATAACATTAAATTAATACATGTTAATAATATCTGTTAGGTATTCAAAATATATAAAAAATTGTTAAACATTAGTTTCGGATTTTAAGAGTAGCTATTAACACAAAAAACTCACACAGAAACCAATTCTTTTTCACCAAAAACCTAACCTAAAAATATTTTTTTTTTCAGTGACTTGGATATTTTTTCCTTTTTTAACAAGTTAACCAACATTTCACATTGAAACCTGATATAAATTAAAATTATTATAGCCCTTTATTAATTAATATTAACACTTGTAAACTAGATCATATTTTGCTGTCGGCAAAATTTTTTGAAATGTAACACCCACCACCATTTCTTTTAAAGATTTTTTGCGCAGAATATAAGCCATTATAAAAGAAACAGATCACTTTAGTTAACTATAGAGAATCACAATGGTTATTTTGCAAGTAGGATGCTTGATTAAAATAAAGATTTGCGGAGGCGAAAAATTTGACTCCTTTCGCGAGAAACTTTCGGGAAAAAGAAAGTCTAGCTTTCTCGCTTTAGCACGCCCATGCAGAAAAGAACCATCTAGGCATCTCTTTTGCACGCGCAGCGTTGCCAGATCACTGTAACTCCTACGCTAAGCTTACAAAGAATTGGGTTAAGTAGAATTCAGTTACGTAGAATTGTGGGAGTTAAGGGAAATTAAATTAAAGATACAAATATTTTTGGTAGCAATCAGTCAAGCATCAAAATGCAGCAATTTCCTCGGCTTCCGTTTGTGTGTTGGCTTTCAGTCAAACAAATAAATAAGATAAATTTTGTGCTGAAGCTGCCAAAAAGAAATAACGTAACGAGAAGACAGATGACAACAACGGCGGCATTTACGCTGCGTTAGTTTTATGCGTTTGTCTATACGGGTGGGAAAGGGATGCACAGATGAGAGGAGTGTAGTACAAGGGGGTCCTTTTTTGGGGGAAGGATTCCTGGTACTGTCTCCAGTCTCAAACTCCCGCTGTGGGAATTTTTATGGTGCTGCCAGCAGATTTTATGGCGCTCAAAGTTTATGGGGCCTTTGGATTTTGGCGCTGCCTTCGCCTTGACCGGAGCACCACCCCCTCTTGGTCAACCCCCTCCCTCCCTCCTCACCACTCTAAACTTCTGGTCAGCGAAATCAATGAAGGAAAGGAGACAGGATGAAATGGGCGACAGTCCTGGACAGGATCGCATCGCATCTCGCCGTCTGGCGCCAACATTCGCAAATAATTAAAAGTTACCACACACACACCAGTAGCAGGGGCGCAGAAGGGGGGGACGGTGGTGCTACCGCTACTGCCACTGCCACTTCTACTGCTTGTGCTACCAAAACGAAAGCAGTTGGCTCGGGAAAAGGACAAGGCACCACAAACGACAACAACAACGAACGGCACGTCTGGAAGGACGTTTGCTGCATTGCGCTTATCCTTGTGATATATGAATATTGTGCACACACGCACGTAGCTGCGATATGGGGTGGTGCCAAAGGGGGGGGTGGTGGTGGTGCAGCAGGAACAGGAGCAGAGCGAGGCAAAGCTTTGTGCTGTGTCTGCCATAAGCCGTCAGTTTATGGGGGGGTCTCTCAGTAGTGCACTAAGAAAAATATCTTAGGCCAGAAAACGAAATCTTACAAATTAAACGTGCAGTTCTTGGCGTCAAAAAATTAAATTATTCCACAACAAAGTGATTTGAATATAAATATAGTGTTAAAAGGCAACCTAATATATTTTAAAGTTCAACTTGTACTATTAAAGAAAAGGTTTTACTTAGTTAACCAAAATAAACCTAAAAAACAAAAAAAATTTCTAGAATGAAAATCATTTAAAATTAAAGAATAGTTATCCCTAAAATTATGAAACTTAGAAAAAAAGGATAATCGCAATATGTGTGATAAGTGTTTAAAATATTATATCAGCGTTAATTTTTGTCAAAATATTTCTTATAAAATCCATGACTGCCTCCTGTTTTTTCCCAGTGCACTGGTTGTCATTGTCCTTCTGTTGGCAATTTGCGCCTACAACTGAGTGGGTCGGGTTGTGGGGTGGTCAGGGGTTAAGAGCAGCAGGAGTCCATGTCCTTAACGGTCACGTGTTTGCTTTACGTGTTGAGAAAATGAAAAGAGCCGGACCCGTCCGTTTCCGAGTGTGCGTGTGTTGTTGTTGTTTTTTTTTTGCAGGGCCGAGGAGAGGTGTTGATGGGCCAGCGACAGGACACCTGTGTCCATCTGCTCATCCTTCGGCCTTCGGCCCCATCCACCCCCCTTTCACCTTTCACCTCCTGCCAGTTAGTGGCTTGCTATTGCTGTTGTTATTGTTGTCGCATATGTCTGCCCCTTTTGGTTTAATGGAGTGCGTGTCCTTTGTCGTGGACGAAGACCCCCGTATCCTCGTCCTTGTCCTGGCCCCCTTTAAAGTTGTCTCAACTTTTTCGATTTCGCAACTTAAATGGAAAACGGAATGAAAGTTGTTTTTTTTGCATATCATAATTCATGTTCTATTTCCGGGAATAGGGTCACCACCTCACCTCCCTCTCCATCACCCTAGCTTTTTATTATCCACCCGAAGGGCAATTAATATTCTTAATTAGGGTAATTAAACAGCGCAATGCTGACAACTATGCGAAAAACTTTACACCAGCAAATGTGGCCAACGGCATTGGCTCTTGCTTTTCCTGCTTTTCCTCTCCGCTCAACTTTTTCTCACTTCTTTTGCTGGCCCCCATACACCAGAATATATATGTTTATATATATGAATGTATATTCATAAAATAAAGTGAACAAAAAGCTGAAAAAAACATAAATTTTCACGCCAGTCGAGCGCCGCGCGTTGGAAGTTCTCTTCTGGGTTCTCCAAGGTTCCGCCGCTTTGGGGCCTTGTTAGCACGCGAAATCGGGGATCGGATTCGCAGAGGAGGTGCAGCAGGGAGAGTGTCGAGATTTTTGATTTATGGCCGGCAGAGTTTGGATAAACACAAATACACATATATCCGCATAAATGTCCATACCCTTGCCAAGTGTTAATTAACTCGCAAAAGAAGTTGCCACTTAAAATCGATGAAGTTGTGGACTGAATCGATTTTCAGGGCTTTACTTGGTCAAAAATAATATTTTTTGGGATTTGTATTGAGAAACCTAGATTTAACCCTCTCTTAAGCTTAAAAAATAAATATATTGCTGACTAAATATTGTTTATAGACTTATCGTTTAGATATTTAAAAAACCCAAATTTTTAAAATATAATTTCCATTATTTTTCTTATTTTATTAGATAACTAACCAAATTTTTATAAACAAAAAGTGTTTTCTCAAATATTTATTTTTTATAAAAGGGTACAGCTAACTTCGTTATAAAAACCCCCAAAAATTAACTTAATTTCTCCTTTCGTTTATGGGATTTTTTTGGCCAGGCGCGAAAGATTACATAATGTGAGAATGGAAAAGACAGAACGGACTTGTCAGGCGATGGAAGAAGAGATGGTGTGAAATTATGCTAAATGAAGTGTTAATTTTTGGCTACGGGTGGAATGACTCCGCCAGTGGCCAAAATGAAATGGGGGAAAGCTCAGAGCAATCACAGATTTAATTAAGCATTTTCTAGAGTGTAAACATGGCGCTAACAAGTCGCCAGCTAAAGACCAAAAAGAGCGGACAGCGAAACATGCTTGTAAGCAAATGTTTGGCAAAGTGGAACGGCGAATGCCAAGTGCTCGTAAATGATCTGAAAACTGAACGCTGAAAACCGAAAGCTGGAAAAGTGCAAGCCAAGTGCAAAGTGATGGTGCGACTGAAGACGGAAAAGCGCTGCTTAATTACGCCAAACAACGAACAATGAATAACAACCGGCGAACAACGACAGCAACAACAACAACAACAACAACAGGGGCAAACAACTAGGAAGCGCATTAAATGGCGCTCATTTGTTGTCAACAATGGCAAAAACGAGAACCCAGATTCGCCAACTCGGCTTTGTTATTTCGCTCTGCAAAACTGCGAGCAGAAAATGTGCAATGCCATGGAAATATGATTCACGGCCAGTTTTTGAGGCAGTCCAACAACCATAGAGGTGACCATAATAATTATTATAATTACGCGACGCACTTTGCCAATAAAAAGAAAAAAAATTGAAACGAAATGGGGTTGGCAAATGAATTCCAAAAACAAAGTGAATGGAGTTTTAGGACACAAGACAGACACACAATCTAAAAACGTTAATAGGCCAAACTATGCATTTTAATTTAATATAATAATATTATATAATTTAAAAAAGTTAAGTTTTTAATAACATTAAGGACTCTTTAACAGTTAAAAAAAATTTTTGAACAGGTATATATTTAAAGAACCTTTCTTTTATATTTTTCAATAATTATTTTAATGTTTTTTGTCTGAAGTCGTTAGATAATATAATGACTTCAGCTGTAAAAGATTGATCCTGTTTTATATTTATATTATTTTGCTTACATTTTAAACAAATTTGATTATCTGAGTAAATCAGAGAAATCCCTTTTGATTTATTAATTATCTCAACAATTGTCAGAGTTTTTCCCCGCGGAGTGACCACTGTATTTGCCTGGCATTTGTCACGCTTATTACACACAGCGAAACTTGATGAAGTCTTTCAGTAGCACCCGTCAAATACATTTGTCCGCCCCCCTCCCCCCTCTTCTTTTGGGACCCACAGACGCCGCTGCGATAAGCCTCGTGCCATGTGCCTCCTTTTCAGACCCCCCTTTACCCCACTTTATAAACCCCCCTTTCAAAGCGACGACACTTCGCAGAGCTAAGCTAATAAAATTGCAGAAATTAAAATGTAAACAATTTGGTTGGTGTGCGATTGCAGTTGTTGGTGTTGCCACGCCTCTGTCGGGCTCCCCCGCCCCCCTTCGACTTCGGGGGACTGTGGCCATTAATCTGGCAAATGTCTCAGACGCCATTTAAGCCACACTTCACTGGAGTTTACTTCACTTGTCTTTGGTCGTAATAAACGACATCATAAACATCAGCATTCAACGTGATATGCATTGATAATGGACAGAGTGTGGGGTGGAGAAAAATAGAGGGGGGAGGGGGGACGAGGGGGTTTGCATGGAGCCTCAACTTCAATCACAAGTGCAAAGACAACACCAGCCAACAGCAACAACTCGCTGCCCGAAGGCAAACAAAGCATGACGGGGCAGAAATATGGCTAATAAAATAAAACGCCATTTGCTTAGCCACGACACAACGACAACAACAACAGCAGCAACAATCTCAACTGCTCATCAAACGAGAAATAAAAAAATATAAAAAAAAAAGTGGGGAAAACTCTTTGTACGCCTACAACAATCGTCGCTGTTGCTGGTAGCCAATGACAGCAGCAACATGTTGCTGAGACCGCCCCCCGCAACAACACGAGCTTGCAACTGGCTGGAAAAGCTCTGTTTTAATTGTTTTCGTTTGAGAAAGGAGTTTGTGGAGAAAAAGGTGCAGGAAAGTGTTGAGTTAAAAAATAGTAATAGTTGTAATCAAATCCAGGATCTAAGTTTATTGATATTTCATTCATTTTAACTTCCAATAAATTACTTTTTAGACACCACATATTTATAAATAAATATAAATCTTGTTAAGTGTGTTGTATTTTATTGTACAAGCTGGTTTTAAAAAATCAAACTATAAATTAAAAGCAATTGCAGTAGTAATTTTAAACTATTAATGCGAAATATTTAATTAAATTAGAATAGAAACGTTAACATTTTTATTTGGCAAGGCTTTGATATTGCCTTAATATCAGCAAGAGATCTTTGATCTATAGTTTTTGCGTAGTTTCCACTCTGATTTGAACTCTGATCTCTATATCTTCCATTATATTTCTCCCTATTTCATTATCGCCTTGCTCCCCCGCGTGATCATTGCCAATGAGGCGAACTCATTTATTATAACTAGCTTGGTTGCTACTGTTGCTCGTTTGCTTTCAATTGGAGCCTCAGTCTGAATGTGAATCTGAATCCGAGCTTGGCGCACTGCAATTAAAATGATCACTGTAATTTGAAAACTACTGCGAATTGGTATGGACCAAATTTGACGTCAATATGTGAGCTAACGATATGCTAATTAGTTGCCACAGCTACCGAGCCGTGGACTCGGATCATTAATTAAGAGGGGCTCTGATCTGGGGATTGACGTGGTTGCAGTTTGCAGGTTGCAGGTTGCAGCCTACGCTACTGTTGGCCAAGTGGATAATGCCAGATAATGGCGATTTCCTGCCACCAGGCCAATTGTTGCTGCCGTGCCAAGGAGCAACACAACAGCAACAGCAACTGCAACACCCGAGCAACATGCTGCCCCTGGCTGACCGCAGCTTAAATAAAATTACATTCAAATTCAATTGTAAATGCATTTTATCTGTTGGTTTTGCTGCTGCTGCTGCTGCTGCTGCTGGGGCTGTAAACTGCAATCATGTTGCACATTTTTCTCTGGCAGGCCGAGGTCCGATCTCGAGTCCCCAGCCTAGAGACGCTGGCCTTTTACAATCAAATGTAATTATTTTTGCAATATACACCTTCAGCTGCTTTTGCAGTTGCCTTTGCTGCTGCTGCTGCTGCTGCAGCAACAAGTTGCTTAGCATACTTCCGTTTGAGCCACAAAAGGCCGCGCCCGAGAACCTGGAGCCTGCAACCTGGAATCGTCTCTGAACTTGGCTATATAACTCGGTCCAAGGGGGATCGCGTGATCAAAGTCAATTTAGCTGCGATATACAGACACATTTGTTTTGCTGTTGCTGCTGCTGCTGCCGCTGCCGCAGCAACTTCTGTTGCACGTAGGCCGGGCCCAACGATCCTGTCGTCATCTGCTGCTGCCGCTGGTGCAGCTAAATTAAACCATTGCCGCCTTATCGTTGCCGACTAACTGAGGCGCCTAAAAGGGCCACAAAAATTGGGAAGGGGTTGTAGCGAAATAAAAATAAATACAAAACAGGTTTACGCACGAAATTGCAGCAGGTTGGTCACACTCTTTGAAGTGAAACTCCATAAGTTTAATATTCATGGTCTTAAAATAAACGTTTATCCTTATGAGGCAAATAATTTGCATTCAAAAGGTCATAATAAACGAAAAGGGTTTAATCAAAAAATAATAAATATTCAAACTGGTCGCCCCACATAATTGCAATGAACTGCATATTGGTCACACTAATTAATGTGGTACTTGCACTTTAATGTGCTTAAATTCAAAACTGGTTAAATAAATAAATTACCGCAACCTGGTCACATTCTGTAATGTGGCACTTCCTCTTTCGGTTTTCTATTCTTGACTTTGGCAAATGCTTATCATAATTAGGCACACGATTTGCTGCTTAATCGCTGCATTAACATAAATAGCAGAAAAGAGCTGAAAACGAAATGAAATGTAGGAAATAGCAACTAAAAAAATAAAAACCTAAAATCGCCACAAGCGAAAAGTGTTCAGAAAAATGGTTTCTTTGACCAAACTAAAGATCCCTGGCTCATTTCATGCTAATTATATATGTGGCCGGGCTAAAATGAATGGCTGGAACGCCCGCCATTTTAGCCTAGACTAGAGAAGCGCGCTTCGACTTCATTTGGAGTCGGAAATTATTTAATTTTAACCTCTGGGGGCCAGCAATCATCATTAAGCACGAGCTTCGAATGCCGCGTATTTGTTTTTTCTCTCCCATTTCAGTTCGTTTTTTTAGTTTCTTCTGACTTAACGTAGGGGTTTTTGGGCAAAAGGTTTTGGGTCAGCGCCAAGAGGGCAAACCTCCGAGTCCGCCCACTCCACCTTCTCCATATCCGTCCGGCCCTCTCAAGTTCGTTTATCAGTCAAAAGTGATCTTTGCAATTAGCCTTAAACGCTTTTTGGCTCAACACGAAGCCCCGAAAAAAAACCGAAAGAGCCCTCAACTGGGTCACAGATCCAGCCTGTCTCATCCTCCGTCCGTCACATTATCAGAACGAAATTATCGTATATCAACCTTCGGCCGAGTCGAGAACTGCACTGCTGCATATTTATTTTTAATCATCTTTGTGAAAGCAGGTGAAATTTTTGGCATTTATGAAAGTGCAGCAGCGTGACTCGGTTCAGTTCGGTTCGGTTCGGTATTCGTATAAAAATTAATATAGATTGCAAGTGGGATACGCAACAGCAACAGCAACAGCAACAAGTTGAAAGTTTCTGAGCGTTTTGCGGCACATTTTCCCGTTTCTTTTTCGCTTTGTGTAAAATTTATTATGCCAAAGGCCGATCATTATCGGGTAGCCAAATTATATATGCGCGCGCGCACATGATGCGCATTAAAGGGTTACCAGTTCCCAGTTCCAAGTTCCCAGTTCCCAAGTTCCCACATCGATCCCCGATCCTCGATCCTGATCGCTGGTGTCTTTTCAGCTCGATTTCTTCTCCTTCTTCTCTCGGCCAGGTTAACCGCAGGCTCTCTGGGGCCAAAACTATAAAATGTCGCAGACTATAAATCCACTTGGTGCAATAAATTTCTCAAAATGTCAGCGCAGGCTCCCGCATTAATTACAGACTCCGTTCGATGTTGCTGCTGGGACATTGCTGTTGGTGGGGGCACGGCAGCAACATATAGCCATGTTGCTGGCACGCCAGCAACACCCGCATCTGGGGTCCGCTGCTCCGGTAATGTGAGCCGTTCCTTAGCATGTAATCAATAGTTGTAACCACCAAAAGTGCACCACCAACACCACACCAGGCAATATCGGAGTTTTCTGACTTTCTGAGTGCTGTTTGTGACCGCAAAGGCAAGTGCAAAGCATTCAATTTTTGCCCCGTTGACTGCAACAAGTTCTTTCAATTTGCGTTGCCAGGTGGAGTCGACAACAACAACTACAATAATAATAACAACACTACAAGGAACAACAACAACCATCCACAATTGCAAACTTGCGCGTGTTTCGGCTCGCATTTTGATTGCCTACAAGACGTTGCTGTCACTTTGCATTATACGAGTCCACGAGTCCAGAAAGGGGTTTTAATTGAAGGTTTGGGGGGGTTTTTCCGGGTTCACAGGGGGTTTAAGGGGGCTTGTGGGTCGCAAGGCCATTTGCGTGCAAGACCTTTGCAAAACGCATTAGCAAATGAAATAAGTTGTTAAGATCAAAAAATAAGGAAAACTAATTATTAATTACACCATTTGATTAATGTTAAGAAACAGATAGGAATTAAATTAAATAATTTTTATCCATTCAACAAGATATTGAAATTAAAATTCAGTTATTTTAAAACATTTTAAATATTAAAGAACCCAAAAACATTATTCTTGTGATTATTATTCCTTATTATTCCTTCAAAATTATTATTATTTACGTTTCATAAATTATTTTTACGCTTTCAACTAGATATCGAAGTTAAAATTCAATTATTGTAAAACATTATAAATATTAAGGAACCCAGAAACCGTATTCTTGTGATTATTATTCTTTTAAAATTATTATTATTTATTAAGTATAGCTCTTACTAAAAATGAACTTAAAAGTTACACCCAAAGAATGTTCTTTTCGTTTTGTTAGGAAATAAAAGGGCACTAAATTTGAGACAACGCAGTTAACATGATAATTTCATGTCGTTTATCATACTATTATCATGTAAGAATTTAAACAATTTTTCTTAAACTCCAAAGCAAAAGTTCCTTTATAAAGTGCAGGTTTTTGAATACCATTTAAAATAATCTTTGTTGTCATTGAAAATTTCAAACAGAAGAAAACTCGGCAGTGACAAGCGATGACCTTAAGCTTCCTTGGGTATTTTTCTTTTCAGTCAACTCGACGGGGAGCCCTTGAAAGTCATTAATTTTCTGTGTCCGATCACAGTTTCAGTCTTTGATTTTCTTACTCGTTTTATTATTTTTTGGGGGGGAACCTGGCGCGATTAAAGCGCAATTATGCTGTGTTTGATATGTTAATTTTGCTGGATCGCTTCAAAGAACACACAATTATGCTGTGGGGACAGCTAATTTATGCAGCTCGTGTGAAAGATCAGTTGATCGATGGTGGAACTCATCACCGGCAGGTGTTAATTGATTTCATTCGCTTGTAATTTGACTCGTTTGTTTATGGCCCCGTGTATTTACCGTTTGCGTACCGTTTTCTCGACCGAACCGCACTGTATCCAAATCTCAACTTAATTATGTTGATATTGTGGTGACAAATTTCGGGCGCACAAATAAGACCAAAAACCAAAAGACTCCGGCGTTGTTCAATGGGCACTCGAATGAATGGAACTGCGCCTCCGCTGCGTGCTGCTGCGGCTTTTCTCTCGGCTTTTTGTTAATTAAGCTGTATTTCATGCAGCTGACGGATTTATGAATAAAGCGCCACCACCGACGAGACTTAAAAATCCAAAAGACGAAAACGCGCCAAAAAAATCGAGAAAAGCCAGCAAAAAATTGTGGAAAAAGTCGAACGCAAAAACTGAAAAGCGAATGTGATGACACCCAAAAAATCCATGCAGCAAAACGTTGGGCGTGTCGAAAGAAATCTCTCGCCAGCCGATGGATTTCTTAGCCAGCATCGAGACATTGGAACATTCGGACATGTGGAACGCTGCTATTCTGGCCTTAATCGCCACTGGCCAGGCCAAATCGCAAAGGTCGCTCAAATCGGCCAATTGAGCTGTTTGCTGTTGTTGCGCGCTTGTCGTTGACGTCATGTTAATTTTTTGTCTGTGTGTTGCCAACAAATGCCGATTTTTATGGTCAGGTTGCCAGCTTTTTGGAGGCAGCATCAAAATCAGGCAGCAGCTTCAGGGGGCAGCCTCGCAAACCCGCGACTTGCGACTGTCGCGAGCAATTAATCTTCAAAAGTGGCCAGGTCCAGCTGCACTGGCTCGAATCGCTTTATTTTTTATGTTTTTTTTTTGGCCGATCTCATACGAGACGAAACTTGGCAATCTGTCTACAGTGCTCAGCCTCACTCGCTTTCAATGGCACTCGGCGATTCCTTTGGCGGGAAGGTCGCTCAGACGACGCCCCCGCCAGTGGTGCACCAGCAACACGATACCTGCAACCACTCTCCAAGGAGTCGATAGTTAACAGGTCTCGATGCCACAAAATTAATTTTTAAAGAATTGTTTTGTTGTCCTAATAGTATTTCAGAAAGCTATTGGCATTAAACTATTATTATTTTTTAGGTCAATGTATTTCTTTTTAATCATTGTAATAATCCAATATTTTAAAATATTTTGTATTTTTAATGAGTTTATATTTTACTAAATGGTTAAATCGCAATCGTTTTTTCATTGACGATTTGTAAATATTAAAATATTTAGATATTGTAAAGCTCTTGACTTTAAAAAAGAGTTATTTTCAAAACTAATGTTTTTTCACAAAAATAAATAGTATGGTCAATGAAAAATATCGAATAGCCTTCTCTGATCCCATCTCTTATTAATGGCGAAATATGCTTAGATATGCTAGAACTCTTGATTAAAAAAAGAGTTATTTTTTAAAAAATATTTTTCAACAAAAACAAATAATATAGAGAATGCAAAATATCGAATAGCCTTCTCTGATCCCATCTCTTATTATTGGCGAAATGCGAGTTCGCCAAGAGACGACACTGACTTGTGGCAAAGTTGGACAGCCAGTGGTCGCTCATGATCGATCCGAAGGGGATCCAACACATCCCCCCACCCCCCAACCCTCCCACACCACCGCCCATGAGTTGTCCTCGTCGTACGCATTAAATTCAAAATGCGTTTCAGCTTTTTGTGAAGGTTGCCCGGCCAGGTGGAGCTGCGATCGCAAAATAAAGCAGCCAGGCCAGGGTTGTCATTCGGTGCCAAAAAAAAAAAAAAAGAGGCACAAGCTGCAGCAGCTGGTGCGCTAAACTTACCTCTTTGATTTAGATGGTGGCCGAGTCCAATCGCTGCAGATCTGGCATAGTCTGGAAAAATAGAAGAAAAGAGCGGGGTGGAAAGCGGTTAGAGATTGAAGATTTTGGCGATGATGCTGCTATGTGCTATGACAAATTGTGGCAGCTCGCTGGCAGAGCGGATTTTTCAGCTGCTAATTGCTGCGGTAATTAAAGCAGAACACAGCCGAGCTTGGAGATCATTAATCAAGCTGGAAATAGTTGGCAGGTTGGACAAAACTCTCGGGCCGAGAGCTCATAAATATTTAATGGTCTAGGCAAATACCGATCGCTTGGTTCTCAGACTGCTTGGCGATTTAATGAAAATTTAAGCCAACTTTTAGTAGAGCTACCTGGCTAGGGGTTTCCCCTCCCACCCGAAAGACATTGATTGATTGAAGTGTTTTAATATTAGTTACAAAATTAGCCCCCCGAAAAAACAGTGGTTACCACCCACAAATCCGGGCAAATTAAGGGGGCGTGTCGGCCACCGAAAAAAAAGGCTATAGAAAGAGATATCAAAAAAAAGCCGCGGCCTGATTGGCAATCGAAGGCAACTGATTGATGGGGGAAACGTTTAGAATTGCCTTCAATAAATTATACTTTTGTTTTTTTTGCTCATTAATACAGTAGCCGCAACAACGGCGATAAAAACCAACAAATGTCAGACTGCAATTGCGGCTTTTGCCTTTTTTGGACCTGACAATTGCGGCTATTATTTGCTAATTATTTAAGCAATTTATAACAAGAATTGTCAACATGATTTGCATTGAATAGGTAGAGGGGGGAGAGGGGGAAGGGGGGATTATATCTAAATAGTGCGGGTGCTTTGTTTTGTCTGCTAATTGGCATGTTGCTGGCATAGCTGCGACATGTTGCTGCTGGCGGGTGCAGCTACGAATCGATTGCCACCTGTTGCAATTAGGCATGCAACATGGCATGTTGCGGTTGCATGTGGCATATGACCAGCAGCAATGTGACCAGTTTTCAACTTCCAGCAGCTGTGCGACCTTAACAAATATGCGGCCCAAAACCAAAACCAACACCGAAACTTGTTGGCACAATATGCGAGTGAGTATCTGTATCTGTGCCACACAGCTGCGCAACTTGGGTCCGCTGATAAACTCTGGCTCCCGCTTATCGCACCCACAACAACAGCCAGAAGCCACTCTTATCTCACGAACCTTGGCCTCTTCAATCTTAAATCTGAATCTTTGTGCGTGAACTGGACCAAGGCACTCGAAACTATTCGACAACGCCTACTCACAAAACACAAAAAAACAAAAACCAAACCGACCCCAGATAAACATCGTTTTGTGTGCGTTATTGAAATTCGAATTTCAAATGAGCCACGCAACAGGGAAAATCTATTTCAGATTTTTTGTTTTTTTCTAGAGCTGCGGTGGGAATTTATTTTTTATTTTTTTTTCACCCCGGCTACCAAGCTTTTTTGGGTTATGGCATGCACATATCTGAAAACCGTTTGACTTTTGCAGTTAAACTTTCAAATGCAATTAGCTGTGGGCATAAATTACATAGAACCTCGGACTGACCAACGAAAGAGCTGCTATTAAAATGATTGCGATGTGAGGGTGACCACCTACTACAATCAACGAGGCGTGCATGCAACGTAGAAATTGCTGCCTGGCAGCAACATCGCCAGCAACACACAGCAACACAGCAGCGGCACAAAATTAGCAGCGCGTGCTAAACAATTGCCCCAAGCAACAGTAGCTGCCACACAGTTGCTGCTGCTGCAAAAAAAAAAAACAAAAAGAAACAACACACACACCCACTCTAACACACTGAGTTTGCATATTGTTTTACCAGCAATATGGCCGCGGCACAGCAGCAACTAGCAATGGTAATTGCAACAATTTAACGGTCTGTCGCTTGGCTCAGCGCTTAAGTGTACTTCGGTTGCAGTGTCTCTGGCAAATCTGCAGCTTCTCTTATTTTTTTCGGCAGCCTACAACTTAATCAAAAACTAATTGCATTTGCATAGAGACGCAAGAGTTGCTGCTGCTGTTGCTGCGTAGGCCCCTTCCACGGATGTGGTTTTCAACGCTTGGCTGTGTCAACTTTCAATCAAAGTCAACAAAAAAACGAAGAAAAAAAGAGAAGAAGGCAACCCACTGTGGTTTACTTTAACCAAGCCCCAAGTCAGCTTCCTGGCAGCAACCGCAAAAAACACTGGCTAGCGGGTGCTGGCCAAAAGCCATCTCAGGTGGTCAAGTTCTGCTCTCCGCCGCTCAACCGTGGGAGCCTGGCCATAAAGAGTAAATTAAAAACACACACATAACATAGCACACATAATACTGAGTGGTATCCCTCAGATACTTGGATATCTGAGCATACGCAGCTCACATTCTAATTTATAAGGCGGACGCCCGCGCAGGCTACGCATTTCTTTGGCTCTGTTTTTTTTTTTTCTGTGGATCTGCATTTCTGCACGAAAGCCAAAGGCTGGACAGGATTGCAGTCAGCAGACGGGAGACGGGAGACTGCAGACTGCGACTGATGGATCACCGTAGATAAGCGAATCTTGCAGATAATCGCATCACTCACTGGGAGTCGTCTCCTTTGGAGCCTGCTCCTCTGGCAGGTTGCAGGTTCCTCTGGCTTTTCGCTCTGCAGTTGCGGCCCCGGAGACATGCAATAATTTTCAAACAGCAGACTCCAAGTAACTCCGCCAAGATGCATGATGATGCATGACAGTGACAGTGCGTTGTTGTTGTTGTTGTTGTTGCTGCTGCTGTTGCTGTTGCTGTTGATGTTGCTGCTGCGTCTGCTGCTGTTGTTGCATGACATTAAGCATGTTGCAAACAGACGCTGCCTCGCCAAACTGACAATGAGTCCTGCTGCAGCGAATTGTGGGTGCCTCGGAAATTAGCCACAAAAAGGGGAAGGGAAAAGGGGAAAAATACACGGAAAAAATAATAATGGAAGATTTTAAGGTGCCCTTTTATTTTGAATTTAAAACTTATGTATTTTGTTTAGGGCAAAAGTAGGTTTTAAGCTGAGGATATGTATTACTTTTATTAGTTTAAAATATATTGTTACTGATGTAATGCATTTTTTAGCTTAAACACCACTTTTAGTTTATGATAAAGACAAGAAAACAAGCATAAAAAATAATTTAAAATTGTTAAATATTATATAAGTAAAATTCTGGTCATATACTTTTGCTTGACAATATTTTTATATATTTTTCTGATATAGTAAGTCTTCCTGAACTTCCCATATTTTCTCTCACTGCAGCGCGAAACTTATTTTCATGCTTCATCTGCTTCAGCAGGCGGGGGAAGGCAAAATAAGTTAAAAGCAAAAAGGGAATCTTTACAAGCGCAACGAAAGCTGAAATGAATTACAACTTCTACGGCATTCCCGGGCTTTGTTTAGAGCGAAAAAAAAATCAATTAAAATTCATAGCTTTTATGCACTCCTCCATTCGAATTCTGTTATTTATTTATTCTTATTTTTTTTGGGTGGTGGGAAGGGGGGCGGGGGAGCGAGGGAAGATGGAGCTGCTTCTGCCCAAAAAGAAGGGACAGCAGCTGCCTGAAAATGAAGCTGGCGCCAGTCGAGTTGAGCTGATAAAAATCACGCCGATGCAGCATCAACAAACCTGGCCAAGATTTTCTCTCGGCCTTACCTGTTTGTATTTTATTTAGAGGAAAGCGGGGGGGAATGGACGGGGGGGTTTTATGTCTAGCCACCGACGCAGTTGCATGGGGCAACGTCAACGGGGCCTCATCATTATCATCATTAAAATGTCAGTTAATAATTTCTACCTACCTCAAAAACCCCCCAGTTCCTCTGAACTTTTTTGAGTGGTTTACCGCATATGAAAGGGTTTTCTGATGTTTTTCTTGGCTACCTGGTGGAGTGAAGATGGTGTCTGTGGGTGGCCCGCCACCTCCACCCCTTAACCTTATTTGGGGCATTAACACAAAACAGAGAGAGGGAGATAAATAGAAAGAGAGAGCGAGAGCGAGAGAGGGGTATATCCTGTCGAGTTCGTTGCTTGAGTCTTTTGTTTTTGGCGGCCGCAGCGGGGAAATGCGAAAAATGCTCAAATTGCAGTGTGCAATTTGAGTGGCCCAAGCAGGTTGCTACTGCTGCAGCTACTGCTACTGCCTCGAGTTGCAGGTTGCAAGTTGCTGTTGCACCTGCAGACAATTGCTAATAATTATTTATGCGGCCCAGGGGCAGCTTGCTGGTCGCCTAGAGAAGAGTGGCTGCCACTTTGGCATTGGCTACTGTGCCACTCCCCAGCCCCTTTTTTCTTGGCTCATCAGGCACTTAATGACCAGTCGACGTGGTCATCGCCATACTCCAGCCAATCCATAATTATGCCTGCACATATATATATATATAATATAGCGATACAGAGAGCTGCATTGGTGTTTTCGGTGGGTGGAGTTACACCACACTCTCCTCCTCTGTGTTTTAATTTAATAATATTTTGTTACTTTATAGGCCGAAGCGACAAGCTTGTTTACAAGCTCCAAACATGCAACAACTTTAATAGTTGTTGGCCAAACGGCGTAACAAACGCAAGGAAATCGAAAAAAAGAGAGAAAGAAAGAGATAGCTTAAGAGGTCTGAACTGCTTAGCACATTGGCAGCACAATGCGGTCGTAAGTTGTGGCATTTTGCGCACTTCCTGTCGCCTGTCGACCCAAGTTCCCTCGGTATCCTTTTCGAACAACACATGGGCTCGGGGATCCTCTCCCGCCATCACTCAGTACGTCAGTTAGCTCCCCCACTTTTGTAGAAAACTTTTTGCCACACGCACGCATTGCAGTTGATTTGCATAACGCCTTAAACTGCGCCAAGTCCCTCCAGTTTTCTCAGTTTTTCCCCCACCCATTTTCCATTTCACTTTGCCACAACTCCCACAAAAGTAATCCCCACATAGACACATTCAACTTGTTCGCTTTGCATGCGATTAGTTTGGTAATTTGATTGCGCCAGTGTATCTGTATCTTTGGAATACCAGTTAAGTTGTTAAACTTTGTCCTTGCACTCCTCGGTTTTGGCTTTGCGTGCTGGCTAATTGAAAGGATTTGTGGGAAATACCTAGTTAGCTCCCTCCCTCAAACTGACACCCCGTTTAAAGAGCTCCGACATTTCCTGCTTAGGTTTTCTTGGGCCTGGGAAAAGACCTTTGGGTGCAATTAGTCGACTGGAAGAAAGGGAAAATCTGCAGCATCATCTAATCTAATCAAAGGGAACTGCAGCTTGCGTAATAACTTCCGTTTTAGGTTCTGCTGTTCCTTCAATTAAATCAATAACTGGCTAATCAGTTTCTTCTTCGATTCGGGGGCCTCTTTTCATGATGCATATCCGTTTTGGGCTGAAATCACGATCATCATCATTGTCATCATATAGGGCTTGGGAGCCATCCTTTGCCAAGTCATTATCCCAAGTCTTCCCCGTGTATTTCTTCTTTGTTTTTTTTTTTTTTTTTTTTTTTTTTTAGTTTTGACTTCGCCCCTCGCAGTTTGTTCTTTTGGACCAGTTTGACAGGTGTTTTCTTGCCGCTGACTGAAGCCCGATTCTATGCGACGTCTGCGCCTCTTTGGCTGTTTATTTGTTTTGTTTAACCGTCGGTTTTGGCCTGGCTTTCGGCTTTGACTTGGCCTGGAGTTTTGGTTTTGGTATTGGCTTGGTTTCGGGTCGTGTGGCGGCGTCGGCGTTTTGAATGCAAGCGGTTCTACTCGTATTTTAAATACGCTCTGACATCAGAGCCCCACCATCCGTGTGTGTCTGCCGTGTGTCTTCTCCTTTTCTTCGTCTGCTTTAATTATAATTTATCTGACTTGTGCCTTAGTCGGCATCGACGACATCCAGCGTGAGCGTATCTCAAAGTTTTTGACTTTTATCTGCTGCTGAATTGATGAGTATATAATAAGACTTTATTGGTCGAAAAGCGGCTTTCAGGAATTTCTTTCAGTCAAGTGGAATGGGAATGGGTGTCTCCGTCGATTCCCCATTTCCATCTTCCATCTACCATCTTCAACTCCATCTCCATCTCCATCTGCATCTGAATCTGAATCTCCTCCTGTCGCCTGTCGTGGGTGTCGTTTCTCTGCAAAGATCCTTTCTCGTTCTTTTGGGCGAGCGTGAGAAACAATCTGCCCTCCGATTCCTTGTGGTTTCTGTGGCAATGCATTTCTCTTGTTGCTGCTGCCACAAATTCTCCAAGTGAATTCAGCGAAAAAAAGAGACAAGTGGAAGGTAAAACGTCTTGGAATTTCGAAACTTCAGCCCTTTGCGTTCCTCGGTGTTTGGCTCTGTTTTTTTTTTGTGTGCCATCGAATAAATTGCAAGCGGAAATCAGCTCACAGAACTCAACAGGCTTCCCTTTTCCTGCGGTCAACTAAAGTCACTTTAAAATTCAACAAGGGGGCATATACTAGTTCAACTTAAGCACACACGTGCCAGCAAAAAAAAAAAAAAAAACTGAGAGTCAAATAGAAAACAAATAAACAAACAAGAAACACATTTGTTAGACGAAAGCCGCTGGAAATATGCATAAACATAATAATAACAAGTCATTTACATATTCATCCAACATCGGATTGAAGCCTAAAACCATAAGTCAGGCATTGAGACCTAAACTTATTGGAATCATTCGCCAGATACTTAATATTTGTAGAAAGGCGAAAACTGTAAAAATAATCGCGGGACAAATTTATGATTAAATGAGTGTTATACCCGTGACACTCCCCCTGCATTTTTTTTTCCACCTTCCCTATTGTGATTGTCATCGATCGCTTTTCATTGTTTTTGAGGGAGAAAAATCGGATTTGAAAAATGTTTTAGTGACACTTTTTTTTCCCTCTCTCTAGATTGAGGGGGGGAAGGGGAGAGGGGGAGGGAGTTGGGAGGTGTCGTTGTTTGCCCGAGACAACAACAAAGCGGCTTACACTTTGTTTACAATGTTGCCTGGCTATTTTACAGATATTTCTCTCCCCTGCCCGGCTGCTGCGTCAATATTGATCCATAAATAACAGATCCCCCGGACCAAGGCCCAAGACCGAAAAAAAAAAACCAAAACCAACTCGAACGTTAGACGGCCAAAACAAGAGGAAGATCTGGCCGAGCGGTCACGTCTCAAGTGAAAATGGTTTTTAAGTGGGCAATGTCTAGTGAAAATTAAACTGTCCCCTGGGCACGTCAACGCCATCATCACAACTAAGCCTCGGCCAAAAACTGACCGGAGTTGACTTGAGCAGAGATGAGCTGGACCGGCGGACATCTTCTTTAGACCCTTGCATCCAGGGATCACGAAAAGCCGCTAAAACAAAGGTGGAAAAAGGGAGGGGTTGATGGCACTAATATAAAAGAGGTAAAAACCTTTTGACACCCTTTAATGCGTATTTAAGAAATAAATTATAAAAATTGTAAGTCATTTTAAAGTTACATTTTGAATGAGTAGCTATAAATCCTAATAGTTTTCCCATTATCTTTCAGTTGCATTGCTATACTTTATAATAAATGGCGTATTTTTTACTTCAATATGCCACTTAATTGATTCTAACTGGCCACTATTAAAAGTATTAAAAACAAAGCGATAAATCTACATTTACCTAAGAAGTCAATAACGATTATTCTATTGTTATGAATTCCGACAAGTCGATAAATATTTTTATTTATAAATGTGAATGCCAAATCCAAATTTCTTTATTTAAAAACAAATTGAACTTGTGGGGGAGTAAGGAGAATTTATAAGAAACTGGTTATATCAGCATCACAAAAGTAAATTTGAAATATCTAGTAGATATAGGTATGGATTTTTTTTGCAACATATATATGTACATTATAATATATACATATTTTTAAGCTTTTTATATTTTTTTAAAATACCCCCTATAATATCCCCTTAATCACTGAGAAACCTTAGGTATCTTTAAAATAAAAAGAAAGAAACCGAAAATCCAAAAGTGTCAACTCTAATTGTGTTTTGCTTGGTCTCTGGACCAGGTCCATTTCATCCCGCCAGAAGAGAGTCTGCGGAGCTGGGAGAATGCAGATGCCTCCCCCGCCCACCCTTTACCCTTTACCCTTTACCCCTACCGACCCCTACCCCGCCCCGCCCCCTGAAAAGTCGGGCTCTTTTGGTCAACTCTGGTCGTCAAATATTTGAGGTTGACTTTGGCTTGCGCTTGCGCAAATACTAATAAAATTTCGGTTAATTTTTTTAACTCGACACGCACACACACTCGGCGGTCTGTCCGTCCGCCTTTCTGTCCATACATACTCGGATATTTTTATTTATTTGCTGTTGCTGTTGTCGCGCACTTGACTGTAATGGATTTGTTGGCATGAAGATATTTCTTTATTATTATTATTCGGTTTTTTCGCTGTCGCTTACTTAAAACAAATTTGAAGGAACTTTCCTCCGGGGCCAAGTGAAATGACAAACAGTATGGGGTATTACATAAATTAGGCACTCGCCGAGACAAGATCCGAAATTAAAGTGCAATTCATATTTGAGATACTCGCTGGATTTATGGCTGCCATTAGTTCGGGGGTGGTGGTTTCGGTCTGGAAATGAAATCCGGCAAGTGGAGCTCGTAAACAAACATTACAATTAAGTTTTATGCGACAGACATTTGCGCTTATAAACTCAGCGAAAATATTGGACTGGCCAGTAACGCGAGTTGCAAATTTTCAGGTGGAAAACTGGACTGTTGGTGAGCAACAGGTTTTCCGCTTTTATGAGTTGGCCTAATCAAAAAAAAAAAAAAAAAAAAACAAAAACGGTGCGACAACAATCGAAAGATCTGCACGTTGTGAGTATTTCTTTGGCGCTGACTCAGAAATAATCAGGAGGCTTTATGCAATGCCCCGTAAATTTCCTAACTCGATCCACACACCCACTGACCACTCCAATTGCTTATCAAGCCCATTCTTATCACCTAACCCAACCAGCCACCCACTCAAAAGTGGGCGTCCGGTAAATAGAATTGGGTTTTCGAGGCGAGAAATCCATGAATTGCGACTCGCGACTGTGACGTAAATCGAAGGACAGATAGCCCACCGGATCGGGGGGCTATATGTGCGTATATAGCCGATAACACCCGACCGTGTGCGGTGGGTGGCCGCAATCGCGCAATCTCCGCTCACGATTTTAACTTTGTTTTCGTTTCTATTTTCAATACTCACACCCAGCCCAACAATTCCGCACTTGTTCATATATACTTTTAATGCTCATTCAATCCGTAATCAGCGATCTATGTAGTCCAATGACGTTAATTGAAACTACTCGAGATTAAAAGTTGTTTTCAAGTACGTGCTGCGGCGGTGGCCCCACCGAAAAATAATTCATTTCATTGAGGACTGCGTGCGGTTGCCTGATATGCCAAAAAAAAAAGAAAGAAATTTTATATATAAAATTAAATAATGCCCGCGATGGGAACTCGGCTATCTAAAGCAAACCCCAGACTTCAAAAACGACTGATAAAATTGGTGTTAGTCTGGGAATATTTAAAGGCTACGAAGATAACAATTTTGTTTTAAATTTATGTATAACTCACTTTAGGGGAATTTCTATAAATTGCAGTGGGAGGAAGTTAGATAACTTTAATATAGCAGGAATTTATTTTTTATCGCATTTGCAGTTTCCGAGCTAATCTTTGCTGACTATTTAAATTATATTTTAATAATGATGAGTTTTTGTTTGGATAGTATCTTTTTGATATAACTTTTCAAATATGTTTAAATTATAGTAATTGATATCTGACATATAAATTAATCATTTATATGATTTTGACTTTGAGAAATGTTGTTATCCAAAGTACTAAAAATGGAGTTACATATCAAATAGATCGCTCTAGTTTTAACTCTGCTTTAATATAAGACAAAATGGCCATTGAAAATTTCTGAGAAACTAGAGATCAACTTTCTGCTAATTAAAGGGGTGTGATCCGTCTGCTATATATCGCTTTAAAATGTATACCAACTCCTCCGCGGCGGGGCTCTAATGAAAAACAAAACGTTTATCAAATGCATGATAACGACGCATGTCCAGGGCCGATATTGTGGGCCCTATCAGATGTCGAAGATGTCGGCTTTAACCGCAGATCCAAAAGGTGTTAAGTCTCTTGGCAACTGCGGCAGACATCGCAGTCTTTGTTTTATTGTTTAACGCATTCCAATTAACATCTCCAATGATCTGTCTGATTGTGTGTCTCTCTTAACGCACACGTGATGATTGAATTTTAATTTTAGCCCGGCTTGGCAACTCTGGGGCCAAAAGCTTTAACCCTTTGAGCCGAGGGTCCACCTCCACCACCTCCAAGTTTTTTTTTTTTTTTTTTTTTGGTTTTTGTCTTCTGAACCGGGCACGACTAATCCAAATCAAATGGCTTCTCCAAATCAATTCGTTTTCAATCGTTTAAAGTTAATTAACGCGCCAGAATTTTATTTCACTTTACACATTCCTCTTCTTTCACTGCTCCTCAGCCCGTCTCCTTTGTTCTGTTACACGCTTTTGTTTTGCTGTAAATTTATTTTATGTTTTTCCTTTTTAGCTTTTTGTTTTCTGTATTGTGTGCATTTTTTGTGTGTGTGGTGATTTTTTTTTTTTTTTTGTATTTCGCTCAACGTCTCAATTTCAATGCGCGCTCTTTCGTTGTTTGTATTAAAATTGTTAATTTAAGGCTGTGTCAGAAATAAATTAACCACTGAACCAGGGACCTTAAAATCGACCGAATAAGAGGGGGTGTGGTGGAGGGAGTGGGTTTCACCTAGGGAGCCAGGCTCCAAGTGCTTTTGTGTGGAAAATGCAAATTGTAGTTGACTTTGGGGTCTGAAAATGGCGTCGTGCGGGTGAGTCTGGAGCCAGCGAACCACCTGAGACACCTTCACTACCTTCACCACCTTCACTACCTCCACTACCTTCACCACCTTCGCCACCTCCACCACCACTAAACCACCGAGTGAACCACCGAGTATCCGACTGTTTTATATGCCAAATGCAGTGGGACAGCGGCAGACGTCGCCGTTCGTCATATAAGGTGCGGTGCGTATAAGTCAGCCGCGTTGGAGGAGCAGAGAAAAAATCACTCGACATATTGAGAAATGTGCAATAGCCTAATGCCCATTTAAGGCAGCACTTTTCATGGCAAGTTGCATTTATCGCCGATCGGATCGGAATCGGAATCGGTTTAGAGCGATCGATCAAGCGTTTGGCGTTTCGTAGACAGGTCAAAAGCAAAGCAACGAATTTTGGTTGCAGTAATACGAGCCTGATAGAATGACCTAGACTATGCTAATGGGTAAGTGTGTAAAACATCTTGGTGCCATCAGCCAAGAACTATCCTTGGCAACCCCTTCTCCACCCATCATCACTACCGACATGCCTTTAAATGGTATAAATTACCAATGAATGACATACGATTTAATTGCCTCGACTAAGTAGCAACTATCAACTTGCAACCAGCGACCATCAACTTGCAACCAGCAACTAGCAACTTCTGCTGCATACAGATCAGTTGATGTTGCTGCCGTGTCTCGAGTTGCTGGAATTAATTAATATTGCACTTTTGAAGCGCGTGCATACAAATTTGTCAGCTAGCCGGCCAGTTCTGCGGCTCAGGTGTAGACGACAATTGGCATAGTTCACATAGAGAGAGAGTGTGGTATGTGATGGGCTTCTGCACTTTTGGCCAGGATGGGCAATTAAAATTCCCGCGCGGCTAAAACTGTTGGAGAACTGTGGAAATTGGAAATCTGGAACTGGGGCTAAGGGTCTACATATGTCTACTCTATCTGGCAGGCTCTATCACTGGCTTTTGTGTGCGTCAATTTGCCACTGGCACACGATCTGCAGATCGGCGATGTCAAGTCGCTGTTGACGTCAATATAGATAGGGAATCGGAATCGGCATCGGATTCGGATTCGGATTCGGAATGGAAATGGGAATGGGAATGAGAGTGAGAACGCGATGAGATGATGCCACCGGAGGGGGCCTGTGCTGATATGAACTCATCAGTCCAGTCCATCATTCATGGGTGCAATCGATTGCACATATAGCCCGATCTGATATTACGCTGAGGCCGTTATGGTAAACCGATCTATTCGTAACTGGAGCTAAGCTTTTGACACATTTTGGCCAAACAGCTGAGCTAGCATTTATCTACTATTTTTTCTTTTTTTTTTTGGCTGGTCGCATGACTAAGCCGTCGGCAAATTGAGCGATCTCGCAAACTCACCTTTTCTTTTTTTTTGGTTTTTTGTAGGAGGGGAATTATCCAAGCATTATCCAATTTTCAGTTTTTGCCTTGCGGGGGGCAAACACATTTAACAAATATTTTTTAGGCTGCGTTGTGTAAACTCTAATTGCTAATATCAAAATATCACACTTTTTCTATGTATTATTTGTGCTTATGCTGCGTTTGCGTGTTTGGCTTATTGTGTGTTGTTTGCTCGGCTTTAATTGATTTATATTATTTAATGGGTTGTAAGACACACACTTTTCACTTGGTTTTAACTGATTTTGGCAAGTTTAGTTTTGGATATTTTGGGTTATATATATTTCATTTGAAGGGCTTGCCACTTAATGTATTGCTGTTGCACGCGCGATCATAATTGCCGCTGTTGCCGTTACAGTTGCAATTGCTGTTGCAGTTTTCGTCGTGTTTCGCGGTCTCGTCGCGTCAACGTGCGAATAACAAATAACGAAAACGTACGAAAAGATTTCCACTGCAAGAGGTTGGTTTTCCCGACGTGGCGTCGTCGTCGGCGTCGGCAGAGCTTCGGCAGCAGCGAACCGAACCACCGAATCGAAAACCAACCACTGAAACTCTCTTCGGGGAGAGAGAGAGAGTGAGCGGGGCGAGAGGTGAGGTGAGAGTGAGAGCGTCAGCGGGGGGTGGGGGCGGGAGTCTGCAAACGCACTACGAAGATTTTTGGCCGAAAAAGACGCGTCTTGCTTTTCAGCAGCACTGAAGAATTCGAGGCAGCGCGTGCGGAGCGGAGCGTCGTTGAACCTGAACCGACACTGCCCAGCAAGAAACTGACTTCTGAGTAGAATCGCCACTCGTTCGCCAGCGACACCAATTACACATACTCACAGCCAGCGACACCCACACCGAGGCAGAGTGTAGCTGCGAGTGTGTGTGTGTGTGTGCCGAGTGTTGGCCTCTCATTCGCCGGATAAAGTCGAGGGAGAGCGAGAAAGAGCAGCACGTGCATTGTAGATTTCTCGAGTTTTTCTTTTCGCTCTCCGTGGGAGCTGCTCCCAAAGCCTCTCCCCCCACCACCTCCCACTCCCCCGCTCCCTTGGTAGTTGTTGTTTATGGCTGCGTGGGCTTCTAATTGCTCAAAACTCTATGCCAATGGGGGCACTCGGCTGCATTTGGCGCTTTTGGGTCGCCAGTTGCGAGTTGAGCTCCGAATAGGCGCCTCCCACTTCCACCGACTGGCGTTATATAACACCGCCGAGCGAAGATAAGACAGCGGAATCCAAGCGGGTGTCTTTTGCAAGGTCCCACGGGGGAAAAAGTAAAGAAAAGCCACGGGTTAAGTCCTTAGGGGAGTTGCCCTCTATTCTTGGCTGCCTTTCAGGTCTCATTACTACAACATTTGACATAAGAGTCACCAAAAGCTTCTCTTTCTTGAAAAATACCTTTCAATTTCTAAACTAATATAAAAGCTGACTTAAAATGTATTTATTTTCTATCATTTGGTTTTATAAAAAGAAATAAACCAAATACCAAAATACACGTTTTTGTTTACCAATTTAAACAAACTTGTTGGGGGTTCCTTAAATGTAAATCATGGATTGCATAAATATTTAAATGACAATTGGTAGAGACATATTCTGTCCGATATTATTATTTACTTTTTTAAAACTTACATTGTTGTAGATCCCTTAAAGATCGCTTAACCACAATCTAATAAAAATAAGACAAGTTTAAATACATTTTCCTGTGGTTTGAGTTATTTTGAAAAAATATTCTACAAAATATATTTGATGGTTCATACTTAGTGTTTAAGAATTAAAATAAAAAAATTTATTGAATTTTTTTAATGATTAAAGGTATTTTTTAAATAGTAATAAATTTGCCAAAGTATAAAGATCCTACAAATGTATCTTTGCACATCTGACCTTGTAATTAATGTAGAACATGTTTTATGTTTTAAATACATTTCGTAGCTCACATGATTCATAAATAAGGACTTTTTAAAATCAAATTATATTAAAGGAAAATCTTAGTTGGCAGATTTCAAGTCGCGGAGAAGGTCCGGATAAAATCGACGGATAAACTCTCTCACCTACGCTACACAGACACACCACTCACACAGATACACTTTCTCTCTCTTATTGAAACTCTCTTTTCGCTCTCGTGAGAAATGCCGGCAAAACAACTTCACCGATGTGAACTTGAAATGCCGATGCAGTCACCGTGAGAGAGAGAGAGCGCTCTGTCGCTTGTATTTGTGTGTGTGAGATTGCGACGCAGCTGCCGCGGTGTAAGTGTATCTGTGTGCCCTGCCGTCCAGGTGTGTGCGTGTGTCTGTGTGTGTTTACAAAACAAATCCGAATTGAGAAAAAAAACGGCAAAAGCATGCCAAGGCAGCAACAACACAATTTGTGAATGAACGAATAGTGGCGCACTCACACACACACACTGATAGCCAACCCACACCAGGAACTCCGCAAGTGTGTGTGTGTGATTGTGGGCAGGGAAAATAAACGCGTTTACGCGATTCGTACAAAATTCGTGGGTCTTTCGAAAGAGAAGCACTGCAAAGAGCCAAAAGCCACCGAACGTAGGTGTTCGGCTATAAGTTATATGCCATATGCTATATCATATATACATATACATATATATATATGCCATATGCAGATGTATCTGTGTGAGGCAGCAACAACAATGAGTTATTGAAATGAGACAGCGACAAAAGAAACGAAACCAAAATGGTGTAGGCCAAGTGATCGGAAATCGGAGATCGGCGATCAGACAGATATATCCATAGCGATAGCGAAGGTGTTTTCAGGGGGGAGGGTAGGGGGATATGGGAAGTCAGCAGCCAACACAATCCGCAGATTGTCACCGCTGATTTGTTGATTAAGTCGTTCGTCGAGTTGGCGACATTTACTTTACGGGCCAACAGGGCGTATTATTTTTCAAGCTGATGTAAACCTTTGGTTGGCGAAAGATTTTACGCTCATATTAACACATTAATCCCATCAAACTATTGTGTTAGTTAGCTATTTATAAACACTTACTTTTGAATCAATGGTGATGCATGTTTATATTTAACATAAGTTTATAAACCTTAAAAATAACTTTGATAATCTGAATTTAAATATGAATTAATTTTTGCGGTATTTTTTATTTTTTTAAAAGCGTAAGTTGGTTTAAATGAATGACTAAATTTACGTAATTTAAAAATACATCTAAATACAAATGCTTTTATTATCAAATCCATACTATCTTAATTATCTACTGTGTCTTTTTAAGTAATTTGATATTATAATAAAAAGAAAACTATTTAGCCCTGACTTGTGTTCGCAACATGAATATCCCAATAATTATTATGATCATTGATATTTTTAAATAACATTAAAAGTTAAAAGTTTATGAATATCACATTACTTTTTAATAAATGCGTTTAACTGGTATCCAAAAGTCGAACAAACTTATGTTCGGCATAAGTATGAGTTTTTGGAAGTACAACAATTATAAGTACGCTAAGTACATTTCAGTGTCGCCGATGCCTACGCCCGAAAATGAAGTGAAATAAATAAAAACCCCTCGAATTGGCAATCAAGGTAAAAGTTGTCGCCTCGGATCTGTTGTGATTTCAATGCGATTTGAGTGCAGCTGCAAGGGAATTTCGCAGCAAGATTCCTTTGCTTTTGTGCGGCAAATCTTCCCACGGTTTGGCCCAGTCATCGTCGTTATTTTTCGCCCTCTCAGGCTCAGGCTCAGGCTCCTTATTGTTGTCGTCCTTGCGCCACCCCAGCAGCACCGCCGCCACCACCAACCCATCGGCAACCCACCCGATCGCAACCCACCACCACCGACCATCCGGGATCTCAAATCCCGTTGTGCAACCCCCGTACGTTTTTTGGCGGGAAATCTCCGACGAACGTCTTCTCGCACAAAAGGCGGCCCAGTCAAGATCTCGGCGAGATTTTGTGTTCTTGTGGCCTGCGGCAGAGGAAACATAGGACTTCAGTCCTTATCCACCCAAGTAAATCGAACCACCCCTCGGGCGGAAGTTTTCTTTCGACTCCTGCTGCTCCTTTTTACTCCTTGGCCCATCCTGCCACGCCCCCCGCCCCTCCCCCATGACTCAGCCTTTTAATCGGCATTAATAAGTCGCAGATCGCAATGGGAGGGCACACAGGGCAAAAGCAGGGGGTCCAAAATTATGCTGACAAATTCAATTCTAATAGAAAAAGTTTTCTCAAAAAGGCAGCAAAATCTGCACAAACGAAATTATCATAAATGCTGATCGATAATATTAAATATTCGGTTTAAGCTCATAAGAGCTCTTTATGCATATTTATACATAGGATTCATAAGCGTTCACCGTTTCTTTTAAATTTTAAATCAAAATCATTAAACAAAGCGTATTCAGTGTAAACTGATATGTTTTTCTTATAAATAATGGATAGGTTTCACAAACAATCTCCTAATTCTTATTTGAAATTTAAAATCAAAAACATTTGAAACTAGCTTATTAGCTATTACATTTTTATTTGGCAATGACTCTCTTAAATACAGTTTGCTGGAATATTTAATTCGTTTTAAAGAAGCACTTCCTAAATTAAAAATTTTGCAATATTGTATAATTTTAGTTTTATTTTAAAGTATATTGATTTGGATTAATAATTTTGTAAGGCTTTTATCTAAGCTTAGTCTAAAAGTGAAGTGATAAGAATGCCAAATTGCAAAATTAATTTTAAATTCATTTTAATCGGATCGACCCTTTTATGAACTCTTTTTAAACACATTCTTGTAAGCAAATATTTTCCGATTCCTATAACTATAAGAATTTAAACCTGGAGATTAATTTTTCCCTGTGCAAATGCCAGTGCGTTGTCGTCTTTGACTTTCCCATTCATTAGAAGCGCCGAAACACAATTTTCAATTAAGCACGCAAAAACGCCAACATCCCAAGCGGAGCGACCAATGCCAGTCGCAATTTGCATTTGCAGCAGCAACTCGCAGTGCAACAGCAGCAACATAATAGTGGCAACAGCAGCAGCAGCAGCAGCAGCAGCAACACAACTGCAGCAGCTGCCGGCGCAATAACCATAAAAGCGAATGACATCTCAGCACCTTGAGGTGACGCCAACGGCAGGAGATCAGAGGAGATCCGCAAGAAAAGCCCAGATCGGGCCAGATATTCTCGCTGGGCGTTATTCTGGGGGTCAGGCGGAGATGTCGCCGCTTATGCGCCAATTAAAAAATCTAATTTGCATGCGAATGCTCGGTTTCTCACCTCTGAGATTCCCACGGATAAGCGCCTTCAGGAAAAACAGCAGACACATGATTAAAACCGAACAGCTGCTTTGGATTTTAATCAGAAAAACGGATAATAACGCTTCGAAAAAACGGACAAAACTGTAAAGAGAAAATATATCAAATATCATGGCAAGAAATATATAAATAATAAACAATTCAAATAAAATATTTAAGTGTTATTATTTGTGTGTATTTAAGCTTAGTACATACTTTATGATCCGCAGAGAAATCTTGTTGCTTATAAAATCTTATTAGTTCCAGCAACTTAAAAATTCCCAGAATTTCTTAAAATAAAGAAATTAATTAATGACTCTTCCCCACTTAAAACTGGAACAAATCTTCTTAGGGAAAATATATGCATTTGATATTATTGTAATAGTCGAAGGGAATCCCCTTCTTTTTGTCCCCGAATTAAAAAGCTTTCTGGGAAAGTTGACTTTGCCTCACATGGTTTGATTGATGATGCCACTGATGATGGCAAATTAAACTCAATCAAACGATTATGGATTCAATGGACGATTTACTATTTATTGTGGCATCATTAATACTCAGGCACCCTCAAACAAAAATCAATAAGATATCTTCTCCGCTTTAACCCAAAAATATGCTCGTAGGCATTTCAATTTTTAGCCAACTTCCTCAGAAGCTGCCCCTCTCTATAAGCATGTTTTGGGATCTATCATAACCTGTCCCGTCTGTTCGGCTTTTTTAAGCAATTAAGACTTTCTTGCTGCTCATTTTTCTAAAGTTTTTTGTTTTTTTTTTTTGGCACAGCTTGGAGATTTTATCATAACACTTTGCACTTCCTCCAACACACGAGTTGCTATTGCTGGAGTTGTTTTGTATGTTTTTTTCTGAAGTTTTTATATTTTTTTGTTGGTTTTTGCTACCAACATGAGCTTAAATCACGCGCACGCCCCGAAATCTTGGCCAAGATCTCGCTGGAAGACAAATTTCGAATGATTTACCTACAGCGATGAGATGAGTTAACCTTTACTTTTCTGATGAGGTGAGGGAAGTTGGCGGCTTGCGGGTGCGACTCCATTTCATTCACAAAAGTGTTGTCTTAATGAAAATCTTTTGAGTCGCTGAGGAAGTGGGAAGGTCGCCTGGGATTCGTCTTGAAAAAATGTTTAAACAAAGTTTAACGACATGGCTGGAAGGCGTAGACAGAAGCCAATTTTGTGTTCTCTAAACATACGCAGCTCTTGAATTGCCTTGTCTGAGTTTGTTTAATTGATTTTGTTGTTAGTTAGGCTGCCACCGATAAAGGTTTAGTGTAGTCATTAAATCAAAGTGATTCTACCATTGTTACCTCGTTTCACTTCTAGAAGCCCACTGTTACACGCAGGAAAAATTAATGTAGGTTAAGAAAAAGTGATCTTAAAACTGATCTTTTGTAAATTTAGCCCAGAACATATTTTTCACACCGTAAATAGAAAAACTCTATATTAAAGACATTAACATATATTTACAATTTATTTTATAAAAGGGGTTAATACCTAGGAGGGCAACATTCTTGTACTTTTTTTTATTTTTCATGGAAATGGTTTTTAACCCCCCCTTTATTGACAAGAGTATGTTTTCATTTCATTATACATATTTTAGGGTATCCTCTGAACTTATTATTCGAAGGCAAATGCATAAAATAACTGAAAAAGGTCTGGTAATTTTTTTAGATTCTGACAGAGGTATAACCTTGACCCTAAATCGAGTCGTAAAAACATTTTTTATGTTCCCCAAAAATACTTCAAAATTAGCATTTTCTATATTTAACAATAATATTAATCAAAATTATTTTTTCCTAGTTCTCGTCTTGGAAATGTACAAAAAAAAAGAAAATTTAAGGCTGGTATATAATTTATTTAATAATGTCGAAAAAAGGATATAAAAACTTCAGAGATAGTTAAAAGTACTTACAATGTTAAAATTAATTATGATTCTCTTTTATGGTATTAAATTTGTTAATTAAAATTAAATTGCAAATTTCTTCACTACTTATAAATTTACAAATTGAGCTGTTTCTGTGGTAAATATTACAAATCCAAGTGTACTTCAAATATGTTTTTCCAATCGTTGTCAGCATTTTCTCACGTCGCTTAAATGGCTTAATAACCCAATCCGAATGCAACATTTTGTGGCCGAGCTTTAAGTTGTTGGTAATCACTGGCCTCCCCTCCCCCTCCCTCGCACACCCCCCTTTGGGGCAGTAACTCGCTTCCGGTCTGCGGTCCTCTGGTCATCAATGAATGAGTGAGTGAGCGAGTGAATGAATGAGTGAATGGGGCTATCGTGTGGTTTGTGTGTTAGAAATGCCATAAAAAGTGCAACAGCGGCATAAAATTGATTTGATTGCCAAGAAGATGATCAAGCAGAAGCAGAAGCTGTAGAATCACAAAGGGGGGGTACAGCTACCAGAGGAGCATCCTACACCCGCCTTAGAGTCTAACCGATTTTGCCCATGGCCAGGCAGGTTGCAGATCGTAAAACCTCGGACCCCAAGTCCCAGATGTAGGCCGAACCACTTTGATGAGCTCGGATAGAGTGGCTTCCTCAGATCGAGTCGCTCTATGGGATGGAGTCGCAGTAAGAGACAGGGACTGGGACTGGGACAGACCTCGGCACATTTAGAGATTAACTGGTTTTATTGCCCGATTGGCTATAATATCTTTTATTTACGAGTCTCGGGCTAATTTGAATTTTCAACGTTTTCTTTTTGGGCTCTTTGGCTTTTGGCGCGCTCTCCTCTTTTCTATGGTTTCCCACACTTTACAGGTGAATGGGGGCCCCAAGTATTTTGTGAAAGATTTTTGATCGCATGATTGTTATATTTTATTGATCAGCTTTATACATATATTGAAACGCTTTGGTTTTTTTTTTGGTGGCCATCGTGTGTGTTTTGTTCCCCCTTGTGTATGTTAATCGTTTATGCGTCCGAAGCTCATTTCTCCTCCGCTCTCCAATCGCATTTAATAGTTTAATTTTTTATTTGAATAAACAGTTAATTTTATGCCAAGTGGCAAATGGTAGCCAAACAATATTCTCCTGCTTGTGGGAGTCTTTAAAAGCGTGTGTAATCCTCCGTTTTTTTTCCCTTTGGTCTCCCAAAATAAACATAATTTATGCTGAGAGCTGCCAATCGAAAGACTTAGGCAGCGAACTTGAATTGAAGTTTATGCCTCGATGATGATGATGTATCAGTGTTTATGCTGAGATTAAGATAGTTTTATAGATAGGCCAAATGGAAGGGAGTGCTGTGGGATACTTAGAAAAAAAAAAAGGGAATGGTGAGATCTATTTCCCTCGTTCTTCGACACAATGGAAATTAGTTCCGCTCACTCACAAAGCTCATCAAATGCCAAGTCCCGAGCCAGCTGGCAAGCTTTTTTTTTGTATTTCTACTGATTCCCAAACTGCGCAGCAGTGGCAAAGACTGGAAAGTAACCAAAAGATTGTTAAATTGTTCATTAACAGGCGCAGCTGCGTTGTCTGTCTTCCCTTCCTCGAGTTTTTTGTGTCCTTTGCGCAGCGCAAATACCAAAGGGAGGATGATGGCAAGGAGTTGGGTTCGCTTGGGTTTTCGGGTTGGGTGGTATGGGGTGGAAGGTGGAGGAGGAGGGGAGGGGGAGGAGGAGGAAGGGGACCTCTTTGTCCGCCGGCAGTGAAAGAAGCAGCCGCTCTTGTCCCGCCTCACGGGGTGGCGTTGGCGAGCCTCAGGATATATCCTTGAAACGGGATCTCCGGCAGCCCCTTAAGTGCGCAATAAGCGATTTCCCCGAAGGGTGGTGGTGGGTCGGCCGACCGCCCTTTAAATTTCGACACACCTTTTCCCACTCGCAACTCGTTTTCCCGAAATGGACAGCTGCCTGCTTTGCAGATCCTCCTTAGCTAGGCTTTCAAGCCGTGACAGATTGATAAATATTTCCAAGATTTTCTCCAGATGAGCAGCATTTTCCTCAAGAGAAGAGGAAGGCCGACGGATATCCACCCGCCATAGCTGATGAGATCTGTACACAGCTAAAAATATGAAAAATTTGTATTTCAGAAAATAATTTACTTGAACTTTCAACTTTTAAATTTATTCAAGAGAACCCAAACAAGCTCTCTCTTAAAAGTGTTAATTTTTGGAATTTTTGATTCTACATTTATATTTTTCTTTTGTATAAATTTAGTACCAGAATTGAAATATAAAACTGATAAAATGTTTCGTACATTTTATGTTTTTTCTTCTACTAACCAAATTGTTAAAAAACTTTTAAAAAATTAGTCTTTCCAAAAGTCTAAGCGGTTATATTTTATAATACTATTTATTTATAAAATTTTAATTTGGTCAACCTCTTAGCCTCAAACATTATATTTTTAATAGTTTTCAAAGCTTTTTTTTTACCTTTTTAATTGAACATTGACGCGTAGCAAAGAAGTGTTTTTCAAATTACCTTACAAATATTTAAAAAAAAAACCAATAAGTGACTAGTATTTCGGTTCTAATTGACTTAAATCGAGGTTATCTAAATTCATTATTCTGATCAAGTACAATAACGACTTTTTTCGCCGTGCTAACCCGCTCAGCGTATATATTTATGTCATTAAATTTAAGCATTTTCGTTTAGGCCATTCAGCTGGCCAACCTGTGATTAAGTTGGGCCCTGACTTGGCTCACTGTCTGAATTCTGCTACCCTTCCCTCAGCGCTCTTTTGGCCAATTGCATGTCCCGGCTAATAGTTGCAAGCTCCGCCACAAGAAATTCATATGAAATTATAAACGTTTTAGTTTTATTGTGCGTTTCGAGTCGGACTGGCCATTTGAGTTGAGTTAAGTTGAGTTGAGTTGGTGGCGGAGGTGGAGGTGGAGGCCCCATAGCAGTGATAAATGTTTCCTACGCCGAGGTATTTCACCCGCGGCATTCACAACGGCAGGAAAAAATCATACAAATGCAAATTTAATTGTAGTTCGCCGCATCCCAGTGGCACATAAACGCACAAATATCTCTCGGGGAGTCTGGCTGCAAATGAATGCTTTCAACGTGGCACGCAATTTAAGTGGGCGGGGGGCCCGAGGGCATGGTCCCGACTCCGCAGTATATATGCCAAAAACCGAGAACGAATTCATTTGAATTTCATTTCTTTAAATGTTTTTTTTATTTGCGCCGGTGTCTCTGCCTTTGGTTTTGACTAACGGTTCTCCGAGGAGACTCCACCTACTAATCTTCTAACCATTTTACCAATACTTTTTCAGCGTCTGGCGGTTCATCGATTACGCATTTTAGTTTTTTTTTTTTATTAATCTTTGCAGCACCATCCTATGTATTTAATAGGTACTCAATTTTTTATGGGCTAGTATCCAAGTTATTTTTAACCATCAAATAGCAATAAACAAATATTCATTTTGAAATTAGAAAGCCGTCTTTGATTTCGAGCTAAGGGATAGTTGCACATGGCATAAAATAAAATTACAAACCATTTTATCATTTTTCTATTTATTTTATAACACTTCTTAGCCTGAGAGTTTATTTTGTAAGTTGAGAAGGTGATAAAAATACAATGGGTACTATTCAATGTGTACATTATTGGCAGTTTATGTCATGTAAGGGATTTTTTGATTTATTTATACTTCCAAACATTAAATTAATTTTCTATTTTGCTTGTTTACTACTACTTTTTAAACTGACTTTTCGAATGAAACCATATCCTAATTAACTAAACGTTTTGTTTGATAAAGTTAAATAATTAAAGAAAATATGTTTTTTTAATGTTTGTGAAGTTTAAAATGCTTCTCTGTAAATACAAATTTTTTGTGATTAAGGTAATTAAATAAAGAGTAAAGGCCCTACACGATTCCCCACTTTTCTCCACATGTTACTCCTAAAAGGAACACTTGTTTCCATCATAACTCCCTGTAATTGCATTTGCAATTAAACCTAAAATTACCTTCACAGCTGTTTGCTACAATTCCGACACCTTTTCCGCTCTAACCGCAATAGGATCAGATGCGATCCTTTCGTCAATTCAGCTTCCTTGTGGCTCGTGCGTTTTCCCCGTCAGCTGTTCTTTCTCAGATTTTCCTCGGCTCGACTTCTGTTCCGGCGGCTTCTTCAGCTTCTTCTGCATTATTAGTCGCCCTCTGCGCGCCAAGGACTTCTTAAGTCGGATCCTGATCCCACCAACAGCTGTCCTGGTATTCTGCTGTCGCTCCTGCTGCCCAAACAAAGGATACCCTGCAGGGTCGTCGTTGGTTTTGCTTGTTTGACGAGAGGTCAATAATCTCAGATGGGGTGGCTGCAGATTTCGGGGAGAGAAGCAGGAATTCTTGCACAAATCTAAACCGAATTACTTCTTGAGTGCTAAAAAGGAGGCCCTAAGAAAATAAAAATAGAGAAAATTAAAATTCATCGAAATTGTACATTAAATTTGTTTTTTTTTTAAATGACATATTCAGAAGTGTCGCATAAATATCCTCCAAAATTTGGGTACAATTATTTCAACGGAATTGGATGAGGTATGTGTTAAACCAAATGAGTATATATACGTAGTTTAAAAACCCATTTCAATTATTGCTTGCAAATAAATGGTGTATTAAATATATGTTTCCAAATGTAAAATTACTTACTTACTTACCTTTATTAATTTAAATAAAATTTTAAAAATGTTAATATGTAGTTTTTAGTTTAATTTTATTCAATCTTATCTTGATAAAATTAGAAATGGTCCTAAAACCTTTCATGCTAGTGTGAAGTTTTCGTTTAGGCTCTTTGTCGTCACCCGATAATATCTAAAAATTCTTTATATTCTTAAAAGCCGCGTTCCTTTTGTTCCATATTCAAAAGTGTATCTTGCAATTCCCCGATTTTATCGCCCCCTTTTTGTGGGTCTCGCCCTGATGTCATTAGCGCTGAATACAAATATGCTACATTCACCGATCAAGGATGTGATGCGGGTGATACCCCGGCTCCTTTCTCCCCGAAGAAAACTGCAAAATCAGAGACAAAGTGTAGGTAGAATTTTAGGTAGCCCTAAGAAAGGTAGGAAATTAGATGTTATTGTATAAGGACACACCGGGCCGTGGATAATAACAATGATGAAGGAGGAGGAGTAGCGCGCGCCAAGGAGCGAGGAACAGCTGATGTTTCAGAGGGAATCCTTGCATGGATCATCTGACAGTGGATTCAGGTGCGGGGGTGTTGTGATTTCGTCTCAGTTCCTTTTACCTTCCTGTCTTTACTGATGATTTTTTTTCCCTTGCCTTACAGCACGTGACTGCCTTTGGCGCCCTTTTTTTTGTGTTGCTGTATGCTCCTTGACAAATTATTCGTTTGAAAGAGTTGAGGCTGAAAGCGGAGATTGATTTGGGATCGGGTTTCGTAATCTGGGGATACTTTGTTGCGCCCACACCGGAAGCACAGTGGAACCTCCTTGCGGGGCTTCGCAGGAAAGGAAACCCGGTTGGTATCTGTATCTGCATGCAAAGCCTTGCAACATCGGCAACATGATCGGCATAAATCGGCAAATGGGTAAATCAGTAAATCGGCAATTCGACGGAAGGGGGCTGTCAGATTGCCGGCTATATTCAGCCAGGCCCAAAGACGGTTATAATTGGCCCAAGGCAGCAACAATTTATCAACGCCGATTGCCATTTGTGTTGACAACTAACATAGTGGACATTGGACAGTGGATCAGGAAAGGAATGGGGCACGAGTTTGAGTCTGAGTACGAGTACTCCCTGGTTTCAGCGATCTGTAGTTGGCATGAAGCGTGTTGATTTCGCACTTTACAGCTTGTAAAACCAGCAAAGGCAGTGGTCACTGCTATACCAACGCTATGAAATTATTTATTTAATAATCGGACGGCGAGTCATGGAAAATGGTCAGCAATTGTCGTTAGTTGCAGCCGCTAATTGTGCACGAAAAGCAGAAACAGCAGCAGCAACATCGCAGAATTTATTACGTTTCAATTATGTATATGGGCAAATGTTGCCACAGCCAATTGGCAGCGCATAAATCTCGACGGAGTCACTCTCTCCCTCGCTGCAACTTGGCAACTTGGCCCGGCTGTCAAATTAGCACGCCAGCAACTTGGCCATTAGCAATCGCCACTGTTTGGTTTGGCAGCTCTGATCTGGCTAATCAGCTTCCTACTCCTAAAGCGGCTGCACTCCAATGTGCCTCTTCTTTTTCCGTTTTCTAGTTGCCACTGGCACGGCAGCAACACATAGCATTGCTGCTGCTAACTGCAACATCGTGGAATATGGCAGCACTGATTTATTCCAAGAGGTCTAATCAGTTCTTATCAGTTTCTGGTTCGGATGGGTTTACTTTTCTAGTATTTTATGGATGCCTTAGGAATTACTCTTTGCTTTCCAGAAAAATTGGAAAAAATAAATATGTTTAGTATATTTTATGCATTGTCTTTACGTGTACATAAATCCCTAAGGTTTTGCAAATGCATTCATTTTGTCATTCAACCACAAATAAACATATAGAAACAAATAAAACTTCAAAATTCAACTTTTAAAAATTAAGCATTATTTATTTTAAAATTTAAGATAGTTCTTTGGCTTTACAGTCGGCAATTTAAGCCTTTAAAGTCATCCTATTGCCCCTATGCCATATTGACACAACAGCAGCAACATTGGTTGTCAGCAACTCTCTAAACGATCTGTATGTGGTACTAGTTCTAGAGGAGAACTCACTTTCCAATCGGTTTTCCTGGGAGTCTAAATTAAGTTGAACAAATGGAGGGTTGCTTTCGGAACGCAGTTGCTGCGTATTTCATATTCTGCCGGCAGCAGCAGCAACTTAAGCTGCCCCACCGGCAACATGCAATGTGTGTGGTCTGCTGCTGCTCCTGCGGCTTTCGCTGTTGTTGTTGTTGTTGTTGCTGTTGTGGCTGCCCCTTGCAGTTGCAACTTTTGTCGTTGTCCGTGCATAAATCGTGTGAAATATCGCATTTCGCGCATTTTCGCTTCGTGTTAACGAGTGTCACATACGCACACATGAAAAACAATCGCCTGCAACAAGCATTTATTTGTCTTTTTGCTGGCGAATGTAGTTGCTGTTGCAGTTGCTGTTGTTGCTGTTGCTGTTGCTACTTGGGCCGGCAAGTGCTTGTTGCTGTTGTCGCTGGGTTTGCTCTAGGCATTTGCATATTGACAGCGCAGTGTGATAATGCTGTTGACATTGATATAGCTTCAAAAGTCTGGCTACAGACTGTGGGACACAGTGAGTGTGTTGCTGCTGTTGCTGCCCCGACTATTGTTGCTAGTTGCTGGTTGCTGGTTGCTGCTGCTGCTGCTGCAACGCCCACCAAACAATTGACAGTCAACAACATGCCGGCGAAGGCAGGCGAAAAAAATTACAGAAATAATGCTAAAAAGAGCGCAGAATCTGATAAAGTTGGGGCTGTTGCGCATGCGCATGTTGCACGCCTACAAAATCATGTTGCACGTCAGTTGAGCGGGCTTTTTGCCCTCAAAAAATATTTGTGCCTGACTGTGTATTTGTGTGCTCGGCTCATTTAAATTCTGCAATGATTTTTGCCAAGTACTTACTTGGGATATTGCCGTTCAAGGCCGCCTTTTCGATCCGCTTGTGTGGCATCCGGCGGGGCTATCTATATATATATATATATATATATGTGCAATTTGGTATATCCTATATGCTGACAGACGGCAGCCGAGAAGGCGGGCTCGGCCGATATCGGATTTCCAGCAGTACTCGTTCGTACTACTGCTGGGCGGCAATTGATTCTTAAAAAACGTTGACAACTTACATGTTGCAGCTACATGCTGCCGCCGCGTTGACAAATTGGCCGCATGTAGATGCAACATTGAACGGAAATTGGAAATTACTGAAAAATTCTCGAAAAGCAGAGCAAACGCCCACCAAAAAAAATGGGCTTGCGGGTAATCCCCGTGAAAAAAGAATGAAGATGAAGTAAGAGCCGAACACCCAACTAATAATCGCATAATACACGTACCAGGCTAATGATTAACCTGCATCATTATCGCTCGAAGATCTCAGATGCTCCTCTCTCAGATTTTTGTTGTGTTTTTTTTTGTTTTTTTTGCCCATCGAAAATTAGCTGCCGTATCTGCAGAAGCTCTTCCGAGTGGCGGAGTTTGGGCTCTGGAATGGACCTGGATGGGCTGGGTCCAGGGGCAGGACAACAAAGCATCCTGCACTTTTACTCGCCCCATTCAAGCAGCAAACAGGAGGATGATGGCCCCGAGGCAAGACCTGCAATCTGGCTTTATTTTATGCGCGGAGCGCGCTTAAAAATGCAGTCAACGTCTCTTTGGATGGGGCAGACAGGAACCTGCCGCTTAGGCGAATGCCTCACGGGCCCCAAAAAGGCAAACGGCCCGACAACAGCAGCAGCAGCAGCCGCAGCAGCAACAGCAACACAGCAGCAGCAACATCTACAGCGGCAGCAACAAATGGCATTAAAAAAAAAAAAAACCATCACTGCGGGGCGAGGAAAAATTCACTGCATCCTCCCACTTTTTGCTGGTACGCGAATGTTGCCTGTAGATGGGCCTATTATGTTGCTGTTGTTGCTGCTGCTCTCGATGTTGCTGCTTGTCGAGCACTGTTGCTGCTGTTGGCCAATCATTAAATGCGTTTTTCATACTGTTGATTTGGGTTTTACTTTTTTTATGCGGGAGTTGCTTGCTGCGATTTTTGATTTATGAAGCAGCAAATGAGTTCGCGAAAGGAGAACAGAGAACAGAGAACAGAGAACAGCGATCGGACCGCGAATGTATATCAAATAAGTATACACCCACACTTCCGGCTGTAAATTGAATTGGGGGCGTGGCCGGAGGAATGTTGCACCCCATGTTGCCGGCGGGCAGGTAGATAATTATGCGCATGTTGCTGCTGTCTGGTCGATAGTTTTGCTTTGGCCAACATCAAAGTGCCAGTGGAAGAAGAACGACAGCGACAACGACGACAAATCGCTGAAAGTTACAGTTTAAGTTTGCTGCCGCAGCAGCAACAGTTGCTGCCAATCACCGCAACAGCAACAGCAACTGCAGTAGCAACTGCAGCAGCAGCAGTGGATAATCAGAATTCCAGCATTTTCACCTGTTGCTAAAGCTTGTGCAGACTGACATGTGCGGCACATGCCGCGCTGCCATTTGTCTGCACTTTAATGATGCGCCACATCTAACTGCAACTGCAACATCAACGGCAGCAGCAGCAACATCAACCGTTCCCTCCCTGCACGCAGAAAAAATCTGTCATGTTTTACTGAGCTTTATTTATTGGAAACAAGATGGTAAAAATATGCTATGCAAATGTTAAATAAATAAATATTTTATTTTTTAGTTAGCTAAGTTTTATATTCTCTTCATATAAATTAAATTATAAAATATTAAATTTAGTTTAACAGTAAGCCTATTGTTACATTTAAAAAAGGCACAATTTTGGAAGACGATTTTCATTAATTAAATAAACAATATGGGAAAACTTTCTTCAATTAATTGATTCAAAGAGAGTGCTTACCAGTTACCAATTTGTTGCAATTTAAGACGTACAAAAAAATCCAAAAAAATCTATTGAAGCTATCATTACGCTCGATGATCGAGGATTTTTTTGAATGAGAATTGGTTACTTGTGGAGGGTCAAAAACTTTGATAATTATCCTAGCTGTAAGTATTTTAAATAAAATAATAAATGAAATAGTAATAGTAAGTAACAATGTACCTAGTCAAAGTTTAAAGGTTTAAATGATCTTCAATTTCTGTTCTACCAGATATAAGTACGAGGTCAAAGCCGACTTATCAACGTAACATAAAAAAATATCGAAAATAGCAAAAAGAATGAGTAAAATAAACAAATCAGCTTAGTTGACTTCTGGCCCCTGGAGAGTACTTACTTTTCGCGGTTGAGGGGACATTTGCATTTTCGATTCGGCACTGCAAAGTGAAAAGGAGGAGGTGGTTCACAGCGGGCAATCGGCCCCACACAATGACAAAGATAGAGATAGTGAGAAGTGGGCGGTGGGAGGTGGGAAGTGGGAAGTGGAGGGACTTAACTAGAAACTGTAGATTGTCCGTCCCAAGGCCGGTGAATTTATGGCCAGGTGCCAATTGAGGTGGGGGGTTTGGGCATTTGAAAAATGCCCCTACTGGCCACACTAATTAGTTTGCCCAAGACCCCGAGGCCATTGAATAATTTAGGTAGCGAATTCCTTGGCCAGGCCAACAACGCCCACACACCAGCGATGAGCTGGATTTTTTCCTGGAATCAGTCGCCGCTTAGGGCCATGCTAATAACTCCACCTTCACCTCCTCCGCCCTTCCTGGAAGACGGTCCTCCAAGTCCAGATCATAACCAGAGATCATAACCCGAGGGATCTGTGATCCACATTTGCATAATTGCAGACCAAAGTCGGCGCTGACTTCCCCTCTCTGAAAAAAAAAATAATAATTCCCTTTCGAGTGATTCAATTTTCCACAAAATGGAGCGTAAGAAGAGGAAGTTGACCAGCCATCGACGCTTAGACCAGGAGCTGCCTTTCCACCAGAGGCTCCTCGGTGGTGTCCAAAAGAGTTTCGGGTGCGTCGAGTTGGGCGTGAGTAATTGAGGTGCTTTTAATATGGAAGATTTATCCCACAGATCTCCGCTGGCCATTCAAGCTCATTTGCCCTTGGAAAGGGATAATAAAATGTCGTAAGGATATAACTCCACTTCTTGTTTATTACTTAATAAACTTTCTTTAAGGGATTTTGAGACCTTCGTCAATGTGCTCAAGTGTGGATTTGGAACTGGCTGTTTGGCCATGCCACAGGCTTTCCTGTTTTCCGGATGGTTATTGGGACTTATAAGTACTGTCGCTCTGAGCTCCTTTGTACTTTATGCAATGCATACTCTGGTAATGATATTACTTCTAATCAGAGAAGTTTTTATTAAAGAAGAACACTCTTTTCCAGCTCGGGCATATTAATTCCCTAGCAGAGCGCTTTAAGATGCCACTACTTAATTATCGAAATGTCGTGGAACTTTCTGTCAGCATTGGACCACCAAAGTTTCAGTTTTTAAGCAAACCATTTGGGTAAGTTTGGTCCAATTTCGTAGTTCTCTTCTAATCAATTTTGAAACTAGTTTTAATTTTTTAAGATTTTTGCTTACAACAAATTTTCTTGCTATAATCAAATATATTTTTTTTAGATACCTTGTGGATGTCCTGCTGTGTTGTTACCATTTTGGAGTGGACTGTGTCTATGTGGTTTTTATAGCCAAAAGTCTGAAGCATTTAGGCGATATATACTTGTGGCCCTTGGATGAGAGACTCTATATGGCTTTGCTCGCTTTGCCTTTGATCTTAACGTTTATAATACGGGATCTGAAGAGTCTTGTGCCATTTGCCTTGATAGCCAATATTCTGATATTCGTGGGTGTGTTTTTGGTTGTTAACCTATCTTATTTTCTAATCTTATACCTTCCACTTTAAATTTTAGGCTCTTTTATAATTTTAAGCTACTTCTTTCGGGGTCTTTCTAGGTTTGATCAACTTCATGCTATTCAGCCGTTAAAGAACTTTCCCTTGTTCTTTGGCATCGTACTGTTTGCCATCGAATCGGTTGGAGTGGTAAGTTAATATTAATTTAATATTCATTTAAATTATTTTTAGCCACTATCATTTTCATTATATATTTCTAGCTCCTAGCCCTTGGTCGCAATATGCGAACCCCAGATAATTTTCTGGGTTCTTTTGGAGTTCTCAATCGGGGTATGTTTGTGGTAATTATTTTTTATGTGGTTTTTGGATTTTTTGGGTACTGGCGCTACGGACAATACACGAAAAACTCGGTTCTGCAAAATCTACCAGAAAACGAAATGTAAGTATTCTTAATCTTAATAATAAAAGATTTATTTTATGAAATAAATTTCTTTTTCAATAGCCTCCCCCAGATGGTGGCTGGAATGTTTGCCCTGGCAATATTCTTTAGTTATCCTTTGCAAGGTTATGTAACTGTGGACATTATATTCAGGAGTTATTTGGAACCGGAACTGGAGGATGGTGCTTCGAAGGCAGTGGAGATCCTGGTGCGAATCGCATTGGTTATCGCATCCGTCCTGATGGCCATCCAATATCCGGACTTCGGGTTGCTCCTCTCCTTCGTGGGATCCTTTTGCCTGGCCCAAATGGGGCTGATCCTCCCGGGAATCGTGGATATCTGCGCTCACTATGAGGAGGGATACGGACCTGCAAGGATCTTGCTTATCCGATCGATGCTTTTTATCTGTGTGGGTTTGGCTGGAGGAGTTGCTGGTACAGTGGTCACTCTGCGGACGCTCCGGGCTCGCTATCCCATTTCTTTCTGATCTTAGTTTTAGACTTTGTACATTTTTTAGACGGAAGATTAATGTACCAATTAAATAAACTTTGCTAAAGGAATCATAGTTGTTTATTTTTATTCCTTAAGTTTATAGGCTGTTGTTGTGTCCCTCGTTAACCCAGTTATAGAGATCAAATTATTAACTAATTTAAATTTTTTCTGTCTAAATAAATTCTGAAGACATTGTTTTTTGTATCTTTAATGGAATTTCTGAATTTCTTTCATCCTAACTTTCCCAGAATACCAGTTTTTTAAACCAAACCCCAGTACCATTGAAAATAATGTCAAGTCTTTGAGATATATACACGCAAGTATTTTTGTTCAACACACAATTCAATCAGTGCTTAAATAAAAACACGAAAATAAATTTTGATCATGGCCGATAAAGGGTAATGAGAAATGCAGTTTGCAAATAACTTTTTACTGAACTTTCAATCCACAGAGGCTACAATCCTTATGAGAATCGAAATGTGCCCAATCCGTTATCGTAAGATTTTTGTTCGATTATTTTATTATTTTTTCTTATTTTGTTATTTTTTATTATTTTATTATTTTTTTAAAAATTTGCAGTGATTTTGGAGCCTTTATACTGCTTCTGAAGTGCGTGGTGGGAACTGGGATTTTGGCCCTGCCCTTGGCTTTTTACTTTGCTGGCATCGTCAACGGCGTTGTGTTGCTGACTTTGGTTTGTATAATGTTAATCCATGGCATTCAGTTGCTGGTGAGTTTTTTAGAGTAGTAAACATTATTATTTAGTTTATTTAATCTTTTTTTTGCGTAGGTCATTAGCATGGTGGAGTGCTCGCGGCGATTGCAGGTGGGATATGCCACCTATCCGGAGTCGATGGTCTACTCCTTCAGCCAGGGACCCAAGTGCTTCCGGTATTGCGCAAAGGCCGGAGGTTGGATTGTCGACATAGTCTTGTGCTTTTCGCACTACGGCGTCTGTGTGGTCTACGTCGTGTTTGTGTCAGTCAACTATAAGCAGATAATTGACTTCTATTTGGGAGAGCTTGATCTGAGAGCTTTCATTGCCATCGTCGGACTCCTCATGATCGCCCCCTTTATGATTCGCCAACTCAAGTATCTGGTGCCCTTTAATATAGTGGCCAATATCCTCATATATGTGGGATTCATAATGATGATGTACTATCTGTTTACGGATCTGCCTCCCATATCGGATCGTGCCATATTCTTTGGCGCAGTCGAGAAGTTGCCCTTGTTTTTTGGCATCGCACTGTTCTCCATCACCTCGGTGGGCGTGGTGAGTCCTTGATGTGATTGTATAAACTTAGAGAGTCCAAAACCTTAAAAACACTTTCCCAGATGATGGCCATAGAAGCTCAAATGGCCAAGCCAGAACATTACATCGGTTGGTTTGGCATCCTCAATAGGGCCATACTTTTGGTTTTAATCTCATATATTTTCTTCGGAATCATGGGCTATTGGAAATTCGGGGATAAAATAGAGGGCAGTGTCTCTCTTAATATACCCACAGATGAAACGTAAGTTTAACAAAATCGAAAAATTATATAGTTTATATAGTCCTCTTTCTGGAAACGCCAGAAAAAATGGGTGTCAATTAGGTTAAATTAAATTTTTTTGTTTTGCAAAATATTCTGATAAATATTAAATAGGCTTTCCTTTTTTTTGTTATAATCTTAAATTTTAGTGATCTTATCTTATCTAAATATCGTATGTAAATAAGACACATTATCTAGTCATATGATACATGACTTAACAAATATGATATAATATTCCATCACATTAAATATTTTAAAGATCTATGAGTACATTGAAATGTGAATAGCATATCATAATAATTAATAATGGCCCGTTTCTTTGTAACTAACCACAAATCAAACTCATAGAATTGCACAGATCGCCAAGGCTTTTATAGCCGCGGCTATTTTCCTGACATATCCACTGTCCGGTTACGTGGTTATCAACATTATAATGACTCATTACTGGAACAAAAGTGGGGAACTGAAGAATCCGGTGCTAAAGGAGTACATTCTACGTGTTGTTTTTGTCTTGATTACCACAATAAATGGGATAATTGCCCCGAATTTGGGACCCCTGCTGTCGCTGGTCGGTGCCTTTACCATATCGCTGCTGAATCTTGTCTTTCCCGCCTTGATCGAGATCTGTTTGTACTATCCACCGGACTATAACTACGGAAAGCTAAAGTGGAAGCTCGTCAAGGACATCTTTCTTGTAGTCATTGGCACAATTATCCTGGTGCAAGGCACCGTCTTCTCGATATTCGACATGATTAAGGAGTATGGCGGAGGCGACAAGACCACAACTGAGGAAACCGATGAAGACACAACCGAACGCACCACCGCCGCGATCATCACCACTCTTGCTGGAGATGCTCCCGCTGAGGAACCTGCTTTTAGATTTTTCTAAGCAACATCATTTGAAATAGATATTTTAATATCTTTTGAAAGTTTACATACATATGTGCTTACAGGTATTTTCATGTGAAAAATTTGCACAACTTTGTTGGCAATTAATGTATTTAAATTCAAAGTAATAGTATGGAATTAATAAAACTGTTCCCAGAAATTATTATTTGTGATCCTTTGCACAATACCTATGAAATATTTCTTCGGCTTTCTGATCTCAAATTGCACGAGTAAGTAAAATTTTAGAACAGACTAATACAAACACTCTTTTCAATAACTAAATTCGGCAGATAATTCAAAATAATTGGACCGAATTTTGGACGTATCCTGTCGCTGATCGATGCATTTACCATTTCGCTGCAAAGCTAAAGTGAAATTCCGCGAAGGACATATTTTCCGTAGTTACTGGCACAACTATCATGGTGTAAGGCACCATCTTCTCCATATGAAAAAGGTGAAGGTGATACCGAGGAAGACCCCACAACCGAACCGCCTTTTAGATTTTTCCAAGCAAAAACAACGTTTCAACGTGGAAAATATCTAAATGATTGTGTTTTATTTCCCTAAAAATCTGTATATTCATCTTGGTTTGTATTTTTGGGCTGATTTTTCCAAATTTTCGAAAAATGGGCTTGCAGAAAAGTAACAAAAAACTGGATTTCTAAGCTCATAACTTTTCTTACAGACTTCCAATTTCAAAGTTGCCTACCTCCAAATGATTGTGGTTAAATTCTCTAAAAATCTGTATTTTCACTTTATTTTTTTTTTTTGGGTTGATTTTTTGCAATTTTAATGATGTATCATCCCCGTTTTAAATTTTTGAAAAATGTCTTGCAGAAAAGTATTTTTTTAAAACTGCAATAGGCCCATAACTTTTCTTACTGAAGTTTGATTTTACATAATTGTGGTTTAAATTTTTAAGAACATGCGTTTAAATATTTGCCATGTATTTTTGGGTTATTTCCAAATTTCGGAAAATTGCTTAGCAGAAAAGTGTTTAAAAACTGCACTTTTAAGCCCATAAACTTATCCATATATGAGATTATCATTTTTCAACATTTTAAAAGGTTTATTGTTTAAAAAATAATTTTGTTTTATTACTGGGCCTTATAAAATAGTTATACCTAGCTCGAGTACAGAGCATGACATTTCGAACTGCAGATGACTGAATCATTAAAGGCACGAGTTGAGTTATTAGTTGAGTGGCCCTTTAAAGTCCGTCCAGGCAGCAGGCGCCAGCCCCAAAGGTCATCCTCCCCCCTCCCCCACCGAGGCCGAGCACAAGCCATTATCGATGTGGCATTGGCATTGCGGGTAATTCCCTCATTAGCTGTGGGAGTTTGGTGGAGGCAGCCGCCTGGCATGTGGCAAGTGTGCAAGCAGCAATCTGCGGCGAGCAACCTGCAACCTGCAACATGAGGCAGATGGCAGACGGCAAGCAGCAACCTGTAAGCCTGTTCCAGCACACGTCTTCTGCGATGCCGGCCACTCGTCAGCCCACTTAACGATGTGCTCCGGAATTTATGCCGATATGGTAATGCATCTACGCTGCGACTGCGACTGGGACTGGGACTCTGAATCTCGGGACTGCCTCATTATGCCATTGATGGACTGCAGTTGAGCATTTGGATTGCGTAATTTATTGTTTTGGGTCGTTTCGGCCCGATAAACTGGTGTTTGTCGGCCGTCTATCCCGTTGCCACCTGGACTTCTTTGGCCAAAAAAGGGGCAACGGGTCCGCTGTCATTTGTGTGGCATTTTTTGCCAACGCCTGCCGGCAATCTCACTTTCCGCCGGGGGATTGCCTTTGCCACGCCATTTATGGCTCTAATTAGCTACGCAGCCGGCATGCAAAGCGATCATATCTAATGCTTTTCCGAGGAAAAGCGAGCCACACGTGTTTACCTCTTCTACTATAAAATATATCTTATATATTTTAGCCCATTCGATCCCTCCCAGCGAGGAGGTCAAAGGGTTAAGCAGCGAACCCGAAGAGTTCTGCGTATACGCAACTGCGACTGTGATTGCAGCCAAAGTGCAACAAATCATTTCCCATAGCAGGCTTTGCAAAAAAATAAAAAATAAAATAAAAGAAAATAAAAGAAAGATCTTCGAGGCAGCCAATTTGTGTTCCGTTGCTTTGCCGTTTGTATAAATCAATTGGCAATGAGGCAAGTACTGGGATGATGCTCCTCGGGACTCGAAACTGGCGACTACCCGCTGTGCGTTGTCTATCCTATAAATTGCACCCCCATCCACCGGGTTTATACCATGGAGTCCATAGAGTTCTCCTTCGGCTGAGATCGCCTCTAATGCGTTATGTGTGTTTGGACTATGATTTTTTCACTTGTTCGCGGTGCGTGCACTGGGTCTGTGATTGGTCTATAAATTATTGGGTTTATTGCGCTGCAAGGTCCACAACCCCACCCCCGCATGACACTGATCGATTACCCAAAAAAAAAAAAAAACAACAAACCCTTATCGGTATTCCGCAAATATTTGCCCATCAAAAACGCCCGTTTCCTTTTCGGCTATCTCGGGATGTATTTGCCTGACGACTTTACTTTCGATTTCAATTTCATTTTCGGATCCCAGATCGACGGCCACTTCGATTTGTGGTAAAATATTTGCACAACTCGAGGGTCACTGCTGGGGATCAACCAGCGGCGATAAAGTTCTGGTTAAGAGTATCCAAGTGAAATGACACATAACTAAACAATTTTGAAAAAATATTCCTTGAAATAACTAAGCACCAATAAAATATAATTCAAAATATTATCGTTAAAATAAGCTTTGTCCTGGAAGATTTGTCATTAATTTTTTATTCGTGTACAAGACATTTATTTGTATTTTATTTTGACAATTTATAACAAGAATTGTTCGTGATTGCAAAAATTCTTGTAATTAAGATTTTACATATATTCATATTTATATTTAACTGATCCACTGTTAAAATAAAAAAAACTTTTCTGTTATTTTCCTACACATAATTTGTTTGAACCATATTTTTTATTTGTAAGACTTAAGACTAAAAAAGCAGATAGTTTTAAAACATGCAAAACAAGTTGACTTTATTTTAAACAGAAAGCTTCAAATAATATATAGGAGTTAAGATTATACATTCAATTGTCGACATTACCTGCAAGTTTTTAAGATTCTTAATAATTTATTGTAATAAAAAAATCAGTAATAGCTTCCTTTCTAAAATCAAAAACATGACTAGATTACCGAGTTAACTAACAGTTTATTGACAATGTTTAACAGGATTGCTCTGGCGAGGTCTGACCCAAAAATCTATGCCAAAATGCAGCAGCAACTGCTGCTGCACGACAGCAACATCTACTGCAACAGCAGCAGCAAACCGCAAGAGCGACGGCCGCATTAATATTAATTAAATAAACGTTAATTCAGCGCATTAATGCGTAATAAATAATGCTCTTTTGAGCAGAAATTAATGCATAAAACGCTACTTATCGCCGCCGCCACGCACTTATCTGTGTCAACACAGAGCGCCAGCAAGATGGAAGGGGGCAGGGGAACTAAGGGGGAGGGGGGACGAGTGGCCATGTGGGGGAGTGGAGCAGGGGGTGAGGGAGGAGGTGAGGGGGGCCAACAGTAGCGGCCATCGCGCCCGACAAAAGTATTGTCAATACCTATAGATCCGTCTGCACAAGAAAAAATAAGAAACATTTAGTACTTAAAGATGAATAATAATAAATACAAACATATGTTTCTGTAAGCTTTAAAATAGTGAGCCCTAATCATATTTTTGAATATTAAATAAAATAAATGTTAATAGAATTTATTAAGAAAATTTATTTGAGTTATTGCAAAAAGCACAATAAATAATTTGGTAATATTGAATTAATTTTATAAAAATGCTAAATACTTTTAAAACGATCATATTTTTAATTTGGCACAAATAAGTTAGAAATATTTTTCATATGGTAATAAAATAATATTTTAAATCTATATTACAATGCATTCAATTTATTTGAAACCTTAATGGGAATATTTAGTTTTCTATTTAAAATATAAGAATTAACCGAAAGAAAATGTGGTCAGTAGTTAAGTAAATGTCAGATAATGTAATATAATATAATAAAATGTCAAATATTGTAATTTTAAATAAATCAGGTGGGGATGCCCATATTATTTCTCTCAGTGCCCCCGAGTTGCCCACAGCGATGGAGTCGGATCGAAGTCGGAGTTGGAATCGACGATGTCGTTGGCGCGTTGCAATTACATGTCTGTGACAAGAATTTTAAATGAAAATCGCTGCGTAGTGCGCTGGACAAATGATTCAAACTTTCGCGTTACGTGTGGAAAATGTTTAAAACTGAGCCGGGGCCATGGACACGGACCGACTGGCGATCTCAATGGAGGCGCCATGCCAGGATTGGAGCTTTTTTTTGTGCGCTTTGCATGCCCAATGGCAAGGAGGCAAGGAGGCAACTCGATGGCGACGCATGAAATTAGAAAGGCATTATTGCAAATCTCCCGCTTTATTTATCAGCAATTTGTCAGCAAGTGTGCCGCGGCTCAGATTAAAGTGCCAGCCGCCGATCCGTCCGTCGATCCCGTCCCGACTTTCTAATGCAATTCATCTGACACACGCACAAATCGCCGCAGGATTGGGCAGCTGGAGAAGGTCTTCGGAGTCGATCCCAATGGGGTCAAGTGCGTCCGCAAATGAATTCCATTATTGGTCAAATCGGTGTCAGTGTACTTTTTTTTTTTGCAGGTTGAACAATATTTTTAGTAAATCCCTAAACAGAGTGTAGGTTTTGCATAGCTTAAGGCATAAGATTTCTTTCCCTGTTGCTTTTTGGAAGATTGCAGAAATTTTTGTTTTTTGTTTGATAAAATGAGAAAAAAATAAACAGATTTGACCGTCAATAATAATAAATTTTTTCAACGAGTTCAACAAGATCTTACATTTCAAATTTGAGTTCATTTTTGCAATGCAATAGATAAAATACTATATATTTTTGGTAACAAATCATTTTTAGGACTTTCAGTAAAATTTTTATGAGTTGCACAAAAATGCACTTATAGTCGAGCAGAGTATTGTTTTACACTGCGGACGACTTATACTTAAAAGTTTATGATAATAAATCATGAATTTACATTATAAACTTTTGCAAAAATGGAAAAAAATATAAATTTCTAAATTTAAATCCAAATCGATTAGCAATTTTATTACTAGCTTAAAGAGGTATATGGAAAGTCATATTTTGTTAATGATTTCCATGAAATAAATCCTTAAAAATGTAATGCCAAACGACTTAGGATCTTTTTACAATAATTATAATGTATCGCATTCGTTATTATACTATAATTATTCAAATAAAATAGCTATAGCTTGGAGATCTTTTAGATGGGTATAAAAATCATTTTTCTCTGGCTATTTTCTTATTTGCAGCAACATTTGTATTAACTAGAGATGGTTTAACAAGAGCAGAGTAATAAAGTATTGGCTTAGGATCGCCGTTCTGCCTTTCAGAAGTGCTCTTTTTCTGGGTGTACACCGGGCAGCATTAGATGAAGCCCCTGCCACAGGAACATAACTCAGTGGAGCTCCCGAAGCGCCCTTCGCGCAGAGCAGTTAACAAATAACATCAACTTATTAAATAAAGTTTCAATTCGGTTTCGGCGAGAGGAGCCGCAGCTACCGTGCTGGGTTCGCGAAAGGAGCACATAGGACCCAAGGAGGTGGACTGCGGGACCCAGGGACCCAGGGATCCACAATAAATCATCACATCGGAGGGGGACGCGGGGGGGGTGGTGGCCATGGGTAACAGACGGTAACTGCGGCCAAGTTATGTGGCTTCATTGTGGACAGAATGAGCGCTTTTAAGCAGACAATTGCAGCCTGGGGCGCAGCCACAACAGGTAGGAGAACCTGCAGAGTGGGATGTTCGAGGGAGATGGGGAGGGGGTGGGGGAGGGGGAGGGGAAGGGGGGCTGAGACTATAGGATGGGGGCAAAACACTCTCGCCCGGCGCACAGAGCCTCCCACTACCCCTTGCTATTGTGGCAACTCCTGTCCTCCCGCCTTCCTCACTACACATTTTCGTAGGCCGCACTGCGCGCATAAATCATTCGGGCCTCTCGACTCTGACTCTGCTCCTGCTCCTCTACACTCAGAAAAATTAACCCACTATAGCTTGGAAGAAAATAAATATTTATAAACAAATTCAAATCCAAGAAAAGTGGGTTTGGTTTACAAGTGTAATTTTTGTGTAGACTGTTTCCAATCGAATTAATTGACAAACGTTTTTAAAGTTAACTAAACAAAATATTAAAAGTCACTGAATGTAATTCATTATTTATTGCAAAATAAAATAAATATTTAAAAACAAATTAAAATCCAAGATAAGTGGATTTGGTTTACAAGTGTAATTTTTGTATAGAGTGTTTCCAATCGAATTAATTGACAAACGTTTTTAAAGTTATCTAAACAAGATGTTTAAAGTCACAGAAAGTAATTCATTATTCACTGCCAAAACGTATTTATTAAAAACAGATTTAAGCTTTCTATAATTATTATATTATAATTAATAGCTTGGGAATTATAAAAGCCAACAATAAAATAATAATCAAATTTTTCAGAATTAAATACTTTTGAATTCCAAAAGTACAAGGATAAATAAGATGATTAAATTATAATTTCGCTCTAGCCTCTAATTTTTGAAATATTATAGAAAATTGATCCATTTTCAGAAGCTTGTAAAAATCTATAAAATTTAATAATATTCAATGTAAGCCTTTCATTCTTCTTCAATTTCGTTTTCGAGTGTGCAAGTACCCGTTCGCCACCTCTACCTAAATCACCCAAAGCCACCAACTTGCAATATGAGTTAATTTTTGCAGCCCGCAGTGGGTAAGGAGTTTTGCGTATTTGTCAACTGCAAATTACAGCGTTTTTATGCCTATTTCCCACTCAAAAAGGCTCCTTGGCTGGTTGCCTGCCTGCCATCTGAATATATCGTTGCATGTGGGTGGATGTTTTGCAAATTTATGGCGCGCTGGCATTATAAATTTTCTATTAACCCGAACCCGAAACCGAAACCGATAGCGAAACCGATTCCGATCCGAGCCCAGATTTGCATTGAATGCCTAGGGGGCAGCGTCGGAAAGTGCGTTGATGGGGCATTATCTGTTTAAGGCTTTAATTTTATTTCTGTTGCCAAAATTGTACGCAAAATAAGTGCTCGTGGAGCGCCTTCTATGGGATTATGGGTCCTCCGGCACTTCCAGTCCCTCTCTGCATCCAATTGACTTGAAAAGGCAGCGGAGGAGCTGCATCTCATTGAACCCGACAAATTGGTCATAATTTCAGGCAACTAATCCCAATAAACATGGCCCAAACATTGTGCCACTGACATTAAGCTGCCAGCCGGCCATTGGCGACTTACGTTCGGAGTAAGTCGGGTAAGTAGCCAACTAATAAAATGTCATTTATCTGGCCATCGATCGGGCAGGTGGATTGGCCAGAAGGCCTATCTCCCAGTGGAGTTCCGAGTATCCAGTACCCAGTACCCAGTACCCAATACCCAATACCGCCTGTAAACTTGTCCAGGGAAATGGAAGTGCGGCGAATCGATTTGGCCAGCGGTCGGGCATAAATTGCAAATTAACAGAAGTTCAATTCGAATACGGACCGGCGATTTATGGGACGAGTAAATGACGAGACAAAAGGTTAATCAGTTGCTCATCAAGCTGACTAATGGAAAAAGACCATATACCATTATTTAAATTCACAAATTGGCAGGGCTGTTCTTAGTCATGCCTGTTTAAAGATTTCCTTATTTTTAGATTATAGCTATGACAAAAGAAATGAGATGTTTGAATTCGTTAAAAGTTAGTTAATAAATTTATAAAGCCATTTTACTAAATAATTTTCATTGTGTTTTTTTGCTAGTGGGAAAAAATGGGAAATAAAAGTCCCCTCAGTAGAGAAGAACTTTTGAAAGTTTTATGAAGACTTCAGCGGAAAACGTGTTAACTTACATTTATTTAAACAAATTTCATTTATTTTTAAGATATTTATTAAGTAATTTTAACTAGTGGTTTTTGAAGTTTACTGTAAAAATAAAAAAAATATTTTATTGCACCAACAAATATATAGATACAACTAAAAGAAGAGGATAACTTTTATAAGTTTTATAAAGACATCTATGGCAAACGTAATAACTGACATTTACTTAAGAAAATTTGATTGATTTTTAAGATATTTATTAAGTAATTTTAGCCTGAGGTTTTTGGAGTTTAATGAAAAAAAGTGAATGAAAAAAGAATTTTAAGGCACCAAAAAATATAAATAAAAAAATAAAAGAAGAGGATAACTAACAAATTTTTTAAAAAGACTGCTGTGGCAAACGTGTTAGCTTATGTAAGGAAATTTGATTGATTTTTAAGATATTTATTAAATAATTTGTACTCTTGTTTTTTTGAAAATTATTGAAAAATAAATTTTAAGGCACCTAAAAATATAATATAAAGATTAACCATAATAATAGGATAACAGTTTAATGTTTTATAAAGACTGCTGTGGCAAATGTGTTTACTTAAATTTAATTGAGCCCATTTGTAAAAGGCACTTGCTGGCCTACTCCTGATTTGCATAGTGGGAAAGTGAGTGGGAAATTCAAGAGCCAAGAGTCGAGAATCGATGGTCGAGAGCCATGTCGGCACACACGCAGAGTCGTGGGTCATTCTTGGCCCAATCAACGGGTTTCTGATTGGTTTCACACGCTGCCCCTTATCTTGGAGTCCATCCGCCAGATACGAGATACTCCGTCCCGGGCACGAACTTTAAACTCTCGCTGGGTAAATAGTAATTTTTCAATTGTGCACACATGTGTGTGCTGCCAGGCCCTCAAAACTCCTCATACTCCTTCGCACTTCGTAGCCGATTGCGTCACAATGCAAAACGCTTATCGCTGCGGTAAAGTATACGAGTTCGAGTTCGAGTTTGAGTATCTTGCGGATACCAATAGCGCCCGGTTATCTGTGGGTGTAATTTTCTCACGGTTCAGTTTCTGTTTCAGTTGCTCGGACCTCGACTTGTATTGAATTGCGTTTGCACATTTGCCTTTTCGTGTGTGTGTTTTCTTTTTTTTGTATAGCTACTCTTACTCTGCCTTTTCGCCAACACTTTTTGTGGGTGATTACGATTACGACCGCGAGAGGAGGAAGAGTTCTCGAAGGCCCAGCACCTGGATAAATATCTTATCTGCCCGTGGGTTAAGTTTCCCTCGACGCGCCGTGGATCGTTTCTGCTTTCAGCGAATCATATCACATATTAATTTGACTTCAACTCCCGCCGCTCAAGTAGCGTGGGAAAGCTCATCGCTCTGGGCGTTTCAAATGCGATTTGCTGTTCTGGCCCAATCGCCAAAACATCGCTATCAAGTGCTGAATTGTTTGTCCCCCGCAAAAATGATAAAAACAAACCACCAACGCCGCAAATCTAGGCGCTGGGAAAAGTCAACAGTGTCCAAGGTTACGACGAGTATGAGTTCTTAATATAGGTCGAAGTAAAGGGAAATTCTTAGGGGCTTATCAACAGCCTTACTATACAAATAAATAAGCTTGCGACTTGCAATTTATATTTTGTAATAAGTTGTTTGTTCGAAAATATAATTAATAAAAATCCTTTTTAAGAGAGAATAAATATTAGTAAATAATAACAAGACAAGTTTGCTTTTACCGATAAAATAATTCCAAAAAAATGTTCTCAGGTGTGATATACACCAAAATTAAAAAGTACAAAGAAAAGTAGATTCCAAGAAAATGATTAGAATTATTGTTCAAAATCAAGGATTTTCATTTGGAATACGGTAAACATTAAAGTTATTATTATCATTACCATTATCATTATTTCATAATTAGAAGATTAGATAAAAATATTTAAAATGTACCTGTCTTAGCAGCTTCAAGGATTAATCAGAAAATAAACACATTTAAACACCTGAACCAAACGAAAATTAGTGTCACACCCCAAAAGACTACTATGTAAATAAATTGAGGCGTAAAATTAATTCAGATTAATTAAGGCTTAATTTTTTGATAATGACTGTCTCCCTAATATTCCAATTTACAAATTTAGGTTAAACTGAAAAATTATTGCTGTTTTACTTGTACATAAATAGTTTCGCAAAAGTAATCTAAACGAATGTGCCTAAAAGTATACCTAGTTTTAGAATCATTTTTAGCAGGACTTACCTTTTGAAAATATTACAAAATCCGACTAGCATTTAAATCCAACCAACCACCAACTTATTAAAACATATTTATTTCAAAAGACAACTCAGTTATATAATAGGTATTCAAAACAAATCCACTTTGGTTGTTTCAATAGGTTTTATTATTTTTTTAATGCCATTTTTTTGCTGCCCCTTTTAGCAGGGGGCAGCGGGTCTTTCTGTATTGGTATTTGGTAATTGGTAATATGTCATGATTATTGAATTAGGGCGTCGATAATGTACAGAGTAAATCAATGATAAAACAAAATAATTGAAAAACGAAAACATACTTTGGCTGCGTCCGTCTGTCTTGGCTTAGTTCGAGTAGGAACTAATTACGACTAAGTTGTTGTCAAAATCACTACAATACAAAATCACTTCTACAAGAATTCTCTAAGTAACCTTAATGCCACGCCTCCCCCGATTCCACAGCTTTTCAGGGGGCGTGGCACCGACTAAATCGAAATACTTTTGTTGTTTGGTTGATGTTACCCCGCTAAAGGGTTAATGGGTATCTAAATATATATACATGTGTATATATATCAGGGATCGGGGATGGTGGAAGGGGGGCGGGGGGCGGGACGGGGTAGGAAAAAGGATAACCACGGGGGGGGCGAGGCGGGAGGTTTCCGGAGTTCTAGAAAACTTTGGTTAGCCCTAAAATTAGTTAAAAACTTAACTTAGACATCCCTGTGCTTAGAAGAGTTTCATTAAAGACTACTTTAAATTAAATTATCAGTGGCTCAGTGGCCACCGCTGAACTCGGCGTGGAATTCGATGATGCTGACATAGGTTCCGGCCACGAAGCCCACCACGCCGAACAGTATCAGTCCGGTGTTCTTCCACAGTCGCCACTTGAAGCGTCCGTATCCAGGATCCTCGTGGTACACGGCCAGCTCAATGGTCGCCGGCACGATCATGCCCAGCGTACTCAGGCACACCGCTCCGATCAGCGAGATGAAGGGCCCCAGATTCGGCAGGGCCACGGCGATGCCTCCACAAAGAAGCTGGAATAGAAAGGGGTTCAAATTAGTAAATGATTTTAAAAAGGACTTTAAGAAGGACTATGTTCCCAAGTATTTTGGAAATTATTAAAACATATTTTGTCTTAACCCAAAAAAATCAAAGAAGTTGGAGGTCCTTTAATGTAACATATAACTCAACAAGTTAAGTGTACCATATTTTCCAATATGCAAAATGATGTTTAGCAAGTCGATTAGTATCAATTCATTTACTTTTATTCTTATTCATATATATATTATATATATGTTTATAAGTTCTCACACGATAATTAATATGATAAGCAAAGAAATTTTATCTTTCAGAAAATCGAAGCATTCAAATAAAATTAAATGATCTGGAAAATGTGTTTAACCCAATAAATAAAATAACATAAGGACATCTTTAAGCAATGTAAATATTTCTTTTAAAAAAAACAATAAATGCTTTTCAAAGAACTTTAACCAAAGTTAATAAAAGCCAACTTCCTATGTCCATTTTTGTGTTGACTTGGGGAATTAGTTTTTAAAATTATCATATTATATTTATTTTATCATATTATATTTTATATGAGAAAGCGACCTTGTGATCTTGCTAACAATAAATTGTCCTTTGTACTTACCACTAAAAATATACGAAGTCCATACTCGCTGATATTCTGTTTCTCCGGCCGGATCTTGTGCTCCAATCCCTTCCACAAGATCGTGACGGGCACGTAGAATTGCAGGGTGAAGGTGAAGAAGATGGCGATGGCAATCATCAGCTTGACGGATTGAGCCAACCTGGAATAAAGATAATATAATGATTAAAAATTTAAATCTTTCAAAGTAGAAAAAAGTAAACCCACTTGTCCTCCAATGGCAGGTTCAGCGTTATGCTGGCCTGGGTTTCCGGGCCGTACTTCAGGAAACCGAAGAATCCAACCAAGGTGTACAGGGCAATCACCAGACCCATTCCCAGATTCAGAACCGAGGGGCAGCCGATGAAGTGGGCGGGGTTCTTCATGTCGTTCTCCAGGGACATGACTACACCGATGCCCTCCAAGGCGAAGATCACGGTGCCGAAGAAGAGCGGCCATTCGGGAACGGCCACGATGCCAGGACGTTCCACGGGAGCAGGAAGATCGGTGAACATATAGATGAAGGTGATCACGATGCCGACGAACATCAGAATGTTGGCAATCATCGAGAAGGGCGTGAGGAACTTGAGGTTTCGCACCAGACACATCAAGAGCAACGGCGCCGTCACGATCATGATCCAAACCCTAATGCTCAGCTCCGTTTCCATGTAAACCCGCACCACCTGCTCCACATTCGTGGCCACGAACACCAGATAGATGCAGCAGCAGCCCAGCAGATCGATCACCAGAAATGTGTTCACCATAAACCGGATGAAGCGCGACCAGCGATTCAGGGAAGGTGGTCCGTCGAGGAAGGCCTGCTCCGCCACGTCGGCGAATCCCATCATCGGAATCTTGCGTCGCCGGCACAGGATGTGGGCGCACTTGACCAGGATGTGGACGCAGTAGGTGCAGAGGGTGCCCACCGCGAAGGTGGCCACCAATCCGAACCACAATCCAGCGTGGGAGAAGGCCATGGGCATGGCCAAGATCCCAGAGCCCAGCGATCCCTTTAGCAGGTGCACAAATGTCTCAAGATCCCTGAAAAAAGTTAAGAAAATTTATTAAAAATCAATTTTTTTTATTAATAGTTAATAATAATAGTTACTGCAATAATATAATAATTAAAGGCAGTTGCAGATATTTTTATACAAACGCATTAAAAAAGAGCGGTGTCCTATTTATACAGCAATCTAATGTTGTGACTTTTTACTCTTAACCTTAATAAACTTATTTTGCAATACGGTTTAAAATAGACATGTATTATAAATAGTTTAAAAATCTATTTTTACTACAAGTTTCGCTTTTCCTTTGTTTTAATCAGTCTTACATTTTATTACGCAGTTTCAGAATGGTAATAAATATTTCTAGCCCAAATACAGAATGTAAAATAAACAACTTGGAGCATAATCATAAGCAATTCATATATAATAACTTAATTTAAAACGTCATTGCATTTTAAAGACAAACCCAATTAACATTTTAGTAAACGAAAGAATATAATTCTTTATTATCTAAAGGCAACTAGCTGTCTGTTCGATATATAGATAAATAAATAGAGATCACTTTAGCGTTGCCAAAAAGAAGTGTTGAAAAATAAGGGAAGTGTGGTGTCGAGATGCAATGCAATAGTTCATGATTTCAATACATATAGATGACGCCGTGTTGCACCAATTAATGACTATTGTTTATATTTAAAACTAAATTTTTTTGGTGATTTCACCATGAGTTTCGCTACTCTCGAAATTTTCCGCTCACGCAATTGCATTGGAAGGCCTGGCGGATGCGTTTTTCCCTCTCTGAGGAAAATTCAGGGGGTGGAAGGTAAACGGGGTTCCTCATTCCCATTCGACGTGCTAAACGAGTCTAGCAAAACATTTGTCGGCCATTTCATTTTATTAGCTCGTTCGCCCGCGAGAGATTTTCCTTTGCGATTTTACTTATTTTTAGTTTGGAAAAAGTAGTTTGCCAAAATGTCCAAGGCCAATGCCAATACCATTGCATTTCCGTTCTTTCGTTTTAGCCCGATGCAAAGTCAAAGTCTTTTGGTCGGTTAAAGGTCAATGACGCGGGTGGGGGTATATAATTAAGGGGATTAGTCATTGAGCGTTTAATGACTTGGATCAGCTGCTTATCCGGGTTGCCAACAAAATTTGGGGTTTGTGAAAACTCAATTAAAGCAATACAATGCTCACAACAATCAAATAGTATTAATAAACACTAGTTTCGAAGACTGTATTCTCAATAACTTGGTGATTTAAATTCACTGCACTTATATTTATGAAGTTTATATTAACTTGAATTACATAAGATTAAAATGGTTTAACAACTATTAATAATATCCTTGAAAACTAACTTTTATATTCGCGTTTGTATCGTTTAAAGTATTTTATGTGACATCTGACAGTTGATGCAAAATATATTGCCCATTCGGCCAGAAATCTTTTCTAAAAAGATTTAATTCGATTTTGAAAAGATTTTCTCGTGAATACATTTTTTAAGCGACAGCTTGTGTTATTTCAGTTTTAAAATTACAATATACTATGGTTATTGGACACTTTCAACTAAGTACTTACGAAGTGGGATGCTCCACCTTGCGGTGCTCAAACGGATTGTAGTTGCCATCCTCGGAGTCGTCTCCTTTTTTCCGAGTGATCACTAGAGGAAGCGTGGATCCCGCCGCCTGCTGGACGGGTACGTCGGCCATGTCCGAGCGGATGAACCTGTCCGAGGAGGAGTACATTTCAAACATGGTCGTGGAGGACTCGTTGTCGATGTTCTTGTACATCGCGATCGAGTTTCTATGGCCGTAACACAATCGGAAATCGGAATCGGTGAATCGATGCAAACGTGGCCGCTGCCAAAGGCATCGAACAGACGAATGAATCGATTCCCGGCCATAGAATCTCGAGGCATGGGATTTACTCTCATCCTCGTAAAAACCAAATACTCACTTGGGTTGCCCGCCTTTGCCGCCTTTGGGCTTCTCGTTTTCTCCGTAGCCCGCAGCGACCGTCGGTATTTTCTGCAACGAGAGGAAAAGCGGCCAGAAGGAAAAGCCAAAATGAGTGCGGATCGCGAAAAACCATATAGAAACAGGGGGAGAGATATAGAAAAACATAGAGAATTCGAGCGTCGCTATAGTTACGTAAAAGCTCTTCGCAGTTGCAGTGCGCAAAAAAGGAGCAACCAATAAATTGTGGCCAAAAAGCGGAATGCAAAAAAAATACGCAAAAACAAGATCAATGAACAAGTTCAATGCAGTTTTATGACACAAACTAAAAAAACAATCCGTTTCGATTATTGCGATCCAGGTAACAAGGGGCGTATGCGTGATATTTTAGCTTTTAGCCGATTTCGTGCGAGCTGCGGCCTTTGGCACCTGCTGGTCCAACGAGGTGGTCATCACGCCGGATCCACTGGTGGCCACCGGTGGCGGTCCGCCCCTTTTCAAGGACATCTTCAGTTTGTGCCTGGCCAAGGCGGCGCCCGAAAGCTGCTGTTTCCGGCCAGAGCCACTGAAGCTGGACAGGCTCAGTGTCTGCCCCTTTTCCGACCGCGGCGGCAGCGGCGGCTTTCCTGTGGGCTCGCTCAGCTTGAGGTCTTCCAAGGTCATGCCAGGCGGTGGTCGGTATCCAGTTGGACGGTGGTCGGTGTGGGCGTTGGGCGGTGTGTGTGATGCTCGGTGGGCGTGTGCGAGAGGCGGGACGAGTCTCAACGTGTGACTCTTGCAAAGGGCGACAAGCAACTGAATCAAGGCGGCCAGCCGGCAAGCGCTGAAATGACAGCGACAAACAAAACACCGCCCCATCGCCACCGCCAAAATAAAACCATCTCACCAATTCTCCCACTATCCATTCACATTGCAGTTTCTCTAATCCTCTTGAATACGATCATAATATTCATTATTTTCTTTAGTTGTTTTTTTTTGGGTGCAGTCGCCACATGACGTCACAGCAAAATTAACCCCCCTCTCTTCTACAACTGATCGTCGTGAGATAAATCAGGGAAAAACAGGAAGGCGGGGGAGCGATTAGATTTTTATATAAATTGTGTTTCGAGCAAGGCAAGCGGCACAACTAATGAGGAAACAGCGAATTTGTAAAACAAATACGTGAGAAAAGGCACAAAAAATAGTAGAACACTAAAACGCTTACAATGTGCAAATTGTCCGTTTAATAGAACAGCAAGTTGATAGCTCATTGTTAACGTTGACTAGTTTTTGTTTTCAAATTTTGGATTTTTTTTATTCACGAATGTAAAGTGGCGCCATCAAGGGGAAGTTAAAGAAACCACCAATGCTGTTAGCTAACATAGCTACTGTAGATCACCATGTCAAATGTAAGATCACTAAGTAAAATGTAAAATACATAAATGAAAGTCGGTTTGAAGTAAGAACCAAGTCCAATTAAATTATTTTATTTTACTTATTAATGAATTCAGGGAAAACCGGAGCACATGTTTATCGTGGTACCTCCAAATGTACCCGTATCTAATCCTGACTTTTTGCAAAAGAAAATAGCAGAAATTGTTGACCAGTTTGCTTTTTTATATTTGTTTTTTACCATTATAAATGTTTACACCATAGTAAGTAAAAATAAAAAAAGAAAAAAGCCATAAATTTGAAATTTGATTATTCTTATTTACAGTGAACATTTTTTTTCAAAATCTCATTTAAGGCTAAACAAAAGAAAAAAAATCCAGACAAATAAAACCCAAAACCACAATACAAAACATTTAAAGCGTTTTAGGTTTAAGTGCGCGCTCTGTCACGCTTGATTGGCTCCCGTCGAGATCAAAATTTTGCCCAAACAAATTTGTGAGAACGAAATGCCTACATTTGCGAAAAGTTTTACATCCAGCCTCTTTCCGCTTCGGATAACAACAACCCATCCATTCCACCCATTTTACGCGCAGAAACAATTCTTCCGAGTGCGCAAATGCAAAGGCAAACAAAAGCGCGGTGAACTGAATGTTGGAACTTGAAAATAGATAGTAAAATAATTAGACAGCTGCAGTCCCCACTAATTGCGACAAAGCGCCATTCACTCAGTCAGTCACACAATCGCACTCGGCCAGTTATTCAATCTTACAATCGCATGCCATCTATTTTACGTTACTGTTCGATTTAACATTGTTACATCCGAAGAAAAAATTAAGATTTATTAGGTAGAAGTATAAATAGATTTTATTAGCGATCCTGTAACCTTATATTAGAAGCAAGTTTTTTTTCTAGCAAATTAAGTTACTTTTCTACAAATCAGCTAAACTCAAATATTTAAATATATTAAAAATTTAAATTATTCAATCTTCGAATTACATAACTCAAAGTATAATTACAAATTTGGGTTTTTCAATCTTCGAATGACATGCCATTACTGTTGTAATTTTGTTCAATTTTTCAAACAACACTCCAAGAATAGTTTAAATTTGTAAAACATTAAGAGTAGATTAAATTTAAAATACATGGAACACATACAATAAATAAATACCAAAAAAATACAAGCAAATACAAAAATGTTGTTTTTGAGAAGATTTTATAAATTTGTTTTTTTTTGACTGCATAGAGAGCGATCCAAAAATGGCTTATTGCGTTGCACTTTTTTATTGCCTTCTAAAATAGTAAGTTTTGCACACTGGCGAAAAAATAAACAGAAACGTGTCGATGGCAAAGAATGTAAACATACTTGAGGGGAGGTTTTTCTGGGGGGTGGGCGAAAAGGGGGAGGTTGGAGCAGGCCCAGAACATCAACACGTGTCGATGCATCGACTCAAGTTCAAGAAAATGGAGTCAAGAGTAGTTAACATTGCAAAGTGTGTGACGAATGGGAACAAAAAGAAAAGAGGGAGCTGCATTGATAATGAGCGATTGATAAGAACACAGGGAAAAGAATACCCTAATTAGGATATTTAAATTTCAAAAAAAAAATGTACGCATTGTGTCACTTTTATAGGCCTTAAAAATTACATTACTCTCAGTTTTCTGCATTCTTATAATTAATTCTAATTTATCATTCTAAATATATCCAAAAAAACCTTTATATTTACGAAATCTGATAATAAAATTTGACCTAATAGGCTGTTGTAAAACCACTCCAACAACCAATTTGGCACGCAAATAGATAATACTGCAAAATAAATACACACGTATCATCAATTTTCCGCTTTGCATTGCCGCCCAACACGAAATACTTATCTCTCAATTAGCCAAAGACAAATAATGCAATCATGAATGTTTTTGCGAATTCTTAGGTTATTTAATAATAGATAATAGTAGTTTCCGGAACTGCGCAACAGCAACTGCAAATGGGAATGCTGAATAAAATCTCAATAGCCCAACTACATCAGTCACTGTCATTCAGGCAAAAACCATATAATTTACGGCAGGTATTTCCCGATTTCCACGCTTCTTCTCCCAGGCGATAACGATAAGGAAACCTATTAATTAGAACAGGGTCTTATCTTGACAAAAATCTCAGAAGCTTACAGCAGTTGTAAGTTCCAAGTCCGCCGAGATTGTGTGACTAATCTGGAGAGGGTGACGCCTTCTTCCGGACATGATGTATTTCGCTTTTCAGCTCCTAACCCTTTTTTCCCCCGCCAAAATGACTAAGCCGAGTCAAGAAAAATGCTGCATTCTAAAGTGTTCGGGCATTTCGTGTGCTTTCCTAATTAAAACTGTCAATAGTGGGGTATAAAAGCGAATATAGCCTTAACGAACTCCAAAGCTGCCCCAACCTGGCGTGCCATTGAACTTATGTAAGCGAAAAGTGGAAATGGAAGTGGAAACAGAACAGAAACAGAAATAGCAAAAAAAAAAACGAAAATGAAAACGGCAAACGACAACAAATTGCAATGGAAAATTTTTATATTTGTTTGCAAAATGCGAACCACAAAAAAATGCAGTATGCAAACCGAGAACTGAGCAGTGAATTTGACATCAGGGGGAAATCACGTGGCTTAGGGGTTCAGTTCCCCTACAAAAATGGTCGGCAATCTGTCAATTAGTGATCTATTTATTCCCCCACTTTTTTTTCTGGGGAATGGGTAACACGCCCGGAATTTGCACCCATGGCGCCTGCAATTTCCGACAATTGCAGATTAGATATGGGGCATGTTGCAACGATCACGCCGAATCACGAGCACCCTGAATTAAATAGATCAGTCCCGTGCTCGTGATAGGAACACAATTCTTGCTGCTAAATTAAAAGACTTTCGTTTCATGACATTTCTAATTTGCAATACATTCAGAAGATTGATTGGACGTTTTTTGTTGACCGATAAATGCAAAAAAAAACTACGTTAGACACTTTAAAAAAGAGTTTAAGGTCCGAAATATTTATGATAGATATTTGAGTATTATATTATGATAGTTACAATTCAATTTTTAATGTGTCTTACAATGTATTTTTTACTGACTTATAAATGTCAATTACATAATTATTAATTAATCATTATCTAGGGACTCTCATTTACAGTGAATTTAAAAGATCGATTAAACTTATTTATTGAGTCATTAAAATAAAAATAAACCATATATTTCCTTATTTCCAATTTGCAATAAATTATTCAGAAGATCGATAAAATAGTTATATAAGTTATTGGTCCTTAAATGCAAAGATAACTTTTTAGCGTTAAAAACAAATTTAGTAATAAAAATGCAATTTTTATGACTGAAATATGGTTTTTTGCATTGCCCATAAAAATTGTTTAAATATATAATAAAATGTTTAAATAGTTAGATTTATTTAGTTGTCTGAACAGTTTATTTATATACATTTACGATTATTTTTAAATGTTGCAAAATTGTTGTTTTGTAACACAATTATGATTTATAATGGATTTGAATGCTTTTGAGATGCAATATCAATCTATCTTTTACTGTCTATTGTCATATGCAGCTGCATTTACCAGTCATTATTTTGTAATTATCCACAATTTTTCGATTTCTAAACCTTCTGGAAAGTTCGACATCTAAATCATAAATATTTACAAGTCTGGTGCACCGCTATGCATACTCATATTGTATCATTTTCAACCCCACTAATAAAATAAATCCGTGAGTATCGAAACCGATCCAGACAGATCGGCAATATTACAGTTTGATCCAAATAGCTTTGAAAATCGTCATGTTGAAATCGGATCAGATCGGTTCAATCGATTGCCGATTTCCAGAACAATGCTCGCCCATTGTTATTACCTGTAATGTTATAACTAAAATACAAAAAAAGGGGGATAATGTAGGGAGAGTACTTTGTAGTTCGGGTTTCAAGTGCAGCCTGACGCAATATGCAATTGGAGTGACATGGAGCACTTTATGGAGGTTCTCCCATTGGACACACACTCAGTGGAAAGTTACCGAGTGCGAAACCAAAAACCGAGAGCTCGAATTGGTGCCAGAACTTTACTTTAATGCCAATTCAGCGAATTCCGCGCGGCACTGTTCTTTTTTTTCCACTTTGGCGCTTGCGCAGCAGCCGAAAATATAAAAGAAATATTCCATGAACTCGAAACCCCGAAAAACGCTGACACATTAGGTAGACTAAATAATGTACCAGCCATAACCGGTCGTCCGAATGCCCTACACAGGCCATTTCATATCCATATCCATAGCCATTATGCCCAGGTCCCGGCAGACATAAAAGTGCAGCTCGGCGAGTGGAAAATTCCACTGGGTGCCCTGAAAATAGGCAGCAACACAAGGAATATCGCGACAATGGGAAAGCGGGTGGAAAACTGTTTGGCCTGTTACTCATAACAACAACAACGACAGCAAAACTATAAATGAGCAGGCGGCCAAAAGGGAAATGAAAGAAAGAAAGAAAGAACCACCGAAATCATCCCCGAAATTAGGCTTCAGTTTGTTATCAATCCAAACAAACATTAGCCCACAGATTTGCATAAACAATCATTCAAACGAAAGTAAATATAAACCGTGGCAAGCGGCCATCGATCAATAAATAAACAAGGCATTAGAGGGCTAAGTCGGGGACTTTTGAGCCAAGTGCGAGAGAGGTGTCACATCACATGTCCGCGGCAGAAGCCTTTATGCCAAATTAATCAACGGAAAATTTTATCGTTTGTTAATGATATGCATAAATCTGAATTCGCAAGAATTCAAGGTGATATCATAAAGGGGATTTTAATGGCTCAAGGGGAAGTAATGGAAAACTCTGAGAAAAGATCTAGAAGGTGTGCAAACCAAATATCTTGGAATATCAAGATCCAAGCATTATATCTTTCTTATTAAAGAAAATTATAACTTTATTATAATTTACAATATTATATGGTTATCTGAGAACAGAAGAAAAAATAAGAATCTTTACTTAACCAAAAACATATCTAGATATCTATATCAAGTTTCACCTCCTGAAGTCCAAATATAAATTTAAAGGACAATAAATAACATTTTCTGAAACATAAGTTTAGAAATAAGGATGTTTCCAGAACTTTCTGTTTGGTTTCAATAAAAACATATATAATATAAACACTTTCCCGTACTACTCAGATTTCGGAAAAATAAAAAATGGAAGTCATGTAAAAAATAACAACGAGCTACGAAGGAATCCATTTTTATAAGAAACGACCTATTTCCAGAGTTTTGAAAAGTAAACCCGCCGAACCACTCCTTAAAAAAACAATTTTACTTACAGTGTACTCAGTGGGCGCCAGCGGCGTCCTCGAGTCGCTCTTATGGAAACTCATGGCGACGGTAACGGTAATGGTAATCCTTGGCTAGCCGATATCTTTGCGGATGCAGGATCGGGCCGTTGGGGGTTAGGATCCTGGTGCGCGAAACGACACCGACACTCGATAATCGAGGCTGGCCTCCAAGCACTTGTTACAGATACAAAACAAAATTGAATGGCAGATTTAATAGCAATGGTCGAGACAGAGAGACTCGTCTGAGAGTGGAATTGGAGTTGGATTTTAGAATAAGAAATGCAATATTACTAATGCAACTTGCGAGAGAGACCGTGACCGGGAACTGGGTATCGAATCGAATCGAATCGAATCGGAGATTTCAGTATTTTCGAATTCGAGTAGTTTTCTTTTTCGGAGTTCAGTTCCGATAACCAACAACCGCACGGCTTGACAAACAGAACAAGAATGCCAAACCTTAGCACTATAACGTCGAGTAAAACCCTCGATTTTCAGACCGATTTCCCTGGAGAGAATAGCAATAGGCGGCGAGAAAGAGAAAGAGAGAGTACGGGGAGAGAGAGAGAGCTAGAAAGACCCGAAGAGAGAGCACTCGCTCGCGAACAATTTCCGTTATTCCGATGGCAGTTTAAAACGTATTTTTCCCCGATTTCCCTGATATATCTCAAAACAGCGGTTTTCCTTGATTTCCGCCTCCGCCGGGACATACAAAAAAGGAGCCGACTGCAGCTTTTATGGCATACAGGTCGGCTGATTAATCAGTTCCGCTGGAAATTGTTGGCTGCCTACTTATAAGGCTCATGCGTCACATGCTGGAAAATATGTACATGTATCGCTTATATCTTAAGCTGCCTAGACAACAATACAATGTAAATAGAGTTTAATGACTCACTCTACAACTGAATGTTATTTAATTTATATACACAGATATTTTGTTAATAAAATATAAATTATATTAATACATTTAAGACTGAGGGGAAAACATTATTATTAAAATAAAGCGGCAGAGAGAGCAACATAACGAAAAAAATATTTACTGACTCAATCAAAAGTTGTTCAATAAAGTATTATTATTATTTGGAATTGCTTACATTTATCAAGAATTTATAAAAATAGCTTCCAAACACTGATATTAAGTAAAAAGTATTTACTGCCCATAATGAGTCATTTAAAAAATTAAATTAGTATACAACTTCATTGATTTATTTTATTTCGCTTTTTATTCATTTAATTTGTATCTGCTTAGCTTGATTCAGTTAATTGATTGGCATTTTAAGCTTTGGTTTTTCAATTTAATTAAAGTTCAAGAGATTTCCCCTAGTTTCTATGTCCCCCTATATTAGTTTCAAAACCTTATCTTATTTAAAGCAAGCTTAGGAAACACTAATTAAATTAAATTACTGGGTATAATTGATTGGGAATTAAATTTGGATTTGTGGAAAGAAAAATTAAACTAAAAGATTTAGATATACAAATTTCACTATTAATTATTTCCCGTGCCTGCAATCTAGTGAATCAGTTTCCCAAAAGCTGACACTAGGCAGATATGACCAGATAACGAATGGGGCTGGGAAAACTGGAATAGACTGCTAATTAATAACCGATATCGGGCCGATAAAAACGCATATGACGGCGATATGACGATCCCATTTGGACTGCCTCAATTGGCCGCCAATTAAAACGTGCGACCCCCAAGAGAGTCTCGAAATTGATTGAATCCAAAAATTGATTGCCAAAAATATGACGCGTCAAGGGCTCAAAAAAAGAACAGTGCAAAGTGTGGATCAGTCATTTGCTAAAATTAAAATCAATTTGATTTCTGCGTCGCATTTATTTATGGGTAACTCGAAACGTGTGCCAACTGCACGTCTGATACTTCGTCTACGGTTGCTCCAGCTTGGGGGAAACCAGTTCAAAGCGGTTAAATTCCTTGCGAATTATAGTTGTGGAAAATTTTACGTTTTTTCTGCAATTGCCAGCTTGTCAAATTCACTCAAACTTGACCGAGTTCTGGGCTAAATTGCATCTGGCGAGGGATTAAATTGAAGGCACCTTCGATTTGGGATCAAAGTAAGCCAAGGCCTTGCAATCTGAATCGAAATATAATTGAAATTTAATTTATTCATGCGGCAATTAGGAAATTTCAATATGAAAGTCATGGCAGAAAATTTAAAGGGGTTGGTTGAATTTGAAAAACTCAACTGCCAGGAAATTTAGTTGAAAAAATGCGGCATACTTTTAGGACTTCTGAAAAGTGGCGCCACCTTTGGGCTGACGTCTGTAAATAGTATTTCTTGCTCAAACTGCCAGCAGGTGGCGCCTTAGGGGTTTCCTGCTGCTGACATTGCTCATACGCCCCCTTAAACAAGCAAAAATTAGCTTAAAAACTGCGAGAAAACTGCTCCTTAATTTATGTGACCTCTGCTGCCGATCACCACGGATTTAGCTACTTAACTAATAGATAAACATAAAAATAACAAGTGCAGGTTTCTCAGCGAAATCAGAATCAAGTCGTACTTGAGCGCTAATTTAAGGCAATCTGAATCCCCAGCAGTTGACAGGCGTGTTATTTAAGCAATTTGCATATGCAAAAGCCAAAACGCACCCTGAAATTGGATTGCCAAACGGGTTTCAGGCAAGACAAAGAGATGTTGACCGTAATTGTTTGCAATAAAAACACTCAAAACACTCGAAAACTGCATGCTCATATGAAAGCGGAACGCAAAATAAAAAAGTTTGGGTATTACCTAAGTCACACACTCCTTCAATTGATATGCAAAGCACATATATTTAATATATACGAAGCACACAGTTCATCACTCACAAAGCGTAAATCCTTGGGCCATTCACAAAAACACTTGCCGCAAAAAACCCCCAAACAAGTCAGTTTATAATGCGATTCAGCTCAGGTTGTTGACTTTGAAAGTCGCGTCGATCCATTAATTTCAAAAAACAGTTGATGAAGATGCATCACTGGCACAATTCTCACAGCACTTTAGATATCACACATTAAATGCTCACCTCTTAAGGACAATTAGTTCCTTGATTTGCGAAATCACTTTAATCAGCACAACCAACGCACTTAGTTCCAGAATTCCAACTAAATGTCTGGACAAACTTTAGCTGCCAAGAAAGCACTTGGCAGTCCGAAACGGATAAGACTTTCCTATCTGGATAGGTGTATCCGCACAAAAGATTGAAAAACCTCAGGGCCAGGGTACAAAGTGTCCATCCACCTGCCGCCCAATGACGCTATTACTTATTAATTCTAGTCTGCAGATAGCTGGCGAAGAAGAAAGATCTGAGGACCCGCTTCCGACTAAAAATGGTAGCTTGTTAATTTAATTAAAAATCGATGTATTCGCCGCCTGATAAGGCCATGCAAAAATAGCCAATGAACTGATAAATCGGATAATCAGCTTGCACAATTTTAGATATTTCTATAAATACAGGGCGGGGTAGAATCTCCCCTTTTGGTGATTCATAAGCCCCACCTTTATTATCAGGGAACCAGGAAGGTATTTTTTAAATCCGGGATAAGTATATGTACACGATCTGTAACAATGTACCGCCCATTCAGCTATCGCCACGCGCTTAACTAATGAGCACTTATGGCTAATTACACTTGCTGCCAATGTCGATTCTATCATTCTCCGCTGATCCGCTCCATGGAACAGTCACTCTTAGGTAACAGGCACTTAATGACTGCCCATCCTAAACTACTACCACTGGGGGCTCACCAAAATCCAAAAGCAAACAGGGGAACACTCCTCGATAAGGCTGCCCTAATATCACTCGCCTTGTTTACACTCGCCTAATTGCAGTCTCAAGTGATATACAGTGGCAGCACTACACATAAAAACCAATTACTTTGTTGTTTCCCACCAACCCATTGAATTGTGTGAACTTTGACGCGTTATTCTGATTTCCTATGATTTATATATGATTTATCTTAGATTTATCTGTGATTTACAATCACATTTCGAAGGCCACGACCGAATTCCGCTTTAATCGATTATTGACACTAATCGGAGAATTATCAGTGAAAATATATGCAATTGAAGGCTTATTTTAACCGATGGACAAGTGTCATAAACCTCTTGTGATTTTTACAAGTCATTCATTTTGGAGTATTGATATCAGTAGTTAACAGATCTATTTAAAACACATTATTGGAAATGGTTCAAATAACACAGTTATCTATTGATGATGATAATGAAATGATTATTAAAATATTAAGGCTAATTGAAATAATTTTTTATGTTAATACATATTTTTCACCAAATGTGGACTTCACCATTAAATCGATCAAATCTTATTTGAATAAAGAATTTACCCTATATATATTATGAAGTAGAAAATGGTAGTGCAATGTTATTATTACGTAAGCTTTGAATTGTAATTTTGGTTGATTTATTTTGATCTAAATTTAATTTATCTGAACTGAATAGATTTCAAAAGACATGACTTATCCGTTTAATGTGCCACATTTAATTAATAATTTATTCTCGATTTACACTTGATTTGGCCTAATTTTTTGATGACCGTTACCGAATTCCGCGTTAACCTCGATTGATTGCAGCAATCGGGTAATCAGTCGGGAAACACTCTCAGATATATTACGCTTACGAGGCACTTACAATATCGCGGGCTGTGCCCGATCCGCTAATCACGGCTAGCGTCATTATTCCAATAAAAATTGAACCGAATAATTGTTAATTAATCAAGTATACGCCGCGTTCGCCGACGGAGTTGTTTGTAGAGCGATTGGCGGACACAGAATAAAAGCGCGAATCTGGCCAGACGTTCAATTTAAAACAAAAGTTAGCAGTGAGTCGGCAGTGGAGTGAGCCTCTATCTCGATCCCAAAGCTCTCGGAACTGGCTCGAGTACCGCATATGCCCCACGATCTCCCCGTGAAACATTCGCACTTGGCAATGGCACTGGTTAAGCATGAGCATTAACATTGAGACAGATATTCGCCTGGCCCCGGGGTGAATCGGGGTTCACGGGTTGGTGGGTTGGTGGGTGTAGTACCCAGTGTTTAGACTCTCTTATTGCCATTCCACAGTCGCGGCCCAGACAGCAGAACGTGAGAAATAACTCAAAACCGGAGACAGACGACATTTGTCCGCCGATAAAGATGTCAGCGATCTTGTAGGCCAGTGCACGCAGTACTTAGAGCGCTTATCGCCAAGATAAACCCAACATAATGGGGAGTTCTCTTTCGGTTTCACTTACGCTTTTAGCTGAGATTACTAAAAACAAGAAACAGAGCCAACTTGGGCAGCCCGAAGTCTATATACCCTTGCATGTATAACCAAAATATATTATTATATAAAACGGCTATCCTATGCGTATACATTAAAAAACAGATTTCTTATTACAATTTTTTATCATTCCTACAGCAGCTATATGATATAGTCGTTCGATTTTTGCTGAGTTTTTAGTTTTTTGCATATACGTTTCCTATTCATATTTGGATTTTTCTATAACAGCTAAAACTTTATATGTATATATGATCTAGTAGTTTCGTTGTTTAGGAGTAAATGAGTTTTTGTTCAAAAACCACTTAATTATAATGTTTTACAATAAATATTTTGATTCTTTACTTTCTTTAAAAAGCTTCTAACAGAAATTATTATACCCTCGTCCAGGGTTTTAAAGCTATATTTAACCCTATAGTGATCCCTTTTAAACAGATCAAATAATCTTACAATATATATAAATTGCAGACTGTCATTAAAAGACTAAATTGTCTGAAAAATGTGTATTTTTTAAACATATTTTTTTCGATTTTATGCTAAATAAAAACAGAGCTTTAAATAGTAAAAGTTATGTGTTGCAATGATTGTTTCCATTTTATAACGAAAATTCTGAGATTACGTTATTGTAAGCATAATTCTAATGAAATTTAACGCAACATTAATGGTTTACACTTAAGACATTTTTCTAAGCCAAAGTAAGAAAAGAAAAACAAAGTGGTTTGGGATGTGTAAAAAATCCTCAAGCACATGGTTTTCTATTTATTTAATTTTTAAAGGGAACACAATAATAAAAATTAAATAAATATTACTTTAACCTTGTTTAGGGCAGTATGAGACATTTAAGGGCCTAAAGCTATGTGGATCTTATAACCACTTACGTTCTCTGGCGTCGACATGGCTGAAACCGAGAAGTCGAGGAGAACCACAGGCCTTGCAGCACGAACCTTTCACCCTGACCAAGCCGGGACCAACTGAACCGATCGGATCCACGGGTTAACCGATGGTAAGCTCTTTTCATGGAGCACTGAAAACTGAGAACTGGAAACTGGAAACTGTGTCACCCTCAATTCGAACTTCCTTCGGCGAGGCAAACGAGCCGAGCCAACCCCAATATAATAATAATAAATCAGATCTCATCAGCGGCGCAGAGGTGTCCCAAATGGGATTCGCTCTTTGGTGCGCAATTCCTCGTGATTAAACCAACGCATAGTGCCTAAAACTGTTTAGAGCCTCAAATTGAGAATAACAAAGCAATTTTTCAATTGAGCTGCCACAAATTTACACGCTGCCATGATATATGGGTGGGCAGAACCCGCTCGACAAGTGTATGCCGTATTTCAATCTGAAAGTAAAAGTCGGGGAAATTGGCGAGGCCAAAGGGCAGTCGACCACCTGACCCATGCGAGGGTGACATCGGATCAACTGGGAAATGGAATTGCGACTGTGATGGGAGAAGAGATCTGTGGACCAGCGGCACGTGTTCTTTGTTGGGCGACACCAAACAGGGCAGCACAAGTTCAGGGCGAAACCAATTTTCCCTTGCCCGTATTATTATTATGTGATTGCTCGTTCAGCTGTTAACGTTCTGCGATACACTGGAAAAAAAATTGTAAAAGAGTTTGAAAATAATTTAAGCTGAAACAGTTTTTTTGTAATTTTATTTGTTATTAATTAAGCTAATATGTAAAAAATATGCAAACAAATAAAGAAAAATAAGAAAGCTATTTCATTTATTTTCTTTATTACACAAATTGTCACTTTAAACTTTTTCAAATATTTTACACTTGAATTTTATTTAAAATCGAAGAATTTTTTTTAAAAAATGGAATTATAATTTTTTAAAAATGGTAAAAAATATAAAATACAATTTAAATTAATCAATGAAAATAAAAGATATAAATGAAATTATTATATTTATTATATATTTAATTCTATGGTAAATTAATTATTAGGTTTTGGCTAACATTTATGACCTAAACATATTTAAAAAAAATACAATTTTTACAAACTATTTACCAAAAACTTATTCAACAAAAATTAAGTACAAAAAAAAAGTATTCGTTAAATAAAGATTGTTTTACAAAAGCTTAGACAGAGTGTGTGCATAATTTTGTGCCTAACTGTAAGCGTCAATACACAAATTAAAAATACAATTTAAGCCAAACAGAGTGCTTTTGTTTTTTTACACCTAATCAGATGAATTTGCATGCAATTATCACACGGCAATCTCTATATTTAACCACAAATGCGTTTGCCTTGTCTGATCAGATTGGAAATGTGTCATTGTTATAATGATATCTAAATACAGGTGGTAAAAGCTGAAAGGTTTTTTTTTTGGCACTCAATAAAATTATTGTTTTCACTTCGCACCCATTTAAATTATAAGTTTTCCCTCAAACTACAGATTAATTTAATCATAATGCCAATTCATATTATATGGTTATATAGAAGAATTAGCACTGTGGTCTTAATTGTCGCTTTCAATTCATCAAAGTCACTTAATCAATGAGCTGTTAACCCGTTAAAGTGGCTTCTGCAAATGCCAATCGAAAGCCGAAATGCGCAAATAAAATTTGGCAAATTTGGAACCAGATTATCTACGGCTTACATAGCGTCATTAGACAAAGTCAAGAGTGGCGAGAAGGAAAACTACGTCAGAGCTTGGCAACCGGTTTTATTGATACCCAATAAATCGGGTAATCGGTCTCTGCTCCACGGAGGGATAACTGGGAACATGCGGCGTATGCGCAATGCAGGCGAACTAAAAAAACGCAGGAAGGCACGCGGCCACCGAACGAAATTTCATTTGGCCAAGTGAACAGCCTGTCGCAGAACGCGCCCCCTCTCCCCTTTGCGTATCCCCTACCAAAATCTGGAAACCAGTTAACTGGCGCTGAGAAAGTGCATTAAGCCATCGATTCGAGCAACAACAAAAACTAAAAAAAAAAAAAAACATGTTAATTGCCAGTCGATCGAAGTGTCTTGCACTGCCTGCAATGGACACAGTAGTTGTTACTGGTTACTGGTTCTTTTGCCGTCTTGCCGTCTTGCCATAAGCCAGACAATGCCCCGGCCAAATATTTGGCAACGTCTCTGTGCCAAGACAGAAAAAGTGGCCCACCGATCATGGAGTTGGGCGGAATCGGGAGAAGTCGGGCGGCAGGAGCAGAAGCGCAGGCCTTGATGATGGTTACATGAAAACATGAAAACACGTTGAGTGACAGTCATAAAGCGATCGCTTACGGTTAACCGATGTTAATGTTTGGGAAACAGGGAAAGCTGGTTAAGGAACAGATCCAAATTCCCATTCAAGGAATCTGGTTTACTTTAAGGGCCTGTCATTAAAGATATTGAACTTGATAAACAGGTAGAAAGAAGTACATATTGTATTAATGTTATATAGAAACTATTATTTGAAATGGCAAGTTCTAGAACAGATAAATGAAATAGATTTATTTTCTAGATCCTAGAAACAGCATCACAGGAAATAAACAAGGCAGTTTGTCTCTGAGTCAAATTGTTAACACAAATATTATTGGACCATGTTGGTTTAGTAATTAGTGAGGACTTTGCTGAAAGACAAACAGTCTGGAGTTCTAGGAAAAGTAACTATACAATATTCATTTGATATATATATTTATGATTTTGCAAACTAGAAATGTCACTTTAAAAAAAAATGGACCATTTGGCTGTGGAAAAAACTGCTTGTATTTTTATTTTAATGATTTTAGAAAATGAATTTTGGCTCTTAATTTAATAAGATAAGAAATAACATTGAAGAATAATTCAATTTTTTTTAAACCTTTAAAAAAGAGTTGGAAATACACAGTTTCAGAAAGAAAAAAATGTTTAAAAAAGAACAGGCTTAAGTTAAATTAAGTTAAGTTAATTAGAAATGGCAAAGATGTTTAAGCAAGGATCTGATACTAAGACATAAAAAACATTATAAAATGTTTAAAAAAAGTTGAAAACTGAATGAAGTAAGCTAAGCCCAAAGTTATTTAACATAAGGAGGTCTAAGGATCGTTTACGATGAGTCAAGGGACCCCAGTGAGTTATGTAATCTGTCCCAAGCGATGAGATTGGCATACAAAAGGTGGTTCCACCGCCCCTCAGCCAATTCAAGCCCCTCTTTCCACCGATCCAAGTGGGATTCTGCGACACTCGGCAAATGTGCGAGATGTTTCCCTGTGTGCCGGGAGTGTCTGTGTGAAATCCGCTGTATGTGGGTATCGCACACCGATTCGCGCGATGCTTAAAACTGGTGACCCACGGTGGGTCTGATTTAGTCGTTAACGCGCGGCCAACACGATCACATCGCAGATCCGACCAACTATACATCATCGCATAGTATCGTACAGTATAGTATAGCATAGTATAGTACGGTTTAACAAGTGCGCGGCGGTACGAGTTCTGTTTAGCGTTGATCTGCGTTGATTTAGATTTATGTTTTGATTTTTCGTCGTTTCTGTAAACGAGTGTTTCGGTTAATTGCCAGTTGTTCAAAGGCGTTTTTGCACCAGCTATTTTCGATTTTACTGGTTATTCGGATATTGCACGAATAGAAGTGCATTTATTCCTGTTAAAAAGAAGGGTTTCATAAACCTAAAACGGTAAGTGAACGATCCATATTTTGGTTTTGTGTTTTTATTTTTGGGGCTAATTAGCCAGCGGAAGTCGCGACGCGCAACTTTGGCGAATTAGTAAGTCGGGCATGAGTGCACAGATTGTTGAGTTCAGTTTAGCTAAGTTAAGTGGACTAACCCCCAATTAATTGCAGTTAAATATAGCCAGCGACGCGCATCAAACGTCTGACGCAAATAATCGATCGGAAGACCAAAAATAGATCAGGAATAGTTCAAAGAGCACTGGTCTTCACTAGATATGAACCTCAAATGAATTCAAGTATTTGTAAAGGAGTTAAATACATTTATTAGCAAACATAACTTATATTTATATCTACTGATAAGATCCAAAGTATCTTTAGATATGATCTTATTTTAGGAATTTCAAGCCTTTGTACAACATTTACTTAGCAGTGGACTTATATCTCAAGATATAATCCTCATTGCCAACAACCATTTATATCTGAAAGACATATTATAGCTGGGAAATATCTTTAAGTCTTTGTACAATATTTACAATGCAGTGCTATAAATTCATTGAATATTATTTGTTTTGCAAGGCTCTTTAATGATAAGCAGCATAGAATGTGATAAAGAACATGGCTTTCAACCCACATCACTCATACGTCAAGTTGGTCAAGCTGATGTGTTGCCAAACAAAGATCACTGACTTTTCTGACATTTGCACACCCCTGGGTAATTTTGAAAAATAAAGGTTATTCATGAGGGTATTCTTAAAAATGATTACAAACTTGAGATATACAATTTTATAGCATTAAAGGCGTGATTAGCAGAGGTATTAAAGTTTAAAAATAATTTAATAGCTAGTGAAAAACTGAGAAAAAATATGGTTGGCAAGATTGACTGATATTTAGAGTTAAGATAGATGAACCGACATATCTATATACTTATAATCAATTTTCCTATAATGCTATTTATCATTAACTAAAATATGTGGAAACAAATATGGTTTTTGCTAATTACATTCAACTAATTTAGAAGCCTTTAACTCTCTTACTGTTTTTCCCTTAAAAAATCACGTTAAATTTTCTCTGTAAAAATGAAATTATTTCAACCTCTCTTGTTTTCTTCTGTCCAATATGTATATTTAATTATCACTTCGCGTGGAAAATGACATTAAGAATTGCCAGTTGCAGTTGCACTAACACATTGTGAGTCCGAAAACAGTTGGACAATATAAATTTTCCTCCAGCTCGGAATGTCGCGAGTGCCAAGAACTTTTCCACTCCAAAATTCACTGCCAGAGGGGCCAAGCCAGACAGTCGAAAACTCCAGTTTCGAAAACGAAATGATTAAGCGGAGCAAGGCCATCGGCTTTTATAAACAAGCCAGTTAGAAGTCGTTTGGGCCAGGCCAAGATTCCACTGCCAACCAGAAAGCCACCGCTGCTGACAATTGAAATTTGTATTCCACGGCGGCGCGTCAAGTGCTGCAAAACAGCTAAGGCCAAGCGGTTTGGCCTGGCTCATTGAACTTGGCTAACTCTCGAGAGTCTAGACGGCTAAAAGCCACAGCGAGTGAGACACCAGTGAGTAAATAGTAACACAATCACAAGCGAAGAAACCAAAACAAAAAGCCGGGAGAGTCGCGTGCTGCTTTCAATTCATATTCCGCTGGCGTTCACGTGAACAAAATTCAAGCGATTCATGGGGAATTCTTGGCTCAACAAAATTTTCAAAAATTATTTATAGACAGCTGCATGAGAAAACCAAAAAAAAAATAACTAATGAAGGCAAATAGAAAGGAAAAGGCCCTCTAAATCATCTGCAGACGAGTCAAAACAAATTGGCAAATTGCAAATCGGCAGAGTCAAATAAAATTAATTTATTAGTGTGATGCGAATGGGGTATGCCAATCCAGTTAAAACCGCCTGTACTTCATTATTAAAACAAACTAAAGGGGTTTGTTTTGTTTGAGCTTGGTTGAAATAAATTATGGAAATTATTTCTGCGAATTCTGTTTTGCGTGGATTTTGGCCTTTGTCTATTTTTGGTGGTGATCCGATGAGTAAGCCGGAATTAGACTATTAGAAAGTTATATATGTGGTAGCTTTATTGTTAAAGAATTTCCCATAAAAAATGTTAATAGCAAATGTTTGAATTGTTTTGTCCATTAAAACTCAGTCATGACTAATGAAACAGGATTTAGTCTTCTTTTAATTAAAGCTTTTACCATTTGAATAAATAAATAAATACATATATTTTACAGTTATACCCCTATAAATGTATTACTCATACGCCCAGTTAAATTAATTTAATAATAGCTATACAATTTTTTTTAACACATAACTTTTGAAAACTTAGAATTTCCCATAAAATCATTATATATGCAAGGGAACAATTATCCCACTCATAAATAAAGTGCACTGCATAGTTTTCCCATACTCATGCGTTCCCAAAACTCAATTTGATATAATCACTGTCAAGAGCTCCCCGGAGATCGGTTAATGACTTCCGCATTTCTCAGTCTTTGTAAGTGGTACATGAAAAGCCGCCGTTCTTGAGATTATGCAGAGAGTCATTCAGGTTATAGATCTAGTCTGGGAGGTTTATAAGGAAGGAGAACCGAAGACCGACTTGCATATCATATCGTTATATATCTGATCTGCAGATATCACGATATCACGACGATAATTGCTAAAAGGCACGATCGTAACACGAAAACAGAAAACAAGAAAAGATTGGGGGAATTTGCCAAAATGTCCATATCTCTCGGGCAGATGAGATTATCTTAACTGGAAGCCGTAAAGTCTCAAATTGCCCGTTGTCACAGAGATACATATTTTCTAATTAAGCATCATGGGCTGAGATATGGCGACATTAAGGGGCGGAACGATTAGGGCGGATAACAAAGTCCGATTCTACAGACAAGTGACACTAAAATTGGCTTTTGTTATTCGGTTCGTTCTATTTTAGCACGTCTCAGTACGAATTGCACGAATTGTCAGGTACTACTCGTAATACCCTTAAATTCGGAGGGGAATGGACGACGGGGCATTCGCATTTGGATCGGGGCAATGATTCGCTAGCACTGAACTTGACATTGCCGAGGTCTGCATTCAATTTAGAAATATGTCAGCGGCACAGACTATTTTCAGAGCACCGCGCACCGTGCACATCACGCACTTGTTGCGCCACTGATGCGGATGCAGATGTAGATAAAACTGTGGCATACGGGGATCATCTGATAGAGATAATTGTTCAAAGGAGTGACAGTAAATTTACAAATTTAATAGCAACTTTAAGTTGGTTAAAAAGGGATGTTTTGAGTGGCTGTTATATGTTTTTTTTAGGATTTTCTTCAATCAATTAACACAAAAAAGTTTGTTGTTACTACATTTTAGCAGCTATTTAACACATATACCTATTTAAATGAGTTTCCCGTCTGAGTCGTGTTTTTCTCCGAACTAATTTTATTTTACTTAATATAGCTCTAATATGAAAAAAACATGTTTTATAAGATTTTTATATTTTTTATTTAAACATATGATAAATAGTTTAAACAAGAAATAATGTTATTGCATATTTTCGACCCGTGAAATTCATGTAACCCTGTAAAAATATAACATTTGTTTTTAAAAAGCTTTTACTAGTTAAAGGCGATTTAAAATTTACGTTATTAATATTAGTTTTTAATACATTAAAATTGTAAGCACCTAAAACATCAGAGCAAACGCTCTATAAAACTAAGTTTTGCCACTGGGGATAAAGATAAAAATAAATTTCTATATTTATGTGACTTTTAAAAATTTTTAAACACGACCTCAGAAGGGAATAGGTTAAAATTGTTAACCGTTTATTTTCATTTATTTTCAACGTCTGCCTAATACATATGCTGACATGTTATTTAAAATACCTTACTATCCGCTAATTAAAAAGAAAATGATCTATTAAATAGTTTGGCTTTAGAAATTCAAAAAATTCAAATTTGTTGTTTTGCTAGAGATAATATATTTATGCTACAATTCTTATAGCTCATCAATTTAATTCGTATTTCTATGTTCTCTTATAGTCATGACTAAGAATGGTCATAGCAATGCGGCTTATGTCAGCGATCATGCAGACAAATTGGAGCTGGCCGAGAAGGGTCAGAAGAACAAGGCCATAGTGGCCAAGGATCCCGACTACAATCCCTACCACCATCGCGATGTGGAGCATCCCACCACGTAAGTATAGCTATAATAGCTCTATAACATATTATATTTATTAATTAATACCTTATTACCTTTAGAAACTCTGAGACCCTGTTCCATTTGTTGAAGGGTTCTCTGGGAACTGGCATTCTGGCCATGCCGAATGCCTTCCGTAACTCCGGCTATATTACAGGGGCCATTGGCACCATAGTCATTGGCTTTATTTGCACTTTCTGCATCCATCAGTTGATCAAGGCGCAGTATGAACTGTGCCGCAGGAAAAAGGTTAGTTAGGAGTTGACCCTAGAATTATATATTCCAGATTAATAGAGTTTTCTTTCGATCAGATGCCCAGCATGAACTATCCAATGGTGGCGGAGACTGCCATGGGAGAAGGTCCAAAATTCTTCCGTTTCTTCGCGCCATATATTGGCACTGTGGTGAATACTTTCCTGCTGATCTACCAACTGGGCACATGCTGCGTATACGTGGTTTTTGTGGCCTCCAACATCAAGGCCATTGTGGATGCAGTGGCTGACACCAATATCGATGTGCGACTCTGCATGATCATCATATTGTTGCCTCTAATCCTGATCAACTGGGTGCGCAATCTGAAGTATCTGGCTCCGTTTTCCACTTTGGCTAATGCCATCACCATGGTCTCCTTTGGCATTATCTGCTACTATATCTTCCGGGAACCGGTCACCACAGAGGGCAAGGATGCCTTTGGAAAACCCTCCAATTTCCCGCTTTTCTTCGGCACAGTTTTGTTTGCTCTAGAGGCTATTGGCGTGATCCTGCCATTGGAGAATGAGATGAAAACCCCGCAGAAATTCGGTGGCAGCTGTGGAGTCCTCAACGTATCCATGGTGCTCATTGTGTTCCTCTACGTGGGCATGGGTCTGTTTGGTTATCTCAACTACGGATCCGCGGTTTTGGGTTCCATAACTCTTAATATGCCAGAGCATGAAGTGTAAGTTTACCTTAAAGTAATCTTCCTAGTATTCTTTAATTAAATGACTCGTCTTTCAGTCTTTCCATGTGCGTCAAGGGAATGCTGGCCTTTGCCATATACATTACCCACGGATTGGCTTGCTATGTGGCCATAGATATTACCTGGAACGATTATGTGGCCAAGCGTCTGGGAGCCCAACGTAATGCTCTGTTTTGGGAGTACGCTGTGAGGACAATCCTTGTCCTGATGACCTGTAAGTTTCCGCCCTTTGGTTTTAGACAAAATTACATCTTAATAAGATTTAAAGATCTTAAAGAATACAGCTTTCGCTTCTATATCCTATCCTTAATCTAAGACTTACAAACCCATGTCCAAAAGTATTAAATTTTATTGTTTTAACTTGGTCAAAATACTTTAATGTGCCGGTGACGATATATAATATCAAATATCTTTTTTCCAAACAATTTATTTTTCATCGTTTTTCACATCATGCGAAAATTAGCTTTGAATGCAAATCGATTTTAAACATAATAACGAGGTGTAACCTTTCAAGTTTGGTCAATTTTTAAACATAAAGAAAATATGAAACTTTGTAGTGTTTTATCATCGTCAATGCTAGTTGTGTGAAAGATCCATGACGCGATCTACTTTTGGTATACAAAAATTGACAGCATCGATCTCAAAACTGAAAGACTTAGAAGATATAAGCCTTTAAATAGTTACCCTTCATGAATTATAAATCGGTAATTTATTATTTCTATTCACAGTCCTTCTGGCCGTGGCCATTCCCAACCTGGAGCTGTTCATCTCCCTGTTTGGAGCTCTGTGCCTTTCTGCCTTGGGTCTCGCTTTCCCGGCCCTCATCCAGATCTGCACGCATTGGTACACGACGAAGGGAATCGGAAAGGTGTGGCTAGTGTTGAGTGAGTAATCCTACAAAGTACTTAACAGAATCCAAAGTCTAAACGGCAATCCTTACAGGCAACTTTGTGCTCATCATTGTGGGCATCCTGGGCCTGGTAATCGGCACTTACACCTCGCTCAAAGAGATCGTGCTGACCTTCTCCGAGTAGTCAACATATTCGTGAACCCACATCCGCCAGCGGGCATTCCAATTCAAGTGAAAGTATTATGAGCAATCGAAAGATATTGAAATCTGTAGACATTCGCAGCGCAGCACAAATGACAAGATACAGATACAACTAAAGTTAGAGATACAGTTGAGCTGAGATCTGCTGTACATGTGTAAACTTCTTACTCAGAACTATTTGTTGTGTATTTGTATAGAATTTATCAGATTTGTGATATTTTTAAGCATCGTGCCCAAGAATCTGTACAACAAGTGTGTGTATATCATATATCTCTTTATATAGTAGATAACGTCTTGATAAGTAGTTTAGTGCCAAGTCACATCTTTATAAGTCATATTTAAAGAACGATAGCAAGCATATTAATAAAAATATATTGCCATATTAAGATACGCCCTGGAGGATCTTTTGGGTGACTATGTAATCCTTTAGAGCCTGGCAGAGTCTCCTGGCTCCGTCCACCAGTTTTTCCTTTGGATAGAAGGCGATGGACAATCGGAAGAACTGCTTACCAGATTGTCCATCCACAGAAAAACGTGGTCCTGCTATAAAGTAAATCTTCTGATGATCCAGGCAATACTTGAGAAACTCTCGGGAATCCAGGCCATCGGGAATTCGCACCCAAATGAAATATCCTCCAGTGGGACTTACTAACTTGCAGCACTGAGGCAGCTCATCGCGCAGAACCTGCGTGGTGGCCAGCATTCGCTCCTTGTAGGCCTCATAAAATACAGCAATCTGCTTTTGGGCCAATTTCAGCTCGAAGAGACTCTCGACAATTCCGGATGTATAGTTGTTAAAGCATCCTCCACTGTTTGCAAATCCACATCCATCCAGGATCGGTTTAAGACGCGCAGGAACTTCTAACCAACCCAGGCGAACGCCAGGACCCAGAATCTTAGAGAAACTGGCATTGGAAATGACATGACCTGCGAAGTCGGCATCCTTTCTATCATCGTAGGACATCAGTCGGGAGTGGGTCGGTTTTTCACCATAGTGAAGAATGTTATAGACATCATCGCAGACCACCAGGAAGTCGAACTTACGGGCCAGTTGCACAATTCCACGACAAACCTCTGAAAAATAAAAATATAAATGTAAATAGAAGAGTTTTAAATATTTTATAATAGAATTCCGAGAACTAAACTCACCTGGCGAGAATAAAATCCCCGTTGGGTTATGATAAGTAGGAATCGTGTAGTACATTCCCCAGAACTCTTTCTTTTCCGAACTGAAACGCCTTTTGGAAACCTGCTCCTCAAGATCCTTTAGATCCACCCCATCATCGTTTAGTTTTACAGGAACTATGGTTAAACTATTAAAGTGCTTTATACTATCCAAAGCAATCATATATGAGAACTCATCCACGAACACAAAACCCTGTAAGTCTATCATCGTGGAGAGAAGTAGGTGAAGGCCCTGAGTAGCTCCTGTGGTAATCATTAAATCCTTACTAAAACCAAAACCACAAAGTTAGATAGTTAAATGTTAAAGCCACAAGAGCCGCAAAAGATTACCAGTTGACGGGGCTATCAAACATTTCTGTGAAATAGGTGGATATCTCACGGCGCACCTCAAACGTACCACTCGTGGGTCCATATTGAAAAATCAGCGACTGATTGTCGCGCTTTTCGCGTTCCTAAAAATGATTCCCCATAAAGGTCATTGATAAAGAGAGTGGGTTGCGTAAGAGAATTACTAACCAGACAATGATCCGTGGCCTTCCTGAAGCTGTCGCAGTTGGAGCTCAGGAGATCAGTTCCCGGAGCACCCACGCCGAGATTGAGGATGTTGGGTTGGTAAACATTCCAGTCGCCTCCATCGAAGAGGTGCTTTAGTTTTAGATCTTGATTGCTCTTCGCCATGTTTAGCGTGTCGTTCCAGGCATACAAATGCCTTATCAGTGCGCTGGGTACTCGCATTTATTAAAAACAATGGGAAAACTTCTAACATTTTCGTGTTATACCTATTACTTGTAAAAGCTAGGGGTATAAGCTTTTATAGACAAAATAAATGCTTTAAATTCTTATTCAGACTAGAAACGAAAGCTAATTGAATATAACTTTATAATTTCTTTTTTAAAATACTATATCATTATATATATTATAACGTGAAAAATTAAAAACGATGTTGACTTAATTATTTCCCTCAATTAACTAAATATTTGCCTTTTTGTTTACTTCTAATAAAACTATTTATTATTATTACCATTAAAAACTTGTCTCATGGTAATAAGTACTACAAACAGCTAATGTTACACACATTTAAAACAAAAGTTTCAGAAACCTTTTTTAAACTAAGATACAGCTTTATATTTTATTAAATAAGAATTAAGTTTTATTTACCAAAAGAAAACCTAAAACCTTTCTACTAAAATTTATTTCGACAATTTGAGTTCTCATAAAATTAATTTAACTAAACTTAAAGCCATTGGAAGAATAATAAAAACAAAGTTTAAAAAAAGTATATTTTAGCTAAATAGAGGATATGTAACGGTCGAGTATCGAATTTACTTTATTAAACGCGTTTCGTTGCGAATTTCAAAAAGCCCAATTGGAATTGCCATTCCCAGGGCAACGCCAACAACAGCTGATTACAGCAATTACTTTGTTTTTGGAAAACTCGGAAAATCAGAACTCCCTTCAAGCAAACATGGAACAACCAACAACCAGCGCTGCTGCTGCGGCACAGGACCCCAATCTTTTCCTGGACTCCCCACAACACGGACCAACTTTATCCAGTGCCTCCAGTTTCGAGGCTCTGACGCGTCACGACCCGAACCTCAGTCGCCTAGCCACGAAAATGTTCAACAAAACAGAGGAGTACATCACCCACGAACTGAACGCTCCTCTGGAAGATTACAAGCTACTGGAGGATATGAACAAGGCCACAATTGCCAAGTACAAGGATATGCGGCAGATTGCTGAGAATCTTAATACTTCAACTAGTGAATTGAGCCTTAAGTTCCAGCAATTGGCTCCAATGATGCAGCAAATCGACGAAATCTCCGACACGGTGGACAAACTGGAGGCGGCAGCCTATAAACTAGATGCCTATAGCATAGCCCTGGAAAACCGGGTCAAGGTCGTGCTCCAAAGGAAATCTGGTGGCAGCCAAGTGGCACAGTAAGACTATTAATTTACAAAGGCTTTATGGTACATTTATTACAGTAATTTTATGTCAACCAAGTAATAGTTTAAATATAATTGCAATTATGTTAAGGAATATCAAAGGAACTGAAAATGGGAAGAGGGTAAAGATGTAGAAAGTTTTCAGGGATTACAATATAATATATAATAGTTACTTTTTGCCACTGTGCGAATAGAACGGATGAGATTCAGCACCTGATCCTTGGCAGTGGGTGCTCCAAAATCCTGCTGACCCGCCTGTCGTCCCCAGCCAACTAAAAAATGTGCCAAAATTGTAACATCGTGGCATAGGAAGCCAAAAATTAAAGTGGAAACTCACACTTGGCCAGGAAACGCTCCTCGTGCAGAATGCACACTGCATTCAGGCAGAGGAGTGTGGATTCGATCAGCGTCCAAAGAGTAAACATTTTTGTGCCAAATTACGCTTACTTACATCAAAATAAACCAAAATCGGCGAATAATTGTTGACGTCAGTGATGCCGACTTGCCATTCCCTGCGAGCGCGGAAACAGCTAATTTGATGTGCTTATTGTGAATGGTTAAATATCAAAAAGAATTTGCGCGCCAATTGGAAATTTGAATTCGTGTTTGTACTGTCTTTTATTAACTAAAAAATTATTAAACATGAATGGTATTTATTGAGCCCAAGGTAATACACCCAATGCACATTTGGACCAATCGTTATCTGTTAAGAAGGAAAAAAATAAATTATTAAAAAAATCTTAGAAATTTTTTAGACTTAAAAATTGTGGACTGAATAAAAATACAATTATGAGTAATTCCACAAGATGGTTTCAAATGTTTCTAAATATAAACCAAATAAAACCCACCGTTCTCCATTTTCCAAATGCCCAAATCTGAGGATTCTGGATTACTGAAGTTATTGCTTTTACTTTGAGCTGCTTTGGCAACAAGCTTTTCCAGGTATTCCAGGTTATAACTCTCCACCGGGGAACTCCTATCCTCCACTTTATGCTCCGCTTTGTACCCCATCAATCTAATGTCGCAGAGTTCGGTCAAATCCGTTATTTGCGACTTGGTATAAGGAGGATCCGCTAGTGGTAATAACCTATGGAAATTCCGTATATATTATTAAAACATTCATGTTAAGAACAATCGAAGCTTACCCTTTTAGTATTGGCCCTGAGTATTTATTGAATGGACCAACACGCTGCAAAATAAACTCCCGCTCAAAAACCAACGTTCTTGACTTCTTCGGATTATCTCCAAAAATAAGGGTAAGGGAGGGATCCACATTTGAATGTACTAAAAGACTGCGCATGGTTTTCGATATCTTATCCGTGTTAAGAGATGAAAAATCCGCTGGTTTTAATTTATCGTTCTAGAAAAGAAGGGGAACATTTAGCATATATATTTTATGAATCTCCTATTTGTACAAACCAAATCTAGTTCCCCTTTGTACATCCGTTTCATGCGGAACAGCATTGCAAATGTTTCAATCATCTTGGTAGCCCAATAGCTGGCTCCCAGTCGTCTATTTTCTGTCTCGTTTGTGTTTTCAGTTAACTGCACTAGAGCCACAAATAAGTTTTCGATATATCCTTGCATGGCTAGAAGTCTGAAAAGTCCTTGCGTGGCTGAAATAAGAGCATCCTCGTTGTCATTAATTTGCAAGCCAACTCCAAGGAAGTATTCCATTCTAAGCAGGCAGCTCGTGTAAATGTCCGTCAAAGCCTTCATGGAAGTGGACTCCTTTTTAACTAGCGCACTCAGATCATTTACTACCGCATCGAGTATTTCCTTCGATGTCTTTGCCTTCTTGCTAGAGGAGAAAACCCGAATCTTGTTAAATTCTGCGCTGGATTTCAGTTTGCTGATGGCCTTAAGTTTCTCCGCACCCTTGAGATGGCACTCCAGGGTCAGGTCGTAGATCTCTACAAGACTGGTCACAGCATTTTCAAACTTAATCTTGTCCTTTCGCTGCAGCTTGCCTGCATCTAAATTGGACATTGTCTCCTTGTGGGGCAGCCAGTAGTAAGTGCGCAGCCACTCCAGGCAATGTTCCGAGGTGTTCCTCAGGACATCCACTGGCGGCAGCTCCTGTCCGTGGGCGCACAAGTGCCGTAGATCCACGATAAACGACTGGAGTCCCAGTTCCTTGGCCGTTTCGTACATGCTGCTCATATTGTGACCCTGGATGATAGATGACATGAAGTTGTAAAATCGATTGAAGGCACTGGCATAGGTGCTCTGTATCTTTGAGTTGCCCTCCTGATCTTCCAGTTGAGCCTGGACGAGCACCGAAGTGGCCAAAACAGCAGCCGGGCAGAGGTTTCCCCTTCGCAGATTCCAAATGCGAATTTTACTGAGTGCTAGACGCCGGTTGGCGGGTGTAGATGTTTTTCCAAATAACCAGTCATAAGTAGTTTTGAATTCTAGTCTAAAAATTGTATAGTTTAATTAATAACTTCAAGTTTTTTTTTTTAGTTTTGTTTACGCACGTGTCTCGCCAAGGGGTGACCACAGTTCGTTGTTTTACTGTTGCAGGCGGTGTGGCTGGGGCAGCTTTAGCTTTCTGTACTTTTCCCTTTTCTGGACTTTTCTTTTTAACTGCTGGCTTTACCTTTTTTGCAACAGCCATGATTGTTTTTTTTAAAGAAATAATTCAAAGCAAAACAAACCGCTAATAAAAACGCAACAATTGTGATGGTGTTGTAAAGCGACAACAACTAGTTGCTCTTAGTGCTGCTGGTTAAGTTTATCTGTTTTAAAATTATACAGAGAACTTTTTAAAACAACAATTAAAATAAACCAAATACACAGCCCCAAAAGATAGTCATTGCTTTATTTAAAACTGTTTATATTTTATTTACTATAGGTTCACTAAGTTCTTCGATTTCTTAAAATTTAGCTATGTCTTGTATGATTTTTCAGATTTGGCTACCTTAAGTTTTTCTTCGTTTGCAAACACTGCCGACGTTCAACAGCTGATCGCGCCAACAAGACGCAGCCGGATCTGTGTGAATGGTAAAATAAAAATTGGAGCCAAAAATAATAATTTCTTCTTGCTCAATTGTTGAGCCAATTCCCGCACCCCTTCAAGAGAATCATTTCCTGGGAAAACCTATATCTTTTCCCAACATAATCAAGGCAACAACACATGCATTTCGTCCAACATCCTGTCATCATCAACAACAACAACGTGGTGGACATACTGCATCCGGAAAATATCGAATTCGATGGGCCACCAGTGGCGCGGAAAATGATAATTGGGTCGTTTTCGATGTTTGTGATCTTCTCGTACCTGCAGATGCTCTACATCCTGGTGGCCATCTACCTGGCGTTGCATCACGCCCACAATTAGGTTGATATCTATAAATGTATCACTTTGTTTCCGAGCAGACTCCGGAGCTGAGGCTCTCGGCGGATGCACTGGTCACTAGCCACGTAACGCAGTACCTCAAGAGCTTCCAGCTGGAGGCAGTGCGCTTCCTTTACGATCGCCTGGCCAAGCGGGAATTCTGCATTCTAAACGATGAAAGTGGTCTTGGAAAATCGGCCACGGTGGCGGCACTTCTTAGTGCCATTGATCCCGCCAAGAAAACACTTATAGCACTTCAGAATGATGAGCAACTGCTTGCTGGATGGCGGTTTCATCTGGACACACTGACCGACCTGCAGGTGTGCACTATTCAAGGAGTGCAAGGTATGATTTTTTATTTACAAACCTTGATAAAAGTTTTATACTATGTTTTTTAATATATTTCTTTAGGGAAAGTTTAGATTGATTTAATAGTAAATTTATAATAATTTCTAACATTTTCTTGTACATTACATTTATAAAAATAAATTTCAATAGAAAGTTAAGCTTGGCATAACTTTTAAATGAATCACAAGAACATGAATAATAATTTTGTTTTAATCTTGACAATTTTTCATTCTATTTCGCAATAAAACGAAACAAGCAAAATATTAACTTAAATCTAAGATGATGTGTTTTATGTTTACACTCAACTATTTTAAGGTAATTTTCACTTAATATAGTTTATTATTTTATAGACACCACAGACTCGCCACACAATGTTTACCTGGCGAAATGGAGCCAGTTACGCAGCATAGGAGATCTTAGCCGCCTCAAGTTCGACTACGTTATGGTGGACAATCGCGGGCACTCGCTGAACAACAGCTTCTGCACCTCCATGCTGCTCAAGCATTTCGAGGGACGGGTAAACATTGTTATCTCCAGTGTTGACATTACGGTGAGGCAATGCAATCATAATTGGCTCACATGGGGCTTTAATTCATTTGGATTTTTCTTTCTGCAGTCCGATGTGAAGTTGCTATACAATGTATTGCGGTTGGGTGGTCGTCTGGAGCATCAGTACCGAAGCTTCCAGAGCTTCGATCGCAAGTTCCACATACCAGATCCCAAGGAGGTGTTTAGCAAGCGCATAGATCTCGAAGAGTACTACAAGCAGCGAGGATTCCTCAGCGAGTATATTAAGTAGGTGACCCCGTAACCGTCTATAATCTTATCTCTAGATAATTCTGATCGAGTCGTTCGTTTGAATTATCAAAAGAATTATTTTTATTTTATTTAATTTATATAATATTTTTTAGGGACTTCCGTTTGCGTCGTTTCCGTCATCAGTTCGACAAAAGCTTGCCGCTCGTAGCACCCGAGCAATACAGGCACAATCTGAACCTGTGGTTGGCTTCAAAAAATAGTCAGAGCACACTCAGTGGCTCCTCGGAAGTCTGCTCCACAATCGCCTCCATTGATAATAATCCGGCTCTACAAAACGAAACAGTTCAGTCTGAAGACACGGATAAGTTATCCGAGCACAGCGTGGATGAAGTGGTGGCCATGTCGCCGCTGGTTTTTGAATCCTCTGACTCTGACGTTGAACCCATAACAGTGGAACCTGCTGCTGATAAAAATCAAATCCTGATAGTTTCTAGCGATGATTGCGAGATTGTGACGCCTCCAAACACACCGCCAAATCGAACGCCCACCTCAAACGAATCACCAAGAATGAAAACTAAGAGGAAATTTAGTAAGCGGAAGTCAGGTCAGAAAAAAGCCGATCTCACCGATTCGGAGGAAGAGGATGCAGTTGTGGAAGTGGCGCCCAAAAAGATAACTCGCGCGGCAACCTTTACTCCCAAGACAAGGAAGCTCAATGTACGTGTGCTAAGGGTTTCCATGGATACCTTAAGCACACCTCTGGCAGAAACGGCTCCTGCGTTTGTCACGCCCAAAACAGAGCCCTCGATTAGTAGGAAAAAAAAGAAACAGCAACCTGCCAGTCCAATAGATATCGGTCGTCCGGCCACTCGAGGTATGCAGCGCTTAACACGATCCGCTGAGTCTAAACTGAACAGCAAATACTTGAAACACCGCACACTGGATGATGTCAAGCGGAGTACCCCAAAAAGAATCAAGGCTGAGGGAAATCAAACGCCCAAGACAAGCAAACCCAGGGTGAAACAGGAAGCCAAGGAAAAGCTTGTAGCCAAGCAAGCTAAGGAGCAGAAAACCGCGGCCAAGCCTACACAGGAAACTCCGAAAAGAAAGGTAGGACGTCCGAGGAAATGCACATCGGAACCGGAAGATTCAAAGAAAACGAAGCCAAAGCCAAGCCTTAAACCTTTGCCTCCCACCCCACAAGTGCTTAGCGGCAGTTCCTTGTCCTCGGAGTACATGCAATGTGCTCAGCGAATCCCAGACAACTTGGATGCCATTGTGTCTCCTGCTTTTCGGGTGCCCTTCACCCCTCAGCAAACACCTTTGCTGCTAACTTTGCCGTCTGCTTTTAATTTGCTCAACGACTCGGAGATGGTGGCCATTCCGCTGTCCAAAGAACAAGCGGAAACTGTGGTGATCAACAGTTCCCACGATGAAAGTTCACCGCAGGATCCACCGCAAAGTCGACGCACTAAGGCTTTGAAAAGGAAGCGCAAACCAGAGACGCCTGTGAGTTCGAGTTTTGGGGGAGGCTTGGGTTTGCCACCGCTCAAGAGAAGTGCCAACAAATCACCGGATCTGTTCAGCATCTCCTCGGAACCCTCGCAGATTCCTTTGGCACAGCCGCGACCCTCCTCTCCCTTTGAGGGATTCAAGATCTTTGGCTCCGAAGTGAAGCAATTCCAGCAGCAGCATGCCAAAACAAATGTTTCAGCACCGAAAAAAAAGCGTGATCGTTCTTGTTTGGATATTTTAGAGCAAATGTTTGAGCCACGACAGCAGCAGCAGGAGAAAACTAGTCCCAAAGTCTTGCCCACCTTGCCGCTAACCCAGAAAGATGATGTGGCACAAGCCCTTACCCAGAGGAGGAGAACCCTGTTGGAAGATGACTTCTTTGAGATCACCAACAATGGCCAATTTGGCAGTCGAATGAGGTTAAATTCCTCTGGAGATGTATCACCCGTGCAACAAGATCAACAGTCCGCCAGGCCCACGCAGGCCAATAAAATCACCAATTACTTGATAGGTTCTGGAATCACCCAGGAAAAGACGCAGCCTAATAGTGGAAATCGCAACTCCATCATTGCATCGCTGCGGAAGTCCCCCAAGTCACCGAAACAGGCAGGGAAATCCACGCAGGCCACCAAGCTTACTCGATGGTTTGGCGCCGTTTTTGGAGGAGGAACTTCACAGACCAGCTCTGTGGAATCGGTTAGTGCACCAAGTACACCAGTGACTCCCTCCACGAGTGCAGCAGCATGTCAAACGCGATCAGCGAGGAGTGGTGGAGCTGAAGGGCCCACAAAAAGAAAGCGATTGGAACTGTTCAAATAAAGAGCAGGATAAATATAGCATACTAAGGAAAATGTTAGGTTAACAAAATCCAATTAAGCTAGGTAAAGTCCTGCTTCATGGATAAAAGCTAAGATATTTTCACGAAAAGATTTCTAAAATGAGTTTTAAATGTTCACTTAGGTACTGTTATACCTTATTATCATATACGAAATTAAATTAAGAAGAAAGATCAGAAATCTTATCGTGAAAATGTAGCTTACATTTTTTAATCAAAAACCCAAGCGACAGTTAACAGCATCCAAACTTCGACAAAAGACTTTTTTGTAGGTTGTAATATCAATGTGTGTACAATGTTAGCCGTATAACATTACTAGCATCTGAGCAATTAACTAGCCAATTTAGTTAAATTTCTATTTTATGTGCACATTTCGAAGATCACTTTACCATACAATTAAAAAGACACTGAACATTATTTGCTATTATTTTTTGGAAACATATACAGTCTCGTTTTATTGTCTAAAAGTAGGCTTTAAAATGAGAAAACTTATCTAATTTTCAAAACTTTTAGCTTATCATGAAGACAAAAAACCCGGCCTCAGTAATTTAAAACATTTTTATTATGTAGTTCCTCATTCATTATTGTTTTAGCATGTGCTCGCCATGATATACATATGCCAGTAATTAGGCGAGTTTTTTAGTTAAATTATTTTTTTGGAGATAAATAGGATATTATTATTTTATTACCTTCAATACGTTTTTAATAAAAAATAAACTACTGTACATTTGAGGGATTAATTTCAATAAAATATTTGTGTGTTTCATTGAAAAGACAGGATAATCTTGATATTTTTTTATAACTAACTTTTAGAAAAGTTTTAAATTAATTGGTCAAAATTTCATACTCGTTGTTTGCCAAATATAATGGTTAAGTTATGCATCACCGCTTGGCGCTGGAATTCTATTTCACGTCGGCACATACTGCCCAAAAAAGGTGGACACTGGTACTGAATGTTCTCCAAGGCGAAGGTATCACCATTTGAGCTCCTGAATATGAACTCGCTAAGGGATTGTACTGCAAGGAAAGGTGAGATATTTTAAGAGAGGATTTAGTAATTCATATTCCCCAACTTACAGCAGTATAATCCCTTGAAGAAGCAGGTCTCATGGGTGGACCTGATAGCATAGACCACCGGGGAAACTCCGGGCATCGACTTGGTGACCACGTATTTGGCCGTGGCTGTATTTATCCAATAGGGCCAGTGGGATAGTTTTTCTGTGTATTCCACTGTATATCGCCAGTCGTGGGCGTGTCCGTGATCAGCTAAGATCTTGAAATTGATGCTATAAATGGGTAAAAATAAATAATATCGATGTAAGTACTTTCCTTTCTGTTCTATAAAATAGAATATCTAACAAAAAACGTTCAATATATAAAGCATCAAGAAATGTCATTACTGTGTATTGTTGGGTTCTAATATTAATATGGTTCTATAAACATTTAGGCCTCCATGTGTTTAGAAATAGTTCAAAATATATAGAGACTAAATGTCTCAGTTCAAAAATTTAAAAACATTTAAAGATCTATTTTATTATTTCTCATTTTTGGCATTAACATTATTTATTTAAAATTTTATACATTTATGTAAATAATGTCGAAAATATTTTGCATTAAGAGAGTTTTTACCTAATAAATAAATTCATTTCATCAAATCAGATTTCTACTCACATCGTGGGGTTTAGCATACGCATCTTGTTAAAGTCCGCCACATATTCCCAAACCTTTTCCGGTTGGCTCCGTTTGATAATGCGCTCGATCTGGTATTTCTGATAGCCACTGGAGAAAACAAAAACATAGAGCAGCAGGGCGACGCTGAAGAGGACGGAAGCCCGCTTTAAATTCCACAAACGGGGACTATGCATTCTGCGCTCTGTTCTGGATGGATTTCCGACTTCGACTGACGATTGTGTGTATATGCCAGTTTATTCGAATTTCAAATAAACATGTGCCGGAGAATTCACCACAAAGATTCGGGAAACAGCATCAAAGGGGAAAGAGCAAAAAGAGAAAGATAAACAATGATCCCTTTTAAGAAACGTATGCGTCTGAAAAGCAATTGTTGGTTATGACTCTTTTTTACAAGAGAGCTTGCTTTTGGATGGATTATAGGTCTCTGATGCATTTACTTTGTGATATATAAGGTTTCTCTGACCGAATTAGCATTGCTCTTTTTACCTAAGGACCGACTGAATTTATTTCACATGTAATGACTAGATTTAGCGTTAAGTTTTAGTGTAGTCAGATAAGAATATCAATCCACTGGCAAAATAAATAAATAAATTTACATTAGATGTAATGTTTAAGATTAGCCTTCAGTTCTTAAGTAATCAGAAAGAATAAACCAATTCACAAAAATTATTGTGACTTTGATTTAAAGAATATGGCTTTCATCTTTAGTCGGATTAAATGAGTTTTTAAATACTTTCATAACAAAGAAGGACGGATCTTTATTAAGAATAAAAACAAATAAATCAACTTTAAAAAAAAACCGTTATTTTACAAACTGAGAACAACATTTTAGAGGTGCTTTAAAAATAAAATAATAGCCAGCTGTTACCAAAATACCAATAAATAATATAAATGAAACCAAACCCTAAAATACAATTTAAATGAAAATATTTTAAAAGGGGTATCATTCAGGAATGAAATAAAGTGCTGTTTTAGCACTGCCTCATTTTTGCCAATTCAAGCAGTTTGAAAAGTTTCTGGGGGTCAAAGCTCTGTAGCGCCAGCCCCTTTGCCCCATTATCTCCCCATTCAACCCCAAAAATTAATATTAATGCTGCCTAACACTGGCATTAGAAAGCTTTGGCGAATGGCGAAAGCTGCATTAGTAACTTGTTCCATATGATCGCCACTTAGTTTATAAACAACGATTGCCGGGTGCAGTCGGAAACTTCGGATTCGGCGACATACACAGCTCCAAGAACCCGAAGCAGCGTGCCCGTAAAAGCATATGTAATTGCTTATCACACTGGACTGTCCGAAATCGGTGTGTTCCATCGCTCCAGCGACAACAGATCCCTTACCATCTCGTGCCCCCCGCGAATTGCCGGTTTACGTAAACGCCAATTCAATTGTGTTCGTTTTAAAAACGTTTTAGCAGAGAACAGCACAGCGCATTAATCAAAATAAAAAATGCGGTTACTGGTCAGACACGCGATTCGATTGTTGGGTCAGGAGAATCGAGGAGGAGGTAGTGGTGAGGTGGCCTTATTTTGGAAAGGAGGAATCCGGCTGAAGGCCACAACCGGTTACCTAAAGCTAGCCACAGCAAGTGCTCAGCCATTGGAGTCGGAGAAACAGGTGCTGAGAAACGTGAGTACTCCGATAATACTCCAAACGTCTCTATTTCGCTAATCTAATTTTCCCCAGAATTCTCCACTGACGGATTCATTTGGCCGACACCACACCTATTTGAGGATTTCTCTGACCGAACGCTGCAACCTGCGATGTAAGTTTCACGCCCAAAACAGCTATGCTTTCATTCTTATCAGTTGTTGTTCTACCCTTTTGATAATACTCGTTATGAAGTGGATCCCAACCCTGATTGAATAATGTGGCGAAATTCGTGTTTTACACTTGCCCAACTGCTCTCAACATGGTAGTTATAAAGCCCCATATTTGACCTTTGTGTTACCAAATTAGTAACGATGTTCTAATTTGATTTTTGGGTTCTATTGTACTCTTTTGCTATCAGCTTTCACAGCATTTTCGATTCCAATTACTGGTGGCAAACAGCACTTGATATCTTAATGATCATCAATTGATTTCCAGAAAGTTCCATTCTGTTATTTATTCTAAATAGTTATGTGACGATATTATATATCTACATATATTTACCAATGTATTTTTTAAAGAGTCAGAAATTAATCGTATTGAATTGTATTTACCTTTTACTTCTCTTTGTTTTACTTACTTTAACATCCGCAATAGTTCCTATTTTAACTTTAGTTTTAAAATAGGGATAACATGTATTATGATGTTGATCTTAACTAGACAAATTCATCTTTTAGGTGACTACTGCATGCCCGCTGAGGGAGTTCCCCTGCAACCCAAGTCGAATCTGCTGACCACCGAGGAAATCCATCGCCTAGCGCGCATTTTCGTAGAGCAGGGAGTGCGAAAGATCCGCTTGACAGGAGGAGAACCCACTGTCAGGAGGGATATAGTAGAGATAGTGGCACAGATGAAGGCTCTGCCGGAACTGGAGCAAGTTGGCATAACAACCAATGGCCTGGTGCTAACACGCCTGCTTCTTCCGCTGCAGAGAGCAGGATTAGATTCCCTAAACATCAGTTTGGACACGCTGAAGAGGGATCGCTTTGAGAAGATCACCCGGCGAAAAGGTTGGGAGCGGGTGATAGCTGGCATCGATCTAGCCATTCAGTTGGGCTATCGTCCCAAGGTTAACTGTGTTCTTATGCGCGATTTCAACGAAGACGAGATCTGCGACTTTGTAGAATTTACCAGGGATCGCCCAGTGGATGTGCGCTTTATAGAGTATATGCCATTTTCCGGTAACAAGTGGCATACAGAAAGGCTTATTTCCTACAAAGATACGCTGCAAGCCATCCGTCAAAGGTGGCCGGATTTCGAGGCCCTACCCAATGGACCCAATGACACATCCAAAGCTTATGCTGTGCCCGGATTCAAGGGCCAGGTGGGTTTCATCACCTCCATGACGGAACACTTTTGTGGAACCTGCAACAGATTGCGACTTACTGCGGATGGTAACATCAAGGTGTGTTTGTTTGGCAATAAGGAGTTCTCCCTGAGAGATGCCATGCGAAATGAGGATATATCAGAGGAGCAGCTGGTGGATCTCATTGGAGCGGCGGTGCAGCGCAAAAAGAAACAGCATGCAGGTGAGTTACGATCCCAAATCAAACGTAGAAAGTCTTCAGAACTTGGTCCTCCTTCGCAGGCATGCTCAACCTGTCGCAGATGGAGAACCGGCCCATGATACTCATTGGCGGCTAGTAGACACACCACACTCTCCCCTCTCTCCCGTTGCAGATGCTGCGCCACGGCTCCATCATCAATACCATTTTCTATATCACCCAGCACATCATTCTTCAAAGTTGCAGCTCCAGGTCCGAAATTGCAGCCAGCTCACCCATGTCAATGCCCAGGGCAAGGCCCAAATGGTGGATGTGGGCGCCAAGCCTTCGACCACAAGAATAGCTCGTGCAGAGGCCACTGTCCTGGTGGGCAAGCAACTCACCCAACTTATAGCAGCCAATGAGCTGGCCAAAGGAGATGTCTTAACGGTGGCCCAACTGGCTGGCATCATGGGAGCCAAACGCACATCCGAACTGATTCCCCTGTGTCACAATATCAGCTTGTCCTCCGTGAAAGTGCAGGCCACTCTTCTCAGGAATGAGCACTCAGTCCGGCTGGAGGCATCGGTTCGCTGCTCAGGCCAAACTGGAGTCGAAATGGAAGCCCTAACCGCTGTTTCAGTGGCCGCCTTAACTGTTTACGATATGTGCAAGGCCGTCTCCCACGACATCTGCATCACCAACATCCGCCTGTTGAACAAATCCGGCGGAAAAAGGGACTTCCAGCGGGAGGAGTCGAAAAAAGGAGCAGTACCAGAGGTCGAGTGAGGGGTTGCGCTGACTGACTGGATTAGTTTTAATGTTATGGTTAAACCAATATAGGGGAATAGAAAATCTTATACTGCTTATTATTCACCTAACCATTTTTAATTAGAATGAGTTATATGAAAATAACTAAAAAATAACTATCGTTTTATACATCGATTCTTTCCTTCCTAAATTGTGCTTCTTTAAATCTTTTGTACTTTTTATGAAAAATGTAATTTGTATCAACATACAAAGAATGTAATTCGTAGAGCTTTTATAAATATGAATAGACCCGAAAAATGAATTGACTAATGTAAAAATAATAACAAAGAAATGAAATAAATGTTTTTTTAATAAATAATTTTTCTAAATATTTTTTTTTTCCCTCTGTAGAAATTTTATGTTTTACAAATCGGACGACTGATTTAGCTCATATAGCTTTCATAGGAACAATCGAAAAATGTATCACCAAAAAAAATTTCCAGTCAGAAAGTTTAACCTCCTCTCCAATGAATCACAAGTCGCATGATTAATTTCGTACAGAAGTTTAAGGTTGCGGTTCTTTTTAATTCGTGGCCAGAGTGGGTTAAGTTTAAATGAGGGAATTGATGGATAGAGTTAGTGTGAAGGTGCGATTTGAGGCGTGTCGCGAACTGCGCCTTACAGCTAAAAGTACATACAACATTAGAACTGTTCAGTAAACGCGGATTATTGTTCGCAAATCCTGGCAGAGTTCCCTCTCAACATAGACACAATAAATACGGTGTGGTGAGGTAATCAATCGGTCCTAATTGGACACCAGGACATTGCGGTTTTCCGCCTTGTTCTCCGCATCCTTGGCTCCATCGGCGCCCAGGTGTTCGCCCCGGATCTTGATGTTGTGTTCCTCCTTGAACTTGTTCAGTTCGCTGCCCTTTTTGCTCAGGTCGTCGGTGACCATGATGATGGTCTTGGCGATGAAGTCCTTGTTCTCCACCAATTGCGGCAGCACCTCCTTCACGGTTCGTTCGCACAGAACACCGCCAATCTGGCGGAAGCACTTGCGCTCCGGATCTGCCGCCTGCAGAGTTTCTATCACAGTTCTGTGGGAAGGGGTGTTATGGGATTATAATTGGTTGTCTACGAATGTTATCCCTTATCTCCAAGGTCCCACCAAATGTTGAACCATCTTCGGGCCCCGGTGACTCACTTGTGTTCCCTCAAATCCATCTCTAAAGTATTTAGACTGTTCGCCAAGTTGCGCTGATCATTGCGCAGCTGTTGGAACTGAGCCACAATGGCCTCCTGGCTGGGCGCCGCCTTCGCCGATTCCGTACTCATAGCAATGCTCGCTCCCCAAAAGGACCCCTTCGAAAGCTAGATATGAATACTCGCTCCAAAATTGCGAAAATCTGCGATTTTCTTTCAAAATAAGTCGGCGAACACGAGGGCTTTGCGATAGAGCTGACACCAAAACCAATGTTTATTCGATACAATCGATTGCCCTGAAACCATTGCTGCTAACGTTTCATGGTAAATGGCCAATTTGAATCGATAGCCGATAGGCGCCCATCTGTTGCCGACGTTTCATTGTGATTGTCAAATTTGAATACACGTGCAGTTGTTTCCAACCGAGTTTACTTTATTTAATGCTTTTAATTTAATAAATTGATAAATAAAACCATGCCGGCAGCAGTGGCCACAGGTGTGCAATTCGGAGGACCGTCCAAGAACAAGAAAATTGTATTCGATGATTCTGGAGAGGCTTTAGTTAAACAAAACAAAAAGGAGCACCCACAGAAACCAAAAAATCAAGGCAGGGAGCAGGTGAAAAAGCCACAGAAAAGGTTTGACCAGGATGGACAATCGCAGGGTGGTAAATCCTTTAATAAAAATCATCAAAAATATAATGGTCATAAGCCAGATCAAGCCAAAAAACCACAAAAAATAAAGTTCGGTGAAGAAGGAGAACCAGTAGCTCCCAAATCCTTCAACAAGCAGAATCAAAACGGTCAAAAACCACAGAAAATCAAGTTTGGAGAAAATGGAGAAGCTGTATCCCAAAAACCATTCAACAAAATTCACCAGAAACATAATGGTCAAAAGCGTGATTTTGGCAAAAAGGCTGAGTTAATTAATGTCGAAGAAGTAGTATCTAACAAAAAGCCTGATGAAGCAAAGAAATCCCAGAAAATAAAGTTTGGAGATGATGAAAAGTTCACGGAAAACTCAAAAAAACCCCAACGCATCAAGTTCGACGAGGATGGTGCTGAAAAAAATGTCTCTGATAGCGACGGAGATAGTGATGAGGAACTGGGACAAACCTTTTCCAAAAAGCACAACAAATATCAGTCAAAAGTTGATGAAGATGAGGAGTCCCAAAAGAAATGGTATCATGTGGTATGTGTCTACTAAAAAACTTCAAAGAACGCTCGCTCTATTATCTACCCTTTCCATTGTAGCATCCCGATTACCCCTCTACAGATGAGGTGTTGGATATGAAGGAAAACGATCAGCTGGAGCTCTATAATCTCTGCCAGAATTCCTTCGAGGCGGAGAAGACAACATTCAATAAACGTAGGTTATGCTAGTTTCAGGGATATCCCTATACTTGGAGTAGACAAACACAATGCTTTGAATTCCTATTAACGCCTAAATCTGATTTTTAGGTAATCCTACGGATGCCCGCTGGTTGCAAACCGCTCTGCACAAGGGTACGGCCAAGGATCGTGCCAATGCCGGAGCCCTGCTGGTGACCAGTAATCCCCTGGGCAACCTGGAAGCCCTGACCACACTGATTGGATTCTGCAAGATCTCTAACAAGGCCAGTAATGATGTGATTGCTGTGCTCACAGATCTGTGGCAGGAGGTGCTCCTGCCTCCAAACAGAAAACTCCTGGCAGTGCACACCCGTGGAGCCGATTGGAAGAAGCTGAAGAAGGATGAAAAACTGCGCAACGAGCAAAAGCGACGAATCTACGCGTACTGGCATTTTGAGAGCGAACTTAAGGACCAGTATCACGAGTTTCTCAAGAATGTCATGCAGGGCCTGCAGACAGGACAGGAGCACAACAAGAACTCCTCGATTGTGGCCGCTTCCAGGCTGTTAGCCTACGCTCCCGAAAAAGAGCAGCTACTGCTGACTATGTTAGTAAACAAGCTGGGCGATCCTATCGCCAAGATTGCCTCCAAGGCGTTGCATCACCTCAGTGAGGTGGCCCAACGGCATCCCAATATGTGCGGCGTGATCGTTTCAGAGACGGAGAAGCTGCTTTTCCGTAACAACATTTCCGACCGAGCGCAGCACTTTGCCCTGTGTTTCCTCTCCAGCATCGCACCCTCCGGCCGGCCCGAAGTCTGCACCAAGTTGGTCAACATCTGCTTTGCCCTCTTCAAGGTTCTTGTTCAAAAGGGAGCCGTAAACAACAGGACTATGCAGGCAATCCTTCGGTGCCTGCAAAAGGCCATCGTGGAGGCTCAACCGGCCAAGGATAGCAACGGGGAGCTGCTCACCAAGGAAATGCAAGACACCATTTACCGGTTGGTCCACTTGGCGGACATTCGGGTTGCTGTTCAAACTCTAGGATTGCTGCTCCAACTTGTTACGGTTAAAACCGAGAAATCAGATCGGTTTTACAATGCTCTGTATGTGAAACTGCTGGATTTAAACCTCATCAACCTGGGCAGTAAAACGGCGGCTCATCTGCTGCATATAGTCCATCGTGCCATCCACATCGACAACCATGTGGCTAGGGCTCAGGCATTCGTCAAACGCCTCCTGCAGCTCACACTCTACGCTCCTCCCCACATTGCAGCTGGTTGTTTGATTGTTATTCACAAGTTGCTGCGCATGCGACGTGAGCTCATCGGTGGCACTGGAGCATCGGAGGAAGTGAATGCCAGTTCAAAAGCAATAATACCAGTGGACACAGATCTTGATAAGTTTGGAAGCGATGAGGAGGAGACTTACGAGGATGTCAAGGAGGAAACGGCTAATGTGAAAGACTCAAATCCAGCGGAGGTAAAAGCGGAAGAAGGTGTCAAGTCGAGTACCTCTTCCTGGCACCATGCCAGTGTGACTGCTACAGAGTCCAAGGTGCGGGAGATTGATTCCTGCAAGTACGATCCATACCATCGCGTGCCAGCTTTTGCAGGAGCAGGCTATGCGCTGCGAAATGAATTGCTGCTGCTGCGCCAGCACTACCATCCCACTGTCCAGGTTTTTGCCGAACAGATCCTACAGCGTGAGTACATCCATTCATTATCATCGATAATAACATTAATAAATCTTATTATTAACCCATTTTTAGAATCACGCATCGATTACTATGGTGACCCACTAAGAGATTTCGGTCTGCCGCACTTCCTAGAGCGCTTCGCCTTCAAGAATCCCAAGAAGTTGGAAGCTCCGCAGGCGGCGGAGAGTGCCAGTGTGGCCCACAAACGCTATATGGCTCACGGAGCACGTGGTAGGCCAGTGAAATCTCTGACCAAGACCAACTGCACCGAGGACGAGATGTTCATCTTCAATTTCCTGGAGCACAAGCGCCGACAGGCAGAGATTGTTAATCAGAATAAAAAACAAAAGGAGATAAAGAAGGATGAGACAGACAATGGTGAAGATGGCGAGGCTGGAGACGAATATCTGAAGGAGGGCGAAGTGGACGACGATGAATTTGAGGCCTATCTGGATGGATATTTCGGCAAGAAGTTCAAGGAGGGCGTCGACGAAGACCAGGACGAAGAGGAACTAAACTTCCTACAGGAGCTGGGCGGCGAGATGCAGAAGGAAAAGTCCAAGGACAAGAAAAAGAAAAAGCAGGCAGACAAGGCGGAAGAGGACATGGATGATATCGAAGACGATTGGGGCGATGATAATTTAGGAGACGAAGATGATGAAATGGATGTTGATGGTCAATCTGATGATGATACGGGCTCGATTGATTTGGAGCCACTGGATGAAGACGATGATGACGAGGGCTCAGTTGATTTGGAGCCACTGGATGAAGACGATGATGATGAGTGCTCGATTTCCGATGGAGGCCGGGACGACAGTGATTCCAGTGACGGTCCGGAGAGTCCAGATGAGGATGATGACGCGCCGCCCAGGTCTAAAAAGTCACGCAAGGATCCCTCCGACATGGTGGGAGGACGTACCTTTGCCAAGACACTCAAACAGAGCCATGGTAAGATAGTTATTATACATTTTATAGATCAGCATTTGTTCAAGTTGATTATCTTAATCCTTCATAGATATGTCCTCTTTGTTTGCTGCCGCCGATGACTTCTCTTCGCTGTTGGAGGAAACGGCTAAAGTCAAAGGTCAGGGCACAAGCAATGCCGTTTTCAACAAGGACAAATCCTCCGACAAGCAACTGAAGTGGGAGGAGAACCGGCGATCGAATACGAAAACCTACAAGGGCAAGAAGTTTGCCGGAAAACCAGCGGCCAAAGGTGGCAAACCACAGAAAGCGGGGAAAAAACGAAAACACTAAACTGGATTTGAATACAAAACCTACCATTAAGTTGGTTAGATGTGTAAATACACAAATGCAAGATTAAACATTTATAATTTTGAATAAGTTTAAAAGACCCCTTTCATTTATCATTTGAAATGCTTTATTTTAACTGCATTTTGATATTGGTTTTATGTACAGACTTTGGTGACTTAATAGCTAGCAACTTGTTTTCAAATTCATCTGTGTACCTCAATTGATCTTCGAAGCTAAACAAACGTATTTGTTTGGTTAACATAACTATCCGTTATCCGTATAACGCTTTGGCCGAACTATAAAAATCGAGTTCAATACGATTTGATTGCTTTATTCTTACATTTAACTAATTGTCCCCATTGGTTGTTGCTTATTGGTTGTTGCCTCCTCTGTAGGTAGATTGGGTGTAGTCTATGGTCTAGAATAGTTCCAGAGATCTTAAACTACGACGAATTGCCAATGATCGCGCCTATAAAAAACTCATGCCAAACAGTTCCTTAATATGGTTTTGTTTTGCTTATAAAATTTAAGTTTTGTTTAACTTTTTGTATTGCGACTTGGAGTTTTTTTTTTGGGTTTTTACATTTGTGTGTGTTCTAAGGCAACTTGTTAAAAGGCAACTTTAATATAAATGTTATTTGTTTTATACTAAAATTTACACCATGATTTTTAACATCCTTTTCATACAACTATACGGCCAGTTTACACAGTTAGATATGTGAATTGGTTTTGGTTTTAAGTTTTTGTCAGCGGAGGGGTTTATGTGGTTGCGTTAAAAGCATTTAAATAATACACAATAAAAATATACAAATCAAGAGAGTTTACAATAACGTAATTTTTTTAAGTTTATTTAGATTTCATCGATTTTCATTGCATTAACTAACTTAGTTACAGGTTTTGCGGCAAATAAAAAAATTAAACAATCAAAAATACTTAACAAAACAAATAAAAGTTAGTTTGCCCTTAACAACTCTACGACTATTTACGTTTCCTGATCCGTTTCTTGATCAGTTTCTTTTGCAAAAAACGCATTGGTTTTGGCTCGGCCTCGAAGAAGAACTTCGCAGTTTCATGTGGAAATGGCTCTTCGGGCGTTGCATCTTTTTCCCTTTAGTTTTAACTGAAATGATTTAAATATTATAAGGAAACATTGCCAAATGCATTCATAATCAAATGGATTATTTAATCCCGATTGCAGATGGCAATATATACTGGGCGGGATTTTCTAGTTAATTGTTGGGTAGTGTTGAGAATGCTGCTTTAGGAATAAAGAATATAACTTAATATAAAGCACAACTTAAATCAAATGTTTGTGTATATAGGGGCTTGTGTATCTTTCTCACTGTCTTGCTTAAACATAATTTTGCACTAAACTAATTGCAAACCGCAATAATGATATTAGTGATTGTGTTCTGTGTCGGTAATTGTTAATGTTTTGTTTCAATGTCTTAACCGCTCTAAGATCAATGCAAAAAGTTGCCTTTGTATAGTTCCCATTTTTTGTGTCTGACTTTTTACATTTAGGCTATTGAAATAATTAACTAGCACAACAAATCGCATATATAAAACACTTATAAGGACGTTGCTGTCACCCCTCCTATTAAAGTTTAAAGTGTTAAGTTGGTTTCCGTACTTCGTATTCCACTCATGCTCTCCATTGTTAAATAGTGGGGTTAGTGGGTTTGTTGTTGGGTGCAGAACCCCAAGGAGTCTTCACCCACAGATTTGCCGGGGGTGTGGTCATCGTTGTCCTGGTAGGGCCATTGGGTCAATGTCTGTCGTCAGCTGTACATCCGTGGCCTTCTGAAGTCGCCCTCCCACTGCAGCACCGCTCGCGGTTGCTCCTCCTCCTCGTCCAGCGTCTCGTTCTTGATTTCCACCACCTCCAGCTCGTCGTCATCGTCATCCTCATGTCATTGGAACACATACCGTTGCCGCAGCGCCCGCGCCCTCTCCGGTTGCACTCGCGTCGGCGGTCGCGGCACCTTGGGCTCTCGTTTTGCGCGCTTCAGTTGCGACGCCTTGGGCCGTGGGAAAGTCAGCGGCTTCTCGTAAGCATAGTCGATCTTTTCCAACTTAATGTTGGGCAGGCAGTATACCCGGCGCTTCTTCTTGAACCTATTTTTGAGCACCTGCTGCACTCCGTTGATAAGCAAACAGAAGTGCCGCCAGCTGGCCCGCGACTTACGCCACGAATTTGCCGTCTTGCTGAAACCATGGAAACTCTCCTCTCTCTGCTTAGTGCTTCCGAACGAGGGAGGCAATGTGCGTACCACGCGTTGGGTTCTCTTCGGTATGCGGGTCACCACGATGTCCACGGGCGGCGGCAGCTGCTGCATCAGCAGGCGCAAGGACGCCTTGTTGTCTTCCTGTGTGACGGTGCTGACAGGATGTAACAGCTGGCTCTCTGTGCGACGCTGCTGGCGCGTTCTCGGCCGTCGAATGGGCTGATACGTTTCAACTGGAGCTGGAGGCGGTGGCATGTTTTGCCGATCCTCCTGCGGCAGAGGCAGTTCGGTATAGTACTCCGCGGGCAGCGGAAGAGGCGGCGCATCCTCGTCGAAGCCGTAGAAGTCCGTCGGGCACTCAAAGGCCGGGTCGAATCGTTCGTGGATCACCAGGTCCTCGTCGTCGGAGGGAGGAGCAACTGCCGCAGTTAAAGTGGCTGTATTGGTTATAGATTCGCTGGCCGGCACAGCCTCATCCGTGAGCAGGGTGATACCCTCATCCTCCGCCGACTTGTCGAGTGTGGTTTCAGGCTGCTCCTGCTCGTCTAACATACCTGACGTCGGCTGCTCCATGGTGTCCTCGCTGAGGTCTACCACGACCTGCTGCTCTGGCGACACAATGATATCCACGTCCGGATCATCACTAGTGTATTGCAGCCACTCGCTGTCTAGAATATCTGCTATTGTAGGCCGATCAGCCGGATTTCGCTGCAGGCACCAGCCAACCAGATGCCGAAACGCTGGACTTGAATTCTCCCAGCGCTTTGAGCGCTGGTTGAACGTCTCCCGACGCATTCGCTTGCGAAGCTCGTGATGGGCATGGGCGGAGTGATCCACATCGTCCAAGTTCAGCCTGTACGGCTGATGACCCACCAGCATGGTGTAGAGAGTGGCCCCAAGACCGTAGATATCCACCGCTGGCGAATAAGTGACGAGATTCGCGTCCGCTAGCATTTCGGGAGGAGCGTAGTCTAGCGTGTAGCGTGGCTTGTCCTTCCAGCTCTGGAAACGATTATTGTAACTGTGGGTGGATATAACAGATAGAATAAACCAAAATAAATAAGCAATTTTAGATTGTCTCACCAGGCATTGCCAAAGTCAACCAGTTTGACGTGCCTATCCTCCCGGCTCTCGAACATGACGTTCTCTGGCTTCAGGTCCCCATGTAAAAAGTGCTTAGAATGGATGTGACGCACGGCCATCACCAGTTGCAGAAAAATCTCCCGGCACGACTGCTCATCCATACGGATGGATGCAGTCAGCTCTTCGCCACACAGGTACTCCATGATGATCCAAGTCTCACACTTGTCCCTAAACGTTCCATGGTAGCTAACAATGTTTTTGTGACTGTTAGTATCTAGAGCGCACGAGATCAGAGCGTCCACCTCGGAGGGACGGAACTTGGACAGTGGTATAACCTTGGCCATAAAGACCATCTCCGAAGAGCTATCCACCACAAAGTGACAAGTACCATAGGCTCCGCTCACGGTGCGGGTGCCCAATTCGAGGTCATCAGGTCGTGAAGGTATATTCTGCATTGATAGGGCAAGTTATTAATTATGGTTATCAAATAGTATTGCAAACTTAACCCACCTGAAGTCCTGGATTGCAGTATTGGATCTGGCACTGGTTATCCCTTCGCATTTGCTCCAAATGCTCCGGTGCTACATAGGTGTAGCCGCGGAAGAGTCGAATCCGGCTGGGCGGGGCATCGCACTCGGGGTCTTCGGGAACCTGGTCGGTGAACTCATTGCTAAAGTTCTGCACATCGTCCTCGGAGGTGAGGGTGGGCTTGTAGGGCGCTTTGCGGCGCTTGTTGCGCAGCTCCTGCCAGTTTATGCCGTGGAAAAAGGCGTGCTCCTTAATCTCACTAGCGTCGCGATGATTGCCCCCCAGTCGCCTCTTGGGGTTCTTCTCCAGCATCTTTAGCACAAAATCTCGGGCATTTGCGCTGAATGAGGAGGGAATCAACGGTTGTTCCTTCTGGATCCGTCGAGAGATCTCCGACTGCTGGCTCTGCCCGTCGGACGTGGCGAATGGCGAGGCACCGGTGAGCAGCTCAAAGGTAAGCACACCCACCGACCACCAGTCCACGGCACTGTCGTGCCCCGGCGGCCCCGTCCTGATGATTTCCGGTGCCATGTATTCCAAGGTACCGCAGAAGCTGTGCGCTCGATACTCATTCTCCGCAGTGAGTATCTTTGACAGTCCAAAATCAGAGAGTACAATATGCCCCTCGCCATCGAGCAGAATGTTCTCCAGCTTAATGTCCCGATAGATGATCCCCAGCTGATGGAGTTGCTCCAAGGCCAGAACCACCTCGGCTATGTACACACGCACGCGAGACTCCTCAAAATGTTCCGCGTGGTAAAGATGCGTGAACAGCTCCCCGCCATTAGCAAAGTCTACAATTTTAAGCGTTTTATTCAGTTGTTTTTAGCTTTGGCTTTAGTAGAGGGCATCTTACCTAGCACCAGATATAGCTTCGACGAGGATTGAAACGCGTAATGGAGACTCACGAGAAAAGGACTGCGCTGAACGGCCTCCAGTACCTGAAAATAAATAAAATAACTATATTAATTATCTGTCTCTTTTCAAAAAAAATTTAAAAGAATTAATATTGCCTGATTTCTTGTATTTGTTTTCTACAATGTCCTTTATTAAAATTAGCATAAGTCTGAATAACTTTAAAATTCTAATAATTGTACTAATAAATTCCAATCACTCTTATCGATATTTTAGGTTTGCTGATTTCGCTTATCACAAGCTTCGTTTTTTTCCGATTTTGTTTTGAGCTTTGTTTTTAAAAATACGGCTTAAATGCATACGTAATATGTGGGTTTTTTTGTTTTGCCTTTATTATTATTGTTGTTTCTTATGATTAATTAAGAAAGAAAGGAAATACATGAAAGAGAAAAAGCGAAATCAAGTACTTTGAAAATGAATTATTATTTTTGCCTTTCGCTCTTTTCTTTGAGATAAAACTTTCACATTTCATGCCGATTTACATTAACAGTTTCGAAGAGAACAGTACTGAAAGGCCTGAATAAAATCACTAACCATACAACATATCCGATTTTTTCTCGCTCGCAAATATACTATTCACATTTTTTTTTGATAACGAACACCAAGAGCTTATTTTATTTTATTGACTGCTGCTGTTTATTCCTTTCTATTTTAACCGCCGCGATGCGAATTATAGACTTGTCGAATCGCATATAGCCGGCGTTGTTTGATAACTGGGTTAGTGGCACAGGTATTTTACCTTTAAAGTCAAGAGGGGGGAAGAGGAGGGAAGGGTAGCCGAGTGACACGAAAATAGAGCATGAAAACAACTCAAAGGCACGGCGCCGAATTGTAAATTTGTTTAAGTTATCTGCCGCTATTGCGCCTACACCTGTTTGCTGTTATTTAACGCATTTTGTTGTTTCTCGCATTTTCTTTTCTGTTTTCATTGATTTACTACAACTCTCTCGTTGACGGAGAGAAAAAAAAACCGGTTGCACTAGGCAGCTGCAACAACAACTTCCACTATTGATCTGAGCAGGAAGCTCTCTCCAGCTCTCGCGACTTTCTACAGAGAAAAAAAACTACTATTTGTAATTGATAAGTAAAAAAGTCACTAAAAATCATTTCAATTTAAAATTCAAATAACCAAATTATATTTTTTTAAGAAAATAAAAATATTTATTGGAAATCTACAAATAAAGACTATCTTGATTTAACATTAATCTCATAACAAAATGGCAAACAACTTAAATAGCTGAATAATCTGTTTTTTTCGGTGTAGACTTGTACATATCCTCTCTTTAGACTTAGCTTTTTGCCGGTGCAACAAGAACAAGTCCCTATGTGGGTCACAAGAACATTTCTCTTCCTCTCTTGTCCCACTATCCCTTATACTTTCCCGTTTACTATCTTCTGCTTTTTTTCGGTTCGCTACTGGAAACTGTACGTGCGACTTTGAAGGTTGTCAAATCGCTCGACGGGTTTAATTTCAATAAGCTGCACTTTATTGTCGTCATTAAAGTGAAGAGGAATCCAAAGTAAAAGAAATCTGGAAGCGGTGTGATTGCAAAAACATCACGCAGCGGTAAAAAGGCAACGGTGAACAAAAAGCAAAAGAGCTACCAAAAAAATGAGTTGATTAAACACGTTTGCTTTGCAGTCGTTCTGGTAAAAAAAAAATGATTAAAAGGGTTTTATGGGTATACAGTGGAGGTCGCGTTTGTATAACTGAACATACAAATACGTTATTTTTTGTTGGTTATATTTATAAAACTGTAACAAATCAATTAAGCCTTATTTTTTCGATTCATTTTGATTTTTTGCCACACAATTTTGTGTTCTATTCTAATCTGCTTAATAAAAAGGTCAAGTAATAAAAAACTTTGAGATAAAGTTTTTGTAGACTTTTAGATAAGGATGTTTGAGCTAGAGAATCTCTAAATACTTCTTTTTTTTATTGATTAAAATTATTATTACCATTATTTAGTATTCCACAACTTACCACGCGTTCCGTTTTGGTGTGTTCGGCGGTTTTACGCTTCTGGACTACCGTTATCTTATTGAGAACCTTCATTGCATACAATTTTCCGGCATCGTGCCTTGTTAACTTGCGAACGAGGAAAACCCTTCCATAGGCTGAAGAAAGATAGGAAAGTAAATAATTGCTGATTACAAACGCCCCATTAAGCTTTTACTTACCCCCTGTTCCAAGAACCCGTATTATTTTGAAATCATTCAGACTGACGGCCTCATCACTGTACAATTTGACTGGAGGGAGGAAAAGAAAACACATACATATTAGCACTGTAATCAATACAAATACTTATAATATATAAACAAATTGCACTTAAAACTAATCAATTTACCACTGCAAACCAAGTTAGTTCTCTCTGCGAGGAAAGACGATAATAAGAGAATGAGAGAATAAGTGTTTTCATATGTATGTATGTGTTGGGATGATAAAAATAGTTGTTTGCATTGTTTTACTTGACACATGTGAGACGAATTATCACATTTTATTTTTATCGTCAGTACAGCACGTGTCAGACACTTGATTCCGTTTCAAGAGGCGAAAGCAAGCAAGTGGAAATTGCAATCCGTGATTATATGGGCATTTTAATGGGAAATTCCATCGGGTGGCTGGCTTAACAGAAACTTTGTTGACCACAGTCTGCGCATCTGGAAGCCAAGGACAAGGCAAATAACTTTTCTCACTTAAAGGAAAAGAGAGATTTTCTCTACACAAACATATATTTTAGGCTTCTGAGGTGGCATATGCCATAGGCCATTACGGTTCATTGGCCCGAATGTCTCGCCACGAGATTTCACAGTTTACGATTATTACTTGGCCCAGACAAAATTTGGGACTTACAGGAGCTACAGAAAAAACTTTATTTAATGAAACTATACAGTGGTCAAACAAAACTGATTGGTAAGGAGTCTCAAATAAATGAATGATTAAAAAAAAATAACGCTACCTTTCTCGTAGAGAAAGTACCTTATCTTACCTTACCTTAAAATAAATATTTGTATCTTTAATAATAACTAGAATGGGCTATAATTTCAAATTATACACTCTCTTGAAGCTATTATTTAAGCCTATGTTCAATCGACCAAATGTACCAAAGGTTTCATTACCTTTTCCTTAAAAAGGAGACGTGATTGAAAGTTTAACCTTTCTAATTGGCAAACTAGGGGAAAATGTAATTTCAAACCGTGGAGGTAGACATTCACCTGATAAGCAATTCAATTTAATTATAGCAAACATTTCAACCAATCGAAAGGCCTATAATTCCGCAGTGACCACTGTAATTCAATTTGGGTTACCATTACATAAAACGTCCCCAAGTGACTAATTTGGTTGAGCAAACTCATCCCACTATGTTCTTAGTGAGTCAGTAAAACCCATTTTTACCCAACTGCCTCCCATTCCAAAAGACTGAGTGTGTGACGTTTATAAATGTGAATTTTAGCTGCTGCTTTGACAAATTAATCCTAGCCACAACAGCAGCTTGTGAAATTGTCCTTGAACTCCAAAGGACATTCTGTTAAGTTTAGTGCAGCAAAAAGGAATGTCTGTAGCATTTTGTCCAACATTATTTCACATTTACAATCTATTTGCTCGTGCATTCAACCCTCGTGCAACGGAGCCATCAAAATTTCGAGTTGTTGTGAAATCAAGAAACATTGATACAAACTTCAGTAGGGGTTAATGGAATTGAGTTGCTCGGTCGAACCTGTTGTATTATTTGAAAATACAACTTGGTAACAGCAAGTAAATGTAATTTACGCGAAACACCAGCAACGCACAGGATGACGCGTGCCGAAATTCTTGGAGGGGTGCAACGAACCCAGGACTTTCAGTGGGTGGTGAATTATGGAAGGCAACTTAACTTTTCGCCGAAAATATTGATTCAACAAGAAAAGCTGGAAAGATGGTGTAAAAACTGGTTACCTGTAGAGGGAAAACACTTACTTGGGCGGGCGGTGGCTACCTTTTAACTTGAGCAACTGAACTATTGTTCCAATCGTTTTCTAATAATAAAACATCACTTCATAGTTTACATTTTAAATTCTTTTAGTTTTAGAAGTTTGATAGCATTTTGGTTTGCTTTATAAATGTTAGATGATTTAAAAATTTAATTCGAATGCTGATAAGACAATTCCTTATAAATAGGTTAAAGGCTATTATTTACAGTGAAATCAACTGATAAGGTCTTGCAATTTAAATTTTATTATACCTGGAAATTCCCAGCTTTGATTTTAAAAAAGTTGCAATTTTTATATATAAACGAATGGAACATTTTCGGCATTATTAAAGGCAAGTGTGACTTTTTCTTATGTATTTTTAAACCGACCTGTTTTGGACGAATGTGACGTCGGGCAAATGAATTGGCCTTGATATGCATTATATTCTCTTGCCAGGTTCTTAAACCGAATAACCGCACAAAAAATATATTTGCTGTGACTAGGCAAAGTTTAATGAACGCAAAGAACATGAAGACCACAAACAGCAACAAGTGGAGAATGGTTATGAAAGCAAAATTTTTGTTTTTCTTTGCTTCTCAAGTGCAAAAAGTGCACAAACAATGTTTAACTTCATGTATTTCTGTATATTGTACACAAGTAAACAACGAAAATAATTTGCTTTTCTAAACTAAAGGATGAAGTGGACAGAAATGGTACTAAGGAAAGTGATTTTATGTCCTAGTTTATAATAATATTTTTAAAGTATTTGTTTTTACTAAACCATTGTTCAATATTGAAGAACTAACATAATATTTTCAAAATGATTATTATCGATTATGATATTTTCTTCAGCATTATTATTTTTTAAAAAAGAGGGTACTGTAATTACACGGTCCCGCCCTTTTGCCGTGATAGTGTTCTTGTGATAATTAAACACCAAACAACAAACACAGCTCACCTATCAATTTGCAGGCAATTATCCCTGAGGCTAACTCGTTCCGCCACCTTAACACATATCTATGCTAGATGTTCGGCGAGTTGCATTGTCAAGTTCAAGTAAATAAATTGCCTACAAACAACAACCAACCGTTTATGCAAACAAGCACATTTGTGAACATAGCAAACGCGCAAACACAGCGATGCACATACATATGAACGGACGGACATGGTCACGACTGCCTGGCGATGTACATATAAAGCCGTACAGTGGGTCGGAATATAGTCTTCCTTAGGATAGTACCAACCAAATTCGATTGGAATATACATACAACCGATCTTGGTTTGAAGAGATTCCAAACCCCAGATAGGTACTTCACATTTACGATAACTATAAACACTGGTTATTTTACTCCCTACACAAAGTCCTCACGCTATGAAAGTTCGACTACAAAAAAAAAAATTTTTTAAAACATCATAAAAACATTTTCATGACCGTTTTTCAAATGCCTATCAGAGGTGTTGCTTTTTATACGATACATTCGATGTAAATGTGATAATCAAAATTTCCATTACTTAGCAAACAAAAATTTACAACAGGAAAACTAAGTTTTCATCCCACTGTTATTAAATGAGTCTTTTGGGTGGTGGGTATTGTGTCTGCTTGATGTATATAGTGTGGTGAGAAGTGAGTACGCAGGCGGGGATGTTGGGCGATTTCAGGGGAGGTCAGTAGTTTTGGATTTGGCCCGAAGAACGAACAAAGCCGGGTTGAGTTTTCTGGGTAATGGTGTCAAGGTTGAATGCATGTGCTCCACTTTTCAAAGGACGCCAGAGACGGCACTCCATCTGGCATTGACCAACTGCCAGCCACTCCGCCCCCTTCTCAATCAAACCTTGAGACATCCCCGGTTAAAGCTATCAATTATTTCTACCCCTTGTATACCAACTACATTGTTTGATAACCCAAGTTTCAATTGCCTTTTGTAAGGCATGCAATATTATGGTCTGTAACTTCATCCAAATGACTAGGTAGTTGTTTTTGTTTAAATTAAGTTAAGCGAATATGCTAAGCCTATCAGACACGCGTTTAAGTAGAAGCATATCAATGGAGCACAGCAAGAAAATAAAATTATGATTATCACAAAAGGCTATATAAACACTATTATAAATAAAAATTTCGATAACAGTAAAACTTCCCAAATTAAAACCTTTATTTCCTACAAACAAAATTTTAGCCAACAAATTTGTAAGTTTAATTTTATATAAAACATTTTTTTGTTAATTTAATAATAAACAAGTATGCTGCATAATAAAGTATCAAAGTTTGCATGTGTTATCTAACTTGTGTTTGCAGTAGAGTTGGCGTTATCTTATTGTCATTAAAGGGAATTTCCCCGGTTGAATGACTCACCGTAGGATCGCAGATCGGTCACCGTCTCCAGGTCCCGTTGATGCGCCTCATTGTCCAGATCCAGGGGCGTACTATTGCTGGTGGGCATGGCGTAGGAGGGCGTGGCCGACGACGAGGCCATTGACGCTGCTGCTGCCGCTGCTGCAGCCGCCGCCGCTGCAGCTGCATTATTGGACTTGGTCTTTGACTTGCTTGGGGGCGATTCTTCGGTCCCTATCCCGTTCGTTTCCTCCTCCTCCGTATCCTGGTCATAGTAGTCCCGCTCCGGATCCCTTTCTTCGTCGCTCTCTGCGTCCGAGATGCAAACAATCTCCGCCACATTTGTGGATGGTGGTGATGGAGGTGTGGGCGGAGATATAGTTTCGCGATAATTGTAATCCCTTCCAGAAGATGATGTCGTTTTACTGCTGCTATTGTTGTATTGGCCATTGGTGGCACTTATGCTGTTGTTGTTATTATTATTGTTATAGGCCAGGGACTTGCCATTTCCCGAAACAGAACCCTCTGTATTCGGTTTGGACTTTTTGCCATTGGTCAACATTTCTGATTTACTATATTTCCGTTTTTTGCCATTGCCATTAACGAGGAGATGTCCATTTATATGACCTCGCACCACCTGATCGTGGTCCCCGTCGGATGGTAACCCCATTTCGTGGGCACTTTGCTGATTTTTGCGACGCGACTTACTTGTGCCGCTGCTCAAGGTCTCGTACTGCTGCTTTTGCAGGCGACTCATTTCTAATTCCTTCGCTATTTCCTCTTTTCGAGATACCAAGTGGATTATATTATTCTACGTACAATTTACGTAGTTTAAGAATTCTCCAACAACTAACAAAAAAAAATAAAAAGGTCCAGTGACTGATCGTGTCGCATCGTTAAGCTGAAAAATGTAAGGACATTTTTTTGTTAAGTAAAGAAGTTTGAGGGGTAGCGAATCTTACAGATAGATCAGCACTATAAAAATAAAGATTTTAAACAAGAAAATAATATTAGAATATAAAACATCTGGTGTATAAGTTTACTTATTTGACACTTTTTTCACTGTTAATGTTTAAATTGATTTTGATAAAAGGTTGTTCATATTGAACGTTCTCATAGTTCAGGCGATTTAGTAGATGTAATTTTCTTCAATGATTATGTTTTGGACTGTAATTAGTATTTAGTATTTTAAATTAATTAAAATTTTATTTAATTTTCTTCCGATATTACTTAAAAAAAAAACCATATGCGTTCCCAATAGTAAATGTTTACTCTAAGATAATTATGCTATATAGACACCATATTTAAAAATAAACGTTTTATTTTAATTTTTTTTTTCATATAAGAAACATTTGATGTTTCAATATTTTTAGACCATTCCTTTCTTAGAAGCATTTATAATGAAAAATTCTACGTTTTCTTAATGTTGTTGTTTTGAACCCAGTCTTATTGCGTTCCCCTTAGGCGATGTCCACCGTACCCTCCGCATGCCATTGCCCATTCCTATTCTCATCCCATATTATTTCCATTCCCATTTCTTACAATATGGTACAGTTTCAGCGCACGCGGGAGTACTTTTCCCGCTACTAGCGGGCAATTGGATCGGGAAATTCGTTTTGAAAGAAAATAAATATATAAGACTCCGACTCACCTCGCGAGTTAAAATAAGCGCAATATTATAATGCAGACGTAGGAATCCAAATCCGTGTGTGAGTGGGCGGGGGGGAAAGTGTTGTATTATGCGTGGGGCGGCAGCGATGTGCAACACTGAACGTTCCGATGATAATGCGGACCGATTTTTGCAGCACTGGCGTTGGCTTAAATATTATTCAACCAATTTTTTGGTTTCGGGTTTTTCTTATTATATTCTGTTAGATTATCACAATCTTTATCAGCCGCGAGTTTTGCACTGCCACAGTTTTTATTTTTTTCCACCGTTCTCTTTGCCCACTTCTACGTACACATATGCACACGCACACGCTGGCACTTTCTGTATCGGCGACTGCGTTTTTAAAGCGTTTTTGTTTTCGTCCGCAGATTCTGCTCCTTGGCGACTGTTGCTGTTGCTCTTGATATCCAGGGATTTTTCGATTTCCCTGTGTATATCTATTTGCACTTATTTTTCAGTAATATAATATCCTTTTGATATTGAAATTTGCTGTTTTTTTAGTGGGTTACACGCGAAGGTTTTTACCGCCGCTTTCTACTCGTTCACGCACACACACACTGAAGCGCGGGACGCTCTCCGCCATCTGCTTTGCGCTCTCATTCGTGAACACTTATTAGCAACGGCCACCTTGATTTGCAGCCGCCTCGATTTTCACTTGATCAGGGCTATATTTCGGCAAATCGGAATAATCACTGCCGCTGGCGGCTCGAACGTTTCACACCGGATGGCTGGCTATTTGGAATTTTTTGATACGAACACCCACAACACGACCCGTACGCAGAAATTTTCCTTTTGCTTTTGTGTCATTTGTTATCGCTATCGGCGACGAACTATCGATAGGTGGTGCAGCGGTAGTGCTGGGAAATGCAACGGGGCAGTGGTGTTGGTTATCTCTCATATATCGCGGATCAGGGGTGGCGAAAACTATCGTTCAAAGGAAATTATTAGATTTTTTAAATAAAAATTATTAGGACTAAATAATTCTTAAAGTTAATAAAAATATGTATTGGCAAGATTACCAATACCCATTATGCATTTATGCAAGTATTTTAAGCTCGGTTGGGTTACTTGACAACTCATAAATTTCTAAATAAATTTATGTGTATTTTAAAAAATTTTCCATGCAAGCATTGAAACTTTAAAAATGATTACCTAGTTGGGTTTGTATTTATTGAGCTGTTTTGTAAATTAATAATTTGTTAGAACTCAATTAAACCTTAAAATGTAACTATAATCTCCGACAAATTTTTTCTCCTCAAATCCGGAACTGTGCAGCCGTCTTTTGGATATCCCACTGGCAAAAGGATAAGAAGTTTTTCATTTATTGGACGTTTCAGCAAGGATCTCAAGGCAGGACCGCAGTTCAAAGGAGTTGTGACCAGGGAAGAAAGTCCTGCGGCTTGGAGAGCACCCAAAAGGATCCCAGCCGAAATCGAAGTGGATATCTCATTGTAGTAGTGCCTCTTTCGCCTTCCGTCCTCCGAAAATCCATAGATTTGCTTGAAGATCAGGATGAGATACGGGGCATCTGTGAGATACTCCTTGACATGATTGGTTTGCAGTGGTCGAAGATCTGTGACCCACTGTTTATGCATCCGCTGGCTATAGTTAATTAGCTCCTCCTGCTCCACAATTTCTCTGATGGATTGTTTGATTTCCGGGTTTTCTATGACGCAATAAGTCCAAGGTTCAGTATGGGCACCACTGGGAGCAGTTCCTGCTGCCCGGATGCAGTCCTCTATTATGGTGAGATCTGGTTTGGGATGGCTTTTGAAGGAGCGAATGCTACGACGTCCTCGCATAAGTTCATAAAAGCGTTCCGCCCCATTTGGATTGAGATTTTGGCCAGGCACGAATGGCACATGGGGTTTCTCCTCCAGAGCAGGCTGTAGTTCATCCTCCAGGTCTTCCAGATCTATCAGATCTTTAATTGTAATAAATTTAAATATATTATAAAGGTAAGGCTTATGCGGAATCATTTTCCCAAAGAAATATTACTTGTTACTTAAAACAAAGAAAACAATCTAATTAATAACGACAATATAAATACTAAAAAATTAAATTAAAATGTATTACAATTAAGTTGAATCAATTCCCTGAGCTTTACACTATACAATTTGAATTTTCTCCATTTTATATCGGTTTTGCAAAAATAGATTAGTTTTTAAACACAAAATTGGAAATAATTTATACTTTTTGTCGGTGTAATAACTTTTAAAAATGTATGAAGAGAAGCTTACCCTCCTCCTCTTCCTCTCGGTTCTCCAGTGTATATCTCTGAGGCCCTCGACTCCATTTGTAGAACACATTTTTAAGGATCCAAATCAGGCCCAACCCGATGATAAAACTTGGCCAATGTCTTAGCACTTTGGAGTTGCTGATCAGTTCGTCCACCTCCATGGCGCTCCAATGTGTGACTGCTTTTGTGTCTGAGAGAAAGTGGTTTTGTTGCTCGAGCTGAGTTATCTCTAGATTAAGTGGGTCAGGGTTATTGCTGATAGTGATGTATGGGGTTTTGGTTCCAGTTCAGTTGTGCCGGCAGCAGTAGGGACAGTGACTGCACTTGAGATGGTCGCAGATCCTCGAAATGCCTTTTTCCTGGGTGCTTCTATCCAATTTGTACTGTTGATATTTTTGCGTTAAATTGGGCTCTCCAGAGGTGCGTTTTTTGGGCGTCATTGGTCGGCGTGGATTACTCAGAGGCTTGCCTTTCTGATCAACTAACTGTCTCTTGTGAACGTCCCTCAAAATCTCTATGATTCGCCACTTGGCGTCGAAGTATATAAATTCGGGAGCATCGGTTAGTTCGGTTCGTATCATATCGCAAAGCATCTGCACTTGCTGACTTTTTCCGGATTGATCAGAGGCTTTATTTTCGACTGGGATAGCTGGTTCTGGAGAGGATCCCGGGAGATCTACCAGGCATTCAGGCACACATCCCAAGTTTTTCGGTACCCAGGGGCAGGCAACGTGATTTTGAGTAGGTTCAGATCCTGTTTCCTGACTTTTGGGTATACAAGGAGGGTTTTCCGGTGGGGAGGAACTGGGTTGTGATTTAACATTAGGTTGTGATCCTATTACCTGACATTGCGGCACACAAGGAGAATTTTTAGGTCGCCAGGGACAGGCAACTGGTTTTTGAGAGGATTCGGAGCTAGGTGCCCGCTTTTCAGTTGCTCCATCTGATTGGCAGGGGCAAATTAGGTCGGTGGTTTTCAGATCTCGCTCATTGACATAGTACGAAGATTGGGTGGAAACCTTGGAGATGGATTTGTTTTGGCTGGCATCTTCTTCACTGTAATATATGGCCTTCTGTTCTGATGTGGTAGAAAAAGACACCCTCTGCTGCTGATCCTCCTGCTCGCTGATTTTTTCCTTCTGATCCTCTTGCTCAGTTGTATTTTTCTCGTCGATATGCTCCTGATCACTAGGTTTTTCTTTCTTCTGCGCATCCTGTGCCTCCTCTGCCTCCTGTGCCTCCTGTGCCTCCTGTGCCTCCTGCTCTATTTTTTTTTCTTTCTCCGGATCTCCCTGCTCAGTGATCTTTGATTGCTTCTGCAATTCAATATCGCTATTCTGTTTGACAATCTTTCTGCAGCATGACATGTTTCCGGGAAACGCAGCTAAAGGAAACCCTGTAAAATTGGTTAGGTTTTGAGACAAAATCTGGGTGGTGACCATTTGATTTTTCGGATCCACAGATGAAACTTTTCCGACGGACAGCAAGCTGTTTCCGCTGCCCAGAAGATCTTTCTCAAAATCGATGCAGAGATAAGGCACCAGGAAAAGGAACTCATTGTAGTAGCGAATTGAAGGCTTCATAATTTCTCCAGAGTTCCGTCGTGCCCTTTCGATAATGGTGTACTCCCGCTCGAAACGAATCCTCAGCTCCTCGAGACATGATCTCAGTTCAGAGCTCGTATTTCCAGGAAACGACCTCGCCATGTAATTATAGCAATCCTCATCGGTCTCTTCGTTTCCATGATATGGGTTTTTTTGGTCGTACAAGTTGTCATATTTGCAGTACAAGCGGATTAGCCTCCTAATATCGTGTTCCTCTAAGTAGAAGTGGTTACCATTTACCTGATCCTGTTTCTTGGTCTTCTGGAATCGTTTTCTGAACAAAAATGAGAGGAATCCTCTAGATTTTCTGTGTTTCATAGCGGAATTGGGTGTTGTTGGGAAGGTGACCGACGGTCCTGAAGTTGGTCTAATGACTCCTACCGCCTGGCTGTCGATGGAGCTGATCCTGGAGGAGCGGTTCCGCGTTGGCGTCATCGAACAACTCGAAGCGGAACGCTTGAAGGAGCAGCGCCTGGGTTTTAGTGCCGTCCTCCGCGATCTGTCGTTTTAGAAGCGTAACATTCGGATTGGCGTCGTCTTCACCGTGCTGAAAGTTCTTTAGGGGCAATAGCATTATAACTTATCTAAATTTTGCAGCATTATCTGTATTCCTGACTTTTTTTTTTTTTGATTTTTTGGACTTAAAAATAGTGACAAAAGGCACTGTTGTCAAATTTACGGGTAACCCATTTGAACAGATAAATATTGATTCACCATGAAAGATTAGGTCAGAGTTCAGTATTGATTGTTGATTGTTTAATTTCTTCTTATAGACAATTTTTTAAATTGTATATTTAAACATTAAAGTGTGACCTACGTTTTCCAATTTAAAATTTTTTAATTTTTAAATATTACTCTATTTATTGCAGTTTTTAAAAATACTCAAATATCTTGTCGGAAAAAAGGGATTTTAAAAAAGTTTTCTTAATAAGAAGCTTCAAAATAAGCTTTCAACGGTTTTAAGCGCGCAGCATGATCAGCTGATTTTCTATGCAGCCACCTTACAACACTATCGCAGAAAGAGAGAGAGCGAGCCTTGGCCTTACAGCGAAGAGCGAGCAAGAGACCAAAACAACCAAAATAAGTTACGTGAAATTATAAATAAAAAATAAGGAAATAAACTTTCATCGGCCGACCAGCCAAATACAACAAAGTAGTGCTCCAAAAACTGGCAACACATTTCTGTTTTCGCCTCGTGCCATGTGAGATACATCAAATTTAAATCGGATCGGAAATCAGTGTGTACTGGTGTGCTAATTAGCGGAAGACGGCAATTTATTAAACGCGAAAAAAGCCCCACAATCATAACTTCCATTTTGACACGAAAACCCAAGTTAAATTGCCGTTCCGTGGAACTGTGCATCAAATGAATGTGCAAAAAGTGCAATAAATCAATGAAGTGGGAGAGGCAGAGAGACGGAAGCAGCCCACAACAAAAACAAGGAGAGCAAGACTTAACGGGACACTGACACCCAAAACTTACAGGCACTACGAGATTTTTACGTTAGTTCTAGTTCAACAGCTCCAAAAATGGACGAGGTCTTCAGCCTGCACATGGACAAACTGGACGTTTACGACGGTAAATATGTGACTTTCGGGAAATTCTACATAAAAAATAATGAGATGTGAGGTATTTAGTAGTTCTGATGAATTTTAGGTTTTTTTTGAGTAATCCGCCTTGCGTGATATGCGTGTAGTAAAATGAATCATTGCAAAACCTTAACAAAAATAAGATAACATAAGAGAATTTATGATTCAATAAACAAATGTATTTTAAAAGTAGTAAAGCAAGCTGTAGTTTACTCTGGTACTTACTGCTCATAAAAAATTGAATAGGTCATTGAATATACATATGTAGATTCATACAGATAGTTTAGAACTTTATTTTAAGTAACTTTAATGACTTAAACATTTTTTTGTTCTTGTGTTTTCCAAATTAATTTTAAATTTGTACATTTAACACTTCATGATAGTGTGGAAAAGAATGAAAATTCTGATCATAGGTCATCCCCTTATGATGATAGAATTCGAGTAATTGTACCGATTTGGTTGAAAAGTTAAAACTAACATGGTAGGTTCCTATTAAATCCAGCTTAAAAGTAGGTAAATATAATGAAGTAAATCAGGAGCAGCTCCTCGTTAGTCATTGTCATCTGGATCCGGGCCAGCGAGAATCTCTTGGATGATGCGGTGTCCGTCTTCCGTTTTTTCTCCCTGAATTATCAGATCCCTTAGTGTGGATATATGTTTTTCACCCTGCTCTATTTGCACTTTTAAGGAGTCGTTTTCCTTTCGTAAATCGTCGATGCGTTTCTTCCTTTCCTCAGCCGATTTCTTGGTCTTCTCGCGAGTGCGCTGTACAGCCTGTTCCGAGAATAATAATAAATCAATATAGTTGCAGCTATTTTTGGGTTTCTTCTGGGGGCCCAGAGCAACATGTTTCCCTACACCTAAAAGAACATTGGGGTGATCCAAAAAATGTAATGATCAAAATTAAATATGGCAGGTGTGTAACAAATGTACAGGAAAACCGAAATTATTTTTTTTTTTTTAGGCATTTCTTAGTAATTTTAAAGTTGTACAAATTAATCATATGTCATGTCAGTTAGAATTAATTTGTTTACCATGGCAACAATACGTATGAGTAATATACTTTGAATCAAATGTGCAGACCCCTAAAAGCATTTAATAAACAAACTAATTCATTTTGTATGCACCAAAGCGCGTAGTATAAGCTGGAAGAGTATAACTTTAAAATGTTCATACAAATTTGGATCGCCCTAATGCACATATCCTCTCTGTTTACAAGACAAAAACTTACCTCATTATTTTTCTTTCTTTTTTCTTGGTACGCTGGATCATCCGACCGCGGACTCAATGGGGATTCGCCATTTTTGCTGGTCGACGCCGCATTTGCAGTTCTCTTCCTGGCTGGCATTCTCTCCGTGATAATTTTGATCTGTATTTAGTTTAAATTCGATTTAAAACTAACAAAATGCAGCAGAAAACAGAGAGACGAAAATGTTGTTGTGAAATTACACGAAAAACAGCTGCTCAACTTCGGACCAGTGTTGGAAAGCGCGCACTGCGCACACTGCCCAGCAAACAAATACATTGCGGTATTATTAAATTAATGGAAAATCTAAATTCAAATTCGGCGAACTATAGCCCTGGAATGTTATTCAACAAATGTCATTAACCCGAAACTTTTTCGTTTGCTCAGACGTTTTTTTTATTATTTATCAACTGTTTATACAATTTATTTGTAAAGACTGATTTCTTGTATGTAGATGTAGTCTAATGCAATAAAATTAAATGAAATGTAATACGTAATAGTCAATAAATGTTTTGAATAAGCAAGAGTTTAAATTATCAAACGTGTGTTCAACATTTCACCCAACAAACAAATTGCACATCATAAAAGTCCACTGACAGCTCTTAACAACACTGTGATTGTGATTTATTTGCAACCGGCTCATTTTTGCATGCAAATCTCAGGAAAATGTCCTCGCCAGCGCCCAAATCACCGGAACTTTCGGATAAAAGCAAGAAATATGACCGACAAATCAGGTAGAATCTATATAATTGATAACGAAAGTTATATTACCCTTACTTGTACTGTTTAGGCTGTGGGGCGAGCATGGACAGACGCTTTTGGAGGCGGCCACAATTTGCTTGGTGAATGTCACGGCCGTGGGCTGTGAAACTACCAAAGGATTGGTTCTTCCCGGTATCGGAGGCTTCACTGTGGCCGATGGCAGCACCGTTAAGGAGGAGGACCTGGGCAACAAGTCGGTAGTATTCTCCACAACTCTTGAACTCTTTTTGTAAACCATATCCTCCGTTAGTTTCTTTCTGGATCCCAGTTATCTGGGCAAATCTAAAGCCTTGGCTTGTATGCAGCTACTCCAAGAGCTCAATCCCGATGTGAATGGCGACTATGTGGAGGAGAGTGCCGACTATATATTGGCCAACAGGCCCAACTTCTTCGATAGCTTTGATTTAGTCATTGCCTCCAATCTGAATGAGCAAACTCTGCTTCTTTTGGCCGAACGTTTGTGGGAGGTCAACGTGCCATTGATCTACTGCCGATCGCTGGGCATGCTGGGTACGATACGCCTGCAAATTCGGGAGCACTGCATTGTGGAGGCTCATCCGGATAACAGGCAGTTTGATCTGCGTCTGGAACATCCATTTGATGCTCTGCGGGAGCATCTCGAAGGCACAGAGGTGACCAGTAAGGTGCCCTGGCTATTGGTGCTCCACAAATACCTTAATGTCTGGCAGAAACAGCAGACGGATGGGGCTCAAACTCCCCGAAATTACAAAGAGAAGAACCAGTTGAGGGAGGTTATCAGGGAGGAGATGAAGACGGATGAGGAGAACCACGAAGAGGCCATCAAGGCGGTCAATACAGCATTTGGAGCGGGACAGGTTCCCAAAGGCCTTAAAGCGATATTCGAGGACGATGCCTGCGAACAGCTAAACAAGAAGGTTGCCTACAGTTGCTCACTACTTGCCTATAATGTGATATATATCTTTAATGTATTTGCAGAGCAATGTCTTCTGGATTATGGCCAAGGCCTTAAAGCACTTCGTCACACACGAAAACGACGGCCATCTGCCACTGCCTGGCGTTCTGCCGGATATGACGGCCAATACGGACTCTTACATAGCCCTGCAGCAAGTCTACCGCCAACAGGCGCTGCAAGATGCCGACCAGGTGTACCACAAGTGCCAAGACTACCTCAAGCAACTGGCTCTGCCCGCCGATAGCATCGATGAGAGGAGCGTGCGTCTGATTTGCCGGGAAGCAGCCGGATTGGCGGTCATAAGGGGCACACGCATTGCTGAGGAATACGAAAAGAGCAGTCGGCTGCTGCCACTAGGTGAGAATCCTATGTTTAAATTGTAGAATATCCTTAAGTAGCCATACTTTTTCTTCCAGTTGAGGACAACGAAATGCAGGGCAACCTCACGGCCTATAACTTTGCGCTGCGTGCCTACGAGCGTTTCCTCAGTGAGTGTGGCCACATTCCCGGCGAGTGCACCGTGGAGCAGGACATCCGACGCCTGAAGAGCATTGCCGCCAAGATGCTAAGCGATCTGGGCATGCATGCCAGTATCAGCGACGATGTGCTGCACGAGATTTGTCGCTACGGCGGAGCCGAACTGCATGCGGTCTCCGCTTTTATAGGTAAGGTTTATATAAAATTTCGAATTAAGGGCAATTAGATTTAATCTTTTGTTATCGCTTTGCAGGTGGCTGTGCTGCCCAGGAGGTAATAAAGATCATTACCAAACAATACAAGCCTATCGATAATACTTTTATATACAATGCTATAACCACTGAAAGTGTAACTTTGAAGCTATAAACAAATCGTATTTTCATACAATTATAAATATTTGTTAATTCTTTCACACTGAATTCATTCTTTGTCTTTAATCCTAGAAATAAATTAGGCAAGAAATAAACCGTTTTATATAAAATTCTATTTATAAACAACTTAAAGTGAAGCAATTGACGAAGAAATAACACCTTGTGCTAAGCTTTTTTTTACTTGGATTTCTTGGCATCAGTTGACACTCTGTATTTTTGGACATAGAACTTTCCGAACATAAAGAGGAAAGGCACCATATAGGCGGCACCAACTACACTTATCCAGGTTCCGTACTTGCAGCCCTGGATAACCATCTGTAATGCCCAGAGCAGGACAATGGTAAACTGCACCAACTGGAGGGCAGTTAGATAACGCTTCCACCACAGGAACTTCTGGACGAGAGGACCCAGCACACTCAGCGCATAATAGCTATACATAATCACGTGCACAAAGGAGTTTATAATGGTTGGCACATAAACTGCAAAGAAAAAATAAATACTTTCAGCCAAAAACACGCGCTTTAAAGAACTGAGACTCACCTGAACCCGTCGGCATCCACTTAATCAATACCCAGCAGAAGATAAACATGGTGCTATGATGGTACACATGCAGGAAGCTCAGCTGCGTCCATTTATGGCGCAGAATAAAAAAGGCCGTGTCGGCGAATTCCAGTATTTTTGAAATGTAGAACCACCAAAAAGCCGCTGCTATCTATTTATCATGGTTTTACATCGGTTTCAGTTTCATTCTGATCTTTATGATTTTTACCCGGATTTCATTTGGATTATAGCTCACACGACACGGCTGACACTTGAAGCTGTAGTCGAGGGCCCTTGAAGCTGTGAAGAGCTCCATGCAGATGTGGGCATTCAGGAGGACCATGGCCAAACTGTGGCAGAATAATGGCACTCGCAGCTGCAGCGGCTTATACCTGTTCGTCCGAGTCACCAGCGGGTGTTTGTAATAACTGTCTGGATAGATGGACATCCCCTGACCTCACCTGGCTATCCACTTGGGTCCGTAGCCCACCATCAGTAAATAGCAGGCCAGCAGGACGGGCACATTCCATGGGGAATCCACCAGGGGCCAATCCTTCGTCCGTTTATCAACCAAATCCGCAAATGGGTACGAATATCTTCCAATTTGTGTATCATTGCCAATGGAGGACATCGAATGTGTGCTCTAAGAATTTCCAGATTAGACTGAACAAGCTAGCCTCCCGAAATTCGACTTTTATATGCGGTTTGGCCATGATCGCTCCGCTGATGCGTTGATATGTACCCGCCCAAATTAAATTAGCTGTCGCTGGAGCATAAACGTTGGGGAAGGTCTAGGTTTCACTTTTAAGAATTTCATTTAGCCGTTAATAGGTGAATATTAATTAATGTATAAGGTCTAGATTTTATTTTCAGGGTCAGTTTCAAATTGAATTTAAAATATCTTGTGATAGGTTTTTCATTTGTTAAAAAACCACACTCGAAATTAAGTTACACAAAAGTGGAAAACTAAGATTTTGTGTGTAGAGGTAAAATAAAGTTATAATATAAAATAAATAATATTACAAAATTATTTAGTTCATGTCGTATTCTCAGTTCAAAAACAAAGGTCAACATATTATTTTTTGGGTCACATTTTAATGGCACTTTGGTAATTTTTGTTAATGTCTTCGTCATTGCAGTTGTTATTTAATTAGTTAATTTACTTTTCATTACTGTTTCTCAAAAAGTACAACAAAATATTTGTATTCATATAGAATTGAACCAATGACATGCTGGGTCTGGAGTATTAATATTATAAAGCATAGCAAAACCCTTAACGACCAATCATAACTTCAGCAAAAGGACGCGAATTCTTTAGCCTAGCTTGGTTTAAAGGAAAATGTAATATCGCTAAGTAACTCAGTGAGCCAGAGAAACAATAAATATTTTTTTCAAAGGTCGAACTTTATTTTTCATGGAAAAGCATTGCTTGTTTTTAGGTATTATGATTAGAAACGTCTGAAGCGGCGCTCACGGACACGGTAGCGTCTATCCTCACGATCGTCATCGGAACTGCGTTCTCTGAAGCGCCTGCCTTCCCTTTCGCCGCGTCGTCCCCCCCTGCGGATAATGATGATCTCCCGTCCTCCGCGCCTTCTGCGGTGCCACCGGCGACGCCTCCTCTTCGACTCCTCGGTGGTGGTGGTGGTTGTGGCTGCGGTTGTGGTTGTGGTTGTGGGGGCGTCCGTGGTGGTGGTAGTGGTGGCCGTGTCAGTGTCAGAGGTCGTATCAGAGCCAGAGGTCGTATCAGTGCTAGAGGCGGCGGCAGCTGCCTGCGTTGACTGGACAACGAAAGTGGCCAGGACGACCAGGGATAGCGCAATAATCAGACGCATGGTGACTTCTCTTTCAGCTGGGCTTGAGATTCTGATTCTACCAACCACTGGATGGCGTTATTTATAGTTAATACATGTAAAGCATCAAAGGTTACTGCCAGATATCGCTTGTTTGCAGACCAAATATGTAAATATGTTCTGCAAAACTTAGTTATAAAAGCTGCTAATGTTCTTTTATTGTTATATCATAAGAATATAATACCATTATGTCTGGCAGACTTCTTTTGTTCTCAAAAATTACGCACGGACAAAATTTATTAGAATTGTAGGCTGGCAGTCCGATTTTTAAAAATATTCCTTTTTTTAAGAACTCGTGATGAATATTTCAGCTAATTTTCAGTATTTTCAGTTAAATCTATTAATAAATCTTACAAATATTTAAAATAGCTCTAAGTATTCTAATTATATCTACATTTAAGCAAACCCTAAGACAAAATAAACAGTCTAGGCTTTTGTTAAATTTGTTGAGACGTGTAAATATTTGCAAAGTTAACACTCTAACTACACTGTTGTCTTATTAAACAAAAGAAGTTCGAGTCAATATCTGGAAAGTTAAGAAAATACAACTTCTAAAAAGCTCGTTTTGCGAACAAAGCCCAAAAAATAAAAAAGTCAGCAGGTAGATAGTTGTTCTATACTCAGTCTTGTTACTTAAGAGGTTGTATTTTGATTTGTGGCAAGTTAAGTTTATTTGTGTATTTTGCTTTCATATATTCGGATGGTTTCTAAAATATTACATAATTGATTTATAATAATTTACAAATCAAACGGGTGCTCACTGCTTCGCAACCGATAGCGAATCCTTAAAACTATAATAAATCCTAATATATTGGAAAATGACCTTCGCATATCTTGAAAGCTTCTAAATACGTATTGTGACTCACAAGAATTCATAAAAGGAGCGAATTAAAATTACATCATAAGAACAACGAAAATACATTTGAAAATCCACAGCAATTCATAAAAATAGTAATAGCCGAAGGTTGACTCATTTTGAAATGTAACATTTTTATACACTTCAGTCAAAAGTTTATTAGGTAATCGACAAGTTTATCGCAAAATTTAAGGATTTAACGACAAATATTTGAAAAATTTATTTGCAGAAAAGTGTTAAAAAACTACACTTTTAGGCCCTTAATTTTTCGAATAGAAATAAGATTTTAATGTAACACAATTCGAAATGATTGTGTTTTAATTTGAGTTTGTGTTTTTTTGTGTTTGTAGTCTATAAGGCGACAAAGTTTGCTTCGCCGCTTGTGTAATTTTATTTGGTTTATTCATTATTAATTACAGCATTATTCAAGTATATAAAGAAAGCTTAAGAAATACTCGAGAGAGTCGAGTATTTATTTTCTACTAATGAAGTCTCATTCAACAAAAGGGAAAACAAAACACAATTTTTAATTAAACAAACAAGCGAGCAAACTTAGGAGAAACATAAAAAAACGGTGGGTGGTACAGGAACCTCTAGTTGTTTACTGGTAATTCTTGATATTGGATTACAAATCTGAAAATGTTACACTCCTCGACGCAATAAGATTGCAATGAGCTTGCCGAAGCTAGCTTTCTTTCCTGTTTAACATATAAAATTAAAATGCAAGTCCCGACCAACTAAAATGATATGAAAAACCGTCAAATTGGTTATTATGCTATATTGAACTTTCTTTCAATGCTCTGTTTTTTTTGGCAATTTATAAAACAATTGTCTCCGCTTAACCACGACGTCTTCGCTCGTCTGCGCGCCTGCGGATGATTCTCCTGACGACGCGACGTCTTCGCCGTCGATGAATCCTCCTGTGGGGGGCTTCAGTGGTGGTGGTGGTGGTGGTCGTGGTAGCCTCAGTTGTTGCCGTGTCAGTGTCAGAATCACTGTAATCACTGTCACTGGAAGTGTCACTGGAACTGTCGCTTCCTGAAACCGATGAAGAGTCTGAAGAGTCAGAAGAGCCTGAAGTGTCAGAAGAGTCTGAAGCGGCGCCGTCAACGCAGGACACGCAGATGGCCATCAAGACCAAAGTCAGTACAAGCAGGAGCCTCATTTTGAAGGTAGTTCGATGGTGGATACCGAAGGGAGTTATGTAAAGATCAAATCTTTTACCATTCAATTTATAGCCCTTCTGGTAGAAAAATACACAGGCTAATTGCGTCAAGAGAGTGGAAAATTTTTTGATTTTTAATACAGTATCATGAATTCTGAGTCAACAACTAAAGTTTCCTATACCACCATTTATTAGCTAAGTTTGGTTGCTAGCTTGTTTAATTAAAATTTTTTTTTTTTTTCTATCCAGATATTGACTCGAGATAACGGTGACAGACTGTTTACTAAGCACTCAGTTAAGTAAACATATACATAGAGAGTACTCTGTATTACACGCATCAACAATTTAAGAAAAGTTCCGTGTCTTTCTTAAGCTTTCTTTATGTTCTTGTGATCACCACATTATATGTCCCTTAAGTTCAAACAACGGAGTTTTTTTATACCCTTGTTTGTATTTGTATTATTCTTTCCTTAAATTTGAGTAATTTTGTTCAAATCCTTTGTATAAAATTGTGAGTATCTACTTGTAGAAATGAAGCAAAAATTTGGTTCGAATTATAATTGAATTCGATTTATGGTTAAAGGTTTACAAATAATTAATTGGACAACGATTTTATTACACTATTGGCACCGTGAAAACACCCTGAATGCAAATATGCACTTACTTTAAGGATCCAATTAGTGCGGAAAAGAATGTAATATAAAAAATACATATTTTAATAACTAATGATTAGTACTTTTCCAGAAGCAAAATAATTAAAATGAAATTAGCCTTAAACAGCCCGCTTTATTTACTCTGCAAACAAGCGACATTTGGTTGTTAGAATCGAAATTCCCAGCAAACCCAAAAGAAATGTCACCATGCGCTACATGAGAAATAAAGACGGAACTCAGAAAAACTTATAATTTTCCAAAGGTATTATCTTACTTTCCAGGTTAGGCCAGAAACATTACAACACGTTCTTGAAGGTAAGGATTTCGATTATATGTTTTAGAAAAGTTTGTACTGGGGATATGGATAAAGTTAGGTTAGTTTCTTACATTGTCTACATTTTTACATTTTATTTTCTCCAATACTAATCCAAACTAATTCAAATGTCATAGTAGGTACTCTCCTAATTAAACCAGACATCTTAAATCAAATCTTTGCTATTGTTTCGGTTTTAGAATGGCGGGTTATCGATGCCACACTCGTCGGGTTTTTTAAAGACGAGGGCATAGGTGAGCACGGGATGCACATTGCCTTCCTCGGAGGCCGTGGAGAGGAGCGAGTGCGTCGAAGGACTCTCCATGAACAGCATCTCCGCATCAAACTTGCTCCAGCGGCCTCGGCTCAGCTGATCCTTAACGTACTTGAGCTGAGTGTTTATCTAGGGAAATCGGGGGATTTTACTGATCAATGAATCATATATATGTAGGTTAATATTAAAAAAGAAAGAAAATAGTTAGCAACAAAACTATTATTTTTTTAACTGCATTTTACGTATACTATTTGGTTTTCTTTTATCGATATAAGCAGAGGAATTGTTTCAATGAAACATATTTTTCTTAGTGTCATTTTAAATAGGTCTTTATAACAACGTTACCATTGGCACCAGTAAAGGGTTCTCCTTGCAGTTGAACAATTCTGACACAAACTTTCGGAGATTATCTGGTTTTGGCTTCCCATTGAGAGCCTGGTGCAAGATTACCCGAATTATGGCACGTATCTGGAGGGTGCATATCATAAAGCAATTAACATTACAACATTAGAATAAGATTAAGGCACCTCTGGATGTTGACACAGATATTCCCAGTTTCCAATGCGAAGCTGTTTTTGGATGCGCTTTATGGAGCCGTAGTGCTTAATGTCCTGCGATTCCCACTTGCCAAGATCCCAGACCTTGTTGAAGTATGGTTTATTTGCTTTTGACATATTTCAGGATTTTGACTTTGCTATTACTGGAATTTAGAAGTAACTTTTCAATATATAATAAGAAATTATAAACAAAGGAAGGTTGTTAAGGTTGAGTGATTTATATTTTTTTATCTTTGAAATTACTAAAGAATATAAATCAATTAATTAAACTGTGGAACAGTTTTTACTAGTGCGCGGAAAACTATTGTAAACGCGTATTTGCGAAAATGTTGCAATTTTTCAAATAATAATACCAGTTTATAAATAACCATAAAATTAAAAAAGTTTATTTAAAAGTAATCGTTAAAACCGTTTTGAAATTAGAATTGGCGCCAATTCGTTTAGCAAAAGTACTCGATACTTTTCTTTGCCGTTGTGTGAGATCCAACCAAACGGGCACACTGTCAGCACAAAAGAAAATTTTTGACGAAAATTGTTAGAGATTTCCGCTTTTAATTAACAATGATGAATTAATTAGCGCTGGAATTAGCACAAGCTACAACTTCAGAAACTTTCGAGGGTCCAAGGCAATAGGAAGCGATGGTAAGATGAGTAGAGATGGCTGAAAAGTGATGTTTTCTGATTGGAAATACTGGCCAAACGAACCGGCTTGCCCGGAAAAATGAAGAGTCCGTCGTAATAATGGACCAAAAATAGACCGGAGCGCAGTGCCCCAAAAATAGCCACGACATGTGCTGCCCAACTAATAGTTTTTCCTCATCCCATCGCAGGCTGTGCTGGGCGCCCAATTGGTCATCACTTTGGTGATGGTCAGTGTCATCCAGAAGCTGAGTCCGCACTACTCCTTCGCCAAGTGGATCCTGTGCCGCACTGGCCTGCATCGTTACCTGCATCCCACCGACGACGAGCTGCGCTCCCGTGGCGGAGTGCCCAAGGAGAAGCCACACAAGGGTGGTCGGAATAAGCAGGCAAATGGATCGGGAGCCGGCGCACAGTTTCAAATACCGCGCAGCATCGAGGTGGAGCTGCTGACGTCACCGGTCCTGGAGCGGGATGTGGTGCACCTGCGCTATTTTACGGAGTACCAATGGCTGCTGGACTTCAGCATCTATACGGGCATCGTCTACGTGGTTTCTGAGGTGGGCAAAGCAGGAACTCCTAGTCATGAAACCAGGTGTTTTTTGTTGTACTTTCCAAGGGAAAAAGAGTCCTGTTTTTATAAACTTTATTCCATGATTTAAAGAATCGTAACGAAAATAAGTCTGAAAATACGCTTAAATTATATGATTATTATTATTATTATAGATAATAATCCATTTTTGCTGGTTTTAAAAAAAGTTACTTTACATTCAGTTAAATTTGTTTATTATATTGAGTTCTAGCTCAGCAATTTTACAACCTTTTTAAACTTTTGTCAAAGGCATTAACCGATAAAAAGCGATACATTTTATATGGTTGATAACATTTTTTTATTTCCAGAAAGTAAACTATTTCTAATTTCCGATTTTTCGTACACAGCTGTTCCATTTCTTCTACCCGCTGCGTCATGAGATCAACCTGAGCATGGTGTGGTGCCTGCTGGTCATCTTCTTTGCCCTGAAACTGCTCTCCTCGCTCACGGTGCTCTACTTCCAGAGCGAGGAGTCCATCGGCGAGCGGTCTATGGTCATTGTGGCCTGCCTGGTCTACCTGCTTGTGGCCATGGTCGTCCTGATCGTGGACGAGCGCATCCTGGAGACCGGCCTGGAGGATGCCTATGCCAGCTTCAATGCCAGCGCATCCAAGTTCCTCACTGAGCAGGGTCTGCCATCGTCGTAAGTTTTAAAACCTCATTACAAATTACTTATATCACTAAGTTTGTGCTTTGTTTTTACAGTGGCCCCGCTTCCAAGATCGTGGTCAAGTTCTTTCTGGCCATGGGTTGCGGACTGCTGGGATCGCTGTTCACCTTCCCCGGTTTGCGAATGGCCAAGATGCACTGGGACTCACTGAAGTACTGCCGCGGCAATCGTCTGCTGCAAGTGCTGTTGAATCTCAGCTTCGTGCTGCCCTTCATCCTAGTCATCCTGTGGATACGGCCCATCAGCCGCGACTACCTGACGGTGCGCGTCTTCCAGGGGATGCAACAGCCACTGTAAGCAATTGAAACAATTAACTATTTATCGTGTATAACTCCGAGTTATCTTTTATATGTATGCAGACTGAAGCCGCATGTCTTCGAGACCCTTCGTCTGCTGCTGGTGATCCTTGTGGTGGTGGTTCGCTTTGCCCTAATGCCCATATATCTGCAATCGTACCTGAATCTGGCCCACGACAAGATCCTGGATATGCGCAAGGAGGCCGGCCGCATCACCAATGTGGAGTTCAAGCAAAAAGTAAAGCACATCCCTCTCTTGCAAAAGTCATATTGAAGTTACCTAATTTCTTGTTTTTTAGATCTCGTCGATTTTCTATTATCTTTGTGTTGTGACCCTACAATTTGCTGCACCGTTAATTCTGTGCCTTTATCTCACGCTAATGTACAAGAGTTTGGGAGGCTTCAGTTGGTCTGGTATTTTCCAGGATAGCGTCGTCCTGCAGCACGAGTGCGCGGCCAGCGAAGTGGAGCCTGTTGGTGGTAGCAGTGCCGTTTCCCAAGAAGATGGCGAATTCAATATCCTGGAGTCAGCGCAATCGCTGCAGGCTTCATTCAGTAGCCTGAAAAATGTAAGAACTTATCTTCTACCATTTAAGGCCGTGATTAACCTAGATGTTTTCAGGTCTTTTCCACGGAGGTGTACAAGGGCTTTCTGGGTTTTGCTACGTGGTGGAGTTACTTTACGCTGTTTGCCACTTCCTCGCTGGGCATTGTCTACCAGTCGTATTTCAACAAGACCTAAGGCCATTTAATTGTACACCATGAATCCTTATAGTAGTACGACTCTGTTCTTTGTAGTCAATATGTATCGCGTATTCAATTAATATTGTTTTCTACTCATCTGGCGAATAGATTGGCTTTCACCATGTTTTGTAAATAATACTACTTTACTCATTGTTCATAAAGTGTGTAATAAAGACTATTAAACAGGCTGCCCTGAAAGTAACCAAAGTGAACTAAACATAATCTAAAAGCGTTAAGTGCGTTATCAGAACTCTAAATAAATGAGTACCTCATCATGATTTTTTCTTTATTAATACAATGAAGAGTTAAGCAATGGGCCTAGCTTTGGTTTTTACCAAAAACGTTTTTAAATGGTTGCTAAATCCATTTATACATTGTATATTCTTCCAACTGTGGGATGTTGTTTGCCAGTTTAATGGATTGCGCTACAAGGTCAAATATTTGATTTAAACTATACATTAGCGAAATGTAAGGATAAAATCTTCGACCTTAGGTTCCACAGTTTAGGAATTTTAATATGTTCGACAACATTAGAGACTATGTGGTCTATGTTGACTAACCACCCCCAAGTTTTAATACAAAACAGAACACATTGCTTTTAAGTTGTGGGTCAATTTGAAAAACACCAATTTATTGAACCTCAAAGGTTGCGTATTAACCTAACAGACCACAGATTATGAATATGTAAATGGGTATCGTTTGCATATTTCCAGTAGGTAGTGCTAAATAGAGTAGTCCAGCACAAAGGCCGACTTCGGAATAGATTATCAGATTAGATTTTGGCAATGCCAATGACGCCGCATCCAATGCGAGCGCCAGCGTTGCCCGTGGACTTGCTCAGCTCGTGGCCGCCCTTGCCGAGATCATCGGCATCGGCGTGGACCACCACGGTGCGTCCGATGATGCTGTCGGCGCCGAAGAGCGTGATCCTCGAGTCGGTGATGGTGACCTTCGTGGGGCAGTCGCCGGTGGCCTCAATGTTGCCCAGATCGCCCAGGTGGCGGTCCTCGTCGGCGGGGGCGCCGTGCTCCTTGCCGTACGGATTGAAGTGCGGCCCGGAGGACATGCAGCCGTTGGTGTTGTCCCCGAACTCGTGCACGTGGAATCCGTGCAGACCCTTGGCCAGACCGCACACCTCGCCGGTGACCGTCACGGGCGTGTCGCTGCTCTGTGGGAGGAAAAAAAAGGGAATGGGGCACAATTAGTCCGACGCACAAGATAATGCTCGCGTCTTGATAACGCAGAAGAGGTGTTTAATCATGACATGTCCGAAAAGAAGCACTGAAATTCTTTCTCTCCAATGTGACTACTAGCGGAATCCAATTCAATTTACTGGATATAGAGTTTAGTTTAGGGTTTTTTATTTTAAACAAAGGGACATCACTGATTTTAAGTGGTATTCAATAAAATTTTTTAAATAAGTCTTAAAAAACTGTATACAGTAAATAACATTGCTGGTGTAATAATGATATGCACAATTAAAAAATTCATTTCTTGTGATTTTTAGAAAAGTTTTTTTTACTTTACTTAATGATGGAAAAATGTTTATACTAATAGCACTTACGAAAAAAAATACGTACAATAGAATACTTAGTTATTTTTTCTATAAAAAGTAATAGCGCCTGGGGCTCTAGCACATAACCTGTAATCAGCTACTACTTTAATTTTATTCGTTATCTTTGACACCTTGAACATGCACTGCTATTATTACGAGCTAACATGTGTACATACATATGTTTATATTTGTTACTTTAAGAATTTATTATTATGATCTTTGGTTGAGAATATATGTAGCTTCTAAGGATAATTTATAGTTTTCTAAATTATTTTGTGGTAGGTCCTGAATGAAAATTTTATAAACAATTTAACTATGAAATAATATTCAAAATTTTACAAAACCTAAAAATAGCTTTTCTATTAACCCTTATGGCACCGAAAAAAAACATAACCATAGTGTCTTTAGTCCTGTTATTTTGCCCTTCAGACATGTGCGCATCGTTGTTTGGCTTATATAATTGTGCATTTGTTAGGTGACTAGGCAAAAATTTGCAATCGGACTCAATTGAAATGCTCGAAAGAATTTTAAGTGGCATATTGAAAAAGAAGAGGGCGCGGGGTAAGCCGGCAATTTGACCTTTAGAACTACTCCATCTTCGCTGTTTCTCGGGGAAAACTTAATAAAATCCTACATTCTCACCTGCTGTTCAAAGAAAACAGTGCCCTTGGCATCGCCATTAATTACGCAGACAGCTTTGACCACCATTTCGACAATTGATTATTTATCAAAACGAAAAAAATTTAGAACTTTCCAGGTATCTCGAACAAAGTGACCGTTTCCAGGGCAGCTCAAAATACCAGCCGGTACGTGGGGTTTGAGGCAGCGTTAAGTCACATCCCAGTTTTCTACTATTGCGTTATAATTGTGATCATTTAAGGTTTATGCACCGCCAAATTCATGAAGGTGTGTGGATAAACCCCCTCTCATATAGTCACTTACGCACGAAAGGTGACAACAATTTTAAATTTACTAGGTATCTCAACGTTTAATTTCGGCAATTAATTTTATGTTTAACGAAATTTGTAATTTTCTTTTGTCAGAATTTAATTTGTACAAATCGGTCCTACATATAAGATTATTATTTTTGTTTACTTTTCCATTTATTTTAATGTTAAACCGATTTTAAGATATTTTTAATATTGATTTCTCTTTGTCAGATGGAATAAATATTTTTAATGGGATCTAAATCGAAAAAAAGTCAGGCTCGCAAAATAATTAATAGTTAGAAAAAATGAAATTTTTTATAGTTTAGTTTAAAAATTGTTCATATTTTAAAATAAATAAATATTGGCAGTGAATAACCTAAATTAATTTATTTTGTATATGCATTTATGCATGGAAAATTAGAGCTTTCAAATAATTACATATAGCATTAATTCGTTTGATATGAAAGGATTAGGATCGGATCAAATGACTATGTTGACTTATAAATATTAGATCTAACTGTAACTAAAAAAAAAGTGAATACTAAGTGTGAATTCTTTTTTCTTTTTAAAATTCAAAACGCATAAAAAGTATAAAGTATTTGACTTGTAGATACCCCTTACAAGATCCACTCCTGTCAGCTGTTTTGGGATCCACTGGTTCATTTTTAAGCTTCCCATTTGTTCAAGTAAGCGCCGACTCTCATTGCGGAATTTTCATCGTTTAAATAAAGGGAAAGGCCCTAAAAAAATTCATAAATCAAGATAGAGCTGCAAAAAAATCGATGGTGGTACCATCGATAGTTTTGATTTTTTACGGAGTTAATATCGATACTATCGCGATATTATCGCCCAAATGTCAACATTAGGGGTATTCATTTAAAACCAATATAATAGGGACATTCCTTCAGGCAATTATTTCTAAAAAATAGTGTAATTAGAAAAATTTTAGTTCTCAATTATTTAGAATTAAAAACACAATTAGTTTACTTTGCTTAAATTTAAGTGAGACCTTTTATTATTAACTTTGGCAGGTAAATTCTATCACTTTTCCTTTGTTAGGAACCAGTTTTTGTTTATAAATAATAGTTTATTTACAGTCTTTGTCTTGTAGCGATGCCCGTCGATCGGATATGGTAAGGCCCTCCTTGGAAAACATCCGTTCAGATTCCGTGGAGGTTGCGGGAATGCACAGACCCTGCTTAGCGCTTATAGCCAGTTGGGGCAGCTCTTGTTCATGTTGCTGCAGTTAGAAAAAAAAAATAATAATAGAAAGAATAGAAAGGATTAACTTACCTTCCAATATTCTAAAGGATCATGAGTTTCGTCTATGTTCATCCGTTCGAAATACTGCCTAAGCTGTATGATAGACTCAACTTTATTTGACCTTTGCTTCATTTCTATATTTTGTTTGACAAAATGAAGTACCGAGGTTTTTTGTTTTGGTGGTTCCGGAGTTATAGTGGGTTCCTTGTTGGCTTGAGGGAGAGATGAAATCGTTTTTTCTAGGAGAGAAACGGCTTGCTTCGCATTGAAATGGGACCGGAAACCCTCTCTTTAAATCGAGGGTCCAAAATAGTAGCCAAACGTGTGGAGGAACGTTCTTCATAGGAACTTCTCTATTAAAAGTTGGCACAGTGTTTTCCCTTCTGCTGTCCTTAACTGGTCGCATTTTTCATCAAGGCTTTGGACAAGTCCATTGGAAATGGGAATTACGGTGGACACAGTCACTTTTGTGCTCGAAGACAATTGTTACGAACTTCATCAAATGGAGCTAGAACGTCTTGCAAATCCTCTAGTAAAGAAACGTCGTCTGCTGCCAGCGGCTCCGGCGCCTTGGACAAGGTAAGCAGTCCCGTACTGCAAAGAAATAAACTCTTTGGTCAAGAGTATGCGCTCGACCATTTGGAACGCGCTGTTCCAGCGTGTACAAACCTCCTGTTTAAGGCTGTATGGCTTGCCGAGACCTTGAGCTAGTTTGAATTTCTCATAGGCAATTGTGCTGCTTGCATTTTGTTAACACAGTCTGAATCTCTTTTATAGCAAGGCAGTCTTGTATAACCAGGTTAAGTACATGAGCATAGCACTGAAGATGTCTTTTCTCAAGAAGTTGACATGCTTTCACCATGTTGCTGGCATTATCCGTAACTATTGCGCAAACTTTTGGCAACAGACTCCATTTCATCAGTTCTGCGCGCAATGATGATGCTATATTGTCAGCAGAATGATTTGTTGCACATAGGAGTGGCTGTGTTGCCAATACTGCCGAATTTAGCTTGAAGTTCCCGTCAATGACGTGAACTGTTATGTTCAAATAACCAGTATTGGCTTTGCTAGTCCAGCAGTCCGTTGTAATCGCACACTGATCGACTTTGTCAAGCATCAACTGTAGTTTTTCACTGAGGTCTATGTACATGTTTTTCATTTTCACGTCCTGAAGCGTTGTGCGTGACGGCAATGTGTAGCGGGGATCTAATAGCTTGACAAACTTCCTAAACCCTTCGTCCTCCACAATAGAAAAAGGTTGTGTGTCCTTAGCAATCATTCCCATCAACGCCATATCAAGACTCGCATTTCGGACCGAATTGCTGTCGTACTCATCTTGAGTAAAAAATTTCTTTACTGTCGGTTGCGTTGCCTTGTACTGGCTGTGAGTTGGGTGGAATCTATTTAAATGATCTTTTTAAATCTTTTTACAAATACGGCATTTCGCTTCCCTACCATCTTTTGTTTTTTCAAAGAGATCCCACACCGAACTTGCCAATCGGCTCAATTTTTTCAAAGATTTCTCTTGCGCCTTGCCCACTACTTCAATATCTTTTGATGCTGTCTGCTCCACATCCTTGTCTCCATCTATTGTGTAACAAAAATATATGAGAATTTAATCTCTTAATATCTTTTTCATCCACTTACTTTTTCCCTTGCCATCCATTTTTAAGGAATCACCGGAACACCGAAATCACCAAAATTTGAATATTTCTGTCGAAAACAAAAGAAAAATCAGTAACGTGCTTACCTTCTTAATTCTTCGAAATCCAAGTGATGCTAATTTTTTTGTAATACTATCGTGATAGTCTGAAAAATATCGAAAACGGTCACCAGCGGCCAGCCATCGATATTATCGATAGTACCATCGATTTTTTTGCAGCTCTAAATCAAGAATCGGATGCTTTTATTTGTGCGCTGACATAATAATAGAAAAATCTTAATCAAGTATCAAGTCAAGTGTTGGAACGTATTCAATCCAGGTCGATTTCTAAGCTACAAGAAGCTGCGCATTTTTTAAAATCGGAGTCGATAAGAGAGTTAAGCTACAACTATGGAGAATTGGTAGGGATATATTCATTAGCAACAACTACCCATACTTACTCATAGTTAAATTTGTTTTTAAAGGCTGTCCTTTTCCTATACAAAACTTATTGAGGAGGCTGATTTTGCTGACTGCTGTGTAATTGTTGGAACGCGGAGATTTTTATGCCACAAGGTAGGTGATTATTATTGGTTGATATAATAAAAAGATTTTAATATTCATATTATTAAGGTGATATTGGGCGTGGCCTCGGATTTCTTTAAGCGTACGTTCCAGCCTGGTTTTGCAGAGGCAAAGACCGGGGAGCTTATCCTAACCGATGTCACGGAGGACATTTTCGAAAAGTTCCGGCTATACGTCTACGCTTACGACAAGGAGATTCTCGGTAGTTACAGCAACATGGATATCATCAAGCTGAAGGAGTGCGCCAACATGTGGATGGTTGAATCGCTCAAAATGGAATGTGATGAGATTTTCAGGAAAAGATTACGCAGCATGACATACACGGATTTACTACTATTCTTTGAGCATGCGCACCACGTACATGACAAGGATCTTATCCAGGAGATATCCAAGTATTTGAAATGTAAAATCTCATCGACATCGCTTCCCGAAGTCATTTATGAACTGGGTTCAGATGTCTTTAGAGAGTTTTTGATGCTCATAAAGGGCAGTTTAACTGAAAAAATAAGATATGACATGGTGGAGAAGTTTGTTGGCGTTCATGGGTTTGTTCTCAACCAAAGCGATTCCAACAAATGTGAGTTTCATGAATTCTCCAAAAAAAGCGAGACAAAACCAAGCGAGTCTCCAGTATTTAAGTTCGGTACTGGCAGTCAAAGCGAGAAAAACGAAGACGACTATGCCAACCCAAATACCTTTAAGGTCGAGAAATTGAACTTTTCTGGAAGTAGCTCTATACCCTTGGATCCCAGGGCAAAGAAAATCAATAGCGAGTATGTCAAGAACATTGTGGGTTTGATCGACTTCACAAAAATGACAGCCTACGAGTTCTTTGAGGGGCCTGGCAAATCCAAAATGATGACCTTTGAGGACAAGTTCAATTTTATGTATAAAATAGCTATTGATCAATATTAAAAATGTATCTTTGTAAGCTGAACAACTTTTGTTAAAACTATTATACAAGACTGTAATCGTTTATAAACAAAATTGTTGAAACTATCTTTACAAAAATAAAAATCAACCGATCTACTTCTATTAAAGCCGTTAGCTTACGACAACGGTTCAGACATAGATAAATAGAAACAACAATATATACATTTGATTTTTTTTTAATACACAATTTGTCCAAACACTTAAATGGGATTTTCTTCATTAATAAGAAATAATGTGCTATCATTTCAATCTTTATATATTGTTATTGTATCCGTAAATTTGTAGATATTACTTATTAATTTTCATCATTTTTGTTTTTGTTTGTATTTTTATGTTTTGTATATATTTATATATATAGATATATATATATATTTTATATTTAAATCGATATAGGTAAAGGTATGTAGATAGGTAATATTATTCATTCGCCTGTTTGTTTGTTTGTTACTTGTGTGGTTGGTTGCTTGTTACTTTTTCCCCCAATTTTCTCACGCTTCTCGCACACTTCGGTCACATAGCTATAACATCTTAAACATCATAATCATCAATCATTACAATAATCAATCGCATATATCTATATAATTTTGCTTTGTTTGCTGCTTTACCTCGCTTTAAACTTAAAATGTATTATATTACTTAGAGAGTAGCGTCATCGAGCATATTGAATTCGTCAGATCTAAGGGATTAAGTCGTAACTTCGAATCGGTTTTCGAATTTCGAAAAGTGTGTATGTAGTTGCCGCCGTTGAACGGTTGTATGGCCAACATTTCAAAACACAATCTTACAGTTGCTATTTGTAAAATGTTCCATATCAATTTATACAATTTGCTTTTGTTTGCTTTGCTTTGCGTGCGCTGTTTATCCATATGTTGTGTTTGAGTTCGCTTTATGTTTTGATTTGTTTTTGTGGTAAAGGTAGGTTTATGATTGGCAAATTCAATATACAAGATGGAGATACTTTTTGTTTTGCTTTCTAATCGTTTCCACCCGTGGGCCTACTATTTGCCCTTGTTCTGCCGGTGCTTCTGGATCCGCACGCATCAGAGTACCTCGGACACGTACTTGGGTCGCTTGGACACGGTGGCATCGGTGGCAGTGGTTACGCACTCCTCCTCGCTGGCCTCGATGTGACCACTATAGTCGGTCGGCACCTCCTCATAGATAATCTCTGAATGCTGCTGCTGCTGCTGTTGCTGTTGTGCCATCACTTGCTGCTGATGCAGCGAATGCGCTGCCCCACCGCTCATCACATGATTCCTCTTCACCGCAATCAAAGCTCCAACACCGCCGCCTCCGCTCGCGGCGCTTCCCTCAACGTGCGTCTGAGGTACTGCCACCCCGGAGTTTTGATTGGTTACATAGTAAGGACTGCCGCTGCTGAAAAAGCAATTAAATAGTAAACAGTTTGCCACGGAATAAAAAGTTCACTTTCAGCTTACCTGTACTGATTGGAATTGCTTGACAGTGTCTGCTGCTGCTGTTGGTGCTGCTGTTGCTGGTGTGCATTTTGAGAGTTGTAGATGATTTCTGCAAAATAAATAAATTATAAAGATTAAAAACCTGGTGAAATTATTTAATTTAAGTACAAGAGCTGAAGTACAAGAGCTGAAATGCATTATGAATGTAATTTTGATAAATATAATTCAATAATAACAAATTATTCTTTAATTATTATCGAAGTGCTTTATAAAACATTATTCTTAATAGCTTTTTCTCGCTTGGCTTCTCCAATAATGAGATTGATTTTGGAGAATAATAAAGAAGCATCTTACCGGCATCAGCTGCGCGCTGTTCTAGCGACATTCCCGGCGATCCGGGAGCAGATTGCAACACAATGTCCTGCAGCGGTGAGCTCTCGCGCGAGTTATCTAAAGCGAATCAAAAAGAATTTAACAGGATACCACGAAGAGACTTTACACCACTACTTACCCATGTGACTGGGCGAGACGGGCGCCGATCGGGGCATCCCGTATGGCGGACGGAAGCCCTGGCTGCTCCGCTGCCGGCGCTTCTTGTAGCTGTGGTCGATCAGCTTGGCGCCGCTGTCCGGATCAATGCGCCAGAAGGAACCCTTGCCGGGCTCGTCCTGGGAGCGGGCCACCTTGATGAAATACCTGCAACAATAAGTGGGAGAATGAGCAACGATTTTGGGAAATATTACAATAAAAGTGCAAGAACCTTGTACAAATATAATTCTTCATACCTATTCAAACTGAGATTATGACGTATGGAATTCTGCCAGCCCTTGTTCGTCTCCTTGCGGTAGTACGGGTAGTGCTTGACTATAAACGAATAAATGCCCGAGAGCGTTAGCTGCTTGTCCGGTGCGGCAGATATGGCCTGGACGATAAGCTGGGCGTAGCTGTACGGCGGCTTCTCGTTGTGATTGTAGCTGGCTGTGGAGGGAGTCTGGAACAGATCCTGCTGCAAATGCAAATTACTTATTAGTATGCCTATACGGTCTAAAATGATGTACTTACTGTATTGTTGTTACTATAGTTGTTGTAATTGTTGGGCTGGTTCTGGATGAAACCCTGACGTGGACTAGCCGGACAACTGTTGGCAGCGCTTATTGTACCTGCAAATGCAATCATTAATGCTTTATTAAAAGTAGAAGACTAATTACTTATAAGGCACCAATTTAAAAATATATGATTATGTTGCTGACATATACAATACTTCAAATTTTGTCTTTAATTATCTATTGATAAACAGATATGGCTTTTGGAAAAATGAATCATTGTTAGATTAACCAATTAATTTAGTCATATGTAGTTACATATCACTTATTCAACATTTTCATTGATTCAATATCCCTCTTAATCAAGTTGACATTAAAGATTTAAAAAACGAATCAATTTTTGCCCTTTTATCTCTTCAAATGTGTAAAAAGGATGAAATTCCACTTGCCAGTTGGTGACAGATAGGGGCTCTTCTGCTCCTTCTTGGGTATGGATATCTTAAGCGGAGAATAGATGCCGGGTCCGTCTCCGGCGGCGATTAGGTGGGCAGCTGTACCGGCTGGAGGGGCCACAACAATGTTCCCACTGCGCTGTTGCTGCTGGTGCAGAGTTGTGTGGTGGAGCGGGTGGTGTGGAGTGTGCGGGAGTGGGTGGTGCGCCGGTTGCTGTTGCTGTTGCAGCGGCAGGTGGTGCGGTGGCTGGTGGTGCGGGTGTTGCTGCAGCTGCTGCTGTTGTTGATGCAACTGCTGCTGGTGAATTTCGTCCCTCGGCGGCGGAGTGATAATAACGTGGGCTCCACCACCACCCAACGCACCACCGCTTACGACCAACGATGGCGAGTGGCCGGCAGCTGCATCCGATTGAGTGTCGGGCACATAACTTTCGAACTCGATGCGAATCTCCGTGCTTGGAAAGCGGAAATAACAGCTGCAAATGAAAGGAAACAATTGATTAGATATACTGGTGTTATTTTATAACTTTGATTTTTCTATTTCCATGGACTTTCGATTTGGAAAATTAAAACATATAAGTTTCAAACTGCCATTTTAAATTACGAGATCATCTCATCTATTTGTTTTTAGTTACACGACACTTAGCGTATGACTGTTATCTATTTTCACATCTTTCCATAATAGCTTAAGTAGAATTTTATGATTTAATATATGGAAGATGTGTGGAATAATTAATAAAAAAAATTAAATGTCGCTATAGACTTGTTTTTGCTTACTAAACTGCACTATTATTAAAGTATACATTTCTGAAACTTTCTTGTAAGGATTTGTTATTGGGCATGTTACATAAGTTGAAAAGTTCATGAATAAAGATGAGTTACTTATCTATACACATACATTTTATGCATCTCTAGTTTGCTATTAGAAATAAACAACTAAATACTTCATAAAAAGATGACTAACCAAATTTGATGTTTTTTTTTTAAGATAATAATAATATAATAATATATAATAAATAAAAGATTTGAAGCTTTGTTCCCTCTACTATTTACGAGCTCCTCTTACCGTTGTGGCAGACGAAGTGGATCCACGTTGCGCCGCTGCAGGAAATCATCCACAAAGATGCCGTTCTTGCTGAGGCACTGGACAAAAAAGGCGCGAAGCTCCACGTCGTAGAGCACCTGGAAATGTTTGCGCGACACCAGGTTATTCTCGGCCACGTTGAAGTGGACCAGCGATGTGGAGGAGTTGCGTCCGATGACCGTCACGGCGTCCGTGATGGGCAATACCTCCTGGTTGAAACGGAGCTCTCCATATGGCGGCGAGGATGATGCTGAGGCGTTGGCGGAGGGGGTGGTGGTGCTGCTGTTGGTGGAGGAGGAGGAGGTGGTAGTGCTACTAGTGGCAGGTGGGTGGTTTGCTGAATTGTTGCTGTTGTTGGACAGCTGATCGGCGCCGCTGTTGTTGTTGCTTCCCGCGCTGCTGCTATTGTTGTTGTTGCTGTTGCTATTATTGTTGTTATTCAGCGCCGCTGTTGCTGCTGCGCCATGATGCAGCTGCAACATGTCCTTGGCAATCGCAACGGTGGCGGCGTCGGCTGCACCACCTGCAATGTTGGTGGGTGGGTTGTTCAGTACGGCGTGTACGGTCACAATATTGTTATTGCTGTTACTATTGTGGCCGTTGTTGCTGCTGTTGTTGTTGTTGTTGTTGGTGGTGGTGCTATTGCCGGTGGTTGTTGCTAGTGTTGTGGTTGTTGTTGTTGTAGTGGCGGCCATTGAAAGGTAAATCCCACTTGTCCTATGCTCGCTTAGTGCTGGTGTTTGCCTGCGAAATTGTAAAAATAAAGTATTTAGTTGAGTAGAGTTTTTCATGGTTGAATTTTTGATTATGTAAATGATTTATATTTAATTGATATTATCAATGCAAAAAAATATAAGATTTCTCATCTGTTTAAGAGACTACTTTTAAAGTAATTTCAATATTTTATTATTGTTTTACAATTTTTTGTTGAGTAATCTCTTTACCGAAAATATGTACACATATATAAATTGTTCTTACAACCATGCATACATACACACATACATATGTATAATTTTGTTGAGCAAAAAAATGTATTAACTTATATTGTGTTTATCAATATGTTTACCCGGAAATAATTATTTTTTTAGTCCTAACAATTATTGAATTAATTAAGTGTTTTTATTATACACGTGTATTTTATTTATAAATTGATGCACCTTTTATTGACACTTAAATCGTTTAACACTAACCATTGCGCTTGATTAATAAAGTTGCTTGATATGAAGCACCTTAAATTTTTTTTTGGTATCTACATATTTACATATGTATGTATGTATGTACATACATTAATTTTTTGAATGCAACGGTTCGTATGGTTCTCCAGCTTTTTGTTTTTACCTATTGACTTTGCACATTAAGAACTTATTAATTTTATTCGCACACTGTTTGTACACTGGGTGCATTAATTTTTTCCCTTTTTTTCATAGCTTTTCACGCGCTTTTCGCTCTCTTTACGTTTTGGCCCCAAGGTTTCTTCTTTTCGTCAGCCACAAATTATTTTCCAAATATACACACACGCTCGCATCGTTGCTGTTTCGGTTTTTGCTTTACTCTGTTTTGCTACCGTAGCCGCACATACACAATCACACCTTTGTACATACCTTGGTCGGCAACAAAAACAAGCGCCGATTGAAGCAACAACAATAATAATAATAATAACACAACTACTACTACTACGCGGCGGACACTACGTGAGTAAACACACATACATCTATGCATAGGGGAACAAGCGAGAGAGCGGCAACTGCAAAGGCTCACGCTTGCGCTCTTTTTCGCTTTCCCGGGCAGAATGGAATGGAAAAATCTCCTCTCTCCAACTCCACCATACACACATCGGTATCGGTATCCCCATCTCTCCAAACTGAGCTTGCGGCCAGTGTTGCCAACAGGCGAATACATGCCCACTTATAACAAATAATTCATTTAATGCAAAAAAAAAAAACGCATTGAAAAGGACTATTTCCATGTGACACTAAAAAGGAGATGAAAAATTTACCAAATCTTGGTAAACTTTATGACATCAGAAATACAGTGGCTCACAGCTTATTTGACCCACACCTAATTTTCAACATTAAACAGGTATAACTCCTGAACCATAAGAGATACCCATAAAAATAAAACGCAGAAAGGTTAACTGTTGTTTTAACTTCAAAAATATGTTTTCATTTATTTATTATAGCAAGGAACTTCTTAATTAAACAATAAAAACTAAAAATACTGCCTTTTTCAATGTCACAGCTTATTTGACCCAGTTCATCAAATTAATTATAAAAAATTGCAAATAAAATATTTTTTTAACTTTTAGTATTTGGTATGTCCGCCCTTTTAGTCCACAACCGACTTCAGTCGATTGGGAATAGATTCGACCAATTTTTTTGTGGTTTCTGGGGTGATTTTAGCCCATTCTTCGAGCAAAGCCGACTTCAAGTCATTTTTATTGGAAATATTGCGCTCCCGAATTTTTGAGTCCAGCAAAGCCCACAAATTCTCAATAAGATTAAAATCGGGTGACTGAGCTGGCGATTTCATTATATGGTGACAATTATAGCCCAGCCAATATTGAACTATAGCCGACTTTTGCTTTGGGTTATTGTCTTGGTAGAACCGAAAACCCTGTTTTATTCCCAATTTCTCAGCACTTTGGAGTAAATTATCCTTAAGGATATTAAGATAAACATTTTTATTCATTTTGCTTTCAATAAATTTTAGGTTTCCGACTCCTGCTGCGGACTTACAGGCCCAAACCATAACGTGTGCGCCGTCATGCTTAACGGTGGGTTTTAGATGTTTGACCTGCAGCTCTGTATTGGCTTTACGCCATAGCTAAGAACGTTCATCGGATCAAAAATATTAAATTTTGACTCATCAGCAAAAATTACGTAATATTTTTGGGTCCAAATGATGTTCTTACGTATGGCGTAAAGCCAATACAGAGCTGCAGGTCAAACATCTAAAACCCACCGTTAAGCATGACGGCGCACACGTTATGGTTTGGGCCTGTAAGTCCGCAGCAGGAGTCGGAAACCTAAAATTTATTGAAAGCAAAATGAATAAAAATGTTTATCTTAATATCCTTAAGGATAATTTACTCCAAAGTGCTGAGAAATTGGGAATAAAACAGGGTTTTCGGTTCTACCAAGACAATAACCCAAAGCAAAAGTCGGCTATAGTTCAATATTGGCTGGGTTGTAATTGTCACCATATAATGAAATCGCCAGCTCAGTCACCCGATTTTAATCTTATTGAGAATTTGTGGGCTTTGCTGGACTCAAAAATTCGGGGGCGCAATATTTCCAATAAAAATGACTTGAAGTCGGCTTTGCTCGAAGAATGGGCTAAAATCACCCCAGAAACCACAAAAAAATTGGTCGAATCTATTCCCAATCGACTGAAGTCGGTTGTGGACTAAAAGGGCGGACATACCAAATACTAAAAGTTAAAAAAATATTTTTTTTGCAATTTTTTATAATTAATTTGATGAACTGGGTCAAATAAGCTGTGACATTGAAAAAGGCAGTATTTTTAGTTTTTATTGTTTAATTAAGAAGTTCCTTGCTAGAATAAATAAATGAAAACATATTTTTGAAGTTAAAACACCAGTTAACCTTTCTGCGTTTTATTTTTATGGGTATCTCTTATGGTTCAGGAGTTATACCTGTTTAATGTTGAAAATTAGGTGTGGGTCAAATAAGCTGTGAGCCACTGTAATTAAATATCAAAAGGTGCATAAAACCGTACAAAAAAATTATATTTGCTGCCATTTGTTCTTAAACATTTTTATTATTATAAAGAGTTTCGAATGTTTGGAAACTGACTTTTTTTAAATTAAGAAAAACTGTTTGAAGTGTAAGCCGGTCAATAATATTTTGCAAAACTTTATTATGCACGTCTGCAACAAATGACTTACATTGGAATTCTCCACAAGTTCATCTTACTCGCAGGGATTTGGGGGAAAAGTGGGACTCCCATGGCAACCGAAACATTTCGCAGAACGATCTGTATCTTGAGTTATTTTGTGGAGAAAAGGGGGAAGAGGGTAAATAAGGCGACCTTTTTGTATGCAGTTATAAGCTAACGTTGGCAACACTGGTCCACTCTCCGACTTCTTTGGCTCCACTTGGCACCAACACAAAGATGCACTGGAACTCACAAACACGGACGGATTGAGAACTCTCGCACTGGATGGCCCCACATGGCTCCCCATCAATCGATCGAGCTTGCATGCATAAACATGCAAAACGAAACCAAAATAAAATTAACGAGAACAACAAAAGGCAAACAAACGCCCATACATACGGCCATATAAATAAACACACGCACACACACGGCTACATATAGATTTGGCGAGTACATATATGCGTGTGTGCATGTGTGTTGGGTCACTCGTAACGGCAAAACGATGGAAGGCAGCGAAAGAGAAGCACAATAAATAAATAAAAACACCAAAATACACACAGACACACACACACATACAAACTGGCGTATTGGAAATGCGTAAAAAATGCCGCTCGTTGATTTTTCAGCTAGCAACCGACAACCGACTCCACCTGCGCATACATACAGACGACGGATGTCTTGTTTGTCTCTTTGTAAACACACAAAAAGCACACTTTTCACAACGTATAGCTTTGCTTTTCTGCTCTTTGGTTTTCGCTCGGCGATTGCGTAAACTTGCCGCCCGCTTTTTTCCCACCTAACATCAAAATATGTACACACACTTGAGGCCACCCATACCACTGTGTATGTGTGCGTTGTGTGAGCGTGTTCCAAAATAAAAACTTAATATTTATTTATATGCCATTTAGCTGGTTGATTTTCAGCTCACTCTGCTATTGTTTTTTTATTACTACTAATTCTCGCCCTCTCTTTCGCTGTTTATATTTTCGCCGTTGGTTATCAAACTCGAACTGTTTTTGTTGTTTTTTCTTTTCAGTTTTTTTTTGCACACAACACGTTTTTCGCTGCGTGTTTGTGTGTGTATATTATTTTTTGTTCGCCTTGTTTATTTTTATTTTTTTGCGTACCTTCTTGGAAAAAACCTTTGGCTGTTGGAATTTGTTAAATCTCTTGATACAAACGTAACACTAGTAGTTGGGCAATAATTAAAAGCCGATTTGTGCACTTTTTCAGCGATTTTAATGCGGTTTTCCCGATTCTTATTGCTTCAGCGCGGTGAAGGAGAAGAAGAAGAGATCAGTTCGAGTGGTGGCAACGCCGTCATCCGAAGCCAGGTATGGCCAGTCCTAGGTCTGGCCACTCTGCACATCAGCTGTTTTCAGCCGCATTTCGATTTTGTAACAGTTGGAAAAATTATTTTTGTGTGATTTATTAATTAAACCTGGAAAAATGCAAAGTCTGACGCGACTGATGAACACAACATTGACCCTGCAAATACCGCCAAGGATGGCGGCCGCAGGGGTTGCACTGCAGCAACTGCGCGGCAAAACCAAAGTGGTGGAGAAACCAAAACCCGGCGCTGGCCAGCAATTCCGTCGAATTGTTCACTTTCCGGAGGAATACACGGTAGAGCCGCTGAAGATAACTCATTTGGCGGGCAGGGATCCCGTCTCCGGTCGCCTGGTAGCCAAGGGCATCGGCGGTGGCATCAAGCAGCAGTATCGGTGGGTAAAATGGTTGCGGGATGGTCCAACGGAGGGAGCCCAAGAGGAGCTGGTGCTCGAAGTGCTCCGTGACGGCTGCCGCACTGCGAATGTTGCCCTGGTGGCCGTCGGAGATGAGCTCAAGTACATCCTAGCCACCGAGAACATGAAGGCGGGCGATATCCTCAAGACTTCACGACTGATTCCTAGGATTCCTGGTGAGTTCGCTTACCGGTTGTCACGATATCTACCTACATACTATCTATATACATACATTATTTTATGATCAAGTGAATAATACTACCTACATACTATCTATATACATACATTATTTTATGATCAAGTGAATAATACTACCTACATACTATCTATATACATACATTATTTTATGATCAAGTGAATAATTTAAAGATCTTAGATCTTTAAGTATCAAAAAAGTATTTTATTCTTTTTCATTCGTAAAAGATTATTGATTTCTGACCTTATGAACTAAATATATAGCACTGTTTCCATATTTCCATACCGTTCAGTTATAAAGCTAATATTTTAACACTTTCGTATTCGCCTTTTTATATGAGAACGCTGAAAATGTTTGAAAATAGTGCTGATCGTACAAATATATTCCGATATATTGCCAAAGAAGCAATTGGGATATTTTTAAAATTTGTGTAATAAAAAATCTTTTTTCAGTTAGACCAACTTATGAAACTAATCTAACTCATATGACAGTTTAAGTCCATTTGGACAACCTTGTATCTTGTATAAGTTGTATCTGGCAATCGTTTAAGCCAATCAATTTTTTTCCCTATAATCCCTAGTGCGCCCCAACGAAGGCGATGCCTATCCCCTGGGCGCCCTACCCGTGGGCACCCGTATCCACTGCCTGGAGAAGAATCCCGGCCAGATGTGCCACCTGATCCATGCCGCTGGCACCTTTGGCACCATCCTACGCAAGTTCGACGACAAGGTGGTGGTTCAGCTGCCTTCCAAGCGGGAGTTCGCCTTCCAGCGTACCTGCATGGCCACTGTGGGTCGCCTCTCCAACCCGGACCACAACAAGGAGCACGTGGGCAGTGCACAGAGGATGCGGGAGATGGGCAATCGTCCGCGTTCCGGTCTGTGGAAGCGCAAGGAAGGCAAACACGGCCGTAAGATACGCCGCCTGCCGCCCATGACCACAATATCGCCACCGGCGCCACCCAAAGAGGAAGCTATCAAGTTGACGCTGCCCCTGTAAGGATCTTGCTTTTATTTCTATGTGTCACACATTATACAACTAGAACTAGAACTACAGCTAGAGCTATTTGCGCGTTTTCTTCATGGAGAATCCAGTGCCGTGGAAGCTCTCCCCATCGGAACCATCCGCATTGCCAGCTGCGGCTTCATCTTCGTTGCCCCTATCGCTGATGGGTCGAATGTTGCGGTCGAAGCGGATGAGACCAAACTGGAAATCGTAGTCGGGCACGCCGCGCGCAAGGACTTTCTTGAGGACCGGTGTATCCATTTGGCTCTCCTTCTTCTTTTTGCCATCTAAACGGACGCCAGAACCCATAAAGGTCTCAACCACCTCCTCGAGTACGGCGCTGGCGCCTCCGGAGGCTTCCCCGCCTGCAGATCCCGCCGTACCCTGCTGTCCCGAGCCGGAAGCCTGCGTTTCCGAGTGATCCTTGTAGCCCACCGGTGCCTCAAACTCCACATTCATGTCACACTCGATGATGCTGACGGCATTGCCGGGTTTCGTCTCCAGAACGCACAGTTCGTAGACCTTCTTGTTGTACTTAATGGCTATGACATCGCCCTTAGTGAGGCAGGCAAAGTTTCGCAGGGCATTCTCCAGCACCGCCTTGGGATTGGTGATGTCCAGGAAGTCGGTGCTGTGCGGCTGGAACTTTGAGAACGTGGCCACCGGCAAAGAGACACTTTCGATGTTGAGGATGTCGCCCTCCTCCAGCAGCAGGTTGTCCATCATCCAGTAGGGCAGATAGCATTTGCCCTCGTCGGCCACGAATTCAAGGACGCCGGCGTGGGAGGATCGGGATTTCTTGCCGTTGGTGAGTTTGAAGAGCATGGGATACTCCACATTTAGACGGGTGAGCGTGTCCAATGCGGAGGGAGGCATGATAACTGGGTTTTAGAAGGGGTTACTAAGGGTTTAGAGAGGTCTAAAACCAAGGAAAACTCACTTTTTCCGCCCTTCTCTACGTCCGATCGCTCGTTTCCGGGCAACATGGATACGGAGAAGCACTTGTAGGTGGCATGGAAACTGCGTCCCTCTGGGAACATCATGTTGAAGCCGCTGAAATGGAACATTCTGTGTGTGCCTTGCCCTAACTGGCTGTCCCTATGTATTTTGCACTACTTTTTTCCCCCTTTACGAGGGTTCTAATTTTGTTTTTTTTTGTTTTTTGTTTCTGTAATGTCACGACTGCAGCAGTGTGACCAAACTGCCGAATGGCAAAAGGCTACGAAAAACGGTCATACTTTCGAGCTGCAAACATCTGGCAACACTCGCCGCTTTCAAATTAAGTTTCCCGCCAATTTTTTCTTCTCACGAAACTTCTTCGATAAAAATCAGCTTGGGACTTATAAAACCTTTTGTAAATAGTTGGCAAAGGCATTTTTAACTGTTGAGTAGGCCATCTTTGGTTAGCTGAAAACAGTGCTGCCGGACCTTCAATTATTTAAAACGACACGAAAATATTGGCGGGCAAAAAAAATACTTCTGCTTCAAAAGTATATTTTTATAATAAAGTGCATTATTGATCAATCACTATCCTTATTTCACAATTTGTACATGGTTAATTTGTAAAACATTTTTAATCATCAAAAAAAAGATTTAATCAATTTTATGAAGGTAACAAAAATTTAAGCAGAGCAGATAAAAACTTTTGTAGTCTTACATTTTTAGTTTCATAAAATGGCTTTAATGAAGTGAGGTTTTATATTCACAATGGTTTTATATTAAAGATTTATTCCACGACATGGGTCCACAAGACTAGCTTTAACTGCCTTTGGTATATGTGGTATTTTTTCCATCTACAGCATATTTTTCAGAAAAAAATTGGCATATTTGACTGGTCACACCTGCGGTCACACTTTCACCAAGCAAGCCGGTGGTTGCGCGCGACTTCGTCCCGCTTAAATATATTCAATAGTCGAGTTATTGATTTGAAAAAGTGCTGCTGATCAAGTGAGTATCCTTAAAGGAGGTTACCAAACTGCTCTATATTCCCTAAAATGGTTGTCATCTAAAGATTTCCCATTGGAATAGTTTCTGGCGAGCTTTTCAGTGCGCGTGATTGTGTGTGTGTTGGCAGGATATATCCTTGTGTATCCTTGTAGTCTGACTGGCGCCGCGTGTTTTTCGCGTAGGTGTGCTCGTCTATGTGTGTGTGTATGTGATAGATTTTCGCCCATATTTTTTCCCACAAAAAAATAAGCTTAATCTAAACAAGCAACAAATGCAAAATGTTTGAGTAGAAAAATCAATAAAATGGGCAATCGATTGAGAGAGGTGAAAAGTGGGGCGGCAACACAAAAAAAAAGTATTTTGTGTGTTTCAATTTGAAAGTACATATTCTCAAAAAAAAAGTATTGTTTTTCTCATAGGCTAGAGTACAGTTACTTGCCGATATTTTGCAAAAACAGTTTGAGAGCCATAGACTTCGCATGCAGCTGTTTTCAAGTCTCTGTTGTGGTTGTTTTTGTTGCTTCGCAGCTGCAGCACCACCAAAAAGCAACAACAACTGCACAAGGTGCGACTGTTGGACGAAACACAACTTCCCTGCGCATTCTCACGCTCTCTTCTCTCTTCTGTCAGCTTCCAGACGCTCCCGGTTCCCCCACTTTCTCTCCTTTTATCTCATTTCCCCACAACAACACTGCTAGAATGATTCATTATCGAACGCCCCCCACGTCTTTGTCATTTTCATCCTTTCGCGAAATGCTCCTCTCTATTGTGAAATTTTCCAGTCGTTTTATTTTATTCAAATCTTCACAATTTCCTTATTTTTCCTAATATGTACATTTTAAAAGAATAGTCGGTCCGGTACTTCTTGCCTTGCTACAAATTTGCTACATATGTAGCCTTACTAAAGGCTTTATTTTATATTCAAAATATGGTAGCATTCTCAAAAGTGGTTTTCGTATTCATTCATTACATTTCAATAGATTTTTTGAGATTTGAGAAACATGGGCATCAAAAAAATCTGAATTTGGAATTTTAATTTTTACAGTTCCTAAGATTATGGCAAAAGGACAGAAGTGATTTCCCCAAGTAAATGAACATCTTTTGATGAACATAACTAATCTACAAAGCCAAATTACATTACTGTCTTTGTGAAATTTTAATAAGCTATTGCTTATAAGCTATTGTATAAACTACCAAATTTCTTTAATATAACCTTGTTAAAATTACCAGTTACAAAAAAAAATTCGCAGGTTGTGCAGGTGAGATCCACTGTGAAGCCACAAATATTGAGGGGAGAAGCGAAACTTCGGTATCTTTTTGTGTACAGTTTTTGCGTCTGGGAACTAAATTTAACATGCAAATATTCAACGGAATAGGGCAGCTCCCGGAAAGCATTTAAACTTTAAAATAGCGCAACGACAAAATCTGTATACGCATGCTGCACAATTTCCCAAAAACATGTTTATATTTGGCTTTTTCGGAACATCAATTCTTTGTGCTTACGTCAAACCAAGAAATTTTCAATATTTTCTTCACTATAATGATATTATGAGCATACTTATTGGACCGAGTCATGAATGAGTTGGTTTGAGAATGGGTGGTGGGTGGCAGCAACCCCGCAAGGTCAAAACGAGTACGCTCTAGCCGCCGGATGGGAGTGTGTATGCGAATTAGACCGATTCAGTGCTCTCCCAAATGCAACTTGCGGTTCGGTAGTCATTGCACAAGTGCCTCTAAAACTCACAAGTACAGTTAGAGTTATACATATATCCGGATTTTATTTTTTTAAGGGAATTTAACAGCAAGTTGCCTTTAAAAATGATTAATTATCAATTTATCCCCAACATAATTTAAATAAAATTAAAAGAAAAATAGTTTCCTTTATTTGCAATTATAGAGGTTATAGTGAAAATATAGAATATAGTGAAAATCTTTATTAGATTGAGTGCTACTCTTTGCAGATTTGTATTTTTTTTCGTAAATTTAAGCAAGTCCAAAAAGTACAAAAAACATTTTGTTTAAAATTGGTGCGAGCTATAGAAGTTATTAAAAATTCTATCCCACATTGCCCGTTGCCAAGTGCCCAAAATGTTTTGAATGGAATTCAATACATATTTATGTATGTATATACACACATAAGTACGAACATAAACACATAAAAAATTCAATGGGGCCTTTTGTTTTTTCTTTTTGTGCACACGTTTTAAATATCAGCCGACAAAATCGTGATTCCATTTTCGGATGTGATGGAAAAAAACCCAAAAGCAAAATGGTTTGAAGTCTAATCTCTTTTTGTGAATTCTAAGAACGGAGAAAAGAAAGAATGAAAAATATACCATTTTCAGCAATAGGTTAAATTCGCCACACGAGGCCCGCATATTTTGTTTACTTAGGTTTGTACAGTCACTCAAAAGTTGGAATTTCTCATATTTAATTCAAGTATTTTCAAAATATTATTACTATTTAAATATGATTTATTGGTAATTTTGAAAGCCTTTTAAACCCAACAGCTTTAATACTATTAAAGTTAGTAGAATGGCGAATGCTTTTAATGCTGATCAAAAATGATTAATTAATTTTAAAATTTTTTGGGATAGATTAAATTTTTTTATTGCCATACTCTAATAAATCTATATTCTTTGATAGGTTCTAATAGTAATAGTAGCTTTTGTAATTGGAGAAATATTTCTGGTCTGTGTTTGCACTCTTTGAATTTTGTTCACTGAATTGCTCAACGACCTTCTCTCTTATGTTGTTGTTGCTGCTGCTTGTTGCAGGTATTTGTTAATTATTTGTGTGCATCCCTTTCACACCTGAGAGCGTTTCCAATTGGATTGGGCTGAGCCGAAGATTACTGATTGGAATGGGAAAGGGCCTCTGATGTGGGTACAGTTTGATTGCCATTGGATGAGGCAGTGTTAATTTAAAACAAGTTACCCTGGATTTTGTGGCGGCAGCGCGACCTTGAACTTGTGGCAACAACCACCCCAAAAAGTGAGCCCACCGCCTCGGCAAAACAACAAGTGGGAATTGTGTTAGCAGGGTGAGCGTGCAGGAAAAAGCGGTTGCAGGCCTCTATAATTCGCCGCCCTTTCCAGCATTTTTTAACCTGATGCGTCCTTGGGACAGTGCGGCAAATTAAATCAATATTAAATGCAGTTTACTGTTTGCAACGGCAGTTGCAATTGCAGTTGCAGTTGGTAGGCGGCAATGTCAAGGTTTCTAGTGACGCTGCAGGTACACTGTACACACACAAAAAAACTTGCGAGGTGAAAAATACAAAAAACACTATAATTGAACATCTTGTTTATTTCTTGCCTAATAAAAATAAAAGTCCTTCGGACTTTTCAAGTTAATAGACATTTATAAGTGATTTCAATCTTCATGAGATCTCAAGATGTTTTGCAGTGTACCTGGGCCTATGTCATCTGTTGTTATTTTGCACTTGCCATTCAATCCATTTTAATTCCATTTACTTGTCATGCAATGGCAATACCTGAAGCCACTTCGTGCACATTGATTGCCCGCCTCCCAACCACCCACTGCCCTCTCACCGTCGATCTGCTTGGCCTTAACGGTCCATTCCAATTACAAACTGCCCACCTGCCAGGCAATAACTGTAATTTTGCAGTCTACAATGTGCGGGAATTGATTTATTGCCATCGGTCATTAAAAGGAACAGGACCTTTTACAGGTGGTGCCTTAAACCACACATATAAAATCTTTTAAGTAATCGCTAGGCAATACTTTTAGATACTAGACTTTTGCTATGAAAGACTTACAAATATATTTTTGCTATAATTTTTTAACCGGGATATGATCACATTCACATCACACATATAAAATCTTTTTAGATACTTTTATATATTAGACTTTTGCTAAAAAAAGGTATTCCAAAGATTTACAAATATATTTTTGCTATAATTTTTTAACCGGGATATGCTCACATTCACATCACACATATAAAATCTTTTTAGTAATCGCTAGGTAATACTTTTAGATATTAGACTTTTGCTATGAAAGGTATTCCAAAGATTTACAAATATATTTTTGCTATAATTTTTTAAACGGGATATGATCAAAGTATTATAAAAACATTATTTCTTAAAAACAGAAAATAAAAGAAAATAGTCGTACTTCTTTGCGTGCATTTTATTACTTTTTGAATAGTCATAAATCTCTATTGCTATTTTATGTTATTTATATCAATAGAACTGATTCATTTCGGAATAAACAAACATTTATTTGCATATGCAGTGGCTCAAAAACTATGCACAATTACGTGCTTGCGTATTTATAGTTCAAAAGTTCAAAATACGCTACCGAATTGGAAGCGATTACCACGAACCTATGATTGCTTCCTTCCCATTTTCATTGTGAGAATAAAAAACGTGCACCCGGTGGGCGGTGGGTGGAAAGGGTGAAGAGCGTGAAAAGCGTAAACAAAGCACGCAAATATGGAAATTTCGCGACCAAGCGCGGCACAAAGCGGTGTGACGCCGCGACCTTGCTATGCCGCGGCGTCAGCCATTTGTCCTGGTTACTTTTCTCAACCCCCTGACCTCTAACCCCATAGCCACAAACCACCCACCGACCTCTTATCGTCATTCGTCTTCCACTTGTTTGTGTGCGGGTTTTCTTGAGGTTTTTCTATTTTCGTTGGTCAAATAGGTCTGTGTGTTTGCAAAAAGTGCGAAGAAGAAATGTTATTTTGGTTTAAACGCTTAATAATGTATTTTGTACATTGATGATCAAATGGTTTATAAAAATAACATATGGCTTTTTGTATATTTTCTACACTTCCGATTATTAAAGTAGGGTAAATAAACCGATGGGTAATGCACGTTTACACACTCAAAATAAAAAAGCATACTATTTTTAAGAAAATTAAACAATTTTATTTAGAAGGTGTGTACTGATCGTATTGATCTTATTTTAGTTATTGATCAGTCATTGATCTTCATTGTAAACAATGAAAACCTATTGTTAGATGCATTTACACTGATGACAACAATCTGGACAATAATAACAATAACGCCGAGCGGCAATTACAATTTCAATTGCGAATTTTCATTTAAATTGTCGCAACACCGCGCACTCCCAAAAGATACAACCGCGTGGGTCCGGCTGGATCTGGAAATAAACAAATGAAAGACGACTAAAAACAAGTCCACATATCAAACAATTCAATTTCAATTGGAAAACTCATTGAATGGTTGTTTTCCGCTTGTTACCGGTTTAATGTAGCTAAAAAATGATGAGCACATGCAAATCAAATGGAAACCTAAAGTGCGCTTCCCTTTCATATGGCTAATAAAATTCACTTGTTTTGTTTCAATAAACTATGGCTTTGAATTAAACATTGTAATCTTAAAATCGAGTTATTTTAGGCACAACAAAAAATAATTATATATTAAAAACTTTAAAGAACCGATTTCGTGCTGATCTAACCACATTTTAGGCACTTAGATAAAATGGTTCAGCCATGGAAAGACTAATTTGTTAGTAGAAAGAAAAAATGAACCACCAAAAATGGTTGATTTAAAAAAAAGTATCCTTAAATATTTTTAAAAATATGTTTATTTTTTTCAGACATGGTGAATAATTCTCTATGGTTGAAACAACTTTGCTACCCCAAACGTCAGGTAAAAGACATTAATATTTAAACAAGCATAAGAACTTACTGATAGGAGATTTTATATATATATATTATATTTTCAGTTTACCAACTCGACACTTCTTAACTCCTTTTCAACATAACAAGAAACTTATTATAATTAATTAATAACAACAACCAACACAAACAACACTATATCCACAACATCAACAACTATCGTTTAATCTCAAAACGTAAACACAACAATTGCTAAAGGAGTCATCCAGGAGTTAAACGAATACGAGTGGTATTAATGTGTGAATACCTGTGAATACTTCCCAACATTGAGCATCAAATTCCGTCGACAGCAGGAATTTGTCAGCCAAGGAGAAGGATAATTGGAATATTGTTCGTTTCTTTTCGGTGTTTTGTCCAACCCAGGGTTATTTGTAGGATTTTATTTATTTATTGCTTAATTTAAGGCATTGCTGATCCTCAGCTTTGAAGAGAGGCTCCAAACCAAAGGGTTTTAACAGAAAGGTAACATTTCAGGGTAATTAGTCACCTAAGTATCGCACCTTCGCAGTTCCAAGCGGCGAGTTGTTCCCCAATTTTCATTATGAAAATAACGACAATGAAGTTTAAGCGCAAATATGGCTGTTTAGAGAATATTTGAAAAGAATTTCTCACTTATTAACCAATTTGGATTTTTGTTTCGACCCTCATTTGTTACGTAGTCTTGTATTTTATAAGTTATCAAAGATTGTTTTGCACAATTCAAGTCATCCACCCAGTTAAATTCGCACCGCATCATACAGTTTTTGAGTTCATTTTTCGAGGAGCGAGAAGAGTAATCAGTATTTAGTCAGAGTTGAGAGAGTTTAGTGGTTTGTACCGAAGAGTTTTGAATTACATTTAACACCGAACCACATTGTCGGCAACATGGAGAGTTTTTCGCCGGAACTACTATGGATGGTAGTCCTCGGATTCCTGATCGCCTTTATCCTGGCCTTTGGCATAGGCGCCAACGACGTGGCCAATTCCTTTGGCACCAGTGTGGGCTCTGGAGTTCTCACCATCCGGCAGGCATGCATTCTGGCCACCATCTGCGAAATATCGGGAGCCGTTTTGATTGGTAAGTAATGAAATAATGTTTTTAATGACTGGATTGTTGGTTTTTGGTCAAATATTTACGTTTAACAATTATAAAGCTTACCGAATTCAAAAAACGATTTTAATATTATAAATAATAATTATTAAGATTGGATTAAAAGATGAAAATTAAAGTAAAACAAAAAATATTTGTATATACAAAATATATAAAAATACAAATTTAAATTTGTATGCTTAGCACATATCTTATAAATCAAAAGGTAAAAACGCCTATATATGCTAATTGTATATACTTCATTGAGGCTAACCCATTTATTTTATTATGAATATTTTATTATCTGAGTATACCAATATTTCAACAACATCAAAAACCAACTTGTCTAAATGATTTCCATATTTTAGGTATTATATTATATTTTAGGTATATAATATTTTATTTGTAAATCTTTCAGGATACAAGGTGTCGGACACCATGCGCAAGGGGATCCTGGAAGTGGGACTGTACGAGGGCTCCGAGGACGTGCTGATGCTGGGCTGCGTGTCTGCTTTGGCCAGTAGTGCCGTGTGGCTGCTCGTGGCCACCTTTTTGAAGCTACCCATCTCGGGAACGCACAGCATTGTGGGCTCCACCATTGGATTCTCGTTGGTGGCACGCGGCGCCCAGGGCCTGAAATGGACCACCCTGGGCACCATTGTGGGATCCTGGTTCATCTCGCCGGTGCTGAGCGGAGTTGTGAGCATCCTGCTATTTCTGGCCATTCGCCGCTTTATCTTGCGCGCTCAGGAGCCCCTCAAGGCGGGATTCCGTTCGCTGCCAATTTTCTACGGCGTGACGTTCTTCATCAATGTGATCAGCGTGGTGCTGGATGGACCCAAGCTGCTCTACATGGACAACATCCCCACTTGGATAGCCCTGAGCGCCAGTTTTGGTCTGTCGCTGCTGGTGGCCCTACTCACGCAGCTGGTGGTGGTGCCTCTGCAGCGCCGGAAGATTGCCAAACGATTGCGGGCCGAGAATCCGGTCAAGTTTAACTTCGAGGACTCTGTGGGTGAGTTAACTAGATTAAAAGTTTATTTGTTTGTATTTATACTCAAAATACTCCATTTTAAATAGTACCTTTAATTGTTTATAATGTAGGACAGTGAATAGATTGTCGTTGTTTAAATAACCTAAATCATTAGGTTTTTGTCAATACACCCAAGAAGAAAAAAGCGGGAATTGCTTGAAAAATTAATTCGCTTTTTTAATAACACCTAAAACCTATGACACTAAAGAACAATAGGAGTCATAGGCCTTTTCGATGGCCTTTGGAGAAGTGTCCGAAAACTGCATTTCCATAACTTTTTAAACAGAAATCCAATTTCAAAGTGGGACAACTGTAAATAATTGTGGTGTGGTTTGATTCTCTAAAACATTTTTATAAAACATCTAATTTTTGGAAAATGACTTTCTTTAATATGCGAATGTAATACAAATTAAAGTACAATTAAAATAACAGAGTTAAATGTATGCTTAAGAGTCATTTACCAAAAGCCTTTGGGTCTGAAGGCATCTACTTTATCCTCGGCGGGATCCTTTTTTGCGCTTGGAACTCTTACCCGCACCTCTCCGCTTGTGGTGAACCTTAACGATCTCCTTTGGCCTCTTGATGGTGTTCTTGTGTGTAACGATGGTCTTCTTCTTGGTGGATGCCTTGGTGGTGGCTACAGTGGTGGTGGTGGTGGTGGCGGTGGCAGCGGCCGACGTTGTTGTAGCCGTGGTTGCGGGGGGCGTAGCGGCAGCAGGGGGCGTGGCAGCAGGGGGCGTGGCAGCAGGGGCCGTGGCAGCAGGGGGCGTGGCAGCAGGGGGGGTGGCAGCAGGGGGCGTAGCTCCCAAGGCAGACGCAACGAGGGCCACCAAGCCAAGGAACAGAGCTATTTGTGATCGCATCTTGGTTTATAACTTCTGGCTGAAGCCAGAGTATTTATAGGCAAATCGGTAGAAGATGTTTAGTATTGTTTGTTTAAGCGATTCACCATATGCCATCGAAAATTATTTAGAACTAGGTTGTTAATACAAAGATGGTCGCCAGCTTATAGTATAATTCATTCACTCAAAATAAATATTTAAACAACGCCAAATAAGCAGAGTATGTGAATTTTAGATGGTCCAAATTGGAAGCTTGTTGTTTTGAAACAGACAAACAACAGCAGTGTTGATTCATTATAATGTCCACAAATGTTCTTCCAGAATCCTCGCCGTCGGGTAGTCCTAAGAAGCAGCGCCGCCCTTTGTCGCTGGTCAGCGAAGGAAAGCCATTGCCCGCTATCGCGGAGATCACCGAGCTGGTCTCGCTGAGCGACAACTCGCCCAGGACTTTCAAGTTGGCCCCCTTTGGACTGGCGGCCAAGAACAACAACGCACCCGGCGAGGAGTACAAGATCGATCCGCAGCTGATCAAGAAGGCCGAGGACCTGCTGGGCAAGGCTAGCCTGGACAACACCGATCTGACCATCACCAGCCTTAATTTTATCGACGAGCAGCAGCAGCAACAACAACAGCAGCAGCAAAATGGACGCAAGTTGCAGGAGTGCTTCAAACGGATGCAGTCGCCCAAGGAGGAGCAAAAGGTATAGTTTATTTCTAGCCAATGGATTGATATTGTGAAAGACCTGATCATATTTTAATAATATAAACTTTTCCTATTCCAGCACAAGACTACTGCTATCGGAACAGATGCGGGAGCCGGAGCTACCAAGGCCACCAATAACAACCTCCAAGTGGTGGAGAGCGGCGGCAGTCTCGACTTGATGATCAGTTCCACACTGTCGCCCAATTCCAGCAAGGTGCCGTTGATCGAGAGCAAGGAGGAGTTAAACGAGCAGGAGGACGAGCTAAAGCGGACGGCGGCTGGCGGTCGAAGAACCAGCGGCGCCGAGGAGACCCAGGAAATCTCCATGCTCTTCTCGTTCCTGCAGATCCTGACAGCCACCTTCGGGAGTTTCGCGCACGGCGGCAATGATGTGAGCAACGCCATCGGCCCACTGATCGCCCTTTACATGATCTATCGCGAGGGATCGGTTATGCAGCAGGCGGAAAGTCCCATCTATATTCTGATCTACGGCGGGGTCGGCATCTCCGTGGGTCTCTGGCTGTGGGGACGGCGTGTCATCGAGACCATTGGCAATGACCTCACCAAAATCACCTCATCGACGTGAGTTTTTATAGTCTTTAAATATTCTATATAAAAATTACATTTTTTATAGTTTTACAAATCGATAGACTATGCTGAGCTTAAATAACCTTTTTGTAAACTTGGTTGATTGTATCTTAAATATATATAATTAGAAACGATAGGCTAACAATTAGAATGTGTATATCTTTAGCTTTAAGTTCCACATAACGTATATTTCTCATTTAATTATATATATTCTTTTCTGCAGTGGCTTTACCATTGAAGTCGGAGCCGCCATCACCGTACTGCTGGCCAGCAAAATTGGGTTGCCCATTTCGACTACACACTGCAAGGTCGGATCGGTGGTTTTCGTAGGACATGTCAGTGCAGCGGGTCGCAAGGGAAGTCAGACGAAGGATCAGGATCAGGCGGGAATCAATAAGGATGGCCAGAACAATGATGCGCCCACAGAAGATGGCAGTGTCGATTGGCATCTGTTCAGGAACATTGCCTACGCCTGGATTGTGACTGTGCCGGTTACGGCTCTCCTTAGCGCCGGAATGATGTACGTGCTATGCGCCATTGCCGTGGACGATATGGGCGGGGCCTAGAAATGGGCTACACAGAATGCCATTCAATTATTAATTGTAATTGCAAAACCAAAATAATGTTTCGTAATTGTACAAGTTGGAAAACACAAAACTTAATATTAAACACGCAAATGGTAACTCAAGAAAAAGTGAGAAAATCTTAACTAAATTACTCGCCTAACTAAAGCATTGTATTTAGCTCATAGAACGTCTCTGAGTCTAACTGATATTAATATTATTTAATATGTGTCGCCAAGCATGTCGTGATTTGATTTTATATTTATACACCTTAATTTATGTTTATATCCGAATTGCACTTTTTTAAAATTCTTTTGTAGACTAAATCCGAACCCCCTTAAAATATTTTACACCACTCAATAGAGCAGAGCAAAACACTTGAATAAAATACAAACTATGTACAACAGAAAATGTTTATAAGATATGGTCAAGACCAATTTAAATTCGATGCTTTTTATTTGCGATTTCTAAAATTTGTGTTTTATTTTTGTTGTATTTTGAACTATAACAGTTAAAATCAATATTTAAGATCCTTTTGACACTGTACAATTGGATTAAAATTTGTTTACAAATTATTTTAAAACCTAACTTATGAGGCTCTCCAGTCCGTTTTAAATTTACATTCCATTGAGAGCCAGTTCGTATAGTATTTCACTATGTAGATATACGAAAAATAAATACAAAGTTATGACACCCAACGATCTTTTTATTCGCGACGATGGTTTTATTTTTTGTCCAGTTGCACAATGTGAAAACATGTTTCCGTAAGAGTCTTTAAAAAGAGTAGTTCAAAATGGAAGCTTACTTTCTGGTTTTCATTTATTTCATATTTTAACGAACGATTAATATCCGCGATGGATAAGGAATGTCCTCTTCGCTGACCAGCGAAAGACGAGGATTCAAAAAGAACATTTATGAACATTATTATTTGTCAGGCATAAGTTTATTTCCAAAAAAAAATAGTTTGCACCAATTAAAAGTATATTTAAATATTTATTTTGAGTTATTATACCCGTTACTCGTAGAGTAAAAGGGTATATTGTATTCGTGCAAAAGTATGTAACAGCTAGAAGGAAGCGTTTCCGACCCTATAAAGTATATATATTCTTCACTAGCCGAGTCGATATAGCCATGTCCGTCTGTCCGACTGTCTGTCTGTCCGTCTGCCCGTCTGTCTGTCCGTCCGTATGAACGCTGAGATCTCGGAAACGATAAAAGCTAGAAGATTGGCATTTTGCATGCAGATTCTAGGAGTTCCTACGCAGCGCAAGTTTGTTTCAAAATGGTGTCACGCCCCCTTTAACGCCCACAATCGCTTGTATACGATTTTAAAAATTTCAATATTTCGGAAAAGTAAAAATGCAGTTTTATTGTGTTTATCAATACCTATCGAAATGTAGAAGAAATTTTTCAAATCGGACCATTCGTTAAAAAGTTATGCGTGATCAAATTTTCTATCTCCATTTCCCTCGCACTCCCTTTACCTGAGTAACGGGTATCTGATAGTCGGGGCACCCGACTATAGCGTTCTCTCTTGTTATACTATAGGCCTATGAAAAGCTGGCTGTACTAACAACCTAGTTCTAAATAATTATCGATGGCATATGGGGAATCGTGACTATGCACACACAATATTGTTTGCTTCAAAAAACAATTCTTAAACATCTTCTACCGATTCGCCTATAAATACTCTGCCTTCAGCCAAAAAAGGCACATCAGTCACAGTATCTGAAGATATAATCCAAGATGCGATCCCAAATAGCTCTGTTCCTTGGCTTGGTGGCCCTCGTTGCGACTGCCTTGGGAGCTGGCACCGGTCCTGCTGCCGCCACGCCCCCTGCTTCTGCAACGCCCCCCGCTGCCGCTACGCCCACTCCTGCCGCTACTCCCGCTGATCCTGCTACCCCCGCTGATCCCACCACGGCTACAACAACGTCGTCTCCAGCGTCGGCCACCACCACCAGCACCACTGCAGCCACCACCACGGCATCCTCCAAGAAGAAGGCCACCGTTACCCACTACAAGCGCAAGACCAAGAGGCCAAAGAAGGTCCTTAAGATCCACCACAAACGCGGAGGTGCGGATAAGAACTCCAAGCACAAAGGAGAATCCCGCCGGAATTAAAGCAGATGCCCTCAGACCTAAAGAATTTGGTTAAACGACTCTTAAGCATACATTTAACCCTGTTGTTATTTTACTGTTACTTTAATTTGTATTATATTCGCAATATAGTTTATATACCCTTGTTGCTGTTACAAAAATTAAATATTCTATATTTCGATTTCGATGCTTAAAAACAATGAAGCCGACATATCCGGACTTATATACTACCTGCAACAGAAGGAAGATTTTCTTGGCCGGAAATGTGCCTTTTTACTGAGTTTCAAGCTTTTGACTGAACTTTTAATACAATGGTATACAAATGACAAGAAAATAGACCCAAAAATACAAAACAAGATTTAAGCATCGATTTTTAAAGAATCTAGCCACAATAATTTAGACTTCTACCACTTTAAAATGGAATTTCTTTAAAAAATGTTATGGGCTTAGAAGTTTTTGGACATTATTCTATTAAATTATTATTCTAATCTAAAAATGAAACCAAGACCAAGATGAAGATACAGATACAGATTTTTAGAGAATTAATACACAATCATTTAGTTATATGCCATTACGAAATCGGATGTCTGTAAGAAAAGTTATGGGCTGAGCAGCTTAGGTTTTTGGTCACTTTTTGGCAATGCCATTTTTCGAAAATTTGGAAAGGGGTAAAAAATGGCGGAAAATCGACCCCAAAATACAAAACAAACTGGAAACGCAGATGTTTAGAGAATTTAACCACAATCATTTAGAAGTATGCCACTTTGAAATCGGATGTCTGTAAGAAAATTTATGGGCTTAGAAGTGCAGGTTTTGGACCACTTTTCTGCAAAGCCGTTTTTCGAAAATTTGGAAAGGGGTAACATCATTAAAATGATTGAAAATCGACCCCAAAATACAAAACAAACTGGAAACGCAAATGTTTGGAGAATTTAACCACAATCATTTTGAGGTATGCCACTTTGAAATCGGATGTCTGTAAGAAAAGTTATGGGCTGAGCAGCTTAGGTTTTTGGTCACTTTTTGGCAATGCCATTTTTCGAAAATTTGGAAATGACGAAAAATTTACCCCAAATTACAAATCAAGTTGAATTAAACCACGATCATTTAGAGGTAAGCCACTTTAAAGTCCGATGTCTGTAAGAAAAGTTATGGGCTGAGCAGTTTATGTTTTTGGTCACCTTTACATCATAAAAATTACGAAAAATCGGGACAAAAATAGAAACCAAGATGAAGATACCGATTTTTAGAGAATTAAACCACAATCATTTACATATATTCCAAATTGAAACCAAGATTTAAACGCAGATTTTTAGAGAATAAATCCACAATCACTTTGAAATCGATTTCTGAAAGAAAAGTTATGGGCTTCAAAGTGCAGTTATGGGCTAAAAATGTAGTTTCGCAGGATCAATGGAGTTTACTTTTTTAATTTAATGTAATTATAATCAGATCTCTTATTAACACATGGACCATTCAATTTTTTCATTTAATTTTGCGAATGTAATAAAAACTAAAATACAAGTAAAATAACAAAAGGTTTAAAAATATATGCTTAAGAGTCGCCTAGCCAAATCTTTTGGGTCTGAGGGTTCGAGTTCGGGAATCTGCTTCAATCCTTATCCGCACCCCCACGTTTGTGGTGGATCTTACGGACCGTTCTTGGCCTCTTGATCTTGCGTTCGTAGTGGATGACGGTGGCCTTCTTCTTGGAGGATGCCGTGGTGGTGGCTGCAGTGGTGCTGGTGGTGGTGGCCGACGCTGGAGACGACGTTGTTGTAGCCGTGGTCGGATCAGCGGGGGTAGCAGGATCAGCGGGAGTAGCGGCAGGAGTGGGCGTAGCTGCAGCGGGGGGCGTAGCGGCAGCGGGGGGCGTAGCGGAAGCAGGGGGCGTGGCGGCAGCAGGACCGGTGCCAGCTCCCAAGGAAGTCGCAACGAGGGCCACCAAGCCAAGGAACAGAGCTATTTGGGATCGCATCTTAGTTTATATCTTCAGATACTGTGACTGATGTGCCTCTTCTGGCTGAAGCCAGAGTATTTATAGGCAAATCGGTGGAACATGTTTTAAGAATTGTTTGTTTAAGCGATTCACCATATGCCATCAAAAATTATTTAGAACTAGGTTGTTAATACAGAGATGGTCGCCAGCTTATCATAGGCCTATACTCTCACACAAAATAAATATTTAAACAACGACAAATTAGCAGTTTGTGTCTTTTAGAAGGTCCAAATTAGAAGCTTGTTGTTTTAGAATCTAACATATTGCTGTTGATAATGTCCACAAATGTCCTTCCAGAATCCTCATCGTCGGGTAGTCCTAAGAAGGAAAAAATACAATCTATGTACAACAAAAAATGTTTATAAGATATGGTCAAGACCATATTATTTTAAAACCTAACTTATGAGGCTCTCCAGTCAGTTTTAAATTTACATTCCATTGAGAGCCAGTTTGTATAGTATTTCACTATGTAGATATACGAAAAATAAATACAAAGTTATGACACCCAAAGATCTTTTTATTCGCGTTGATGGATTTATTTTTTGTCCAGTTGCACAATGTAAAAACATGATTCCGTACACTAACGGTTAAAAAAAAAGAATTTAAAAAGAATAGTTCAATATGGAAGCTTTCTTTCTGGTTTTCATTTGTTTCATATTTTAACGCTGACCAGCGAAAGTCTAGGATTCAAAAAGGACATTTATGGACATTATTATTTTTCAGCCATAAGTTTATTTCCAAAAATATAGTTTGCACCAATTAAAAGTCACAATACTTCATATTTCTCATTATTTAAATATTTATTTTGAGTGAGTAGGCCTATGAAAAGCTGGCTGTACTAACAACCTAGTTCTAGATAATTCTCGATGGCATATGGTGAATCGCTACTACGCACACACCAATTTTTGTGTTTGCTTGAACAAACAATTCAAAAACTTCTTCCACCGATTCGCCTATAAATACTCTGGCTTCAGCCAGAAGAGGCACATCAGTCACAGTATCTGAAGATATAAACTAAGATGCGATCCCAAATAGCTCTGTTCCTTGGCTTGGTGGCCCTCGTTGCGACTTCCTTGGGAGCTGGCACCGGTCCTGCTGCCGCCACGCCCCCTGCTTCCGCTACGCCCCCCGCTGCCGCTACGCCCCCCGCTGCAGCTACGCCCACTCCTGCCGCTACTCCCGCTGATCCTGCTACCCCCGCTGATCCGACCACGGCTACAACAACGTCGTCTCCAGCGTCGGCCACCACCACCAGCACCACTGCAGCCACCACCACGGCATCCTCCAAGAAGAAGGCCACCGTCATCCACTACGAACGCAAGATCAAGAGGCCAAGAACGGTCCGTAAGATCCACCACAAACGTGGGGGTGCGGATAAGGATTGAAGCAGATACCCGAACTCGAACCCTCAGACCCAAAAGATTTGGCTAGGCGACTCTTAAGCATATATTTTTAAACACTTTTGTTATTTTACTTGTATTTTAGTTTTATTACATTCGCAAAATTAAATGAAAAAATTGAATGGTCCGCGTGTTAATCAGAGATCTGATTATAATTAGATTAATAGTTATTGGCAACATGAAATAATTAGGAAAAATTTAACAGGAATAGAAATATCAAAAAAGAATACAAACATTTACTGGAGTGCTACCTTTCGTAAGTTTTAAAGAAGAAGCAGTTTTCAAAAAATCAAACAACTTTCCGAAAATACTCTTACTTGAGTTTTTAATCTGAATTTGAAACAATTCATACCCCTTTTTTAAGCCGTCTACAATAAATGCATATCTCGTTAAGTTCAAAAGTAAACTATCCTTTAGATCTTTAGAGTAAAATGTATTTATTTGCCTTTTCTTACTTTTAAACCTATTTTTTGTAAAATATGCCATCGTAAATTATTTGGAACTGAGTTGAGGGTACAAAAATCGACACCATCTTTTCGCTGGCTGGTAGTAAAGTATTCAATCAAGATAAATATTTATTTAAACGCAAGTAAGCAGCATGGAAATTTAAATAGGCCTACATTATCTTAGAATTCAAAAAAAAATTGCACAATATACTGTTGTATCTAGTTTGACAAATAAAAGTAACAGTAAAGCTGAAAAATATTTTTAATAATTAAAAATAAATGTAATATTCCTCCTGTGTGCTTGATGCCAATATATTTTCGTAACAGGTTGCCAACTTTTTGGCTGAGTTAAAACGGCACATAAGCTCCAAGAAAGCTTTGTTGTATTTAAAAGCTTACATAGACAAGCTTTTGAGCGTGGGGCGCCATATGGAATTGGAATCGAGAGCCCCAACTTTTGGGTCAGTTGAGTTTTGAGCTTCGATGCGTTCGGTTCGCTTTTCCCGATTCCGCGTGATTCTGAGACCCGGTTTTTGTGCAATTTAAACTCGTAACGCCTGCGCCTTTGTCGACCTCAAAATACTAAGTTCCAAGTGCTAACTGTTCGGGATTTTTAGCAAAAAACATAATTGTGAGAAACTAAAAACTTCCTCTTAATCATTTTTGGATTTACGCATTTGAGCTACACACATTACTGGCAACTTAAAGGTGAGAGACTTAAATTTGATCTGAAAATTATAGATTTCAAATATCTGTTGGTTATTTCTGGGCGGTATACTTCCGGCCATTCTCCGAACACCCTTTCTATTTAACACATTTCTAGACCCACTTCCAGTTCAATGGATTTCCACAAGTACAAGTATTACTTAATTTCTTTGCTTAATCCGATTTGCGTGCATTGAACTTTTCATCTTTGGGTATTTTGTGTTGTTATTGTTTTTTTTTGTTTTGGACTTTATTTTGCACCAACTTCTTGTGGTTAATTCTTGTTGTTGCCGTTGCTGTTGCGACTGTTGATTGTTTTTTCCTTACCCACCATCTCAGTCTGGCAAACGGCTTGTTCTCATTTTATTTAATGAGTTCCCCGGTATTTCAGCCTTTGTTTTGCATTGTTCGAAACCCTGTTTGTTCAATGGGTTTAAAACGTTTTAGCAATTCAAGCCAAAACAAAATTATTAGCAAGTGGATTTGACTTTAATGGGGCTTTCTGATATCGCTAAAAGCTTTAATGAATGAAATGTCTGGCTGAAAAAATGTCTCCATTTCGGGGTTACTTAGGACCTAATTTAATTTAATTTAATTTGAAAATTAAATGAATATGTAGAGTTAAGTTTGTAGACTTAAATTTAAGTTTTTAGTCTAAACTAAAATGTTGAACTTCAGGTTCTTATAAAACCTGAAGTCAGGGAACAATATTTCGGAAGATTATTAAGTTTGGAAATAATAGTTAACAAAACCCATATAGGTTTAAGTATCTTACTTTTTGGTTTTAGTTAAAAGAGTATTTAAGCTTTAGCTGACCTTTTTAAACCTGTTTAGTTTATTTGATTATTATTTTAGATTTATATACAAGCTAAATTATATATACATAGGTCCGATATTAAATTAATTTTCTTAGGTAAAAAAAAATGTAATATACAAATATTCTCCCATACCCAAAGAATAATAGCTTTCTTCCGTTCAAATTCCTTGCTGGGCTCCAAGTATAATTAACTCTTTAGCAAATCAATAACCTGTCGAACTCCACCAAAACGTAGATCGATGTCAAAAATCTGCGCCCAGCGTGTGCGACCCATTTTCGGTAGAAAAACCGCCGGACGGTCCATCAAACACCTGCTCGATCTCCCGGACAGTTGAGTTGGCCGGGCTCATTATGTGGCCCGGCTAGCGGTATTCCCCTCAAAAGATATACCGACACCTGAAGATTGAATACCCATTGGCAGCCCATTGCGAACGCAAGACCAAACCCACTCGCGAAAGCCACATAGCCAATTCTGTGCAGAACAAAAGCCAAACGATCGAAGCCATTAAGCCTGGCCAAATGGTTGCGAGTCGCGGAGCCCGGCCAAAAGTCATTAAAGACAAAAATCTATTGAAACCGGCAACACGCCTTAAAAATACTTGGCCGATAGGGGGCAAAGGGGGCAAACATATTTCTGCTGCACATGGGAGTTTTCGTTTTGGCCAGGTGGATTGGATGCCATGGCTGAAACCGCACTGCAACGCCCCCCCCTCCCCCTTTTCACCTCTCTATTGGCCATGTTAATTATGCGCTTATCAGTTCGTTACAAACGCTGTAGTTGGAGAGTCCAATACAACCCGTAATTACACTGGACACTCCGCTCAAGACCCAATCGAATTCCACTGGCGTTCTAATTTCTGCGCTCTCTTTTCACTGCGATTAATCAAATTTGTATCTATCGGATGCAAGGCTTCCACAATTCATCAGCGTACATGTACATACATATGTATGTACGTGCAATTACTGGATTCTGCCGGACTGCCTTTGCATATGAGTAAATAATGATAACCCTCGGAGCGATCCATTCGCGCTCCATGCCATTTGGCTCACTTTCTCCTCCTTGTTGCGGCTGTGGCACCAATTGGCGGGAGTGGCCACTCCCCCCGCCCCCTTTTGACAAACTAAAAAAAATATTAACGATAATATTCAGTTTGTATGAAAGCCAATGGCAGTTTTGAGAAATGCAGGTGGAGATTGCTCTACACATTTCCAGCTGGGAGTCGACCACTTTGGGTTCGGACTACTTTTAATTAAAATAACCATTAATAATATCGGTCACATAGTTTCCATTGGATCTTGATTAACTTTACTATTTATGGTATAATAAATTGCACTGCTACTTTTGAAAATTGTAAGCTTAAAAAATTTTTTTTTATGTGGCATAAAGTCTAAAGGTGCCAATAAGTTCTGCATTTACATTATGGTCGTAAAATTGATTTATTTTCTGAATAAAAAAGAAGATAATGACCTTTGAGATGCGGATTGTTTAAAGCTAAATCAACCATTATCTATTTTGGTTACATAGTTTCAGTTCGATCTTAATCCTCGTTATTTAATAATTTTTATTTACTAAAACATGGATAATTAAGGAGGTTCTAATTTGTCAAACCGTTCTGCTGCTACGTTTTTACTGACTTGATCGATTGTTATGTATTTTAATGACATTATATTTCAAGAACTAATTTTTTTTTCATATTGTTTTGTTTGATTATCAAATATTACATTTTCAGTTCAAGATATGACATATATTTTTTTTAAGAGTGCAACATTCCATTGCATAATCACGTCACCTGCATCAGCATAAAAAAATCGATTAAAGTGTCACATAAAAAGGGAAACAAAATGCACATTTCCCGTTTGCGTAATATCCCAAAGAAGCCACAAAAATCGCACAATTCAAGAGAGGGAAGAAATTCAGCAAAAAAAATTGAATTTGAAAACTTAGAAAAAAAAGTCAATACAAAACACCCGAATAATGGACACTTTCTAACGTAGTCGGGCTGTTTCCTGATGTCCCCTGGCTTTCCTAGGATTTCCTATTTTTATTTTGTGTTTTTTGTCATGGACATTATCGCCCCGAAAACTCACTTGACAGCCAGACGCCGCCCCTCCGCCCCCCCTTTGCACCATTGTCATTGAAGTCGACGACTCCTCGCGGAGCAACTGCATTTCCCACTCAAGACAACATTTCATAAAGTTTATTAAACTTTAACCAAATTGTTAAAGCGTCGATTTTCCCCCCGGCACCCCGAAGTACCCGCTGCATTCACTTTTAGTGCTGCCGCTGTGGGCGCTCCAAACGAGTCCATCAACTTTGGCCAGCCTCGGACCAAAACAAACTGCCACATTGGCCGGAGTTGGCTCGAATGCAATGGTAATGGCTTTAACCACTTCGCCGTTTTCCTTGAAGTGGCAAAACATTTTCCTCGACTACCACTCGACTCTTTCAGTGCCACTCGTAGTCGCTCTGCGGATTATTTGCATTCGTGTCGCCGCCCGAGAATCGCAAATTAATTTTCATTTTGCGTAAACTGTCAAAAAGTAAAATCTATTAAGCGATCACTTCCTTCGGAGAAAAACGCGATAGCGAAATGCATGAAAATCAATTCACTTTTAAAGCAACGGAAATGGTCAGTTGCGGTTTTATATAAAAAAAGTTGTACGTAATGTCTGACATTATTTTTTAATAATTTATTGACATTTGTTTATATATATCAAACATTAGGTTTTTCATATTTTTATCTTGTAGAAATTATGTTATTAATTTATTAATTCATAAATACCAGCAACTGTACCATTTATTTTAGTAATTTTTACAGTATAGTAAATCTAAATAAATTTCCTTATTTTAAATATATAAATCCCTGAACTTTTTCATCTAATAAAATAGATTATATTTATCGCTGGTAAATAAATAATATAATTAATTATATTTACCCCTTCTAAGGATAGATAGAAACTATGGTAAAAGCTAATCGACAAGCTTTCTTTTGGTAAATGCTAAACCAGCTGTCAATTTCCGATGTTTGGCACTTGCTACTTCTATTGATATAAACTTATCTGATTGTCAGGTAAAAGCATGTGAACTGGTACTAATGAAAGTGTAGAAAGCGAAAACTGGGTAGAACTAAAAGCACCTATTGTTTGAAAAGACACCTTTTTTCCATTCAATTCTCTTAAAAATAATAATAATATTATGTTAACTTTATGACCAGCTTTTAGCATATTTACATTATCTTTTCCTATTGACTTAAGCTTGAAGGTTGCACCTCTTACTTGCGCTCGAATAAATCCCTTTTAAATAAACTGTCGTTTGAGCATATTATTCACATGTGAGCAGGCAAGACCATATAAACAATAAACAAAAACATGCCAGTGCATTTGACTTAATTAGGAAATTGTACAAGTGCATGAGCTGAACCCTAAGACAGCAACGGCAATTGGCATTAACCACATTAACCGCATTTTTCCATCAGGCAGTCAGGTGAACCAAACGATATGTCACTACTTGACTAGCCGCCTTTTTCCTTCACCCACGAAGTTGCAGCTTTGCCTTCAATGCTGCATTTGCATTGAAAGTTGTCTTGGTTCGTTTCCAATTGAAATTGAAAATTCCAGCAGGGAATCGCGTTTCTTTCAACTGGCTAATGGCAATGGATCGCAGGGAACAAATACTGATTTGGTATTGAAATTGTTCAATCGAATAGCGTACCTGTTGACATTGAAGATATTGGTAAAATGTCAAAGGTTAATATTGTTTTGTAAGTTATTCAACCTATAGTAAACGAGTTTCTACAACATAAGTTCTCGAAGTGTATTTATGTAAACAATAAATAAAAATTCAGCGATATTATTTCGATCTTCAAAACATAAAACAATATTAATTCAGGATTATAAAATGACAGTAATTTGCATATACTTTTTGGATTAATATTTATTTATCCAATATCTTGTTATGATGTTGCTTTTTTATTTATTGAGCTTTTTATTTAGTTTTACAAATATTTTACAAAAGTTTTAACTTTAAAATGTTTCAATTATCCAAAAGTCGAATGTAACAGGCAACCCAGTTTTATCTCCATAAATATACCAATCGCAGTAATTTAGTTTTAATTTTCTATATTTATTTATTACCTCATTTCGGGGCACTTCAGTGCGGCCAGCTCTTTGCCTTCGAAGAACAAGTTTATCCATTTCGATTGTGAAATCGAAAGCCTTTGGTTTATTCGTGGTTGAGAGAAAAGAATGCGGCAATAATCGACAGCAGCCAATAAACATAATTGCTCGACGGTTTTGCCAATCATTTCGTGGGCGTGTCAGTAGTTTTTATTTTTTTTTTCTTTATGAATTTCCTTTGCAACGAATTATTTCATAGAAATTCAATTGAATGCGCAAACGGCAGAAACTTTCATTAAAAAATGCCGAAGCGTCTGGGACAATTGGACATTGCGAATACGCCATGTTGGCCACAACTGGATTATGGAAATGCAATTTCCGTCGTTTCCTCATCGAATATTGTATATAATTTTTTCCCCACCCACTTTTCTGAACACGCAAAATAATAACACGCATGTCGACCCAAATTCGATACTATCTTTATGATTCGATTTGCTCTGCGTTGCAATCCCAAGTGGAACAAGTTTTTGGCTTGATCCAATGACCTCAAACCGAATTCAAATTGAGCGGACCAGAGAAGTGTGGTTAAGTAAAAAAGTTCACACCTAAAAGGCTTTGCTGCGAAAAGCCCAAACAGACCAAACACTACGATTTATTTGGGCCAGCCAAACAACGAGCATTCCAAAATGCAGGTGAATAGCCGGCGAATAAGCTTGAGCTCTGTTTTATTTTGCAGTCTCGCTTGTAGACTCCACCTCAGTTTCAGTTTTCTGTTCGATGTTACCTTGCCCAGCCCAGCAAATCGACTTTTGTGCCCATTTTCAATGCAAATCGCATTAAGGCAAATGTTGCAAACGGCAGCCAGCTTTTGCACACACGCCACAGGTAATTTGTAACAATTTCTTAATGACCAGAGCGGCGCACAGCAATGCGGGCAAACCAGAGTCGAAAATGGGAAAAATGAAATCAAATTAAGTGTTATTGATAGCCAAGTCGAAGAAATGGACATGCAAAGCTAGACTGTAAAGACCAAAAACTCCATCCAATAATAACTTGCAGGATATTAACGTTTATTGATACCAAATTCCGGGTATTAGTTATGGACAAGGATATGCTAATGCTAATATATAATACTTGCAGAACAATCTGCCAACCAAATTCCAATCTATATAGACTTTGGCTTCGGTAACTTTCTTTACTGCCTGAGAATATTACAATTTTTTGGAATATCAAACAAAGTTCAAAGTTTTTTAGAGAGAAAGATTTGTTTTTGTTTATTTTATATAAACTCATTTCTTATTTAAAGAAATCTGCTAATAAACTTTTATTTTTTTTAACCCCTGAATTAACAAACTAAATTTATATTTTAAGCCCCATTCTCTCGGTATCGTAAACTCATTGAGTTGTGTACATTTGAAACATAAATTAAAGCTGCCCATTTTAAAATACGTTTACTTTTGATAGTTAAGCCTATCATTATGAATATTGTTGCTTTACCACACTATTATTATATGATTAGTGTGGCATTTATTTCATTTTTATGCAGTTTTACGTCAATACCATGCATCAGGCAAAATCGGCTAGTCAGATTTAATTGCCTTTCGGTTTTATTAAGTGGCTAATAAGAGAGTCTATATTGGCTGCACACAAATAGCTCCGTGAAGCTGCTAATGCTTATTACGGTCAATTTGCTTTGCTAATCTGGCGTGGATGTTCATTTGATAAAGTTTCGACCATCTCCGTTCGTTGGCTTTATGGGGTTTTCATTTTGCATACTCCTTACAATCTCCATTTTCGCACTCACAAATCTCTGCTCAAATAAATCGCATCGTTTTGGCCATCTTAAAGTAAAAGTAGAGCTATTTAACTTTTTTAAGTTTATGCCTTTGCAAAATAATGCTTTTGTTTAGGCATAGTCTAAGCTGTTTTAATATGACATTTAAATATGGGAAAAGTATCTTAAAAACTTTCTCAAACCTTTCACAATAAAATATAAAAATTGCACATTTGAAGCTCTGATAATATAAATTAAACTATTCTTTTAAGTTTTTTTTTCATTTCTTCTTACCTTTTATTTGGTCATTAATATCCGATTTTTTTCTATTCTATTACAGGTTTGTGTAAATCACTTTTTGGCTTGGATGAGCTAAGCCCGCAAGTTGTTTCGGCGCAATTTCTATTTTTAATCGAGGCTCAAGTATGTGGGTAGGGAATCGAATGCAAATGAATATCACAACAAACAAACAAATCAAAAATGCTAATTACGCAGGTAGAAATCAAAGTTCGCCCAGCAAATGAGAAAAAATGCGAAAAAAGGAAAGCCAAAAATTGGCTAAGTCGTCGGGGCCATCGACTGCCAATCAATGTGACTCTTTGCCTAATGGAAATTGAATTTTTGGCCATCGCAGGCGGATTGAGATTTATGCCAATGTCTGGGAGCTTTCAAGTTCAATGCGATGGGAAATTTCAATTAACGACAAAAAAAAAAGATTTCCAAAAAAATAAAAGCGGCGGAGGGAAAAATAGAAATTGGCCGCTTGAAAGCGATTCACCGCTGCTGTTGAGTTACTGGTGGGTAGACAAAACAGAGGAAGCGACAGATGACCAGATACAAAGATACAAAGATACTGAGATACCGAGATACACAGATACACAACCAACGGTCTTGTCAACCAACCTACGCTTTGTGCACTTGACCGGCTAATGGCTTTTTTGCGTTTCATGAAGTTGTCCAGCATCTCTTGGCTTTTCACAATTTGGCAGCTTGTTGAAAGTGAAATGTGTGAAAATGGCTAATTAAATGCACGAATGCCCCACAGAGCAGCAGCAACTACATCATCATCTTCTGCTTTTTTTTCGGTTTCGGGATAATGTGATTTGACTAGCTCACGTTGGCGGCTAATTATGAAATTTCTTTCGGTTCAAAATACTTTTGTTTTGCCGCCTTCTTGCTGCTGAGAGCAAGTCATTTCCGTTGGTTTATTGAGTGATTTTTACGAGTGCCGATCCCCGAAAAACTTGAAAGCGCTATTTGTTTACTTCTGTTTCACTTTTGTTGTTCTGCTTGTGGATCAACGAAATGTTTAATAACGCTCAGCACGTAGCCGTAATTACGCTTTAAGTTTGTTGCCTGAGTCTTTTGTTTTACGACTAATTTAAGCCAGAAATGCTTATCATAAAACTGGTCGACCATAATTGGGGTTAGTTTGTTGAATATGGTTTTGATTTAATGCCCTGTTCATTTGGTATACAAACCTACATTTGTTTTTAATTGTAGAAGCAGGGCAAAAAAAAATTTATGCTAGAAAGGTAATTTATCTTATGGAATTGAATCTACATAATACTTAAACAGTATTCTTTATGTAATACTCGCTTTAGCACAAGATTTCACAATAAGTTACTTATCTCTTACAAAATTAAATAGCGAATTCATTTTGTAATTTATGCAAATCTCTTGAACTCAGCTTTTAACCGTTGAACTCCAATGAAAAGAATAAGCTGAATAGAAATCCGAATTCTCGGATAATGAAATTGACAGATTGGCAATCGTCCAGAAAGGGAGAAAATCATTGTTAATCAAATGCAAATTTAAATTTGTATAACGCAATTTAAGTGAAAATTATAGATTCTGTAACTGGTTATTTAGAATCGTAGGAATGCAAACACAAACAAAGGCAAACCTGCAAAATAAAAACCAATTCTAGCACAGTTCGAAAACAGGTTTTTCCTCATCAAAACTGTGTCAAATCTTCGAGAATGCGCTGGAGAATTACTCAGATTTTTCAAATTGCAACAAAAAAATATTTGTTTTAATCAGTTGGGCATTTGTCTCGAATGGCAAATCGTATAACTCAATGGTTTCTCGTTTTTTTTTTAGACATTCTCGAAACTAATTGGGCCTCCGACTGCATAAATAAACGCGGAGCGGTCGTAGAAGTTCATTGACTTTGATTCTAATACGATTTCATGGTTTGGGGTTTATAACTGTGCCACCTTTCTGAAGTCGATTAACGAGCTGGGCAAACGTTAGAGACGCAGATTTTAAAAAACTATCAACTATTCACAGTGGGAAAGTTGCAGGTGAAAGGGCGGAAAGTATCAGTTATATATTATTTCATGGAAATTATTAGGGATTTTTGCTAAAAATCGGACCATATACCACAAATTTAACTGCTTAATTGGAACCTTGAATTCCCCGAACTTTTAATACCTTCCATTTATTTATAAACCAAATGAATAAGTATTTTACACATATTTATTTGTGCAGGGGATTCATTATGCTATGTTTTTGCTGCTGTGATTTAGACAAATATTTGCTTGGAATTACTGGGGATTATAATATACTAGAGAATAATTCCCCTAAAAATCCGAAATTTGTTTATATTTATTCAAGTAATGAGCGAATCGCTTGTGGCTTGACAAATTCATGGGGTTTGGCTGTGATGGAGTTTCTCTGAATGCTTCTAATGGAATAAATAAATTTAGTCAGCGAATGTTACTGGCAGATACTTTTTTATATAGTAATTTCTTAGCTGAGATATTATTCTCGTTACTGCCTTTGTTCTCATTCAACTGGAGTTTGATCTTTGTTATTTCGGCTTGTTATGGGATATATATTTTTTTTTGTTATTGTGGTTAGTGCGGTTGCAATGCTGAAAATAAAAGTGAGCGCCGTCTTCTCAGAGACTTTGGCTGTGGCTGCCATCTACGTATATCTGACAGATATTCAATCTTCATCTTCACCATCAAATCGTTCGTCAAACGTGTTTTATTGTATGAGATACTTGCGCTATTTTTTTTTGCCCCTTGTCTTTTCATTTCATTTCAAGTGGGTTCTGATCCCCACAGCCCCTCGCAACTACTTCGATATTTCTCGTTGTGGTGGCTGCTATTTGGAATTACCTGGGACCTGGGTCTTGGTCTGGGTCTGGGCCTGGGCAGTCACGACATCTGAACAAGCAGCCCATATAGCCGACGACAGCCCAAGGTCGCATTCCTTGCAGGTGACGCAGTCGTCAGTTTTCAGTTTCCAGTCGTCAGTTGCCATTCGTTTGGCGATTTGTTTCACTTCGGCACTCCACTCTGAGTCTTAGAGCCAAGTCTTGGGCTCGAGTATCTCTATTTCGATGATTGGTGAGTGGGCGGACAAATGAGTTTTGGCTTCGGCTACCGATCCGCTGCTCAACCCGTGAAAATCCCATGACAAGTGCTTAGAAATCAATCAACTCTGGTTACATTTTTTCGAAACACGTGTAGAAGTTCTTAACGCGGTTTAGTTCCGTTGATAATTGTTATTGCTGAAAAAATCACATTATAACTTATTAGTTTTAGAGAATTAAATGTCAAAAATATCCATACTTAATGAAAGAATGAACATTTTAAAGCTTAGCCGCACAAATATATTTAATTTCTAAAATTCAGGTAAATTTTTCTTGATTTTGCAACTTAAATTAAGAAATAACCTTTAGCATCTTTAATTTTTAGGAAAAATAAAGGTTTTAGAAAGGCAACCCCTGAAACCAATTTCTGAAGCTTTTTTTTAAAGAGTAAATATTTGTAAGTATGCAAAATGGTTTTCTTTGTTATAGGAAAATTTTATAGCTGGGTTATTTTCTAATAATCATTTTAAAAACTTTTCTTATTTCTTAGTGGCATATACCCATTCAATGCATTTGTACTTTCTGTTGCCTGCCATTCACATATTTTAGTTTATTATTTTGATCACTATCACCAAATTATAAGATTTTCTTAGGAATTTTCTATCATTTACTTTGATGTGGGCGTAGATCTTGCAGCCAGTTCCTGTTCAGCGGTATAGGCATTGCCATTAACGCTCCCAGAGAAAAACCGAAGACACAACTAGAGTCGGCACTTTGAGATTCCATCTGCACCTAATTTATGATGGGGAGAGCTTCTTTTTTTCCCGCCAGCAATGGCAATAAACAGGAGACGGAGATGCCAGTACGTGAGCAGTACTGCTAAATGGAGTCACGATCGTTCCGACAAGAAGACATGTTGGGGGGCGGGTGGAGCAGCCCAAGTTGGGTGTGTCCGGTGATCAGCCTCCTCCAGTTGGGGGGAATCCACAAGAGAAGTGCTGCTCAGTGGGTTAATGGAACAGCCAAGTGAGACTGCGGCTCAAGAGTTATAATTTCCGCTAAGTGAGCATCTTCTAAGGCCAGCCCAGCTGGTAATTAATTCAAATACGACCACACAAACTCATTAACTCCTAATTTTTACTACTTAATTTATATTAGGTTTTAAATAAAAAGGAATTGCTTTCTAGACTTTTCTTTATTATTTTACAAGCAATTTATATTTTATAGTTTAATAGTTTTTTCACTAATCAATCATAGAAAAAGCTACCCAGTCTAAAGACTTAAATCCGATTTAAATGTAACTCCATTTAAATTTGTAGGAGTGGAATTTTAATTGCCAAGTAGTTTTAAAAAAGAAAAATTAAAATTTTCAATACAAGCCAGGCTTTTTTTATAAAGAAAAATTTGTTGAAATATTTTCTGGTTAAAAGTTAATTGCAAAAAGCCAATGGTTTTGGGTGGGTTCAAGTCAGCAGGGGAAGATCAGGGGCCTTTGGGTGGCTCAGTTCAGTTTGGTTTGGTTCAGGGCAAAGTGAAACATGGACTACATCTCTTTATGGCAGGCAAGTGCCAGTCAGTCGTCAGCTTCTCCTGTGCGTTCAGTTCAGTTCGGTTCGGATCGTTTGGCCACGGTTTCGGATTTGGTACGTTTCGGTTTTGGTTCGACAGCACAGAGAGCAAAAAATAACTTAAACTTTTACTTTCACTGCCAATTTGACTGAACGAACAGGCCTCGTCTCTCAATTTGCATGGCAGCATGGAATGGGGAAGGGGGGTCTAGTGCGATACAAAGTGAGGTTTTCTTTGGTATGGCTAAACAATGTTATTGTGTGCTGTGTCTAAGACTCATTCGCAAATGTATCTGGCGGCAATTTAGCGCACAGATACGAGTGTGCATCTGCAAAGCCCCTTCGCCCAGTGCATTGTCTTCGGCCTTTAGTTTAATTTCATTTTCACAACAGTCCCGGCAACATCTTCGCTTCACCTTTGTCCAAGAGCTCTCGTCCCCTCTCCTCTCGTCTCGACTTGGCACACGTGTATTCACATGTGCTGCAATTTGATCGTCACGTCGAGATTTCAGCCACAGCAGGCAGCAAATGTTAATGATGAGCATTTGATAATAGTGACTCCAACTCCGACTGCGACTCCAACTCCGCGCACCAATCTTCTTCTCTGGTTTAACCTAACTGATGTTGGACATGCTGCTTAAAGTTGTTTACCCGATTATTCGCATGTATTTTGACTATCAGGAAAATGGTCGTTGACTGCTCATCAGCTCTTCGATTCGGCGAAAGTTTGCCAAGTGATTTGTGGCCTTTTGAAGGAAGGGAGGATGCACTTGGGTTGAGAACACGCCTACACAAATAAATAAAGCTACCAAGAGCGTAGATTTCACTTAAAAGGTTGCATATTTTTTGATTGACTGCAATGGTTATTAACAACTTATTTTTCACTTTATTTATTACTTCAAATCCGTTGTAATAAGTATTTTTATACCCTTGCAGAGGGTATTATAATTTTGGTCAAAAGTGTGCAACGCAGTGAAGGAGACATCTCCGACCCTATAAAGTATATATATTCTTGATCAGGATCACCTCCTGAGTTGATATAGCCATGTCCGTCTGTCCGTCTGTCCGTCTGTCCGTCTGTCCGTCTGTCTGTCCGTCTGTCCGTCTGTCCGTCTGTCTGTTTCTACGCAAACTAGTCTCTCAGTTTTAAAGCTATCGAATTGAAACTTTGCACACACCCTTCTTTCCTTTGCACGCAGTATATATGTCGGAACGGCCGGGATCGGCCGACTATATCCTATAGCTGCCATATAACTGATTGATCAGAAATGCCATAACTTTGGTGTTTGTTAAGTTAGGAAGCTGGAATTTTCTATGGGTTTTATATTTGGCCAATCAATCCGACCTACCAAATTTCATAAGGATCGGTCGACTATATCCTATAGCTGTCATATAACTGATTGATCGGAAATGCCATAACTTTGGTGTTTGTAAAGTTATGAAGTTGGAATTTTCTATGGGTTTTATATTTGGCCAATCAATCCGACCTACCAAATTTCATAAGGATCGGCTGACTATATCCTATTGCCGCCATATAACTGATTGATAGGAAATGCCATAACTTTGGTGTTTGTAAAGTTAGGAAGTTGGGATTTTCTATGGGTTTTATTTTTAGCCAATTAATCCGACCTACCAAACTTCATAAGGATCGGCCGACTATATCCTATAGCTGCCATATAACTGAACGATTGGAAATGCCATAACTTTGGTCTTTTTAAAGTTAGACAGTTGGGATTTTTTATGAGTATTAAGTTGCATCATTTGAATAATTTTGGAGAATATAATTTACAGAGTATTCTGCAAGGGTATATCAACTTCGGCTCCGCCCGAAGTTAGCTTTCTTTTCTTGTTTATAAATAAATCATGATAAAGATTACTTTTTACTTTTTTTAGAGACCAAAGATTGAATATATAATATATCTTATTAATCAATCTGTGGTCTCTAATATGAGTAAGAAGTCATCTTTATCATGAATTATTTATAAGTAATCCATAAAATGGCTAAAGTAATAAATAATATTTTTTTGTTATTACTTCTTGCCAATACCAGGTTCTTATTGAATTTAAAATTAGACATAAATAAATCCAGACTTATTTTTATAATATTTCTAAAAACTCTTTTAGTTTAGCGTCTTATTTTTATATAGTTGTTATTATATGGTGTCTTATTTAAAAAGTTTATCTAGTGTTCTGCAATAAAAGAGTTTATCAGACTAAGTAATTTTTCCTATCAAGTTTTACGTTTGTTATTCCTTATAGCATTTCTATTTTACCAAACCTATAATTTGAGTTTGACTCCACAAATAGCCAAAGCTAAGGCAGCAATTAAAAGGCAATAATCATACACCACAGATTTATCTTGGCAATGTTCTATTCGAATTTCTCGGGCTAAGTTAGTTGGCTGGCGATTCTGGCCTTGTTCTTAATAGACAAGCGATGTTTTTGCATATATTTTCATGGCAGATGCATAATTAAGTCGTCGGCCACAGTGCTGCGATATCGGGTTGCCCAGCTGACCACAGTGACGATGCTAACCTTGCATAAAAAGAATGCAGCTGCGAAGTTCGTTGCCTAAGTCTTTCGTAGGCGTTCAGCTCGGAGTTCTAATCAAGGCCTGGGGGCGTGGCCCAGCCAGACATCACGTAGACGAATGCCTAATGAAAATAAGAGCCTAACTTTCTTTCTTTTTTCACCGCACTCTCACTTTGCCAGCTTATCTGGAATGTGTTTATCTTGCATCTGCATAAATATAGAGATGCGACATCAAGCATTTCGTAAGATTTAAATGCGTTTCATTTGAGCCATGTTTTCATTTTCATTCGGTCGTGTTTATGTTGGAAATCTTCCGATCGGTTACACAGATCGGACTTAAAGACGCGTGTGCCTACGTAATCGACTTGGCACGTCGTCTGCCCAGGTGAAAGACCCCCAGATACGAAAGTCACCCGGGGCGAAGTGCTGACATATTGATGCTGGCTCTTCCACGGCAGTTCAATGGTAGCTCACAATCTCAGAATTCGGCTTGAATGGTGTGTCACACTCAATTCAGCAATTAAGTTGGTAAAAGTCAACAGTCGGAGTTGATTTACGAAGTGAGTTGTGGATATGAGTGTCTCTATGAATAGAAACACTGAGGGAAGATGAATCTGGAAGAGAGATTTAGTTCGAAATTGTAGTAATTATATTTTGGAAGTTGTAATCTTAACCCACGTGACAATGCAAAGAAATTTAAGAGAAGATAAGCCAAGTAATAATGACAAAATTCAAAAGTCTTTTAATTTTTCTGCAAAAAAAAACTTATACTAATGGAATATTCTTATTAAAAATATTATTTATTTTAAAAATTTATCATTAATTTGATGTTAAATTCGTATTATTGTTTGATTAAGTTTAAATAGCTATATTTATACCCGTTACTCGTAGAGTAAAAGGGTATATTGTATTCGTGCAAAAGTATGTAACAGCTAGAAGGAAGCGTTTCCGACCCTATAAAGTATATATATTCTTGATCAGGGTCACTAGCCGAGTCGATATAGCCATGTCCGTCTGTCCGTCTGTCTGTCTGTCCGTCTGTCCGTCTGTCTGTCCGTCTGTCTGTCCGTCTGTCTGTCTGTCCGTATGAACGCTGAGATCTCGGAAACTATAAAAGCTAGAAGATTGGCATTTTGCATGCAGATTCTAGGAGTTCCTACGCAGCGCAAGTTTGTTTCAAAAAGGTGCCGCGCCCCCTTTAACGCCCACAATCGCTTATATACGATTTTAAAAATTTAAATATTTCGGAAAAGTAAAAATGCAGTTTTATTGTGTTTATCAATACCTATCGAAATGTAGAAGAAATTTTTCAAATCGGACCATTCGTTAAATAGTTATGCGTGATCAAAGTTTCTATCTCCATCTCCCTCGCACTCCCTTTACCTGAGTAACGGGTATCTGATAGTCGGGGCACCCGACTATAGCGTTCTCTCTTGTTTTTTAATACAGTTTTCTAAACTAAGAAAAGTTATTCAGCAACAACACTAATTTACTTTTAGTTAATATAAAATTGGTTTTGAATATCCTTGCTATGTGGCCAACATCCTGTTCATTTTTTCTTGATTTCAAAAGTTAAATATAATTTTAATCATTTTCGAATGATTAGTAAGGTGATTTATACAGACAAAGTAGATCAAACTTTGCAATTCCTAATCAGACTAGGCCTACTCCATTTATCTACACATTCTTCAATTAATTGCAGGCTTCGTTGCAAGAAAATCAAAATCAAATTAAGATTCAGAGCAAAACTTCGCTTTGGCCCCCGGCTGTGCCGGCAGGCTATAAATTTGATATTCAAAGTAAATTTTCAATTTCTACGCGAATAGATATTTCCATAAATAAACCGCATAAATCAGAGCTGCGATCGGGGCTGACAGAGCTCAAAACCGAACTGGGCTCATTAGTAATCAAAAGCTGTGCAGACTGAGAATAAGTCGGGGATTGGGGGGTCGGGGGGAGTGGAGAATTGGAGACAGGCTCTAAAACACGGCCATTGAATTCTGGCCGAGAGCAGAAACTTGCACAAATTGTTGCACAAGCGATTCGTGGGCTGTAAGTGGCTGCTTGCCACTGGAGCGATGTCGCCAACGCATCGAATTCGCCTCCGGCGCCATTTCCTCCATCCATCACATGAAGAAAAATATCAAAGAATTTGTCATCAAATAGGTATTGTTTTCATTTGAAAATAGAGCTCATTATGCGGCAAATCTGCAAGTCAATTTAACGAGAAAAATCAGTACTACGAAATCTTTAAGTTGTACACCCACCTAATTATTTTTTAAAAAATGTTTTCTAAGCTCTTACTTATCGGTTTCCAAAAAACTCTTAAAGAAATTTTAAAAGAAAATATTTCTGGAAACTTACCTAACATTGTTTCGAGAATGTTTTTCTCATGACTATTTAGTTTAAAAAATTCTTTATATGCATGTATGCACTTACTTACTTTTTTACCACCTTCAAATAAATGTTCTAATTTTAAGTACTCTGAAACCAAATGCAATAAACTATTGAAATGCGTCTTCCTAAATTCTTAAAATATAATTTGTAAAGTATAGCTGCAATAAATGCTTTTCGCTGAGTGTACTTGGTGGAACCGATAGCCAAGACTCTCCAGACCTCCGAGCACAGAACCCCTGTTACCTTGTTGGTTTTGTCTTAATGGCCACTCGGCTGTGTTGCTCTGTGGCAATTTAAATATTTTAGCCATTTCATTTTGAGCTTTATGCTGCTAGTGCCACTGACCGGCAAAAAAAAAAACTCTAGAGTGTCGCTTGTTGAGCGGGAAAAAACGTCGAAAATTTCTACTATTTTGCATTTGAGTTGTGATCATTATTTCGGCAGTTTACAACATTTTTTGAAGCTGTTCGCTAACAGTGTTGATGTTAAGTGGATTTCTTTAGACAAAAGCATAGTATTTGTAGCGATCAAATAACCAAAAGAAGCGTAAAAGTTAAAAAATAAAACATTTATACAAATATTTACCCAAGTAAGTAGTAGATTTTATTTGGTTTGGAATTTTATATTACTTGCGTTCTTTTCATTTAACACCTTAAATTTGTAAAGGCATGATTATTATTGATTAATTAGCAACTTTATTAAATGCTACACATGGCCTTAAAAGTTTACAAATAAAAAATTCCAGTAGTTTTTAGGTGTCATATATCAATAATTTTCATAAATGTTGAATATATTATATGTAAGTATTATAATAGTCATGTTAAAAATGTAGTAGCAAATAAATATGGTTACAAAAGCTAGGTATATTTGTAAATGACTTTTTCTGATGTTTATGTTTTGTTGGAGGATTTTTTGACCTTGATCTTGGTTCCGCCCACGGATGACTTTTTGCGGCCATTTAATTTGGCCTTGTTGGAGGACAAAACGGCAGGTTTGGGTTTAATTACCCTGGCCTCGACACGAATGTAAAGATCGTAGTTGAAGTCACCGCAAGTCTTGCCTAAAATAAAATAAATTCGTTTATTAAGGTCTACTAATATTTAGTAATATTATTTTGTTTTTACCACAACACATTTCCTCGCCGCAGGATTCGCAGGTCATCAGTCTAGTTTCCACAATGCCCGATTTATTCTTGATCTTCTTGACACAGTTGTTGAGGGCGAATTCCCTGCGATCGCGGGCCTCTGTTTTCAGTTCCAACTTTCCCATCTCAACCATTCGGCTGAAGTACTCCTCCTCCTGTTTGTTTTTGGGCCTCAAAGTGGTCAGCATCTTCCAGTCGATGGGCACGGCACACAGTTCCATCAGCACCACGTCCTTCATTTCACTGGGCACAGGATCCGCATAGATGTACATCGCCTCCCGTTCGCCATTGGCCCTCAGCAACTTTCGCATCTCCTTTTTGGGCATCTTGAAGGCGTAGTCCTTCTCCCGGATCTTTATTTCCTCGGCGCGCACCTTCACCGGTCGCATCTTGTAGTCGGGCACCTTCTCCAGCAGCCGTTTGAACTCCTCCACCGTCTGGATATTGCTGCGACTTAGGTCCAAAACGGGCACCACCGTTTTCTTTTTGGACAGCAAGTCGTCTAGTTTGCTCATTTTCACGTTTTACACCTTTTACAAAAAAAATCGTTTTAAGCGTTTACTTAAAAATATAAGTTTATTTATAACTACATTATTAGTATATGTATCTACTACATTGTAGTAAAAATATGTAGCAAAAATCGATGGGCAACATATCTATATTTTTTGACAATTTAACATTTGATTGGACTCTTTTATTTTTATTGATAATAAATCCGTTAATATATTTTTTTGTTTTAATAATTGACATTATTCTGGGTTCATGTTTTATTTTACTAATTTTTTCTTTCACTACACAAATTTTTTGAATTCAAATGTTAAGAAGATAAAACGAATATAAAGCTTGCAAAACTATTACAACAATCAATTGATGAGGCATCGGTTATTTATGAAATTATTTACCTCTATATAAACCTCTATTTATCTCTATATAAATCGGTTAAGAACTGGCTTAAATTTTATATTTATCTATAATTCCCGTCAAAGTCTAAACTCTTTGCCTGTGAAAAATCCTTAGCGAGTATCGATTAAATATTGCCGGTTGCCAAGCATTTCTGCTCTTCGAATTTAATGCGTTTTCTATGCCAGCTGAGTGACCAAAACTTCCGATTCTCTCTTTCCAGATCCACGAACAACTCTATCACGTGCCGAAGCCACAAGTTGTTGATAAGTCGCTGGGCAAATAGCAAACAACAAACAACAAACACGACCCGAAGAGCCCAGAAAACCCGTCGAGAAATAGAAACAAACCAGCTGAAAAGCAAAGCTCTTGGCTCGGTTGGCATTTCATTTGCCTGGATCGCGTTACGTGGTGCGGTTGGTGTTTGAGTTTCGTCTGCCGGCCAAAAAGAAAGTCACGACAGAAACGAGATTTCCAAGATTCTGCAACGAAAGTCAAAGTTACAAGTTTACTCCAAATTCGAGTCTTTCGGCCGCGGTTCAACGTCTCTTGCCACTTTCGGGTCTCCTCCAGTCAATATTTCGGTGTCTCCCCGTGTGTGCCACTTTAGAAAGTGAAAATCGAGTGCAGTCCGCCGCAACTTTTGTCTGATTTTTTGGGCGCTGCAGTTGAAAGTGAATTTTGTTTTGGGCTGCAAGTGATTTTCGTGTTTCGGCTTTCGGCTTTCGGGCGCCCAATTCATCATTATCGATCAGTAGCCCGCGGTTTTCGGCTACTTGAATCCACTTCACATCCATCGGCAGGAGGGCCCGGCAAATAAGTCCAGCCACAATGGAGGCCGAGGAAGTTACAAAACTCGTTGATGGCGTGTACAGGGTACGCTTTTTTCATTATTACAACATATGGTATTTGTTTTATTAATTAAACCACTCTATAAGTTGTTAATTGGCAAGGAAAATGGGTGCCAGAGAATAGGCAGTTAAGGGTGTCATTTGTTTAAAATAAATATTGCAGTTTTCTTTCTAATTTCATAAATAAATTCATAAATAAACAAAAGTGTAAATCCAAATTATTAAAGCTAAAAAATTATTATTTTTTGTATAATCCTGTTTTTATTTATTTGATTTTCTCCTTACGGGACTAACAATAAGTGTATCAAATCGTTTAAAAAATAAATAACTTGGTTTACTAAATAAAGATTTAAACAAGAAGACAAAATGTCTTACACAAATTTAAAGTTCTTTAAGTTTTAGTATTTTTTAACGCCATGAAAATATCACTGATAATAAAGACTCAAAAGTTGTAAAAGAAATTTGTAATTTGTACTCCAATTACTCCACTTAGCTGGGGGTCGAATCGAAAATGATGCAATCCCACTGACACCTAAATACTAACGCAGCTATTGCATGAAGGCCATTTCTATTAGCCACTTACGACTAATTCACTGTTAGACTCATAACGATGTTTAGCCTTTTGGAAAACAATTTATAACTTTAAACGTTTTCTTTTTGTAAACTAAATTTATCGCCACACGCGATCTCCATAAATGGCTACAAATGAAAGAAACCAAAATTAATCTACAAAATGAAAACAAAAAACCGTGACTTGAAAGTTTTTCTTGGATACCCTTGAAATTTCACAAGTGTAAAGAAAGATTAAAGCAAAATTAAAATGTGAATGCATTTTATATATTTTAACGAGACCGTTTGACAGGTATATTATTAAAATGTAAAAGTTAATAGACTCAGTTTGATTTTAAGGCAAATAAATTGAAAGTGAACCTAGGTCTTAAAGTGTAAATTTACAAGGCCGTATTAAAAAGATTGTTTATGCAGGATACAGAAAAAATAAAAAAAAAATTAAATGAGAAATTAAAATGGTGATAGACCTAATAAAAAAATCCAATTCGAATAAACCTTTAATTTAATATTAGAGTTCGTAAAATGTAAAAAAATTAGTGTTTTTGTTTTTATGCTTTTGAATGTTTTATTATACTCAGTTAGTAAAACATAATGCCAAGTCATCGTTACCAACTTGAGGTTATAATTCAACTACCACTTAAAAAGGGTGTTTAAGTCATAAACGGAGGACCACAAATATTTGGCGATAAAAATGGCACAAAAAACATTTGAAAGTGAATTTTGTCTTGTCGGTTGGGCTACTGCTGTAAATTCGTAGCCAAATTTGGTCACGACAAACGGAGGCTGTGTTGTTTCTTTCGGCACACATTTCTGGCCATATAACGTATAACCAAGCTAGCAAACGAGTTCAATTGGAGGTTTGATTTGTTTGTTTGCGAATCTCCCGAAATCACCACAAGTCGACGACAGACGCGACGACTCCGCCTCGAGAGTTTGGCAAGTTTCGGCTTCTCTTTTTCTACATTTTGCAGCGGTTGCATCTGCCCCAACTTGAGGCGTATTGCACATTTCGCGCATCTATTTCATTATGTAACTTTTAGTTTTTTCCTTTGAAAACTTGCCGTTGCTGTTTTCTGCGGTTTCTGCCGCTTGAAATTGCGGAAATTTTGTTTTTGGGCCGCTTCCTTGGCTTGTTGCACATGGCTGCATTTTCGCGACCACCATTTGCATTTTTCCCGCTTGTGTTTTTATTTATGTTTTTATTTTTTTTTTCTCGCACTATTATGGTATACATTTGTGACAGCGTCGCAGGCGTGTAATGTAAATCGAATAAATAGGTGCTGCTGGCTGTTTTAATTAGTGGGTTGGGGCCCACTTGACAAACCCGAGTGCAAACGAAAGACTCAGGAAACGAACTCGCTCTGCCAATGGCAGGAAAAAATCGGAATTGGAATCTCAATGGCCGTGCATCAATCAACTGAAGTCACTTCCTCAACACATACCAGATTATGAGTTAATTCCCAGTGATTTATGCGCAATTGTCTTGACTGCTCTGGCTGAACTGGTCTATCAATCGATTTATTATATCAACATTTTATTTTCACATTTTTGCTCTTTAACTGCATTTTTTTCGTTGCCTTGTTTGGCTTAATAGATCGCCATGTCTTTCCGTCTGGCACTGTGTGAACTCACTTCTGGGTTGGTCTGTGCAACTTCTGGAACGGGTTTTAATTAATTCGATAGCATTCGTTTTTCGGCTGACTATTCTAAACTCATTAGCAGACCGCTTTTGCTTATCTTTATTTAGACTCGCGTTTTGGCCTTTCTAAAATTGACACACTTAACGGTTTAAGGAGGGTTTCTGCATTTGCATAACCGCAAATGGATCAGGAATGTTGAATTTTACTGGCCATTAGCTAATTGATTGATCTTTGCTTATTTTTTAACATTATTGTCCATAAATCTCTTGTTTATTTATTTTCTCAGAACAAAATTAAGATTTAATTCCTTTGCAAAATACTTATTGTACATTTATTTGTTTTTACAAAAACACTAATTTATACGTTTCCGCTGTCTTAATAATTTATTGTTATTTTCTTTGCTGTTTTATGTTAAAAATGATTAATTTAGATCTCTTATGTACTTAAATGCTTATATAATTCACCAGCTTCGTTGTAATTTATGAAACTTGCTGAATTTTTTTGCGCTCGCACCCGTAATAAATCTTGTACTCCGTTCAACCATAAATCTTGAATGGCAAACGAGTAAAGTTGGTTGAGAGATGTACTCAACAGATGATTGCAATAGCCGCTTTCACTTTCCCTTTTAATATATGAATATGTTTATCTAAAAGGGGATAGTTTTTTAAAAACTCCTGATTATAATCTTTAAATTTATTGAATTTAAAAGATGCATATATTTTTCTGCGTACATCATTTGTTTTCTTTATGAGTCAACAAGGTAATTTAATTGTTTTTGCTTTATTGCCCATTAACTGAACCCCTCAAAAAGTTCTCCAATCAACAACCCGTTCTCCTCTCACGTGAATCCACATGTTATTTTTTCAACCGATCGAATAAAACCGCAAGTTGGGCCGTCAAGTCGATGTTAAAAACGCATTTCAAACAGCTGCCAGCAGAAAACTGGCGGTGGCGATGAATGCCTTCGGATTGTTTGTCATTCGCTTAGATTTATGGCACATTCCCCGCAACATAAATCGAAACCGAAGCCACTGTGAGAGCCTGCCGCCGGTGATCAGATCAGAATGACATCCAGCTGACCACACAAAAGCCAACCTGCTGGGGGAGCAGGAGGTGAAGCCCCTCAAGAGTTGGGCCTCAGCATGGTGCATGGTGACTACACTGCATAGTGGGACGAAGGTGTCCGATGTGCTGAAGCTCCAGCAAGAAATGCAGAAATAAATTAAAATTGCAGCCACCTAATGCCCACAGACGGTCCGGGGTATCGGATTGGAGCTGTGAAAAGAGGCGACAAGTGTGTACTTCGAAACACGGACTATAAACTGGGAACTTGGAACTGGGAACTGCAAAGTGGGAACTGGGCAACTGTGGACTGCAGCTGATTGCCGTGCTTAAAAGGCATTTCTAAGGCTGCTGCATTAGAGGGGCCGCCGCCACTCGGAACGATGTCACATCGTCTGGATCGAGGGAGGGATCTGGGGGACAGCTTGGGCATGGGCATGGGTATGACCATGGCAAATGGAACTGGGTTAACGTCCGACTCGCCGGCGAGAAGCCCTACCAATCCCACTGGGTCCATTTCCCATGTACCCTAACCGATGCGATTGTGTGTGGGTTTTTCAAACGCTTAAATTCAATTGATTTTAATAGTTTAGGTTGTGCCCTTAATTTGTGCTTTATTTAAATATTTTAATTGCTAGGAATGGATAATTTTTTTTAAACACTAAAATTTCGTAGAGTTTAATTTAAAGAAAATATGTATGTTCTTAACCCACTTTATTCTTCTTGACCCATAAATTGGTAAATCTATTTTAATTTCGGTCTTCCGTGTTGCGATGTTAATCATAATGTACCATTAAAATGTAAAATATTAAATTTTATCATGTTACATTTTTTGTGAAAAACTGTTTAAACATTTTCTATGAACTTTTTTACAACTACTAATCGTAGTAATTGTAAATAAGAAGCATTAAAACAATACATTTCAGTTGTACACATTTTCAGTCACTGTTCTTTAGAATTATTAAATTAAAGATAAAATGTAATATATTCAAAGGTGTCATAAAAATAACTAACCTAATTCCAATAAATTTTTATAAAACTCTGTAGATCTTAAAATCAACCCATGACAACATGTTGTATCTTTAATTCAAACTATTAGTGGAAACAGCAGAGTCCACTTATATTTTTCGTCCTTAAAGTCCTGGCATGTCCTATCTCCATATATATTTCCCTATCGCCAAGGACATCTACTCTTCGCTTAGACAAAATTACAATTTCATTTCAGCTGCTTTTCCAACTGCCTGGGAAGAAGTCACGCAAGCGAGAATTATTTACGTTTAGCATTTTTCACGCACTTTGCGTTTATCTTTTGGAGAGAGGGGATTTACAGGGGGGGCTTAAGCTTCGGGAGGTTACCACTCCCAAAACCCCCTCCCCCCACCTGAAAGAGGGCGTGACTGGTTGCGCCTTGACGCCTTCGTTGAGGTTTTGTCAACAGTTGACTTGGGTTGCCGTCGCCTTTGAATTGTTGTTGCTGGCAAACCTGTTGCGTGTTGCTTTTTGCATTTGTTGGTTTCTAATTGGCATAATTGCGGTTTGCTGTTGTTGTTGTTTTGGTTGGTGCTGCATTCTCGCATGCTCTGAAGTGGGTGTGCCGCTCGCTGGCGTCGCTGAATTATGGCCTAACCCGAAAGAGGCTCTCCAAAGGCCCCCCCCCACCCTCCTTATCTTCACTACCAATATGACACCGAAAAAAATTATAGCCATTAATATACTATTTAAACAGCATAACAATGTAATATTCGATCGTCTCTAAAGTCTTTTAAAACAAACCCTATATTTTATATTATTTTAAATAATATATTACCATATTATTTAATATATAACCATATTATTTTATATATTACCATATTATTTTATAATATTATAATTTTTAAAAAGTCCATGATAATTCCATAAAAGTTTATTATTCAATCAGTTTAACCTCCCATGAAAGGCAAAGAAAATATATATTAATCAAAATGACCATTTTAATATCAATCAATTTAAAATTTTGTACTTAACATATTTTCTGCTACTAAGAATTAATCAATTATAAATTATCTTCTAAAAACACTCTTTGTTTTGTCATATGGTAAACTGAAAGTCGGCTTTGCATTATCCCTTGATATCTACTTTCATCTTACAATTAAGACGAAAAATTTAATTTTTTATCTGGCCTGACTTGGTTTGGCAAATTAATAATACCAAATGGATAATTGAAAAGTTTTTCTCAGTGTACCGCCCAACATTCCGCCTCGTTGGCTGTTTTAAGCAAAGGGGAGGCTTTCGTGCTACGCTTTGCATTTAGTCTCTGTTTTAATTAAAATGAATTACATATGTGTGGCGCTCACTGGTGGCGATTTATGTTAAGCGACGATTAGAGACCAAGTCAGTTGGGTTTGGGCCTGGGTTTTTAAATGGGGATTGGGATCTGGGCACTGTACTCTGGCCAAGACTACCTCAATTAATTTTGGGTTAAGTGTTGTCGGTGGGCCGCAGATTCGCGGGCGTGATAGGAGATTACGTCAGCTTTAATACAAGAGTGGGTGAACAGGGAGAAATGTTAATTGCTGGATCGAACGAGCTGGAATTTGTTGAGCCGTTAGGTCAATTACACGAGCTGATAGCCATCGCATTTAAAGGAAACCTGATTCGTACTTTGGTTATTTAATTGCGAGCGATACAAGTTTCAAAGCAAATAAGATATAATCTTAATGAATTGGACTTAGATAAAAAAGGGATAACTAAATAAATAACTAAGGGATAACTAAATACTCTTTCTACCAGCTCTTTCTTCACGAAAAGTAAGTTCTTTTATATAAATTCGTTCAAGTAATACAAATGTAATTTATTAAAGATGTTTAAGGCTTGAAAAACATGAATTGTGGAATTCTCTAAATATAAAAATGTCTTTTTGCTATAAACCTTTTTATAAACTTATGTATACTTGGCTCTGCTCATTGATTTTATAATCTGTTGTCATAATTACAGTCAAGGGTATAATCATTATACGAATCGTAGGGTAAATCCCAAGTAAATACTCATAGATCAATCCCAAAAGTTTGATTGCATTAACCACAAAAAGTGTTTACCGCAAAGAGCAGAAAAACGAAACAATTAACATTGATAAACCCATAAACGTTGAGCCCCAAAGGTCTTCGAAAACGCACTTGGATCCACGAAGTTACCTGCGTTTGGGTATCTGTACGTGCTATTAGGGTATCTATATCAAAATTAAATAAACCACACTGAGGTCAGCAAAGTCAAGTGATCTTGAGTAAAATAAACATTAGAAGATACACCGAAATGCAGATTTACTTTCAGTAGTATCTGTATCTGTGAGTGAAGTTTCGAACTAAATCAGCCAGGTAGTAGATCATAAAAACAAACACTCGACCAAGTTGAATCGTTAAACGGAGACGACCTTGGTTTTGAGTATCTAAGTATCTGAGTATCTAAGTATCTGATCTCGAGTGCTGGCTCGTTTCATTCCCACGCCTTGCAGCCACATTGCGGCCAATAAATTTAGAAAAGCAAATATGTCGAGGCGTAAATATTTGGCAATAACCCAAGTCACAAGCGAAGCGAACTGTTCCGCACAGAATGCCTTGTTTACATATGGGTTTTTGACATTTTGTTGTTAATTACTTACTGGCCATTGGAATTCGGTAGTCAGACGTGTGAGTGGCAAGCTTTTGATCGACTCATGGACGGAAGTGATTGGGTGTTAAAGTATTTCTTGGCTATATCAAGAACAACAATCAATTATACTTAACCTGCAAATACTGGATAGTTCCTAACGAACATTTAAAAAGTGTGGCTTTTGGAACAATGCAAACGCTTTGTGGCCAAAAGAGAATTCAATTTGTTTGGTTTTTGTTTTTGGGCTTGCGTGTTAAGTGCTCGGCATTGTCTGCTCGCCAACTCAACTTTAGGCCAAGCCCAGGACCAAAGTGAGTCTTTGTCATGTTTTATGGTGTTTTATAATGTCAACACTCTGGTGATGTCAGCCTCCCTTCCACATGGCAATCCATTCATCCATTCACGTCATCCCGCAGTAATGCAGCTTCACCTGAAAGCTCCGTCGCGAATTGTATGCAAATCATGTGCCAAGTTGTTAATTAATTGTCGTTTGCCTGTTCATCATTTCGCATTTTCCGAGGCCCTATCTAAGATCAATTGATCGGTGGAATGACTCATTTCCACATATAGATTTATGTAGATGTTGTAATTCGTATTTAAATAGATTTGATTATGGGGGAGTTCTGAAGATGATAAATCACTTGAGGTGTTAGGCCCACAACACTTAGGGGATTAAAGTGAAGTGATGATTGATGACCTGCGAGGTGAATAATATGATTTAAGCACAGATAATTTTGTTTTAATTTAAATATTCTCTAGAGCTAAACTCAAAACAAAAAATAAGGTGGTGCTTTGTTAGTTACTACCTGAAGCGAAATTATATAATGGAAATAATTATTTCTTATTTAGACAACGCTCAAAATCTAAAGTTTGTTTCCCAAATCTTTAAAATTATAATCAATTAAAAACTAGATCTAGTTAAAATGAATCATGAAATGAAAAAACTACTTTGAAACGGGTATTGAAGTCTTCCTCATTTGTTATTAAGTAAAAATTTTACTACCGGCAGTAAAAACTGCAACCAGTAAATTTAAACTTTATTTTCGAGAAAATTTATTAGCCGAACAGGTTTAACAATACTATGGTAGTATTAGGAGATACTAATGATAAGTAAACTGGTTTATTTGGATCACGTTTCAGAATGTACATTTCGTAACTATAAAATTCGTAAATTATTTATTACTGCGATATCATTATCTATTTTTACACCAGAACCGCTAGTACTTAAAATGCATTTCCCACACTTGTTTGCCGATTTATAAGATAACTTTCATTTACATTCACCGCCAAATCATAGATGAGATATTGCTAAACGAACAATTAGCATTACGAGTATGTTCAGTTGGCTACACGGAACTAACGATGTCGCTGCCTGACCACAACATTGTCTCAAATTAACTTATACAATCCGACTTTTACTGCCCGCGGCAAAACGGGGAAAACCATTACCAACTTTTAAAGGGGGGAATGGGAAATGTTTATAACTAATGAAATTGATATGTTGGTGCATGCTGGCCTGTAAATTACATTTAATTAACCGTGCGATAAGCTAGATATCCAAACTAACGACGCCATCGATCTCCTCTCGCTTGCAGAACATACTCGACAGATTCAATCCGGGTGCCAGGCAACTGATTGCGGCAGGCAAAAGCTACCTCAAGGCGTTGCACGGTATGTATATACCTCGTATACTCGTATAGTGTATACCATAATCGACTGCTGCAAGTGGGTACAGTTAACTAATTTGCAATGCATTCCGTGCCATTTCATGCAACAGGTGCCGCAACCGCCTCGCGTCTATTCAATGAAGCATTGGCCAAGATTGCGATGAACGCCCAGCAAAGCGGAACGGGCGATATTGGTAAGACTCCAAGTGGAGACCTCAAACCTCATCAAACCTGCATAAAAAGAAGTGACAGTGCGGGGGATGGACATTAACTCACACTTAACTCTTTTATATTCCCATTATTCATTCAGGTTCGGCTTTGATGAGCGTTGTGAATGTCAACAAGGAGATACAGGAACAGCAGATGAATATTGTAAGTAATCAAAGGGTTATAATAAAGTAATCTATTTTTTGTTGGCCTATGCTTAGAAACATAGTTTTTAAAAGTACTTTCAACTAGTGGTATATCTCATTTTAATTAAAAAAAAATTAATGTAGTTTATCTTGGATATGAAAAGTTTTCAACCATTAAAAAACCCAAGTTTTTCGAAAATAAATGTAAACCAATTATTTCCATAATAGTTAACTTACTGCACATAACTTTTAATTTATATTTTTAAATGAGTATATATCTTTTATTTAGGAGAAATACAACAGTGTGAAAGCTAAATTTTCTTGAAGAATAAAAAAAATAAGATTCGAAGTTTGTATCGTTAAAATATTTTAAAACTCAATTCAGTGAAGACTGTAGTATCTTTAAAGTACTCAATAATAATATCAGTAAAAACTAAGATATATGCCAAAATATGAAAAATCTTAAGGAACCAAACCAAAGGTAAAAAATCATATAATAATACAAATTTTCAAATTGCAGCTAAAAGCCTTTTACGTGGATCTATTGGTGCCATTGGAGACAAATCTGGAGAAGGACACGAAAGTGGTGCAGCATGAGCAGAAGAAGTTCCTGCAGCAGCACAAGGTGCGCATGGAGAGCTACCAGAAGGCGGTGTCCACGATGAAGAAGCAGCGCAAGAAAAAGGCCACGCCCGAGAATACCGAGAAGGAGCTGAGGGTGAGTGGATATACACATATTCAAACGATGCGAAGAGCCTCCAAAAAACATCACTTTCCCACAGAGTCTCCAATTGCTCGAGGACCAGAAGAAAAAGCTTGATGTGTTCTGCGATCAGAGCTACAAGAATGTAAGTGCATTGGCTGCTAGCCGAATCTTGCTCCACACATTACACAGTGAAAAAACAAATGCTTTTAAGCCTTATACAAAAAGTTTTAAGATTGAAAAGTACATTTTTCATAAGAAGCTAATATAAGAAGTTTTATTTTCAACCAACTAATAAAATTACCTTAAAACTATTAAAATCATTTATATTTAGGAAATATTATCTTAAAGATTAGTAAATTTTCTTGGGCTCATTTTTTGGTAATATTTTCTTTATTTTGAACCATTTTGTAGGTCATTTTAAATATGAGTTTTAAATAAAATAATACAAACCAAAACAATGCTTTCAAAGATTGATCTTTTATACACCCGTTTTACTTATGATTTTACAAAAATGTTATTTTTAAAATACTAAGATAGTAATGATTCCTAAAAAAAACATTAGAAATTTATTGCCATGTATGACTTTACCATTCTTTCCCACTTCCGTTCTGGACAAAAGGCCATGACACAGGAGCGGCGACGGTACGGATTCGTCTTGGAGCGCCAGTGCTCCATCGCCAAGCACTGGATGGCCTACCACACCACCGGCAAGACGGTAATTGATAATAATTTCGAAAATTGGCAAGAGATTGCCGCTTCTCGTGAGATCATTCCCCCGGCCGCGTATGAAAACGGCTACAGCAGCACCAATGGCCACAACAACATCAACAACAACAGCGGCAACATGCGACGCCTGGTGAGTCATCTCCGTCCATTATATTCATCCCGTCCCATCAAAATCCATCGGATCCCATCCGATTGGGCGCTAACCACTCTGTTAACCACCCAGCTCTTCTATTTTCCGTACAATGAAAAAAAAACGGTTGAACAAAACAATAAGATTTCTAATATAAGAATTTTGGGTTATCGAGACCAAGTTCTCATTACAGAAAGTAACCATAATGTATTTGTAATCCTCATTCATTCATTATTTTTAACAAAAAGATATTATATTGTAGTTTTATTTATCATTAGTTTTTACTAGCAATTTTTGTGCTCGAAAGAAATTGTCTAAAGGAAATTAAATTTGTGGTTGAGTAATCAAATAAAAATTGTCACTTCAAATAGATAGATTAGGAAATAACAAAAAATTCTATGCAATTTATTTAATTTTTGAGAATTTTTTGGAATTTGCTTTAAAATATTTAATATCTCTATATGAAAACTTAAGCAAAAGGGCTCCTTTCTAATTTATTTTTTTTATGTTTTTTCAATCTCATTTTTGAAAGTAATATTTTACTAATTAATAATAATAATAAACAAAACTTATTTCTTTGATCAGGAGCGTATTAAGGACGGAGACGATGATCACCTCCAGAGCCACGGAGCCCAGTTGAAGAAGTCGCGCAGCATCGATGCCCCATATGGAGATATGCGGACTCTGCACGAGCGGGAAAACATTTCCGGAATGGGCATTGCTGGAGCCTCGCACTACGCCCAAAACTCGCTGCCACGTGCCAAATCCGACTTCAATCTGGCCTTGGTGGGCACTGGCCAAAGCTCAGGTGGGTTTTCAAGTGTAAAGTCTATTTGAGCTTTTTCTGGAATTTTTCCCTCTGTAAATTTTAAATTTTGTTAACATATTTCCTTTGATTAGCAGGCAACAAACACAAGATCATTGAGGAGCAGCTGTCGCCTTTGGTGGACGATCAGCGCGGTGATCAGCGTCCCTTGGTGAAGGCCCTTTACGCCTACATGCCCTCCGGGGAGAACCAGTTGTCCTTCGAGGAGGGCGACCGTATCGCCCTGGTGGGCGGAAAGGCCAAGGGCTGGCAGTTCGGTGAGAATCTGCGGACGCAGCACTTCGGTTGGTTCCCGGTGGCCTACACCAATGCGGAATCCTCGGAGGCGACCACTTCCGGTGGTCGGCGATACGAGAACATGCTGATGAGCTACGAGCGGAATGGAGGTGGTTCGGGATCCGGTTCCGGTGGAGGTGGCCTGCGAAACTATCAGCAACAGCAGCAGCAGCAGGATTACGAGGCGCAGCTGGAGCTGATGGAGAGCCACGAGGCCACGTATCGGAGGCGAAGGAACCACAGTGCCGAGGAGTCGTCGCCCACGCGGATGTTTGGGGACACCATCAAGCAGCAGAAGAAGTACCGCCCTGGTTCTGGCGCAAATCCGCGACCGGGTCCACCACCCACACTGCCAGCTCCAGTGCCCAATGGCCAGCAGAGCCAGTCCACCAGGATGCTGAACAGCTCGCAAAGCTTCTGTGCCTCCAATGGAGGAGTCACGGCGGCGGTGGAGAGACGCAAGCAAAAGCTACTGAATGGTGTGCAGGTGGGTTTTCTATTCGATTTTATCGGGAAACCCTCGCTTAAGGATTTTTTCTTTCAGAGCTCCAAGAGCCATCCTTCAGGAAAATCAGGAGTGGCTGCCAAGACCTCGCTGCACAGCAGCAATGACAGTGGATTCGCCAATGAGCCACCTCCGCAGCCGGAAGTGGACTATTCCGATGAGGAGCCAGCCACACAGCGAGTGCCCATTCGGTAGGTGGAGTAGACATATGGGGTAATACTCTAGAAGTCGGGTTTCATCACTTAAACCCCAAAAAAACACCTGATATATAATATATCTTAATTTTATTAAAATGTCTATCAAAGACCGTCTGCTAGAGTATTACCAATAGTAGTTGTAATGAAAGCCTTGGAGAGCAAAAATATGTGTTTATAAACATACCATATACATCTTTAAATTTAATTTAAAGAAAGCTAAATCTAAACTTAAGACAAAAAACTATTTTTGCCGGTTAAAATGTGTTAACTATGATTTAATCAATTAATACCTAAGCAATTTATTTAAATTACATTCAGATTTGTTATTTATATTCCAAACTTAAAAATGAAACTTGAAACTTTGGATCTACAAAATATAAAGCGAGAGATACATGGATAAAGAGCTTTAAATAATGTAAATTCAAAGAGTTATTTATCCAATCGAACTTCAGAAAATTTGATAATTTAGCCTATATTAAACATTTTTAAATTCTTTTTGAATACTAAAAATTTTCTAATGCATCGAATAGAGTTTATCTTCACTAACTTCTGCTCTCCAAGACAAGCAAGTGCATCCCCGCTTTTTATTTTCCTGTGTCACTAATCCGAATTAGCATTGCCCATATAACTTAGGTCCTTGCCACGTTATTTATTCCATTTGCTGCCTGATTTGAAGTGCTTAATTTGATTGAATTTATTTATTTTCATTTGCTTCTATTTCGTTCTTGTTTGATTTCATGTATCGCCATTATGCCCTGTTGTCATCCTTTGTGTTAACCACCCAAAAATGCACCCAAAAAACACACACACCACCACGAACACTCTGAAACCACACCAAAACCTCCAATCCCACCATGAAATATCCAATGCGTGTCCACAAAGTAGACGTCGGGCGGACACCAACTCGCATACGCACACGGTGCCCAGGGATGCGGCCTCGTGGACGCTGAACCGGAATTTCCGGAACAGCGTTGACAGCCAGATCGACGACAAGAGTCTCCATCGGTTGAGCCGGCAGAGCGGAGGAGGAGTGGGCAAGATGCGCTACGACCTGATTGCCTCCGATGACGAGATCCTGCAGGCATCCAGTACCGGTCTAAAGCGTACCAAATCGTTTTGGAAATTCGGAGGCGGTCGCAGCGGCGAGGATATCCTGGCCGGCATGTCCTTGTGGCAACACCGCGATCTGGTGGCAGCACCCAATCTGGAGGAGATGCGCGATCGGGATGATTTGGAGCGACGTTCGGACGAGGATCGCAATGGAACGCTGACCAAGTCGCATAACTCGAGTTCCTCGCAGGAGAAGCGGGAACGCAAGGACAGCCTGACCAGCACGGAACTCTATGGGGATGAGGATGAGAATATCTATGGGGTGAGTCCACAGCAGCCGCCACAGCAACAACAACAGCAACAACAGCAGCAGCAGAGGAGCAGCTACACTCCCAAATCCCGCATGAAGATCATGAAGACCATAGAGATTGACATTGAGGAGCCCACGGAAGCGGAGCGGATGAGCACCATGCGACGTGGTGGTCAGTCGCAGGATCAGCAGCAGCAGCAGCAACATCGTAAGCTGGACAAACAGGTGTCCGGCACAGGATCACAGCACAAATCCCAGACCTTGAGTCGCTCCAAGCCATCGCAGCAGCAGCAATTTCCCCAATCCACGGACGAAGGTGACAGCGATGAGCATGGAACACTGAAGCTCAGCGATGTGAACAACTTCTTTGACGAGGGCAAGAACAACAGCCATGGTCATGGACTGGTCATGAAGACGGTGAAGCGCCAGGACATACTCAAGCAGTACTATACCAGCGAGGACGAGGAGGAGTCCGATGCGGAGCTGAAGTCCACCAGTTCCGATCCCTACGACTGCATCGTGATCAACGATCACCTGGTGCGAAAGGACGACAAATTGCGACGGCATCATCATCAGCAGCAGCAGCAGCAGCACCAGCAGATGGAGTTCCACACCTTCCGCTCCTCCACATCCACCACGGCGACCAACACGCTGAAGAAGGGCTCCTCCAAGGAGCAGGACAGCACCCTCACCCGCAACTCCACTGCGAGTTCGGGTGCTCCGACGGCCACCATCCTGCCGCGCACACGCCTCCTCAAGTCCTCCGCCTCCGCCAGCAATAATATCAGCAGCAGCAGTGCCACCCTGGAGCGGAACTCCAAGAGTCTGGCCGGAAACAAGAGCTACGGGCCATGGTACGACTTCTGGGATCAGGAGCAGAATGGCCAGAAGTCGGCGAGTGCCAAGCTGAAGTGAGGGGGGAAAGGGTTAAGGATCGAGGACGAGAGTTTCGCCGTCTTCTTACCGGTTAAGAAAATGGGCAGAGAGTGAGTGGAGGAGGAGGGCAGCTAAGGAATGGGCGTGATCCCCGTCATCCCAACCCTTTCCCAGTTTGCCTTGTGTCCCTCGTTTGAATTTAAGCAATATTTACCCTGTATAATTCCATAGTTTTAGTCTAAGGCAAGTTCTGTTTTGTTTGTTCTATTGTATGTACATATCTTATTTTTAATTTAAAAGCTATTTAAATACTTTTGTGTTTGCCAACGATGAACAAAATCAGAGGAAACTTCATAGAACAAGGACCTCTCCATAAAACATTCTTCTTCTTGAGTTTCGGTGCCTGCATGCATATCATTAAATTTTAATTCGTTTAAGACTAAGCTTATGCCTCATAATTTCACAATTTGTTAGTCGGAATAATGCAAACGTAAATTGCTTTTCTAGCAGGCGCGGTATATACCGCAACTATTCCATAGGTTACTGACCAGTAGCGAGTCCGTGTATCCCAGCTAGCCCCACCATCCCCCGCATTAGGTTGTATTTTGCCAGCCGTAAGTAGAGGTCCCATCGTCTGTAGCGGATCGCCTTCCTCAACTGGACAAGTCCTTGGTCTTTTGCAGAGCCTGTCAGTTCGCCACGGTCAAGTTGCGGCACACCAAGACGAACGACCGATCTGCCCCGATGATCTATCGGAGTGTGAACAAGTAGCAACGACAGCGGAAGGTGGAGTTTTCCCTGTGACCCTTGGGTTTACTGGACGAACCGAAAGCTCCAGCCACACCACCACTCTTAATCACTACTCCACACACCAAACACAAAACAACAACAACGCAATCTATACAAATCACACCTTTTATATAGCGCATATACAATTAAAGGCATTATCAGTTAGACCCTCCAGTTGCTTATGGGCCTGGACAATTTGGTAGTCATTAAGTCGTACTGTTTGTTAAACATTCTGTTTGTATGTACTTCTATGTTAAAGTTCGAAATGTATATTCAAATACCATAATGATTAATAAACCTTATAAAGTTCACAATTGTAATGGAATCTTAATGGGATATTCAACTATCGGCGGAGAGATCATCGTTGGAAAAGTGACCAAAAACCTTCACTGCTCAGCCCATAACTTTTCTTACAGACATCCGATTTCAAAGTGGCATACCTCAAAATGATTGTGGTTAAATTCTCTAAACATCTGTGTTTTCAGTTGGTTTTGTATTTTGGGGTCGATTTTCCGTCATTTTAATGATGTTACCCCTTTCCAAATTTTCGAAAAACGGCTTTGCAGAAATGTGGCCTAAAACCTGCACTTCTAAGCCCATAACTTTTCTTACAGACATCCAAATGATTGTGGTTAAATGTTCTAAAGATCTGCGTTTCCAGTTTTTTTTTGTATTTTGGGGTCGATTTTCCGTCATTTTAATGATGTTACCCCTTTCCAAATTTTCGAAAAACGGCTTTGCAGAAAAGTGGTCCAAAACCTGCACTTCTAAGCCCATAACTTTTCTTACAGACATCCGATTTCAAAGTGGCATACCTCAAAATGATTGTGGTTAAATTCTCTAAACATCTGCGTCTCCAGTTTGTTTTGTATTTTGGGGTCGATTTTCCGTCATTTTAATGATCCGATTTCAAAGTGGCATACCTCAAAATGATTGTGGTTAAATGTTCTAAAGATCTGCGTTTCCAGTTTTTTTTTTGTATTTTGGGGTCGATTTTCCGTCATTTTAATGATGTTACCCCTTTCCAAATTTTCGAAAAACGGCTTTGCAGAAAAGTGGTCCAAAACCTGCACTTCTAAGCCCATAACTTTTCTTACAGACATCCGATTTCAAAGTGGCATACCTCAAAATGATTGTGGTTAAATGTTCTAAAGATCTGCGTTTCCAGTTTTTTTTTGTATTTTGGGGTCGATTTTCCGTCATTTTAATGATGTTGCCCCTTTCCAAATTTTCGAAAAACGGCTTTGCAGAAATGTGGCCTAAAACCTGCACTTCTAAGCCCATAACTTTTTTTACAGACATCAGATTTCAAAGTGCCATACTTCTAAATAATTGTGGTTAAATGTTCTAAAGACCTGCGTTTCCAGTTTTTTTTTTGTATTTTGGGGTCGATTTTCCGTCATTTTAATGATGTTACCCCTTTCCAAATTTTCGAAAAACGGCTTTGCAGAAAAGTGGTCCAAAACCTGCACTTCTAAGCCCATAACTTTTCTTACAGACATCCGATTTCAAAGTGGCATACCTCAAAATGATTGTGGTTAAATGTTCTAAAGATCTGCGTTTCCAGTTTTTTTTTGTATTTTGGGGTCGATTTTCCGTCATTTTAATGATGTTACCCCTTTCCAAATTTTCGAAAAACGGCTTTGCAGAAAAGTGGTCCAAAACCTGCACTTCTAAGCCCATAACTTTTTTTACAGACATCAGATTTCAAAGTGCCATACTTCTAAATAATTGTGGTTAAATGTTCTAAAGACCTGCGTTTCCAGTTTTTTTTTGTATTTTGGGGTCGATTTTCCGTCATTTTAATGATGTTACCCCTTTCCAAATTTTCGAAAAACGGCTTTGCAGAAAAGTGGTCCAAAACCTGCACTTCTAAGCCCATAACTTTTCTTACAGACATCCGATTTCAAAGTGGCATACCTCAAAATGATTGTGGTTAAATTCTCTAAACATCTGCGTTTCCAGTTTGTTTTGTATTTTGGGGTCGATTTTCCGTCATTTTAATGATGTTACCCCTTTCCAAATTTTCGAAAAACGGCTTTGCAGAAATGTGGCCTTAAACCTGCACTTCTAAGCCCATAACTTTTCTTACAGACATCCAAATGATTGTGGTTAAATTTTCGAAAAACGGCTTTGCAGAAAAGTGGTCCAAAACCTGCACTTCTAAGCCCATAACTTTTTTTACAGACATCAGATTTCAAAGTGCCATACTTCTAAATAATTGTGGTTAAATGTTCTAAAGACCTGCGTTTCCAGTTTTTTTTTGTATTTTGGGGTCGATTTTCCGTCATTTTAATGATGTTACCCCTTTCCAAATTTTCGAAAAACGGCTTTGCAGAAAAGTGGTCCAAAACCTGCACTTCTAAGCCCATAACTTTTCTTACAGACATCCGATTTCAAAGTGGCATACCTCAAAATGATTGTGGTTAAATTCTCAAAACATCTGCGTTTCCAGTTTGTTTTGTATTTTGGGGTCGATTTTCCGTCATTTTAATGATGTTACCCCTTTCCAAATTTTCGAAAAACGGCTTTGCAGAAATGTGGCCTAAAACCTGCACTTCTAAGCCCATAACTTTTCTTACAGACATCCGATTTCAAAGTGGCATACCTCAAAATGATTGTGGTTAAATTCTCAAAACATCTGCGTTTCCAGTTTGTTTTGTATTTTGGGGTCGATTTTCCGTCATTTTAATGATGTTACCCCTTTCCAAATTTTCGAAAAACGGCTTTGCAGAAATGTAGCCTAAAACCTGCACTTCTAAGCCCATAACTTTTTTTACAGACATCAGATTTCAAAGTGCCATACTTCTAAATAATTGTGGTTAAATGTTCTAAAGACCTGCGTTTCCAGTTTTTTTTTGTATTTTGGGGTCGATTTTCCGTCATTTTAATGATGTTACCCCTTTCCAAATTTTCGAAAAACGGCTTTGCAGAAATGTGGCCTAAAACCTGCACTTCTAAGCCCATAACTTTTCTTACAGACATCCGATTTCAAAGTGGCATACCTCAAAATGATTGTGGTTAAATTCTCAAAACATCTGCGTTTCCAGTTTGTTTTGTATTTTGGGGTCGATTTTCCGTCATTTTAATGATGTTACCCCTTTCCAAATTTTCGAAAAACGGCTTTGCAGAAATGTAGCCTTAAACCTGCACTTCTAAGCCCATAACTTTTTTTACAGACATCAGATTTCAAAGTGCCATACTTCTAAATAATTGTGGTTAAATGTTCTAAAGACCTGCGTTTCCAGTTTTTTTTTGTATTTTGGGGTCGATTTTCCGTCATTTTAATGATGTTACCCCTTTCCAAATTTTCGAAAAACGGCTTTGCAGAAAAGTGGTCCAAAACCTGCACTTCTAAGCCCATAACTTTTTTTACAGACATCAGATTTCAAAGTGCCATACTTCTAAATAATTGTGGCCTAAAACCTGCACTTCTAAGCCCATAACTTTTCTTACAGACATCCGATTTCAAAGTGGCATACCTCAAAATGATTGTGGTTAAATTCTCAAAACATCTGCGTTTCCAGTTTTTTTTGTATTTTGGGGTCGATTTTCCGTCATTTTAATGATGTTACCCCTTTCCAAATTTTCGAAAAACGGCTTTGCAGAAAAGTGGTCCAAAACCTGCACTTCTAAGCCCATAACTTTTCTTACAGACATCCGATTTCAAAGTGGCATACCTCAAAATGATTGTGGTTAAATGTTCTAAAGATCTGCGTTTCCAGTTTTTTTTTGTATTTTGGGGTCGATTTTCCGTCATTTTAATGATGTTACCCCTTTCCAAATTTTCGAAAAACGGCTTTGCAGAAATGTGGCCTAAAACCTGCACTTCTAAGCCCATAACTTTTTTTACAGACATCAGATTTCAAAGTGCCATACTTCTAAATAATTGTGGTTAAATGTTCTAAAGATCTGCGTTTCCAGTTTTTTTTTGTATTTTCGGGTCGATTTTCCGTCATTTTAATGATGTTACCCCTTTCCAAATTTTCGAAAAACGGCTTTGCAGAAAAGTGGTCCAAAACCTGCACTTCTAAGCCCATAACTTTTCTTACAGACATCCGATTTCAAAGTGGCATACCTCAAAATGATTGTGGTTAAATGTTCTAAAGATCTGCTTTTCCAGTTTTTTTTTGTATTTTGGGGTCGATTTTCCGTCATTTTAATGATCTTACCCCTTTCCAAATTTTTCTTACAGACATCCGTTTTCAAAGTGGCATACCTCAAAATGATTGTGGTTAAATGTTTTAAAGATCTGCGTTTCCAGTTTTTTTTTGTATTTTGGGGTCGATTTTCCGTCATTTTAATGATGTTACCCCTTTCCAAATTTTCGAAAAACGGCTTTGCAGAAAAGTGGTCCAAAACCTGCACTTCTAAGCCCATAACTTTTCTTACAGACATCCGATTTCAAAGTGGCATACCTCAAAATGATTGTGGTTAAATGTTCTAAAGATCTGCGTTTCCAGTTTTTTTTTGTATTTTGGGGTCGATTTTCCGTCATATTAATGATGTTACCCCTTTCCAAATTTTCGAAAAACGGCTTTGCAGAAAAGTGGTCCAAAACCTGCACTTCTAAGCCCATAACTTTTCTTACAGACATCCGATTTCAAAGTGGCATACCTCAAAATGATTGTGGTTAAATGTTCTAAAGATCTGCGTTTCCAGTTTTTTTTTGTATTTTGGGGTCGATTTTCCGTCATTTTAATGATGTTACCCCTTTCCAAATTTTCGAAAAACGGCTTTGCAGAAAAGTGGTCCAAAACCTGCACTTCTAAGCCCATAACTTTTTTTACAGACATCAGATTTCAAAGTGCCATACTTCTAAATAATTGTGGTTAAATGTTCTAAAGACCTGCGTTTCCAGTTTTTATACCCTTGCAGAGGGTATTATAATTTTGGTCAAAAGTGTGCAACGCAGTGAAGGAGACATCTCCGACCCTATAAAGTATATATATTCTTGATCAGGATCACCTCCTGAGTTGATATAGCCATGTCCGTCTGTCCGTCTGTCTGTCCGTCTGTCTGTCCGTCTGTCTGTTTCTACGCGAACTAGTCTCTCAGTTTTAAAGATATCGAATTGAAACTTTGCACACACCCTTCTTTCCTTTGCACGCAGTATATATGTCGGAACGGCCGGGATCGGCCGACTATATCCTATAGCTGCCATATAACTGATTGATCGGAAATGCCATAACTTTGGTGTTTGTAAAGTTAGGAAGGTGGGTTTTCCTATGGATTTTATATTTGGCCAATCAATCCGACCTACCAAATTTCATAAGGATCGGCCGACTATATCTTATAGCTGCCATATAACTGAACGATTGGAAGCCATAACTTTGGTGTTTTTAATATTAGGAAGTTGGGATTTTTTATGAGTATTAATAATGCATCATATGAATAATTTTGGGGAATATAATTTACAGAGTATTCTGCAAGGGTATATCAACTTCGGCTCCGCCCGAAGTTAGCTTTCCTTTCTTGTTTTTTGTATTTTGGGGTCGATTTTCCGTCATTTTAATGATGTTAACCCTTTCCAAATTTTCGAAAAACGGCTTTGCAGAACATAACTTTTCTTACAGACATCCGATTTCAAAGTGGCATACCTCAAAATGATTGTGGTTAAATGTTCTAAAGATCTGCGTTTCCAGTTTTTTTTTGTATTTTGGGGTCGATTTTCCGTCATATTAATGATGTTACCCCTTTCCAAATTTTCGAAAAACGGCTTTGCAGAAAAGTGGTCCAAAACCTGCACTTCTAAGCCCATAACTTTTCTTACAGACATCCGATTTCAAAGTGGCATACCTCAAAATGATTGTGGTTAAATTCTCTAAACATCTGCGTTTCCAGTTTGTTTTGTATTTTGGGGTCGATTTTCCGTCATTTTAATGATGTTACCCCTTTCCAAATTTTCGAAAACGGCTTTGCAGAAATGTAGCCTAAAACCTGCACTTCTAAGCCCATAACTTTTCTTACAGACATCCGATTTCAAAGTGGCATACCTCAAAATGATTGTGGTTAAATGTTCTAAAGATCTGCGTTTCCAGTTTTCTTTTGTATTTTGGGGTCGATTTTCCGTCATTTTAATGATGTTACCCCTTTCCAAATTTTCGAAAAACGGCTTTGCAGAAAAGTGGTCCAAAACCTGCACTTCTAAGCCCATAACTCAAAATGATTGTGGTTAAATGTTCTAAAGATCTGCGTTTCCAGTTTTTTTTGTATTTTGGGGTCGATTTTCCGTCATTTTAATGATGTTACCCCTTTCCAAATTTTCGAAAAACGGCTTTGCAGAAAAGTGGTCCAAAACCTGCACTTCTAAGCCCATAACTTTTCTTACAGACATCCGATTTCAAAGTGGCATACTTCAAAATGATTGTGGTTAAATGTTCTAAAGATCTGCGTTTCCAGTTTTTTTTGTATTTTGGGGTCGATTTTCCGTCATTTTAATGATGTTACCCCTTTCCAAATTTTCGAAAAACGGCTTTGCAGAAATGTGGCCTAAAACCTGCACTTCTAAGCCCATAACTTTTCTTACAGACATCCGATTTCAAAGTGGCATACCTCAAAATGATTGTGGTTAAATTCTCAAAACATCTGCGTTTCCAGTTTGTTTTGTATTTTGGGGTCGATTTTCCGTCATTTTAATGATGTTACTTACCTCTTTCCAAATTTTCGAAAAACGGCTTTGCAGAAAAGTGGTCCAAAACCTGCAATTCTAAGCCCATAACTTTTCTTACAGACATCTGATTTCAAAGTGGCATACCTCAAAATGATTGTAGTTTAATTCTCTAAAGATCTGCGTTTCCAGTTTTTTTGTATTTTGGGGTCGATTTTCCGTCATTTTAATGATGTTACCCCTTTCCAAATTTTCGAAAAACGGCTTTGTAGAAATGTAGCCTAAAACCTGCACTTCTAAGCCCATAACTTTTCTTACAGACATCCGATTTAAGTCCGGATATGTCGGCTTCATTGTTTTTAAGCATCGAAATCGAAAAATAGAATATTTAATTTTTGTAACAGCAGCAAGGGTATAAAAACTATATTGTGAATGTAATACAAATTAAAGTAAAAGTAAAATAACAACAGGGTTAAATGTATGCTTAAGAGTCGTTTAGCCAAATCCTTTGGGTCTGAGGGCATCTGCTTTAATTCCGGCGGGATTCTCTTTTGAGCTTGGAGTCCGCACCTCCGCGTTTGTGGTGGATCTTGTGGACCGTTCTTGGCCTCTTGATCTTGCGCTCGTAGTGGGTAATGGTGGCCTTCTTCTTGGAGGATGCCGTGGTGGTGGCTGCAGTGGTGCTGGTGGTGGTGGCCGACGCTGGAGACGACGTTGTTGTAGCCGTGGTCGGATCAGCGGGGGTAGCAGGATCAGCGGGAGTAGCGGCAGGAGTGGGCGTTGCTGCAGCGGGGGGCGTAGCGGCAGCGGGGGGCGTGGCGGCAGCAGGACCGGTGCCAGCTCCCAAGGAAGTCGCAACGAGGGCCACCAAGCCAAGGAACAGAGCTATTTGGGATCGCATCTTAGTTTATATCTTCAGATACTGTGAGTGATGTGCCTCTTCTGGCTGAAGCCAGAGTATTTATAGGCGAATCGGTAGAAGATGTTTTTGAATTGTTTGTTCAAGCAAACACAAAAATTGGTGTGTGCATAGTCGCGATTCACCATATGCCATCGAGAATTATCTAGAACTAGGTTGTTAGTACAGCCAGCTTTTCATAGGCCTATAGTATACTCACTCAAAATAAATATTTAAATAATGAGAAATATGAAGTATGTGACTTTTAATTGGTGCAAACTATATTTTTTTGGAAATAAACTTATGACTGACAAATAATAATGTCCATAAATGTCCTTTTTGAATCCTAGACTTTCGCTGGTCAGCGTTAAAATATGAAAAAAATGAAAACCAGAAAGAAAGAACTATTGAACTATTCTTTTTAAATACTCTTTTTTTTAACCGTTAGTGTACGGAATCATGTTTTTACATTGTGCAACTGGACAAAAAATAAATCCATCGACGCGAATAAAAAGATCGTTGGGTGTCATAACTTTGTATTTATTTTTCGTATATCTACATAGTGAAATACTATACGAACTGGCTCTCAATGGAATGTAAATTTAAAACTGACTGGAGAGCCTCATAAGTTAGGTTTTAAAATAATTTGGTCATGACCATATCTTATAAACATTTTTTGTTGTACATAGATTGTATTTTTTCCTTCTTAGGACTACCCGACGATGAGGATTCTGGAAGGACATTTGTGAACATTATCAACAGCAATATGTTAGATTCTAAAACAACAAGCTTCTAATTTGGACCTTCTAAAAGACACAAACTGCTAATTTGTCGTTGTTTAAATATTTATTTTGTGTGAGACTATAGGCCTATGATAAGCTGGCGACCATTTCTGTATTAACAACCTAGTTCTCAATAATTTTTGATGGCATATGGTGAATCGCTTAAACAAACAATTCTAAAAACATGTTCCACCGATTTGCCTATAAATACTCTGGCTTCAGCCAGAAGAGGCACATCAGTCACAGTATCTGAAGATATAATCCAAGATGCGATCCCAAATAGCTCTGTTCCTTGGCTTGGTGGCCCTCGTTGCGACTTCCTTGGGAGCTGGCACCGGTCCTGCTGCCGCCACGCCCCCTGCTTCCGCTACGCCCCCCGCTGCCGCTACGCCCACTCCTGCCGCTACTCCCGCTGATCCTGCTACCCCCGCTGATCCCACCACGGCTACAACAACGTCGTCTCCAGCGTCGGCCACCACCACCAGCACCACTGCAGCCACCACCACGGCATCCACCAAGAAGAAGGCCACCGTCATCCACTACGAGCGCAAGATCAAGAGGCCAAGAACGGTCCGCAAGATCCACCACAAACGTGGGGGTGCGGATAAGGATTGAAGCAGATACCCGAACTCGAACCCTCAGACCCAAAAGATTTGGCTAGGCGACTCTTCAGCATATATTTTTTAACACTTTTGTTATTTTACTTGTATTTTAGTTTTTATTACATTCGCAAAATTAAATGAAAAAATTTAATGGCCCGTGTGTTAATCAGAGATATGATTATAATTAATAAACTCCATCGATCCTGCGAAACTAAATTTTTAACCCAATAACTGCACTTTTAAGCCCATAACTTTTCTTTCAGAAATCCGATTTCAAAGTGGCATACATATTTCCATTTGATTGTGGATTCTGTAAAAATCTGCGTTTAAATCTTGGTTTCAATTTGGAATATATGTAAATGATGTGGTTCAATTCTCTAAAATTCTGTATCTTAATCTTGGTTTGTATTTTTAGGCCGATTTTCCGTCATTTTTATGATGTAACCCCCTTCCAAGTTTTCGAAAAATGGGTTTGTCGAAAAGTGACCAAAAACCTGCACTGCTCAACCCATAACTTTTTTTACAGACATCCAATTTCATAATGGCATACATTTAAATGATTGTGGCTTGATTCCCTAAATATCTGCATCTTCGTCTTGGTTTGTATTTTTGGGCCGATTTTCCGTCATTTGGAATTTTGAAAAAATGGATTTGCCGAAAAATGACCAAAAACCGGCACTGCTCAGCAGGTTTTCCGGCCGGTTTTTCGCCCAATTTAATTTATTTAATTTTACAGATAATGTAGAGATATTACGATATAGTCATTTGAGTTAGTTCTACAATTTTCGCAACGTAACCAAATAGAATACCGTAGGTCAGGCCATTGGAATGCCCCTAATGACTGATTTGGTATTTTTTTTAAGTTATTTGAAGGCTATTTCTCGGTGGGCGAGGCGTTAGTGCATTCCTACGTGTTGCCGGCTGGTTTGGTCCAAAAATAAACAAACAATTGGAACTCTATTTTTGAAGGACGAGTGGGAGGATCAGGAACGGATCCGCCGCTATGAATGGGTCCTGGAAACTGGTCCTGCCCGTGGGCTTTGTGCTCTACTCGCTGCCACTGTTTCTGCGGGTGAATGGCACTTCGGACTACGTAATCGACGAGGAGTTCCACATCCCGCAGGGATTGGCCTTTTGCCGCAAGGAATTCGATGTGGTAAACGGAGGAGAGCAGTACTTTACGACCAGTTGATCATTTCCTCGTTCTTTTGCAGTGGGATCAAAAGATAACTACGTTTCCGGGCCTGTACCTGATCGCCCTCATCCTGAATCCTTTCAACATGTGCACGGTGACGGGCTTGAGGATGCTTAGCTTGGCCGGTGCCGGAATTAACATTCTGCTGCTCTACAAGATCAGGCGGCGCATCTTGGCCGGCACAGGGGGCAACTCGTATGCTGCCCATGAGGCTATCACGATGTCTGTGCTTCCGCCTCTCTACTTTTTCAGTCATCTGTACTACACGGATACCTTATCGTTGACCATGGTGCTCCTATTCATAAACTATTGGCAACAGGAGGCACACCTTCCGGCGGCGGTCTTTGGGGCCGCCAGTGTGCTCATGCGTCAGACTAACATCGTGTGGGTCTGCATGGCAACCGGAATGACCGTGCTGGACACGCTGGTTCAACAATGCGCCCGCACACAGGCCGTTCCCAAGGACAAAATCCGACTGATGGGCAAAGAGGTGGGTCTAATTGACTTATTTCCTAGAACACCTATTTTCTTATAAAGTAATCTATTAGTTTGTTTATGCTCGTTTTGGTCTTTAACTTTCATATACAATTTTTCTTGTTTACCCTTAAATTGTTTACATTTCCTATTTTTCAGTTGTGGATGCAACTATTCAGCAGCCCCCAGTTGATGTGCAATTGCATTCTGAGCATTTTGGCCAAGTGCTGCTTTTACGCTTCCATCATTCTGCCCTTTGTGGGATTCCTGTGCATCAATGGCTCCATTGTGGTGGGCGACAAGAGTGCCCATGAGGCCAGTCTGCATGTGCCGCAGCTCTTCTACTTCGCTGTCTTTGCGGCTGGGTTTGGGATATCCAATTCCATGCGCCAGTTTCGACCGGCAGTGGAGCTAATCCGCAGGAATCGAGTGTTCTTTCTCCTGGCGACGCTGCTAGTACTGGTGGTGGTTCACCTGAACACCGAGGTGCATCCTTATCTGCTGGCCGACAACAGACACTATACCTTCTACATTTGGAGCCGACTTTACGGAAGATTCTGGTGGTTCAAGTACGCCATGGTCCCGGTATATTTGCTCTCTATTTCCGTTCTGTTTTGCGGACTGCGTCACATGCCGGACAGCTTCAAGTTGATGTTCCCACTTAGTCTTTTCCTGGTGCTGTGCTTCCAGCGACTCTTGGAGCTTCGCTACTTCCTGGTGCCCTACATCCTCTTCCGGCTGAACACGCGGCACACTCGCAAGGGCTATGCCGAGTGGGTGGAACTGGGCGCCCATCTGCTCCTCAATGTCGCCACCTTCTACGTGTACTTCACCAAGGAGTTCTACTGGCAAAATTACCACGCTCCTCAAAGGATTATTTGGTAGTTCCCTAAAACTGCATTCCTTATGAATTCAAAACGTAGATCGAAAAATTCATTTACGTTTTTAGCATTTAATAAATAAAAACGGTCGGCATTTTCAATATTGCTTTTTATTTGATGCATTGCTACTTGAAGAAGAAATTGCTCTACGTTTTAGTTTAAAAATCCGGGCAGAGTCCGATAGATATTAGAGGGTGGTCAATGTAAATTAAATAAAAAATTGTTTGAGTTTAATGTAATCTATGGACAATCTGGCCTTAAAAATTATGTTAAAAGCATTTCTGATATTGGACACATAATTGGCAAGACAAAGATAATGATCTACTCTTCCAACTTCATTCGTCAAATAAAATCGGATCACAATAAAATGTATATGTGTATAAAATGTGTTCTGATAAATATGTTAAAACTTACGAGCTACCAAAATGGACTTCAATAGATAATACTGCCGAGGCTTACATAAAAAATATAGTTAGTAAAATCGTACACTTTGAGCATGCTGAGAGAAACTAGACAATCTATACGTTAATGATAAGTAATAATGCTGATCGCGTTGTCGAATGCACAGAATGCAAAACTAGGCAAGAAATGCTACTGACTATGGTAATAAAATGAGCACACACTTGGAGCGTTACGGCTGCAGGCCAAATCGTGATCTCAGTTTGGCACACAACCTAATAGAAATCGATATTCCGAGTCTCCCCGCCTAATCGAATGCCACCTTCCGGGTGAACGAGGTGAGGGAGGAGATCTCGCTGGGATTCGAGTCAGATGGCAGGTGGCTGAACTCGATCTCCTCGCTGGCAGCCGATGCCACGATATTCTCGTTGGACTGCGTGGTCTCGTCACTGTGGTGCATTGTGGGCCATTGCTTGTGGCTGGGCGCGTATAGGATGAGCAGGGCGAAGATGTAGATGTTCCACATGCCGTACACGCCGGTCAGAAAGGCGGAGGTCAGCTGAATCTCCACGTTATCATTCCAGTCCCATTGGCCCTCGGCCATTTGGCCCATGATGAAACCGGCGACAGTCAAAGCAGCACATACAAGGGTGGCCAGCATCAAGAATTTGAAGCGGTAGATTAGGCCTGAAAGTGAAAATATGTTACTTAGATTTTTAAAAATTAAATTTTTTTTTTGTAAAATAGGACAAGTTTAAGATGAAAAATAATAATGACGACGAAGTTTATATACCCTTGCAGCTGTTACAGAAATTAAATAATTTATATATCTATTTCGATACCTAAAATCAATGAAGTAGACAGATATGATTAAAACTGAGGGACTAGTTTGCTTTATAGCGTCGAAAATGTGATTTTTACAGCGCTTTAAACTTTTGACTGAAATAATAATACTCCCAGTATTAAACCGAGATGTTTATAGAAATAAAATTATTATAAATCAATTATGTAATATTTTAGAAACCATCTCCATATATGAAAGCATAGAACAACAATCTACCCGCTGACTTTTTCATTTTTTGGGCTTTGTTCGATCCGTTTACATAACGAGCTTTTTAGAAATTGGATTTTCTTAACTTTCCAGATATTGACTCGAACTCCTTTTGTTTAATAAGACAACAGTGTAGTTAGAATGTTACTTGGCAAATATGCCCGCGCATAATTTTTGAGAACAAAAGAAATCTGCCAAGACAAAATGGTATTATATTCTTGGGATATAACAATAAAAGAACATTAGCAGCTTTAATAACTAAGTTTTGCAGAACATATTTACATATTTGGTCTGCAAACAAGCGATATCTGGCAGTAGCTTCAGATGCTTTAGATGCCTTAACTATAAATAAGTCCATCCAGTGGTTGGTAGAATCAGAATCTCAAGCCCAGCTGAAAGAGAAGTCACCATGCGTCTCATCATTGCGCTATCCCTGGTCGTCCTGGCCACTTTCGTTGTCCAGTCAACGCAGGCAGCCGACCCGCCGGCTGCTGCCGACCCCCCGGCTGCTGCCACCCCGCCGGCTGCGGCCACCCCGCCGTCTTCTGCCACCCCGCCAGCCGCTTCCTCCGATACCACGGCTACCACTACCTCCACGGTCGCCCCTACAACCACAACCACGACCACAACAGCAGCCACAACAGCAGCCACAAAAAAAAAAGAGAGGAGACGACGGTGGCGCCGAAGGGAGCGCGGCGGGGGGGAGGTCATCATTATCCAGAGGGGGGGACGACGAGGCGGAAGGGGAGGCAGGCGCTTCAGAGATCGCGGTTTCAATGACGGTCGTGAGGTTAGACGCGTTGTCCGTGAGCGCCGCTTTAGACGTTTCTAATCATAATACCTAAAAACATGCAATGCTTTTCCATAAAAAATAAAGACCTTTCAAAAAAATATTTATTGTTTCTCTAACTCAAACCAAGTCAGGCTAAAGAATTCGCGTCTTCATGCTGAAGTTATAATTGGTCGTTAATCGTTTGAAATCGTGTTAAGTTTGGTAAAGTTATGGACTCTGGAAGTCCAGTTGTGGGTGACCTTTTTACAAGTTGCCATAATCGTTGAAATAACTAAAATGAATTATAACAACAAAGTTATAATTTTTTGAATTTTTTTTCCGATAGTTCCTATGAGAGCTATATGATATAGTCGCCCGATCCGGCTCGTTCCGACTTATATACTATTTGCAATAGACAACTTTTGGGAAAGTTTCAGCAGATAGCTTAAAAACTGAGGGACTAGTTTGCGTAGAAACGGACGGACAGACGGACATGGCTAGATCGACTCTCTTGGTGATTCTGATCAAGAATATATACATATACTTTATAGCGTCGAAAATGTTTCCTCCACTGCGTTGCCAACTTTTGATTTAAATTATAATTCCCTCTGCAAGGGTATAAAAACATAAGAACAAATTATGTGATATATGGATGACTTGGCAAATTTTGTCTGAAGTAAATGAATGTTATTTATTTGGATTTAAGCCAATTGATTTGTAATTTGTTCAGATAATTAAGGAGTGTTTTCGAATTGCTTGTTTTGTCAGTAAGAATACAGTAAGAAAAAAATGTCGACAGTTGTTACGACCAATGGTATATTAAGATGGAAAGTACAAAAATACAACACTGAACAAATTGCTTTAGTAACAAATATATAAAACATACCTTTACTTTCGATATTATTAACAAATATCGAGATAAATCTCTCAAAAATATATCCGCAAAGTTGGGTAAAAGCTTCGCTCCAAGGAAGTGATACGGGGACTAAGAATGCCTTCGATTGATCTAAGTAAACTAATTAACATTTAAAAATAAACCGGGTTGTCAAGATTAAAAGTACGCCAATTGGACGCTGAAATGCCTTAAAAAATCTTGATCTCTGGAGATTTAAGTGACAGGCTTGGAATCAAAAGAGTATTTAATTTAGATAAAAGCGACACAAACTAGCTTTAAGTGTTAAAAAATTAAAAAATCAAATTTTAGAAACCAGTTTGATAAATTCGGAAAGATAAAACCAATTAGTTTGGCAAAGTAGCTCTTACCTTCGTAGTGAAGTCTACGCGCCTGGGACATAGATGGCAGAGATGTGCGCTTGTCGCCAATGTTCCTGAACACCTTCCAGATCATGTAGCACAGGAACAGGAAGTAAATGGCCGCCGATACTCCGGCCAGCACAATGAAGGTCATGGCCACCTTAGCGCCCAGCGGAGTTGCCCAGATGGAGTAGAATGGATTGCGCAGCTGCACGCCCCTTTCGCAGATGTCAAAGACGAACAGAGAGATGCAGCCCACCACGACGGCCGAGAGATGTTTCCAGTAGCGCGACCGGATGGTCGACTTGTTGGGCGCATCCTGGATGAGCATGTGCTCGCCGGCGAAGACCAGCCAGAAGGAGAGCAGCATGGCGTAAAAGATGCCCTGGCGAATGTCACTTAGCAGGAGCATGTACGGCATCTCGAAGACCAGCGACAAGTACTCCAAGGGCAGGTTCATGAAGGTCAGAGCGGCTCCCAGATAAATGAGCATGTACTCCAGCAGGGCCGGCGATCGCTGCAGCAGGTGTACGCGCCTCCAAAACCAGATCATAATGCCCACCACAAAGGGAAACAGCACCGTCTTCAGCAGCAACCAGATCCGGGTGAAACCTCCGTTTTGGTGAATGGCGGTCAGTGTGAGATCATGCATATGGCCGAACTGCAGGTTCGTTTGACGTGGCGTGTCCAGCGGGAAGCGCAGGTTAAGCAAATAGAAGCTGTGGTGCAAAGCGCCCAGTTCGAATAGGGGTATCATGTCGCAGGAGTAGAGCGTCTCCGTGGTACTCACTTGACCAGAGCTCACGCAGTCCAGGTAGCGATGCTCCACACCATGGGCGTACAACTTCCACCCGTTGTCCGGATCTCCCTTATTGCGGTAGGCCAAGCGCATGTCGATGGTCAGCTGCAGTTCCCTGGGCGGCTCCCTCAGCTCCGAGGAGGAATCATAGCCAAACTCCACCTGCAGAACTCCGATGAGATTCTGCTGCCAGCGGGAGTAGTCCAGGTCGCGCAAATCACGTGGAAGTGGCATCTGGAAGACATGCACCAGCTCATTGGCCATCTTCATGGAATCCCGCTCCACGTCGTCCCGCGTTACCGGGATGCAGGCTCCTGCCCCCCGGGAATACAACAGGAATCCGGTGTCATTCTGGCGTGCGTGATCCTCGCGGCACAGCGATCCCAGCACAATGACATGGCCGGCGGGCATCGGTGCATATAGACCACCCAGGAGGAAGCACAGTACTTGGCACAGCAGCAAACTGGCCACCAATATGGACAGCTTCCGGCCGCTCAGGTTCTCCAGTATGGTGCCCGACATCTTGTCTATTCGAGGGTGTGGAGCTCACTGATTCACCGCCCTGCGTTCGCTTTGAGTGCACAGATAGGTGTGCGTAATGTAAACAATTTACTGCACTTGAAAATTACACTTCAAACGAGCCGCCGTCGCCGCAAACAGAAAAAATCCAGAACCAAGAAACAAAAAAATAGCATGACCTTATACGGACTTTTCAAATATACCAAATGCTCGCCAAAAATATACCACAGGCTATTTGATATTTAAAATATACCGCACTTGGCTCATTTTGGTTTTTAATTTTGTTTGAAAATAGTTTTATATATATTTAAAATTTTAAGTTTTATTTGGCTTTGTTTATATTTTTAAATTAGCATAGATACTTTTTTTTCAGTCGTGAAAGAAATTTATAATATGTTTAGAAAAATCGTTGATATACAGTTTGGGAAGTTATTGCATTGCCATATTTTGATTTTGGCGCTCACTTGAAATTCGTGTTTTATTTTGTTTCATTATTGTATGCTTAAAGAATTTATTTTTTTTAATTTTAGAAAATAACGTTTTCCGTTAATTTCAAATTTTTGGTTTTATTTTATCGCTTATGTAAATTTTGCAGAAACAGAACATTTTTGAACAAACATTTAAAAAAGCTCGTTATTATCGCGATGTTAACACTATCGATAGTGGATTCGATGTTTTGACAGCTCTATGTGTTTGAATACCCGAAATCGTGATTTTAAACTTAAATGCATGGGTTGCCATCGCATAAACGCAGTAGGCGGCCATTAAAGCGAACCAAATTTGACAGAAGAGAGTCCTCTTGACTTTTTTCGCCTTGCTTTGCCAGAAATACAATCCTTTGAAAGCCACCAGTAAGGACTCCAGAATTCATTAACATTTGCCATACACCACATTTAGATCTCATCTGGACTTCAGAATCCCACATCCTAGAATACATTTCCAAAAACCAAGATGACTGACCAAAGCGACCTGGACCGCCAGATCGAGCAACTGCAGCGCTGCGAATACATCACGGAGGCCGAGGTCAAGGCCCTGTGCGCCAAGGCCCGGGAGATTCTGATGGAGGAGAGCAATGTGCAGCGCCTGGACTCGCCGGTAACCGTTTGCGGCGACATCCATGGCCAGTTCTACGACCTGAAGGAGCTGGTCAGGGTGGCCGGTCCTGTGCCCGATAAGAACTTCATCTTCATGGGCGACTTCGTGGACAGGGGACACTACAGCGTGGAGACATTCCTGCTACTTCTGGCCCTGAAGGTGCGCTATCCGGACCGCATTGCCCTGATCCGCGGTAATCACGAGTCCCGCCAGATCACCCAGGTGTACGGATTCTACGACGAGATCATGCTTAAGTATGGCTCTTCGGCCGTCTGGTTCTACTGCACGGATATCTTCGACTACCTCAGCCTGGCGGCCATTATCGATGGCAAGGTTTTCTGCGTCCACGGCGGCCTGTCGCCGGCCATCCACTCCCTGGATCAGATCCGTTGCCTCGATCGCAAACAGGAGGTGCCGCACGAGGGACCTATGTGCGACCTGCTCTGGAGCGATCCGGAGGAGCAGGTCGGCTGGGGAGTGTCGCCACGGGGTGCGGGCTACCTCTTCGGACGCGATGTGGTCGCCCAGTTCAACAGCGCCAACGATTTGGACATAATTTGCCGTGCCCACCAGCTGGTGATGGAGGGCTACAGGTGGCACTTCGATCAATCCGTCGTGACTGTGTGGTCGGCTCCTAACTACTGCTATCGGTGAGTGGTCCAGTTCCGAGTTGCACCTAATTCTTTGGTAACGATTTCCGGTGTTCCTCTCGCAGCTGCGGCAATGTGGCTGCCATCCTGGAGCTGGGCAATGACTGCTCCAATCGCGACTTTGTTATCTTTGAGGCGGCTTCAGCAGAAAATCGCCTTGTTCCCCTGAAGAAGCCGAACGCGGATTACTTCCTCTAGGCTAATCCGAGTCTTTTTCGCTTCTCCTCAACTTCATTGTACTGGAATGGAGGCTTACAACATCAAAAATAACGAAAACTACCAGAGTGCCTAAGCAAAAGTCAAGGATTTGTGGTTCATCGCTTAAAATCCTTACTTTGCATTTAGCTTTTAACTTATAGAATTGATATTTCGTAACTCCTGCCAACTTTCTTCCAAGAAAACTTGAGAAAGTAGTCGTTTGTAGTTTCTAAGAAAAGCCATAAGTACGACTCAAATTGGCATACGAATAATAAAGATCTTAAGCTGTGGCACACAGCTTGTGTTAAAATAAGATCTTAAGATTAATGTTTAGTTTTTTCAAAAGCTGAGAGGGTACTTTAACATTCGGTTGGCGACGTTTATTTATTTGTCTATATTTAGAACAGGTTTGCATTTTTTTTTGTAAAGAGAGAGAGACAATATCATCATTATAATCGTGATCCATCTTAGCTTGATATTTCAAGTGTGCACTGAATTTCGCTTCATCTTTCTTGATAAAAGTTTCTCAGCAACCGATTTGAATTTCCCAAGCCGCCAAGTCACCGTGGGACGATGTTGCCCCATCATCGCGTTATTGTTATCATCACGGCGGCTCCAAAATCAGCTGTTCGGACTCCCCAGCTGATATCACGACAGGTGGCCGAGGGCTAATTGTGTGAACTTTGCAGCGGGCGTACGGAAAATGCGACCTCTCCAGGTGAGTTATCTATCTCTACGGTCCGTAAAATCCCTGTAATCATGATACTAACTTTTTCTCCTTCAGCGTGTGCGGCAGCTGTTGAGCGTGGGAGGCCAGATTCGGGAAAGAAGACTACTCCACGGCCAGCGGGAAGTTTCTGCACCGAAAAAGGGTTTTTCTGTGCTGAGACTGGGTCTCCTGGCAGCCGGAGCCGGAGCTCTTGGTTACGATGGGATAGTAAACGACTTCACCTACTGCGGTGCCTCTGTGCGTTTTGTACGGTCCCTCAAAACCGCCGGTTTGATTGCCGCCGACTATCTGCGGCTGGACGAGAACGATGCGGAGTACGAGACGAAGGTGAAAGTCCTGCACAAGAAGAGCGCCGAGCGACTGCTGGAGACGTGCCTACTTAACGGAGGCCTGTACATCAAGGTGGGACAGGGATTTGCCGCCATCAATCACATCCTGCCCGTGGAATACACCAGCACGCTGTCCAGGCTGCAGGATCGCTGCCTGCCTACCAGTCAGGCGGATGTCCAGAAGGTCTTTCGCAAAGACTTTGGCCAGCTACCCGAGGAGATCTACCAGGAATTCGACTATAAGCCCGTGGCGGCTGCCAGTTTGGCGCAGGTTTTCAAAGCCAAGTTGCACAGCGGCGAGCAGGTGGCCGTCAAGGTGCAGTACAACGATCTGCAGAAGCGCTTCATTAGCGACCTGGGCACCATCATTTTCTTGCAGGACATTGTCGAGTTCTTCTTCAAGGACTACAACTTTGGGTGGATCTTAAACGACTTGCGGAAGAACCTGGTGCTGGAACTGAACTTCTTGCAGGAGGGGCAGAATGCCGAACGCTGCGCCAAGGACATGGAGAAGTTTAGCTATGTCTATGTCCCCAAAATCCACTGGTCGCATACAAAAACTGTGAGTTTTCCTAAAATAAACTAAATTTGTAGTTACTATATTGGTTTGAAACAGGACTTTATATCGCATCTTCAGGAACATTATTTTGTAATATACTTAAATCTTTTTCTATTCTATCTATTCTTGTTTCTGTTTTTGGTTCAAATCCCTGGAAAATAATAGTTAACTTAATTCCCTTTTATAATTTTACAATATTTTTATATATGCCCAACATTGCCTAATTTTTACATTTCTATTTTTCAGCGTGTTCTTACTCTTGAATGGATGGACGGCTGCAAGATTAACGATCTTGAGACGATAGCAAAACAAAAGCTCAGCCTGAAGGACATCGACGTGAAGCTCTTTGATGCCTTTGCTGAACAAATTTTCTACACTGGCTTCGTGCACGCCGATCCCCATCCAGGAAACAGTATGTAAACTTATTAAAATCACTCTATTATAATTTCTAATATAAGTTTCCTTTATTGTCTGCAGTCTTTGTGCGACCAAATAGTAAAAATGGGCGAGCAGACATTATCCTCCTGGACCATGGCCTTTACGAAGAACTGCCTCAGAATGTGCGAGGACCACTCTGCGAATTCTGGGAGGCCACCGTCCTACGGAATGAGACCAAGATGCAGGCTGCCGCCGAAAAGATCGGCATCGCCGACTACATGCGGTTCGCCGAAGTGCTGTTCCAACAGCCCATTCGGATTCGAGGAGGCCGCATCAGGGGCAAACTGTCGCAGGAAGACATCGACCACATGCAGGAGATAGCCAGGAAAAACTTTGAGCACATCATGGGCACTCTTAAGGAGATGCCTAGGAGCATGTTGTTTGTGGTAAGTTCTATAATTCTCTAGATATTAAATCTTCTATACGGTAATCAAATATACGAATCTTCTATAAAAGCAGAGGTTCCAATTATTTTAATAATCGTTTTCCGGCACAGTAGTTTGCCGTTAAAAAATTATTAATTAAAAATAGTTTACAATGCTTCTCCATATGCTTATTTTTTCATAGATTATAGATATTAAAGTATTTTTAACTTTACGAAACCATTTTTACTTACCAAACAGGTCCGTAACCTGAACACGGTTCGAGCGATTAGTCATCAGCACGGGGACGTGGTCAATAGGCCTCGAGTCATGGCGCGATATGCCCAGAAGTGCCTTTATATGCAGAAAGAAGGCCGGTCTCCTCTGCGGTTTGTCCACTGGCTGAGTCGGCGCGTCTACTTCGAATACTGTTTGTTTTTGTCAGCCTTCAAGCTGCGCCTCCTCGACTGGTATTTCAATGTCCTCTATTTGCTGGGACGTGCTCCTGCCTCGGCCAGAACCGTAATGAGAGAGATGATGCAACCCCCGGAACCGGAGATGTTGAGATGAGTGTTTACTTGTAGCTTGCCCCTAAATCATAAGTTTTAAAATGTACTTTTATATATTTATTAATTTTGCACTGACTCATTCCCAGAATATAATAAATGAAGAAAATCACTGAGAATGAGTCGGGGCTAAGGGTTTTATATGGTGTGACGAACAAATAATTATTGTAAAGTGATAAGCAATGTATTTATTTTATGCCTTAATGACGCTTTACCTTATCTTGCTATTAAGGTGTAGGTTTTTTGAATAAATTGTTTAGTAAATTGGATTTAAAATTGGTGTTTGAAACTTTATGAAGTGCCTGTCAAAAGCTAATTTAACTGACAGGTGGTAATCTTGTTCTTGCCTTTAAGTTGCTAGTCCTTCAACACCTTGGCTAAGTCAGATCACTTCTGACACCCTGAGACTTTTTCTATTTCCCTGAATCAAAAAATGCCGCATTCACGGCTGTTAAGTTGAGGTGTGCATGCTAAGTCTGGGGCTTTAATAAAATTGCCGGTGACTTGCCCAAGGTTATAACCAGCCAGACAGCCAATCAGCCAGTTATTGGGCCACTTTCACTTCCATTTAGGCCCTCCCAAAAATTCAACAAATCAATCGGGTAGCCTGAAACACGAGTGCTGTCTAAATTTAAAATGGCTGAGCAATACTGCGGTGGCACCTGGAATGTCCTTCCGGGTGTATCATTGGAATATTAACACCCAGTAATAAGTGCACACACGACGGCATCGGTACAGGTGTTCCTGCCTCGAAATAGGCACAAATGGGCGTCAACTACATATTTCCGGTTGTGTGGAGCGCCCTGACAGGCTGCAACATGCCAGATTCCAGCAGAATATCGCCTCCACCTATGGCCAAGCCCATGTCCCATGTCCCGAGAACCCATGTCCCACCCCGTAACACTCCCCCGCCGTAACACTTTCACTTCTTGTGCCACATACATCGAGTTTCGTGTGCCGCACACAGAACTAAATTCAATTCAATTTCATTTAAAGTTACTTTCGCTGACTGACAGACAGCGAACGACCCTCTCAGCCTAAACCAAAGTCCCAAAACAGTGGGATGAAATGGAAACTTTGGGTATCTCTTACTTAAATTACTTCATTACAGATAGTAACGTGATCTGATTTGGACTAGTTTTGCTCTTGTTCCCCAAAGCTTAAACATCTTTGATCCTTAAGTCTAAATAATTATGAGATATAATTAATGTAAAATTTAACGATAGTAAATGCTAGTATATAATAATTATTAATTATACTTTTCTACATTAACAGATGCAGTTAATTTAATGGTTAATTTAACAGCTTAAAATCGTAAATGCACTGCTGTATCTGATCGTTTTTCCTACTCATTGTTACAATATTTTACACATTTGTATCTTGGACTTGTTTTTCTCGAAATTGATGGTCTTTATCTTATGGTAATGGTGTGGTCTTAAAGTCTAAATAAATGTGATTTAGTTAACCATTTAGTTAAACAGTGGTAAATATTCTTACTAATATCTAATATCTGAAGGTAACTTAATTGAAATCATAACAAATTGAAATGATTTCCGGCCCATTGTACTTAACACCTGACTGGCTTCTGTTTAGTTGCGCATACGCCCCGTGCGCCCACGGCTAAATATGAAATTAAAAATCCATGCTGAAGTGTGAAATGCCTCGAAGCTGAGCTGGCTGACTGGAATGGCGGCTGTCTGCCTTCGCCGTGGTCCCCACCCCCGCCTCCTCCACTTTTCAAATCCCCAGCTGAGGCTCGACTTGGAGCCCGGAACCGTGCTTGGCGAGAAATCATTCGCCAACGAGTCGCAGAGTGGAGCAAAGGTCTCTAGCGGAAACGGAAATCAGCAGCTAATCAGAAAAAAAATGAACAAAGAGTTTATCACGCAGGGCGGCACGCCCATTACCGTCGATTTGGCCACGGTAATTAGTAGTTATCCGCAGCCGGACGCGATTTGATCCTTGCGATTGTGTTCATTCGATTAGGATCTACGCAATCTGGTTTTCGGCACCGCCGCCATTCCCATGCGCGCCGAATGGCTGCAGACGTCCTTTGTGTTTGGGGCTCCCAAGGAGGAGCTGGCCTACGGCCTCCGTTCGCCCCGGAATGCCACCCGTGGCCTGCTATCCGTCGTCCAGGGATTCGTCTTGAAGTATTTGCTCTTTGCCCGGAAGACCAGTCGCGTCGCTTCGCTCACCGAGTGCGTTTCCATTTCCGTTTCCGGTCTGGCTGAGTTCGAGTCTGAGTGGGTTATCGAGAGTGCTTGTGTGTGTTTCCATTTCAGCCCGCTCCTGGCCACCGCCGAGATGCAACGCGAGGCCCTGTTGTGCGCCCTCTTGGAGATCCTGCGCACCATCTCGGACAAGGGCAAGGTCACCATAGTGCTCCCTTCGGAGGACGAGGTCTTCGTGGACCACAGCGCCTGCTACTTTCACGATTCCGTCACTGAGAAGGTAGGCGGCATAACTGCAAAATAAAAAGTTGTTGATTATATAGAAACAATAAGTTAAAAAAGAGTCAGTTAAATATTACATTTTAAAAAAGTAATTTTTATAATTTTATTGTTTTTAAATAAACAGATCTATTGTATAATCTAATTTAAATTTAACAATCTGTCCACTTTTAAGATATATGATTAATTTAAGATTTATTCGGTACTACCTAAACTACAATTTAATTTTGTTTGGAAAAACTGTTCAAAAAATGTTTTAATTAGAACTAAAACGTAATATTTCAAAACTTCTTCAACTTCTGAATAATAAAAAAAAAAAATAATTAGCTCCATATTTGCTAAGAGTAATACATTCCCTGACAAAATTCCTCTTCCATTTTCTATATATTTTTTAAAAAACCTTTGCAGCTCTACGTTTTTACCCTTTCACCCAATGAGGAGTTGGAATACTTTTTGAAGCGAAATTTCAAATACGTAAGACCCACGAAGTTGACTATTTACTTGTACAGCTATTTGATCAAACAGTTTGCACTTAACCTGCCTAAAAGTTTACAGAGGAGGAGACCCCGGGCACCCTGCTGTTTCTTTATAGCGCCGTCCTCACGCGATCCATGGGAAAGTAAGATTGGCCCCAAGTGTCTGTATATGCGAATGCATTCCCCCCGTTTCAGAGACCCTTTATAATCCATTATAATTTACCTTTCGGCGGTGAATACTTTCAAATGTTTTGCAGAGTTCGCACGGACTTGGATTCGGCGAAATCGGCACCCTTGACGTCGAGCAATCACGAGGAGGGATCCCTGATGATTGTCACCCTTTTGCTGACGGGCCGTGCCACGCCCTATATACACAATGGTGTTGTAAATGTGGGCGACGAGAGTAGCTATGTGGGTACCGGAAATCAGGAGACTTTTACCTCAATAACATCCTTCGATGGCGATGGGTTTTTAATTCCATTTTTTCAGGCAGTTCCACAGTACGGAGTCCTGAAACGCTGCATGATTGGACTTTTGCTCTGGGATATCGAGTCAGCTAGTGTACGTACAAATACTTGACAAAAATAAATATCAAATTAAATATAGTAATTATCCTTAATAGTAAAATATTAAATTTGAAGACTTGATAGTTCAAAACCAGATTTAAATTATAACAATAATTTTAAGAGTCAAAAAAGGTTCTTATTAACCTAATATCTTACGATATATTTTTATCGATTTCAATATTTTTCACCTTTCAAAAGCCTTGGAATACAGTGGTTAACTCTTTTTAATATTTTCTATCTGCTCTATTCCACAGGCTGCGGTTAATCAATCTCGGCAGCCGGGCTCTCGCCTGAAGACGCCCAACTACCCCATCTGGATAACCAGCTGCACGGGGCACTACGGCGTGATCTTCAACAAGAATCCGGACCTGCTGCGCAACTACCATGCGGAATCGCGGTTCGATGTGAACTACTACAGCTGCTCGGGCCACCAGATCCTGATGACCATCGACAATCGCACGTACAACGAGCAGGCATTGGTCATGTTGGAGCGGCAACCAATCACGCCGGAGAGTACCTCGATGTCCGGAAAGGATGAGGGCGGGGGCGCAACGTCGCCGACTGCCGTTTCCGGAGGAGGAGGTGCTGCTGCCGGCGGCGGTGTGGGTGGCGCTAGCGGCGGTGTTGGTGGTGCTGCTAGTGGCGCTAGCGGTGGTAACGATGTGGTCGCCAAGGAGGAGTCGACGCTCAACACCCCGTTGCAGCGTCTGATTCATACCAAGTGGGAAGAGGCAACTATAAGCTTTCACGTGCAGCCATCGATGTTGAGTTATCTTTTTAGTACCACGCAGTAGAGTGCAGGATCGAGATCCAGGGGAACTAGTCAGATAAAATGTAGGAGCTCCTTTGCTAAAGTCAGACCGATTCACATTCAAGCGCAAGAGATATCATCAAGGATTAGTTTGATCCGGAAAAGTTTTCGGGTTTGGTTCCATTCATAGGGAAATTATCAAAAAAGGTTAGTTTATTTTGTGCAACCTAAAAAACTGATTAATTATTTGTATTTAATTAATATCAGATCTTAATAGTATATACCAAATTGCGATTCTTTGAATTATTAGGTATACAAATTTAATATTCGTTTAAAACCTTTCACATTTTATTTTTACTAATTTTATTACTTTCATTAAACCATTTCAAATTTTAAATGCTTTCACAGTAATTCATTTAGGCATGAAAGCTTGTTATGTTGTCTCTTGATCTATGATATAAATCGACTTTCTTGGCGAATGACCAATGCACCAATGAATATAAACTGAAATTTATATCCGCTTATGGATATAGATTGTTTGTATTCTCATACCGAACAAGTAAGTTCCAATTGCAATCAGCGAACAAAAATGAAGACAGAAAAAGCTGATTCTAAATATTTTCAAATCACACAACTTCTAGAGTTCTCAATTAAATCTTTTCCGAGTTTACTAATACAAATCTTCAAATTTTAGAAATAGGTTGCGTTAAACCCCAAATTAAATATATGATATAGATTTAAATACTTACCAGATTAGTGCCATATAATGTAAGCTTACTAGATGATGCACTAAACTATAATTTAGCTAGCACAAAATGTAGAAGAATTCTACTGTTGCTGTCTATCCGATGGAAAATCCGCATTGGTATTTTAAAAAGATATAAATGGTCGAAAATGAAGACATCGAACCAAAACAGCGATGGTAAATACACGTAAAATATTCCAAGTATCTGATCTGAATGCGAACGAGCTAAGGCAGATTTATGAAATGTTGCACAGCACAGCCTTCAAAAATCTGCCTGGATGAAAGCCTCTCTTTACGAGAAGTGCGACTGCAGGACTCTAAACCAGTTGATTGATGCTGCCGCCTGAAGCCACTAGACGATATAATATTATCAGATTTTATGTAGATCACCAACATGCTTCGATTACTCCAACCGCACATTTCGCTATTGTCAAGACTTTGTTAAAATAAATAAATACTCATGTACAACCTCTTTCAATCCAAAGGAGTTCAATTTATTTAGAGGCAAGGAATGAAACACATTTCGTATTATTTTGAAAATTGTTAAGAAAATTTTATCAATTTATTGAAAGGTATTTTGTATTTTGTTAAAAAATGATTGAAGTTCCTTGCTATAAGTCATGTCAGGTTTAAACTTTGTAGTTGTAGTTTACTTGAATAAGAGAATAGTTTTAGACGTATTTTTGTATCTTTAATATTCATTGAAACATTTTGAGATATTCTTGAAAAGGTTTAAGTTGATTTTTCTTGCGAGCTCATCAAGATTCCATTTTCATTTTATTTTTGTAAGATTTTGTAAGTACCTAACTAATTGCTTTGCGGCTTATCGTTATCCATATTCCATATTCAATTGTATAAAGTGTATAAATTTCGTAATACCATTTGTCATAGTTTCCTCCACATTCCTGCGCATCTCCCTGCTTTTGCGGGACGTGTAAAAATTTTGGTTACAATATTTGGTGATTATTATTTACATGTAGGCGATTTCAGTGCAGTTCATAACTTGAATATAAATTTCTTTATAAACTTAACTTAGCTTACTTATGAGTAGTGAAAAAGTTTTTGCATTGGAAACCCGTTTTGAAACAAAATAAACTTATATCTTAGACATAAAAAAAAGTTCTCCCATTTAACAAAAAATCGTGCAGCATTTAGAATGAAATTGATTTTGCCAAACTTTTGAGCCATTCAGTCCCATTAGCAGGAGCCATTACAATGTGTTTAAATTGTGTCCCCTTCGTCCTGTTCGTATCCGTTTTGTGTTCGTGCAATTTTAGTGTAGCACGCGATTTGGATTCTCCGGGGAAGGAGGCACTCATCCGTGCACGACTTATCTGTGCCACTCGCCTCGAACATCCATATGTCGGCATGAATTATTGAGGCCCATGCCCCGGTTTCAGGAGAATTCGGAGAAATAAGTTTGTTGTTGACACCTTGCCCTAATTGAATGCTGATGTGGTTCAGGCCTTGACCTCGCACGAATCCTGCAGACGGCAGTTGGAGGTCCTGGCTGTCACAAACGATTGAGTTTTCCCAGGGGAATGTATGTATGATGAATGCAGAACTTTAGGGGCTTTTTCTTTGGTATAGGAACATCTTAACCAATTCGTTGCTGAAGTTTGCCTTTCTGACTGAGAAATCTGTTATAACTTAGAGCGTAAACAAAATTAGCACATATGTCTAAGCTTAAATCAAGCATTGCCATTATTTACAAAATAGTCGTGGACGCTGCGATATGATACAATACGTTACTTAAGGTATTACTACGATTACGTGTAGGGGGTCAAAGAAAGCCTACGGTGCAAGGAATTATCATAGAAGTGTGTGCGCTTAGAGCCTAACTTCTCGTATGATTATGGTAATAATGTACACCGGCTACTGATCTGATCAATTCTGATTGGTTACTCCGTGCTCCGGGTTGTACCTGTACAACCCGTCAGAGCCACGGTCAAAATGGAAGCTCAGAGTGAGCTCCTAGCTAAGCCTAACTAGCTAACTACAGTCAACATCCCTACGGGCGCACCAGCAGCTTGTCTATGTACTCCAGATTCGTGTTCTTATAACGCGTCCTGTTCAGCGCCTGAGCGGGGGCGTTCTTCTTCGTCTGCGTGTGCCACGTGAGAACCTGGAAGGTAAGACATAATTTTTATTAATATATAATTTAGGTATTCAATCATTTTTATAATATTATTTTTAATACAGTCAATGCCAAATGGCAAGATTGTCATAATGTTCATAATATATTAATGGAATAACTCACATCTCGGCACTCATCGGCCAAAAGCTCGATTTCCGTATTGGCAAGTGGAGCCAGACTGCGCAGGAAGCCGTCCTCCTCGTATCCCGGCTTAAAGGGCATCTGCGCTTTTGGTCGCTCCTTCAAGAACTTAACGCTCACTGCAAAACCAGCCATGTCCACGGGATATTTGCGACCTCCGATCCAGCCATCGTAAAAGCCCACCAGCTTGCCCTCCTGAATTATGGGGCTGCTTACTCCCGTCTTTGTCACAAGGCCCACTGGCCACATGGCCACTTTGCTGACATAGCGCATCTGAAGAAAGGAAATAATAATATTTTATGTCAGTTTTGGAACGAAAATTATTATGAAACTCTATTTTCACCAACAGTAATAGTTCTTAAGATCTTATAGCAATAGTATCCTATACAAATTCGTATTAAATATATAAATCTAAAATTATTTTAGGAAAAAGTATTGCTTCTTAAGGGTTTGTTTTTTCAAACATGCATTTCTTTTCAATTTTAGCATTCAATTTAGTTTTTTAATGAAGAACGGCCTAAAGCGTAAACTCACATCCCTGATATTTTTAAAAGAGAAAACTACTAAATTAAATTAAAATGGTTTAATATAAAACACAAAAGCTCTGATATATTCTCTATTGATACGGAATTGACATCCGTTGACCCCTAATTCGTGTAAATTGTGACTTATGTACTGGGTTGGGCAGAGGCCCCATTACTCGGCCACCTGCTGCTCCTTTATCCTACCTGCTCGAATATGCTAATGTCGTAGGTGTTGTCGTCGTCGGCGAAGTAGAGCACTCCCTCGGTGGCATGGAGGCGCAGATACTCGAGTCCCTTATTCCGATTGGAGACGCCACGCGGCTTGGCCCGCTTCGTCTGTTTGTACTTCTCCGGCATGGGTGCTACGGAATGCGAATGGGAATGGTGTAATGGAGTGACTCGTAAATATCACTTGAATGTGCCCGGGACATGACACTGCCTATGGCAATAATACTTACCCACCATATACTCGTACGGCACTCCAATCCGATCCAGAGTGTGGGCCACCAGTGGATTCGTTTTGTTGGCATCCTCGATGACCAGCCACAATAGATTCACCACATGTTTCAGGGTATATCCCAGCCGGGTGAGCTCCGCCAGTTGCTCGGGTCGTCGGTAGGTGGGCGTGATTATGTACAGGGGCGGCTGTGGGTCGAGTTGATTTCGGTTGAGTGTCATTAGGTTATCTAACGCTGTGTACTACGGGGCGTATGTGTGCACTGCACTTGGACTGGTTAGTGGTTGGTTGGATAGATGGGTGACTAGGTGGCAAGGTGGTTGGGTGGTTGGGTGACTGGGTGACTGGGTGGCTGAGTGCCTCGTTAGGTGCCAGTGGGTGGTGCGTAATGTGGCGTGAGCTTCTTTTTATGAGCAATTATGCAAATTAATTTACAGCCCAATGGCTTGACTAGGCGAGCAAGCCGCATCCACATCCGCCCATTGCCGTAAGTCAGTGTGTCTAGGCTCTGGCTCAGCAATATGGGTCGCATTTTGCTAGTTAAAGGCACTCAGAGAAAATGTTATTAGAATGCAAGAAAATTAGTCCTTAAAATAACATTTCTACTAAGCTTAAAGAATGTTCCTAAAAAGGACTTTCTTCAATAATGTTTTTATAAAAATAATATTGTGTGCGTATGCTTATGGATAATTCTGATATATGTATTGATAAATCAAGCAAAGTTAACCATAAAGATTTCGTCTAAAAATGTAAAAACATGTTTTTATTATATGTTGACTTGGTAGTAAAATTAATTCAAAATCAAATTAAACTTATGGTATTTTTTGATATACACTTTTTTTGTAAGTGCTTTTTCCAACACACAAGTATTAAACCCCATTCTAGATATGTTGTGCCTGTGAACCAGTGGCCCATTGAACGACTGACGTTGAAAATAAATAAACTGGCGCACTCACTTTGCAAATTGTCCATTGTTGACACACATGCACCCACAACCACACCCTACACACGCAAGGGGATGCAAAATAAAAAAAACATGCATTCAAATTTATTTTGCAAAAGTAACTCGGATATTCAAATGACTAGATATAGAAGAAATCAGAGGGTGTTATGACATGCAAAGTAGTTTCCACTATGTCAGCTGACTTTAATTAACAGATCCCCTTCTCATTGCTAATTTTCAATAATATCATCTAATATTGTTTCAAAGATCATCTTGTTAAGGCCTGAAATCCTTAATTTATGATACATGGTTGCCTATTCAACTATTTATTTAGGAAATTAAATTTAAATGATAGGGTTTTGCAGGCTAAAATGATTAGATATGCAATCTGTATTTTTTAAAAAATGTGTCTTTCCATAATTAAGGTATAAAGTAACCTTGATAAATTTGTGACTGTTTTATAAAACATATGAATTAAAATACACCTTTTTCGGGTAATTAAAGTCCCTTCATATTTCTTTAATGCTGCTGCATAGTTTATACATATATTGTAACTGGGAGTTTAAACTAACTATTGCAATTTAAACTCAAATTTATCGGTCTGCTGATAAGCTTGACCGTTGACATTGAGTGCAGGGCATTGGAATCGCTGTTTGTAGATGCAACTACTAAATGACAGAAACCAACAAATGCGCGTGAATCTTTTCAATTGGCTTGCATTTTGTGTTTTGCATAAATCTGGAATCTAGATCAGTGCAACCGCCCACCACCCATTTACCACCCCTTTCATACATTTTTCTATACATTTTTTTTAGTTGCAAATGGATGCGGTTTTGGTTTTTTTGGTTTTGTCTGCGAATTATAGCAATTTTCAAATTAGGCTCATGCCAAATGGTAAACGAGAATCTTTTTGTTTGCCACCAGTTGCAGTGGCACACCCGCAATTACCGTAGCTTGTTGGTTAACATAATGCATGTGATTAACCCAGAAATCGTGATACAGATAGCCGGCCAGCAATTTGCACATGGCGGCCAACAAAAGTTGGTTAGATAAACAGCGCAATTTGTGCGGAACAGCGTCCCTTTGTGTTGTTTGCGTTTCGGAGTCGGTGGGTAATACATTCCCATTTAGGATTTTAATGAGACCATAATTAACGTACGAGTGGCAAAGTTGGTTGGGTGAATGTATAACACATTTGTCACCTCGTTTGCTTTGGTTTCTGCTAAGGTAAAGTAATTGCGAAATATGTATTATGCTTTGCAGGCTTTAGGCAGTGCATGTTAAATTTGATTTTCCATCTGGATGGAAATGTACATTTTTAAACTTTGTTTATGATTTCTTAAAAATATATTACTTAAAACTTTTTAAATTGAACTATAATTTCCTAACAACATAATGTTACCAAATAAGTGAGTTTATAATTATTTTTTTAAATAAACCTTTTCCTATTGTAACTTTAAAGTAAAATTAAACAATTTCGCTCTCTATAGTCCAATATTTTCATTTAATTTGAGTTTAGAGAGAGTTTCTTAAGACTTGGAGGTAAATTACCAAAGCCAAACAAAATACATTCATCGGCATCTTGGCTCATTATGTTCAGTAAAGGTAATTAATAGAGTGCCATGCATTTGCGAGAAGCGAATGCAATTAAGAAAATTGAAAAAAAGTGTGAAAAAAAGCGATAAGAAAGTACCGGCAGGTTTGCAGTATTGAAAGGGCAACCAAGTGCGACATTCAGTAATCGAATAATAACAAGCAACCAGCCACACCAACATTTGACAACACACAAACACTTGGTACAGACATGCACTCGACAAGTAAAATAATATGCAGATAAGCTCGAAATGCACTTCCGAAGATTAAAACAGAACGAGTGAAATGCGGGAGCAACAAGAGTGAAATAAGTTTGGTTAGTTGTGGGTGTTGTGAACATGAGGTCACTGAGAGAAAATATGTATCAATAATTAGGAACCAAATTACCGATTCAATTAGGTTGAATTATTTCTCTTATATTAAACCATGAATATCCAAAAAATATAGGATTTTCGATATGATTGGTTTTCCAATCATTAAAAAAAAAAATTTCAATTTTTTTTTTTTTTACAATTTTTTTGATTTTTGACTGGAATTTAATTTCTGATTTTAAGAAATATTGGTTTAAGCATTTTGAATAGTAAACAAAATTTCAGTAAATAAAATTGGATAGCAAAATCGAAAATTATTTGTTTAGGAACATTTTTGCTATATAAAATATACTCTTTTTTCATAATTTCAGTAACATATTAATGATATCTTTTCGGTGTATTTTAGGTGGTGCGTGGTGGTGGGGGAGGTACATGGTTAGGAATTACGATTATGTCAATATATTTACGGGCTCTGAGGCGGCAACGAATGTTGGTCGAGTCTTATTGGCGTTATCCGAGTGGGAGGCGGTGGTCGTGGCCGCCGCGGATGTTTTGGCGCTTGTTTTGGCTGTAGTTGTTGTCAATTTGGTTATTGCTAAACCACCGGCTGTGGCTGATGTTGTGGTTGTTGCTGTGGTTGTTTTTGTGGTGCTTGTTTTAGTAGTTGCAGTCTTTCGATGGCCACCCACCGATCCCGATCTTAGTTCCGATGACGAGGATATAAATGTGGGTATTGTGGCCGCTAATGAAACCATGCGAATGGAGGCGGAGGATGCACCACCCAGTTTTTGGCCCACACTGCCCACTGTGCCAGCTGTTGTTGTTGTTGTGGTTGGAGCTATTGTTGTGCTTGTGGTTGTGGATTTGGTATTGATGTTTGAGGAACTATTGGCCATTAGCAGGGAAATGGGTGACCACAAATATGAAGCGAAATATGACGATGATTTCTCTTGATGCTACATTTCAGTTTAATTGGCAACGATTATTGTATTATATAAGGAATCATAGGAAATAGAACAAGAACACAAAGAAAACATTACAATCGTTTATACTCTAGTTAAATTCTAGGGTTAGATCTAAAGGTTATAGTTAGGTGATTATGGCAGGGTTGATAGCTAAAGGTAACTGAGAAATACAACAAAAAATTAATAGACCTTTCTCAACAAAATATTTATGTTTAGCACATCTTTTGTTTATTATGTTTTAAGCACGTATTACTTTTCAACTCTCTTTTTCTCACACTTTATTTTGGTACTTCTAGCTGTTTATGATGATATCTATAGTTTTACTAGAGCCAAAAACAAACATGTATAGATGTACATACTTTTTTTATTACTTCCTGCTTCTCCAACAGATTTCCCAAATATCGCAAACATATGTTATTTTTACCCCCTTCAAATGCTTGTTTATAGATAAAAAAATTGTTTGGTTAAAATAATACGGTTTTTCAAGTTTAGCCTATAAAATAGTTCAAGAAAAAAAACTTTCATGTGATTTTGACATTGAGAAATCATTTATAAATTATCTATAACTAGGTGTAAAAAAATTGTACTTCCATTTTGATAAAACTTTGTATCTCTATAGGACGACACGGTATTTTCGGCTATCAACCTTGCCGGGGTCAGATAAGAATATAAAACTAGTAAATTTCCGTTTGCACCAGCACAGTGAACAAAAAATATGACTCATTTGGTGCAACATGTTATTTACAGAAGTGGTGTGCAGTAGATTAATCAATTAAAAAACAGTGTTCAATTACATGATCACGCAGGGGAAAAGGAAACCAAATCTAGTCATAAGAGAAAAAACACAATTCTATTATAGTAGGCCCACTTTTTCACTATTATTATAACTACCAAAATGAAATCCTCTACGCTTTTTTTGACAATTCTTTTTGTATTTGTAATGTTTATTCAATTTAATCATTCAATTGATCTAAATAAATATAGTTGTATGTTGGCTAATAAAATGTTTCAGATGTTAAAAATATTATAGAATTATTAATGGACTATGGGAGATAACAAGTAGGGTATTTTCTCCCAGTGCACTTCTTCACTCACCTTTACACTTTCGCCGGCGGCGAAGGGCTCGCGGGATATGTGGTACTGATAGAGCACCATGTAAATGCATGTCGTCGCGATGAAAATAGTCAGGTACATTTTGATGGATTTTCCCAGCGACATCTTGCCGTTGTTGTTGTTGCCACTGGCACCGTTGATTCCACTGTGCGTGTTAAGATTAATGTAGTTGCTCTTCATCCTAGACACCGGATCCCTCATATGCCTCAAATTGCCGGTGCAGTTGCAATATATGTTGCTGTTGCTGTTGCAGTGTTGCTGTTGCTGTTGGTGTTGCCGGTGCAAGTGGCGATTTCTTTCGTGTTGGCCGCGTTACTCTACGCTGGTTTTTTGATTTCATTCGTTCGCCTTCGAATGCTATATATTTTTACTCTGGCCCTTTTTTTGTGTCAACTCTGCTGTTTCTCTGCTTTTTCGGTTTTGATTTATTTTATTTCATTCCATTTACTGGCTTTCTGATTTGTTTCCACGCTGTGTGGAGCGGAAGGGGCGGGACGGAGGCGGGGGGCGGGTACGATGATAGGGCGTGTAGCCAGCTACTCGACAAATTCTGAAATTGTATGGTTTTTATGTATGATTATTCTGTTTTTATCGCACTGGCTTCTACTATGTATTCATATGTTCATATAAATAAATATATGTACATACTACGATATCAGCATGGTAAATGGGTTGCGCATTGTTTCAATTTGTATTTCGTACTAAACACGCACTTACATTTCATATTAATATTTAGGGCGTTGAAATCCTGAAAAAATGAAACAAAAAAGAAATTAGTGTTTTCTGTATATTACTTTTTAATATTTATTTATAAATTAATCTTATAAATTGTACCTTAATAACGAACCCATAGAAAAATTATATGCCCTTATCAAAGGTTATCATTTAAACAGGAAACCGAAAAAACACTTTATCGTGTTAGTCGTGTAAAAATATATACTATACATTCATCATAATTGTTGTTTTTGTCTGACTCAATGGAGTTTCATTAATGAAAACATACATTTATTATCGGACAAAGATAAAACAAGCATGTGCCAAAGTCAGTGATGTGAAATAAACCTTACAGAACAATTTCAATTTATATTTTCTCTATATTTAGTGAACGCTACGTTAATTTTGGTTTTGATTGCTGAAATTTTCTAATATTTAAATTTAATTGGATTTATAAATTATTGTACCATAATTACGTTTGATAAAGACGTCAAAGAAGCTTACTGTGCGGGCAATAATTTAGATACCACAGACAAATTTTATTTTAAGCCTCTGCTCATTATATTGTCAAATGCCAATAAATCCTCAATGGCTTTGGGAATAATCGGTTATCAACCGATTCTAAGTCCTTAATAGCATTGATGGCATGTTAATTGCATATCAATTTTGTCATTACTTATCTAATCATTTTTTAGAAATTAAGCCAGAATATTACTGACAATTATACCAGATAAATGTTAACCTAATTTGTCAGTTGAGGGGTTTGGAGTTAAATTCGTTTTTAAAATTTCTATCTAAACTTTAAATTAATTTCAATAGGATGCACTTTCGCACAGTTCACATGCAGTTGGGCTAATCACTTGTGCTTAAAGCAACGAACTCCTAACCACTTCGACTACACTTTCCACTCTTCCATTGTAATTTGCGCAAAGTTGTTAACAACTGCCTGGGGAAATGGGAACAAGGGAGAGGGGCCTATCAGCTGGTAACGGAAGTTGTTTTCCCCCGGACCCCATAACATGCATTTATACATACATATGTGAAACATATACTGGCGATTCTTACAGACTTTTCCAATTATGATGGGGCGCGGCTGTTGGGTCTCGCGTGTTTAAGCGTTTTAAAAACCATTTTCGCCGGTGTTGCCGCCGTTTTGATATGAAAGTTCAATGGCCAATTCGAAATGTGCTGCGCTTTGCATGATTTCAACAAAGTTGGGCGCCGTTTTGTTCTTCGCTTTAGTTTAATTTGGCTTTGTTTCTGTTCTGTTTTGTAGTTGCTTCAATCTGGATGCAATTAAAGTGCACCCGCGCTTACGGAAGTAATTTCGCTATCTTTGCTGTTAAACGTTTAACTAATGTTTAAGCGGTTATCTTTTGGTATCTCTTTGAATAGCACTTTTTTGTTAAATGACATTTGGGGTCACAATTTATATAAATAATTTAAAAGAAATAAATCACTTTATACTCCTGTATTATTAACCCAAAGAAGATTATTTTATAGATAAGATAATTTAATTGCCAATGTTAATTGTTATCAAGAATAGTCTGCCAATCGTAACATCTGTTGATTTTATCTATAAATAAATACTTTTAACTAAGTTGGAATGAATTTATAGCTAATAACGGTTTTGCTTTCAAATGCAATAACAATGCTAGAAAGATTACTATGTTGAGATAAGACAATTTAGGTTCTTATCATAACTGCAGGTAATATTTGGAATGTCAAGTTCTTAAAATAAATTGCAATACATACACCTTGATATTATAAAAATAATCATTTAAGAGGTGTGCGGACAAATAAATATTTGATCATCAGATAGTCAATATCCTCGATAGTATAGTGGTTAGTATCCCCGCCTGTCACGCGGGAGACCGGGGTTCAATTCCCCGTCGGGGAGATGTTTCTATTTTTTTTTTGTTTTAAACTTATTATTTTAGCGGCTTAAATCTAATAATAATAAACACAAGAAACATTATTAATCCAATTTCATTCTTCTAGCAGAATTCATTTTATGCATTTAAATGTGGTGCATCAAAGAAGTTTCATGCAAATTTTATTATATGCCTTTTGGTTCTTGTTGCAATTTTAATAAATTTGAATGTCTTGCACAAAGGCCTGACCAAAACAGACCAGAGCACAAAATGCAATTATCAACAAATACTGCAAATCTCTTTATGCCCGCTGGCTGAAATAGCCGACATTGCTCGGCTTTGGTTTTAATGAATAAACGGGATTACCAAGCGATGGAGAAGGATGCAGAAAACAGGATCATGGACTATGACCGCTTTTACGGAAATGGGAAATCATTTTGGCCAAACGTCAAAGCAAGAGCACAAATGAAAAATCTGGTCGAGAACAATTTAATGTCAGAACTTAACCCATTTACATGACAATTCCAGAACACCGAGGCCAGGCCAACAAATAAAGCCGCAACGAAAAAGGAAACAACTGAAAATATATGTATCCCAGCCAGACAGGAGGCACATCAAGTGGGCATGGCTAAGTTCACTGTGCAAAATTATCAAATTTATTACATTTTTGATATGTTTTAACAAAAATTATTGCGTTTTATTTTAATTTAAGATTACTATATATGCATAAGTATAAAAATGGTGTACAAAAATGTACATATTAAGTGACAAATAATTATTTTATTTTATATTTTTTTTAAAGAAAACTTTTTTTTAATGACACATTTTTTTGAGTGAATAATGCATTTTATTATTTTGTTTTGTTTTGTGTAGCGATGGGTGGGTGGTGGAGTGGAAAAACAAAATACCACACAAGTGGGTGCCAAGTGCTGACAGAGGAAAAACCCAGAAAAAGGTGGCGGGGGTGGAAGTTACGAGCGGGTCGCCGCCAGAGTGGAAATGGAACACTCTGCCATTGCCAGGGTTATGGAGAGCGGCGTCGAGGAGCTGCACCGACCGAACACCAGGCTCTCGAGCACCCGGATGCCATTCGAGAGCGGTGCCAGGCCATGTCCTTGAATGGACGCAAACACCCACATCCACGCCCACACCCACGCACACCCACCCCGCGAACAATGGGAGGCCAGGGCTCAAACACTGTGGGGCACAAATGTCAGAGTGCAATATCACAATACTTTATTTTGCGTAATGTCAGAATTAAAGATGTTGGCATTTGTCACGTATCGTTGACTGCTCCTCATCCAGTCTGACTTATGGGACAAAATGTTGATAAACATGTTCTTAGTCGTTCGTTATGAGCCGTTTTCTTTTTTTTTAAATTTATAAACACAAAGAGTTTCAAAAGGGATTAATTAAAGTTGGGATGTTGACAGTTTGCAAGAGACAACACATTTTAAAAAGTTTTTATTTGTTTCTTTTAAAAAGCTGATGTTTCTTTTTTTCCAATACCCATTTCAAACATGTCAGGTACATCTATAAAGAATACTTTTAATAGAAAAAAAAAATTTTTTTCAGCACCCGCATAACGCATTTAATAATTAAAGTGAAAACAACTGGCTATGAATTTGAGTGGCGTGGCGGAATTCAAAGTGCTCTTTGAAACCACTAGCTCGTTTTGCGGCAAGGACACGCATTTATTAGTTGTTTGGGAATGCCAGTGCCTCTCCTCTATTTCTATTTTCTATGCCATTCAATTTCAGTTTATTTTTGCCACAAACGGCAAATGAAATGTCCCACTGTGGAGAGTCATCAAAATGGCGCCGGCATCGCAATTTCTCTTGTTGCATCATTGTGTTGGTTGGTATGCGAAAGTGTGTGTGTGGTTGTGGCAAAAACAATTGCATAACATTAGGGGCACGTGCATTGCGGAGCGTTGCAAACTGACCAGCTATTTACGCCATTTTGTTTTGAAATTAATTCTAAAATTTAAATTTAATTCTTTAAAACTGTGCTGCTTCTTAATATAATTTGTTTCTAATGTCGTGGTTAAACATTGTTTTGAAGGCAAAAAATTATTTAATTTGTTCAATAACATTTTTATCGACATTTTTTTAAAAAGGATAACTTAACAAGACTGACAAAACACAAATGATATTTGTTACCCACACTTTCCATATTCAAACTTTTCTCTTAAAAACGTCTTTTGAAAAATGATTCGTTATTTATTTAAATGAAATATAGCTGTTTTAGCTAGTTTTACGTCCCCAGAACTTCTGGGAAAACAGGGGTAAAGTTTCCTAAGAGAAGAAAAATATGCGCTTCAAAATGGCAGAGGTGAATGCAAGTTCTTTGCATTTTGATTTGTGTTGGCAGCTCTCGAGGAGCTTGAACCCGGACTTGACACATTGGCATTACCATGGCAAGCGCATGGCATTTATCTAAATGTGAGCGGGATTTCCAGGATCCTTCCACCCATTGGCCACCCGCAAAAACATATTTCAAATTTAATGGATTAACGAGAGCGGAAGGATGTTGCGGGTGGCGGTATCTGAATGCCTTTACGGCCACCATGTGAGTTATAGTGCATAGAGTCGTTTATATCCGGTTTGGTGGCAGCTCTCAAACGCAATCAATGGAAACGTGCCACAAATTCTTAAGACCCGCGCTTCGATGCTTCTTTATACATTTTTTTTTTTTGAGTTGTCTGGAGTTCGTGCGCCATGAAGTGGGAAAGTAAGTGCATGTATAAAATCCATCAATATTGAGGGATTGCAAGTGCATACGAGTCCAGACTCTATTTACTTATATATGTTTGAGCGAATAGCTTTAGTTTACGGAAGTTAAATTTGCACTAAGTGAGCACTCTTTAAATATTTGTTTTTACTTATGTATTTAAGAATTGAGACAACTCGTTGGTTTGAAATAAAATATTTTAAAATCAATAGTAAACATATTCTTTAAAGATTTAGGCACTTCAGTTACAAGTTTACCCAAAGAAAAATAAGCACAGTCACTTTTGCTTTTCGCAAACATTTTTAAACATCATAAGATATTTACTATAATCGAAAGCTTTTTATTACCTGACTAAATGGATGTATACTAAAAAATTACTATTTCTAAAATTGCGAAAGACTAATTACAAAACATTCAACAGAAAATCTGTTCAATCAGTTTCGGTTAACATGTGTATAATTCATTGTTCACGCTAATTAGAACATTTTGAAAACACATTGGTCTAGACATTTTTCGTGTAAATTATATATTCTCTAAATAACAAAACAATCAGTTAAATTACATTTTATTTATAAAGTTGGTTAAAATTCCACGAAGGTATGTGTTGTTTCTTACAGTAGCTACGATAAACTGAAGTAAAATAGAAAACCTTTTTGGAAGAGTTTCGTTGGCAAATAAAACAAAAAAATTGATTAATACATGTCGCTCGATATGACACAGATTTGTAACCAATAAAAGAGTCAAACAGTGTGGCATTTATCAACTCATATCTGCCACCCAACCATAAACGTATTCAGATCCAATTTTACCGAATATCGTATGAATAAAGGAGAATATTGTCCACCATATAAAATCAACTTTACAGCAGATCCATAAAATTGATGGCAACAAATTAGTGTGCTGCGTCTAATGGCTCGACCAGGCAGCCCATCTTTGGGTTTGGCCACGTTCGATAAGATGGATTCGCACTGGAAATGGGTAAGCTATTAGGCTAATGTCAATGAGGATTACAGTGGAGCGAAGTCGGAGTATTGTGAAAGCATTCTTAACGTTTCCATAAACTAGAAAAGTAGAACAGGTAGTTTTTTATTTGTATTTTGTTGAGCCAAATACAACTGCGTTCAAACTGAACTTATATATACATTACACAACTCATTTCATGGCAAAGAAAATGAAAATATCAATAGCATTTGCTAGTGCTTTGACATATCTGTATAAATATTTTCTTTTTAACCAAACACATGAGATAACATTCATGGTAAACAAATAACTCACATTAATTAAACATTGGAGTCTAAAGAATTTGTGTAATTATCAAGGTAACATAAGTCTGTAAAACAATTCAAAACCATTTTTTTATTACCATTGTTACCAGAAAACGTTAATGGCATTCCACTGTGGACACCAGGTTCTGGCATGAATGGTATTTCCAAATTCTAGGCCCCAAAAAAGGCTGCGAGTCCTCCCCATCGGGAATCATCAATCGTTAGCGTCATCAATTGAACCCAGTGGGTGGTGAATGGGCGTTAGAAGGAGGCCAAACTGTTGCGTGAATTTGGGTGCGCCACATTCTTTTATTTTTGGGGGCGCAACAGTTGATATATTAAGTTAGAGTTGCCCCAAAAGAATTTCTTTGTTTGGGGCTAGGCGCCGAAGAATCGTTGGGTAAACTATTTGAAAGTTATAATCAATGGTGTCAAAGAAACTTTTTCCTTTTTCGCATGTTGAATCACAGTCGCTTTGCTGTATCACCTTCCGAAACGCTTAAGTCACTCATTAGGGCTCATATTAATTTGATTTTTTAACAGTCAAGAAGTCGAACATCACGCCAATTAGTAAAGTTTTATTTTATGGGGGTAAAGCACGTGAGAAAGTTTGAAAGTTTAATAAAAAAATTATCCAATAACATATTCGGTTGGATAATAAATGAAATAAATAAATTTCATAAGTGAAATTAATAGTTTTTCGATGACTGCTTTCTACAAACGTGCTCTTTTGAAATTAAACAAATACAATTGCTGGCTTTTATATCGTTTTATGTTAACTCGACAATAAAATTGTCTGTCTAGCCAGTTTACTTTCCTTTTTTATTATATATTCAGAAATAAATTTCTTATCTTGGATTAATTGACTTATTGATTAACCTGCCAATTTGGTTAAGCCCGAAACAGCTGTTTTGTTAACACTGTTTATCTTCCGTTTATTTCGTATTAACTTAATGATTAATGATCTTTTTTTCATACTCATAATTTTATTCGTTTTATCTCAATAACTGACCTTGGTCAATAAATGATTGACTCTTCTTCCGTGACGTGAAACTATAAAAAATAATTTAATAAGTTTATACATCAAAATATCTTAATAGAACTTATAATTTTTGTTTTGATAAAGGGAAACAAAATAAGATTTCTTTGTTATACAGTACATATATGTATTTCAGAATGCACCCGAGTTACCCTGATATTCACTCGTAGTCTCTGAATAATTATTAGTTTGATAAGAGGGAAGGAAACCTCGACATCACCATATAAACTGTATGTATATTTACCACCATAAAAAAAAACCCAAAAACATTAATTCTGTTCCTATTAACTGCCAGATATTTAAAACTTAAAAAGCAACAAACACCAGATTAAGATTTTGGGATTTCTTGGAATGACCACACAAAAAAGTTAGTTTTAAAGTCCATTTCCGCCCCGGAATTCACATTAAATAGATTACACGTTCTTGACTTGATAAGAAAACATTTGTTTTATACTTTTTATTTACTCTCAATATCTTTTTTTCGGCTTTTAAATTTTTTATACTTATTTAGAATATCTAGATGGGATTTTTTTATGATGAGTCATGTCTGATTTTATTAAACTTAAACTTTTGTCCAACTTTCAATGTTTCCTTTAGTTTGATCTTCCACTTTACCTAGGATAGGGATTCTGCTGTAAATCAAACATTTCATGTTTGTGTTCCTTACCTGGCAAAAAGTGCTAGTACCTTATCTCTTCTTTTGCGATTTTCCCCTTTGAATGAGGAGCTGCTGCCAAGAGGAAATATGGGCAGCAATCTGGGCTGTGTCCAGTGAATAATCAAATTGAGTTTACAAAAGATTTCATTCTAGCTCAAATTGCCAAAGGGAAAACGAATAAAAACATTGTTTTCATTTGGTTTTGGTCAAGACGAGATTGCGCCAGACTTGAGCGAAGTTCATGGTTTTTGGCCAAAGGAGGAGGAAAGTGAAAAACTGTCCAAATTGCCAATTAAATTACAAGGAAGGGCCTGAAAACAATGTGAGAAATGGCAATGCGGACCCAATAAAAGTCCAAACGAGAACGGGTTCAAGGGAGCCAGTTAAAATTGCATTTTCCAGGGGGTGGTGACAACAGCTGAGCTGCGAAAATCGCAAGCAAAACAGAGGAAAAAAGCGCATTTCAGGATGGCAGAGGCGCAATGAGGAAAATGGGGAAAATCACATGAGTTGGCGAAAAAGAAAAAGTAGCCGCAGAGGCGCCGGCACTTGGCGCCGGATTTCCTCAATGATGACACACAAAAAAGCGCAAACAAAAACTTGTAAAAACTTTCTTTTCAGTTTGTTTCTCTTTTGGGTGATTTTGTGCTGGTCGGCCGCACAAAACTTGCCATTCTTGGCCGCAAATTCAATTTACGTTTATTTGCGAAAATATTGCCGCTGTCCTTGGTGTCCTGCCCCCGTCGCCTCGCCCCCTTTTCCCACCCCCCAACCCGAAAGTATTTCTTCACGCTCTGTTTTCTATTGCCCCAGCACACATACACAGACGCACGCACAGTTGGCATTTTTAATTTGCACTGCCGTTCGAAATTGCTTTTGAAATGGCATTTTAAAAATTTAATTGCCAGTCCTATCTCCCCATTTCGCTCCTTCAAGGAAATGCCTTGCAGCAGCGTCTGAGTGTCCATTAGAGAAACTGCTTCGCCAAATTGCCAGTCACCGGCAAACATAGAGAAAATGGAAAAAATCTACTCTAAAAGAAATCCTTCTTTTGCTATTTTACCTACTTAAAAAAAAGGTTTTAAGTACTAAAAAGGTTTTAAGTACTAAAAAAGTTTTTTTATCCTTCAGTCGTTCAATAAAAATTACAAGTTAAAGCAATATACAAATTCCATTTACATACTTTTAATCAATAGGTTTGTTTTTGTGAGATACATATAGGTAATACCTATCTAAATTTCGTTTAAGCTAGGATTATAATAACGTAGTATACATTTCAAAATTCTTAATCAATTTCAGAAATTTAGTAACAATTTAAAAATTAGGAATTTTTAACTTTATCAGCTTTAGCACATAACATAATTTAAGAGCCAATATTCTTATTTATTTTTTCAGTGCAGAAGGCAGTGGGCCGTGAGGCGTTCTCGTTTTCGTTTCTGTGTCATGTTTGTCAAATTGAGTGAAGTGAAGTCCTTTCGCCTACTCCACCACCATCCTGGTGCTCCTCTTGTTAATGTCCTGTCCGCTTCTTGTCGCTCCTGTCCGGTTCTGTTTACGCAGTTGTTGGTTTCCTTGAGACCTCTGGCAAAAAGCCGAGGAGTCGAGGCGATGTAAATGGGAAGGGAATCCACTGAAGGCAAAGAGGATGGGAAAATGCAAGCCATGCCTATGACATTTCCGAGGGGTTCTCAATAATAACGGCGGTAACTGGTTAGGAAATTCCACTTAAGCTCAATTGAATTTTAGATTGAATAAAGTCATTTAACTTTCCATGCAAGGATTTATGGTTGAAGCTATTTAAAATATGACTTAAATATTAAGTTTACATTTTTTGTTTTGAAATTCTTTTCTAATACAATTATTCTAATTGAAATGCTAATAAAATGTTTGATACTTTAACAAAGTTATTAGAAAAAAAATAGTATAAATACAAATTTGCTAAATATATGTACATGCAGATAGTCCCTCGTGCACGGTGCTTTTAGAGAGCTGTGCCGGAATTTTTTAGCAACTTTTTTAAGCTGCTTGTCAGCTTCCAAAGCGCACGAAGGACGCAGTCCGGTAAGGAAAGGATTTTCTTTTCTGAAGTGTTTTTCAGTAAAAGAGGACTAAAGAAAATCACAGCTAATGACTGCGGACTTTCTGCTGACGCATTTCTACCGAATTTGCAATGCGTTGAGTAAACCCCTCGACGTCCAGGGCAGCCATATTAATATTAAAATGGCAATTACGCACCAAATTGATTGATATGCAAATCTATCCAATTACTGTGATGGCATATTTTTTAATGTGTTTATCAAAATTGGTCCCGCTCATGAAAAAGCTGTCCAATCTTTTGATGGACGATAAATGTATGCAAGAGGTGAGTCCAATGAATTTTATATCAAAGCAGTTCGTTTAAATATTAATGAATTTTAAAAACTCTATGTCCGGCGAAATGCTGCTAATTGTTTCACAGAATAAACATTTTAAATAAATGAAATTTAATTCCCTTTTAGTCTATTAGTAGTTGTTAAATCTATTTAATTGTAATTAATTGTATATGGTTTCTTGCTTTAATTTACATACATAATAAAAGCCTGGATTATACAATTTAATTCATTATTTTATTATTTGGATTAGGAAATAATCCCCAAAGGCCATCTAAACACTGGTAACTTTTATTAATTGAAACTACCATATGGTGTTTGGGATTTAAAAGTAATTAGATTTAATTCCCAGCTACAGACTCCCCATGAAACTCACTTTAATGTGGCACAAACATAAGTTGGACAAAAGCTCCCCTGGCGAGGCTTACACAATAAACCTTTTTAAATACGCGAAGCAAAATACCGAGAAGGATTCCAACGCAATCTTAATTGTCATAATCACGAGGGGAGACACTTGAACGTCCTTTGCGGCGTCAAAAATTAAAACGTGACACAAATTACTCGGCCAGCCTGAGTCCCCGGCGGGGATCCTTTGGCTACGCTCCCCGCTCAAATGTCATTAACCAGGACATGGGCGGGTGTGGGTAGGGGCGTGGCAGTAGGGGGTGGGCTGGGCTCTGTTTTGTCAGCCGCACTGCGCCTGTCCCGAGGGGGCAAGCCTCTGTCCTAGGATCTGTCCCAATGTCCCCTCTCAGCTGGTGTCCGTGTCACTGACGATGGATGTAATTCCTCATGTGAGTACACCCAGAAAATAGTGTTTAGAATTTAATTTGTTAAGCAAAGAACACATTTTTTTATTCTCTTTATTACTATTTTCAATTATTCGTGCATTGCTTTTAAATCTTTTTTTCATTCATCATTTTCATTTGAAGTAATTGAAATTGTTGCAGTATTTTTGTTGGTCAAAACGAAAGCTATCAAATTTTAAAACATTGTTATATATAAAATCCACATTAGAAAACTTAAGGCAATAATTGAAGCATAATATATATTTGAAACATTTTTATTAAGCATTTTTTGAAAGGCACAGGATACAATAAACCATTTTAGAAAAACCTAAATTTATTAAATCATTTTTCCCAGCGTACGGCTAGTACAAATCTCCACCCACTCCCTGTAACACCCCTCCTATTTGCCGCACCTCAGGGAGCCTTTGTTAATCATTCTGCCTCAGCTCGCAGATTTCGCACGCACGCACATGGGAGTGGTGAAGGGAGGGATCTGGGAGGGGGCACTGGGCCATCATTTGCATATGTGTCTACTAGGAGATGTTTGCAAGGAGGTACACATGTATCCACCTGCCCGGGGCCAGATCAGCTGCTTTCTTTTATGATGATTGCTGTAAATTTGATTTAGAGCTCTGGGCCCATAAAGAGGTTCTCTCCCAAAAGGCAACGACATTTTAAGCGACAGATTCTAGCTTTGGGTCATCAAACTGACGAGTGGCCAGGAGTTTACTTCGTTTAATAATACAAAGGTATCTAGGGATCATCAGGGAGTTATATAACGACAAATATATATTCCGGTGGGTCAACAAATCAACAAAAGTTTCTTGTGCTCTGTCTAAAAAACTAAAAAACTATTTCGTTAAATTCATCTAAAAGCATCTTAAGAATATTGTTGACATACATATTGGTACAGTGTACACATAAAATAAACATTCTAAAAAAGTCAGCAATGCATAAAGAACATCAATAACTAGCAACTTTAGGAATTCCTTAACTAATATTTTTCCTTTAAATTATAACATTAAATATGTTATTTATGTTATTTTAGTTTGCACTTAAATATACTTTAAATTGATGGGCCATAAAATCAAGTGTGGAAACTTGCGTTCTCGAACTTTGAAGCTCTCGACATGCCACCATATGTTTTCCCATTGTGAGGAAGTTTCACACATGCTTAGCCATTTTCGCTATTCCCTTTGAGGCCCCGCCGTCTTCTTAACTCCTCCAATTTTCCCACTACCTTGGAACCCCTTTTCGCTCCGTTTCGTTTGCTTTTTTCACAAGCCATTAGCAGCTGCTCACGGCGACGATGAGGGAAATCCAGCACCCGCTAATAGAAAACAGCAAGCGATTCGCGCACACATGCGAACTTATCCACAGAGAAAAACAAAATAAACATTAAATTTATATTTGTTCGTTTTTTAGGGTTTATTTTCTGCGATTCTAACAAAGTTGAACGGTATCCATAATGGATGTGCGACTGGTAAACAAAAACTAATATTTGTCACCAAAAATTTAAATTTAAAGCTATAGTCAAACAACGGAAAAATTTGTTATAAAAGTAAAGAAAAACTGAACAAACAAAGCAAAATTTTTAAACGACTGTGATTAACAGAAGTAAAGTACATGTAAAGCAAATTTTGTTTTTAATTTTTTTTGTTGAAAAAGGTTTATTTTTGACTATATTTCATAATGGGAAATTCAATTTCGCTCTCGACTATAAAATCAATTTGGGCAATAATTTCTTAGAATAACTGATTTAAAGCAGTAAAGTATTATCTCATGTATAGCAACAAACATTTTTATAATTTTTTTTTAGTTGAAAAGGTTTATTTTCGAATAAATTTCATAACGGGAAATTAAAGTTAGCTTTCGACAATAAAATCAATTTCTTATAAGAAGTGTGATTAAAAGAAGTAAAGTACAATAGCATGTATAGCAAAAACCATTTAAAAAAATTTTTTTTGTGGTAAAGGGTAATAAAAGACTAAATTTCATAATGAGAAATTCATGTAACCTATTGACAATAAATTCAATTTTGGTAATGATCACTTATAGTTTGGCGGGGAAAGTTACTAATTATTATTCGACCTAAAGCGGAAATGTTTTTTCGCTGTGTGCGGTGATATTGGAAAGGGGTGGTAGCACTCACCTGGAGCGTGGAACTCCTCCTCGCCATTTGGCTGGATACCGGAAATCTCTGTTGGCTGCTCATCAAAATCGAGGATACAGCCACTTTCGGTTTTTAGTGCCGGCTTAAATTTGTATTTCTATGGATTTTCCAGACTGTCTGGCTGGGCTTTTCTTTTTATTTTTAAGAGAGCAAGTGTTTTTAAAATGAAAATGCCCTTATGTCTGTGTGTACATATGTTGTATTTGTTGTTGTTGTTTTTAATGGTTGCCAAAGCAACAACAAAAAACTTGGCCAACAGGGGCGGCTAAAATCAAAAACAACAAAAACAGCAGGTGTGAGGAGACACACATACACACACATATGGAAAAAGGACTCGCCAAGTGTAAATAGAGTAATAAAAAAATGTAGGGAAATGAAACAGGAAAAGCAGGCGGAAGAAAAATCGAAGGAAACTTGTCCCGCGAGAGAGATAGAGAGCGAAATAGAGAGTATATCAAAGAGAGAGAGAGAGAGAACGACGGCAAACTTTCGCCTTTTTGTTTATTTCACACACACACGCACTAAACACCAACACTGACGCTTTTCCAGGATGCGGCTTTTTAAATTGACCGACCCGATTATTTTGCATTTCTCTTTGCCACTTATTTATTCCTCTCCTTATTTATTTCGGTTTTTATCTCCAGCGTCTTTTTGCTATATTTAAACACGCACTTTGAGCAACTAACTGTAAATTTACCGCACACCCGCACAATAAGTCTGCAAATTAGAGTGCTTCGAAATATTATCAATAAACAAATAAGTTTATTTTGGAATAAGTTTTGCTGGTCTTCAACCTAATGTCTATGTTTTTGTTGATACTCCTAATTATATTAGAGAAAAACGAACCAGTCTTCGCGGAGGAAAATCGAGCAATAACAACGAACTTGCCTTGCAAAGCCGTTAAATACATTTTTCGACTAACATAGACATAACATATGAACAGCAGAAGTATGCACAGCCGCTGTGCTGTTACTGTTACTTGGGTGGGTGGCAGCAATGTTAATGTCGCCATCCTGCTTGCGCGGGACAGCTGATGTAACAGAGTTCTGTCTAGAAACATTATGTTAGCATGGGTACTGTGGGACAATCTCTATTTTAATGGTGTATAATTGATAAGTTGCAAGAAGCCAAATACATAAATTATTAAGAAAATAACTAATAAAGACCCATTGCGTTTACTTGGTCCTAATAACAGAATTAATTGAATCTTTTTCAACGGTATTTATTAAATTGTATTAGTTTTAGACTAACTGTATTTTAATACATTAATTAGCAAACTTAAAACTTTTCTATTGCAGAAGAGAACCAAATTCAATGTAATTAATAATAGAAATAATAATTATTATTATATTCAATTTTCCAGAGTTAACAAGTTTGAAAAATAATGTATTTTCAAAACGACTTTGTTTTTTTTACCAATGAAAATACAATATCATGTGGTTAATGAATTACCAATTTTTTTTACATCCCAGAAATTACAAAATTACTTAATTAATAAACGAATTAATTTATTTAGTCAAACATTGAACACTTTGCACTTTGTAAAAAAAGCTTACAATTAACTTAAGGCTGCAACAGATTCATTGAGGGACCATAAAGCTGTCGATCTCAAAGTAGTATATAAAATCATCAGTAACTTAAGGCCCAAGGCCGATGTAGCAATTCCATCGGCACAAATCGTTCATTGGGCTTAGAATGCAGTTCTTTGGAGTGGCCGATATGGCAGTTTGATAAAGAGTACAAGTTTAACTAGCTCCCCTACGGATCAATAAAGGAAATCATGATGTAGCGGGTGCCATTTGTCACGAGTAGTCCCTCGTGGAAGTGGGTCAGTCGACCCGGGTGCATCAGCATCCAACCCTTCTTCGTATCGGTCACGGAGCAGTTGTATCTGATGAATCGACAGCCACCGCCCTCGTAGTCGATGCCTGCCCGGTTCATCGCGATGTTAATGGTGTACGTGGAGGCGTCGTGGTGGGGTCGCAGTGAAGGCTGCTCATCCGGCCGATAGCGCACCATGAAGTTCATCAGGGAGCGAGGAGGCTGTAGAAAATAAGAATTATGAGTCCGATTAAATAATGTTTTCTTTTTAAATAGTTTCTTAAAATGCTCAAAAAATTAAGAATTTAATATATTTAGGATAAGACGTTCCTCAATAATAATAATAATATAATATAGATTAAATTACAATTTTGCAGTTACAAATTAATTTTATTTCAGACAAGGCAAAAAAATTAAATAGAGATTTGTTTTATTAAAGACAATAAGAATTAGGGTTGCAGTTAAGGCAGTAATATTAAACTTATATTTTCTGAGCGATACTGATAAAAAGTACAAAACTTATTTGTAACTTACATTGTGATAGTAACCGGTGAAGACGCGCTCCTGCAGCGGCCGCACGTACAACTGGAGGAACTTGAGATAGAGCTGCTCCAGGCCCACCTGCTTCATGTGGATGTCCCGCGTGGGCACCGCCTCGTATCCGCCCTCCAGCCGGCTGTCGCTGTTGCTGCCGTCGGACCAGCTGTTGTGCGCCTCCATGATGGCCACCAAATCGTCGCAGAACGCGTCCGTCACGATCTGGAACCAAAAGACATCCGGACACGGCTGCGGTATCTGGTAGCTAGCATTCAGCTGAAGCGAAAAGTTTGGGTGAATGTACTTCTCCGCCCAATCGTTTCGGTTGGTAAACAGCGTATGGAAGTCCGGACGTGTCACCGTACTATTGAAGTAATCAGCGTTGACCAAGTGACCGAAAGAGCGCAGATTGCTAATGTACATGAAGACGCCCTGGGGAGAAGAGTAGACACATTAATAATTGGTAAAATAACGCGTCCTGGCGCTTTTGTTTTATAACAAACAATGAATTGAATACTATTGAAATTTAACTAAACTAAGGTTTTGAAATATTCGAGCATATTAGTAAATAGTCAAAGTTCACCAATCGTGCGATAATTTGGCAGAGGATATTATTATACTTTATTAACCAAAGATTTTAACATACTAGAATTTAATCATTTTAATAATTATTTGCCAATTATTTTCGAAATTGAAAAAATCTACTTCGCATTGTGAAATTTATAAATTTATTTTCTCTACAAAATATTGTAGGGGTGATTCTCTAACTTACCGCATTTCGAAGTGACTGGCACAGGGCCATGTCGGGATCGAATTCGCTATCCTTGAATGTGATGGCATCGAAGGCCGTTTTCTTCACCAAATAAATGCTCGTGATATGGGGCACGTTGAAGATTCCACTGCAAATAGGGGAAAATAAAAGTGATGAATGAGTCAGACAAAACAGGGGGACCGATAAAGCCGAGAACGGAATGATCGCAATATCCAACGACGAAATTGCAACAGTGTTGCGAAAATGGAAAGTGACGTCGCACCGACACAGAAACCCCAACTAAATCCACTTAATTCAATCAAATCGCTCAGATTAGAACAGAGTGGATGGCGTTTTGTTCAGATGTCGGGATCGCAGTTTGAAAACAACATTCACCGTAGGCGATCGGAATCTCGGCTCGACAATAATGCCTCGTGGCATCTGGAAGCTCGATCGGATCGTACTCCTCTGCCTCTGCTTCTTGATATTCGGGGATCTCATCTATATAGAAGCCCAAAGTGAGTGATTTTAACTCACTAAAATAATAGCTACAAATCAAATATCATTACAGGAAGTACGGCGGGAAAGACGGAGCGTCGAAATTACACGGGCAAGAAACCCGTGGTAATCCAACATCGTTCACAGGATGCAGTTAACTACTATGATCATGAAAACGTGAGCGAACCAAGGATGAACTAAAGATTTTTTATTTATTTTTATGTTTTCCAGGGAGCAAAGATCATAAAGTCATCACATTTCGAGTTGGATTATACCCTGGGACGCAAGATTACTTTCTTCTGCATGGCTCAAGGTTGGATTAAAATATTTATTTAAAAAACAAAATTAGTACGTTTTGAAATTTGTTTTTTAGGCAACCCAAGACCCACCATCACCTGGTTCAAGGATGGAGCGGAACTCTACCAGCACCGTTTTTTTCAGGTATATAAAAATATATAGTTTTAAATTTAATCGATGTTATGATATTTATATATCTAGGTACATGAATCCCATATAGAGACAAACATCGTAAAATCTAAAATGGAAATTGATCCAACTACGCAAATGGATGCTGGTATGAATTTGTAAATTTAATACTTAAAGACTCTTTAAATTAAATTCTTTTTATGCATTTTTTATGAATATATTTTTACTTTTTAGGGTTCTACGAATGTCAAGCTGACAATATCTACGCCATCGATCGTCGAGGTTTTCGCACGGACTATGTTATGGTTAACTTTTGAGCCAAGTTGGCAATTACCCATTTAAAACACTTTGAACTTTTTGACCCTGTAAAGCTGAAATGTAACTATTAAATACTTTAAACCCTATGTTTAAATAAAAAATATTTAAAAATACATTTTTACGTCTCGAAATATGGAAATTGTACATCTATTTGAGTCTGACCTTTCCACGCAAATGTGTGTATCTGTGAGTGCCAAGGTAGGTGTGTGTGCGCATAAAGCCGACAAATTGACTCAATTACCCAATTTAAATGATTTTTTTGCATTTATTTTATTAAAATGTGTGAAAGCAAACCAGACAAACCGAGGCTTTTTGGTTCTAAAGTGTTGAGCACTCCCTAGCCTTCAATAGGGTACAGTGGATCAAAACATTAAAGAAATCGATATAAAGGAAATAAGGATCAATACTTAATTATCTTTAGATATTTAGTTCTAGACTCTTAATTATTTGTAGCTTTGTAAATTACTTAAATAAATTTTAATTAAGTTTTTCTTAAATATTTATTATCATTCCAAAAGTTAGTAAAGAAATCTGGTAAAAAAAAATCTACTAACTTTTTTGTTAAGAACATTAATAATCCGAACTGGTATAAAAATATACATTTAGTAATGGTCTTTAAGAAATGTACGGTTAAAAAGTTAAAAAATAATTAAATGAGGTTTACCAAATAAAACAAAAAGATATGCAGACCTGTTGTCACTGTAAACTAGACCGAATCCCAGCAAGACATGTGGAAAGGGGTGCCATGAGCTACTATGGCGAGCGATATCAGCAAGCGTCCAAATCAAATCAAGCCAGGGAATTGAGTGGAATATGAAAATGCGGCTATGAGAAAGCCAACACAGAAGAAAAAACCGCGAGCGGCAAATTTCGAGAGCAACCCAAACGGATTAAATCCGCCGGACAATTGTGGCAAATTAGATGAGATGAGCAGAGTGGTGCAGAGTCTAACCGAGTGGATCAGTCACCAAACGAGATTCGCACAGCAACGCCACCAGCAGCAGCAAAGCGTCCGCGATCTCCGCCAGCAATATATCCATTTTCCGGAGAGTCATGCAGGTCAAGTGCCTGATCATCTGCCTGGCTTTGGGGCTGCTCATGCTGGCCACGCCCATTTGCGAAGCGCGACGAGGGCGTGGCCGTGGACGAACCAAGTCCAGGGTGCAGATCGGTCTGCCAATTACGGGAAAATATCGCGATCCGGAGTCTGATCAGTACTATAACAACAATAATGTGAGTAGTCGTCGGAAAATGTGAGATTATACGTTTTTTCCTTTTGAGAGCATGTAATGTAGGTCAAGTTCCTCAAGATCATAATCCCTTTTATATAGAATTTTATGTTGAATTAAATCCAAAATCAACAAAGTTCTTTCTTTTTTCGCCCTTTTTAGGGGGCCAAAATCCTGCAAGCCTCACACTTTGACCTCGAGTACGTTCTGGGCCACAAGATTGCCTTTCTGTGCGTGGCGAAGGGCAATCCCCGACCTCATATCACCTGGTACAAGGACGGAGCGGAGATCTATCAGCACCTCTACATGCATGTCCACGAATGGCGCATCGGCGACGACAAGGTCAAGTCGAAGATCGAGATTGACCCTGCTACCCAGATGGACGCCGGACTCTACGAGTGCACTGCCGACAACATGTACTCCATCGATCGGCGCAGTTTCAAGACAGATTTCTCCATTGCCTTCGACTGATCGAATCAATTGTATTTTCCAGTGTATGGTTCAAAAGATTAATTGCTCTTGGCAAAATATTTTAATAAATCATTTTGTCAAGTACGCAAGCTACTTGCAAATTAGAGTTTTGTGCCAAACTAAACATTTTTCTTGTGATGTTTGGTTTTTCAATTAAAAAAAAAATGTACAGAAAATGTTATTGTCCTTAAAATTGAACAAACAAAATTTCAAAAACACGCTCTCTTAGAATATAAATAAATTTTTTTTTATAATACTGAACGTTAAGGCTTACTTGTTTTTCTTAATGAACTAATTATGCTTTTATGAATACAATAAAATATACAATAAATAATTGTTTTATTAAATGTGGAACCGTTTTAAAAAATAATGTCGAGAATACCTTTTTAACCTTTTGAAATTTAAAATTTTCTAAGAAAATATGTACCACCTTTCAACCTTTACATATAGGAAAATAAAATGGATGTACCCAGGCTGCCTCATAGTTTTTTTACTTACATTATTTGGGACTTTACAATGTCCACGTAGTCGTGTGACCTGGCATAGTAACCTCCTTCGGACAGGGCGCCCCAGAAGTTGCTCCATAGCTCTTCGTGTTTGGTGAAAAGCGGCGCTACAAATTGTCTGCAAGTGGAACATTAATATTTGGGAAATCGGGTTACTGAAGCCTTGACCTACTTGTTTAGTTTGAGCAGCTCCCGGAGCACCTCGCTATCGTCAATGTGCGCATCTGCGTCCACGTAGAATATGTAATCACTGTTGTGGGTTCGAGCCTTGTCCCTGGAAAAGCCACATATATTAAAACCTTATTTATTTCTTAGGCAATGTTCAATGAAACAATGGATTGAATATTGTTCTTCGATAATTATAGAACTTGACACTTATGTAGCTCAATTTTTAGATAACACATTTTACTAAATTTAGTTTTTCTGTCTACGCCATTCATTAACTGTTATTTCTTTTAAATATTTAGATAAATAAATGCTTAACTAATTAGTTAAGATTGAAACCACAACACTATTAAGACTTACAGGGCCAACTGCCTGCCTTGGCGCTCGTCCAATTCATCCGTAGAAAGCGTGTACTTGGCAGAAGCGTACTGTTCGCCATACTTGTTTACAAATGCCCTGCTGTCATCGTCGTGGAATGGGACATTGCTGTAGATGAGCAAGTGCAGGTTCTCCTTGGGATAGTTAAGTTTCTCGATGCCTTCGAGAAACTGGTCGAAGAATGGCACGGGTTGTGTGACAATCAGAGCCAGAGAAATCACAGGAAGATCTTGTTCCTAAGAAAAATGAATTAAATATTACGCTTAGTATATAAGCCAATTAAAAACCACTTACATTCAAGTCCAAGAGATTTTCCTTGCAAAACAGGCAAACGCCGTTGAAGGTCTTGGCCAAATAGTTGCTGTACGCATTCAGATCCACTTTGCTCAGTCCGTTTCCATGAATAATGGCCGGCGTCGTCATAAAATCCACATTCTGCAGAACAGCCTGATTGCTCTCCAGATCCACTTTAAGTTCAACATCGTTTTTGGCACCATGAAGGTTTTGGAATAACCTGGACTGTGTGTCCAATTTCATGTCTAGCTTGGTGCGTTTGGCCTCGTCAAGGAAAATCTTGGTGAAGTACAGCTGATCGTCGGCAGTATCTTCGATAGGATCCTCTAGTACTTCGTAGACCTGTGGTGCAAAGCCAATAAAGGCTCCCGAGTTGAGGAATCGGGAGGCCTTGGCCTCAACTTCGGGATAATCATCAGCCAAGCTTTTATCGGGCCAGCAGAATTTCTCGGCCGAGAAGAGCAGCTTTGCTCCCGATTCCTTGAACTTTTCCGCAATCTCTTCCAGCGAAGCAGTGATGATAACGTCGTAGCTAAAAAATGTGATTTATTCATTAAAGGTTTCTAAAGTTTTTTTTTGAAAAAAACCCACCTGTCTGTGAAGAGTATTATTATTTCAGGATCATTTTTATAGGGCTCAATGGCTTCGCGCAGAAGATTGAGCTTGAAACCGCCGCCGGGTTTTTGCATATCTCCTCCTTTCCATTCCTCACCGAGACCGAGAGTAGTACCCTTTTGGAGATTAAATTATTTTAATAATATTAATGAAAATTCTAACCACTGATCTGAATTGTATCTGTTTATCTCAAGTGGCAAACTGGATTATCAAATAACTTAACAATAAAATATCGTAGCAGGTTGTTATGAATTTTATTATGAAGCGGTTGTTTGGTAATAACTAGATCTATAAGTGGAAAGTTAAATCCACAAGTATGTTTTTTTGCATATCAAAATTTATGTTTTTCAGGATTTAATTACATTAAAGTATTACCAAATTAAATGGAATGGAAATTATGAATGGAGTTATAAAATAATGTTAGTATTGTATTAAGTTGTAGTACAAGTTAATTATCTTTTTTTATTGTTAACGAATAAAGAGTATATTATAGATATCCATATATAACTCCATACCCAACCCTTAAAATGCCGGCGGGATCAAATGACTTTGGTCGCACAGTTCTCACAATACAAAATGGAAAAATAATCAAAACAAAGGGGAGAGATCAGCTTAAGCTCACAAAAAAGGAGGAAAATCGAGCTTATCAGCACATTTTGTTGTTCAGAATTTATTTTTGAATAGAAAAGATTCTTAGCCGGCCGGCAAATGAAAAAAGTGTCACATATTCTGGACCTGATAAGCGAAATCTTCCACCGACTTGGTGTAGAATGTTCTAAGCTATCAATAGACTGGGAAACAAAACAGAATGTATTGTGTTAATTACCCCGGCAACTGCACCGAATCAGTCTGGACTACGTGATTTCAACATCTGTGCACTATATGTTCACTATATGTTGTCGTTGCCCCACAATGTCCAGCCAATCTCGGTGTTCCACATCTGAAAATCGGACGCCAACGCCGGATGCTTGAATACCGGCATACATTTACAGATATATATGCCGACTATATACTAACCAGACATTTAAACAACACAATGTTGCTTAAGTGTGCCAAGCCGTCGAACAAGTCTCGGGAGTCTTTAAAAGAACACAAAAACAAAAATCACGCATATACCCGCTTAGTCTTATCTATTATATCATTATATGTTCTTGTTTATATACTAATTTTTATTAAGATTTGATTGTCTGGGAGACGTCAAATTAGAAATTCATCAATAAAAACAATCCAATCAAATTTGCATAGAAACGGTTGGTCAGCAGTGTTCTGGAAACCATAAAAGTTTGCAAATTTTGGACATGAAAAAAATTCTAACTGTATTTGATGTGCTGATTTTACATTTATTTTCAAAGAAATCTAAAATGCTGACCTATTACATATATTTTTATGAGTTAAAGACAACAACTATTATAATGATTTTATAATTGTATGCCAGCAGATATGTTGTTTTCTAATTATTTTTTCTTTAAACATTTTACTTCATTTGGACTTCATTTTTACATAATAATATTAAAATTGTTCTATTTTTTCAAATGTCTTAGTGAGCTCAAACTTTTTAAACTAGATAACTATTTATAAAATTTTCATATTCAACCGCTAACTAAGTATAAGTTTTTTGACGGTTATTCGCAAGACGATAAAAATATACCACATGCCAGATTTAAGATATCCAGCATACAAGATTTCGTGCCTCGCTTTTAGATTGATCGTATTAATAAGAATTTAACACTTAATGTGGGTCTCACCTTAATGTCGTAGACATTTAAAGATCGATAATACCGGGCATAGCCATCAGTGGGTTCAGTGGCCACAGTGAAGACTTTGACTCTGTCTGTGGGGAAACGAAAAAACAGAAAATGTTAAATGTTTAGATGTGTTTCTGGGGTACAGATTAATAGATGGTAATTAAAATATTATGGGTTATAGTCGTACAATTATAACAATTTTTGTTTGTTAATTTATAACACAATTTTTGCACTCTTCTCGAAATATGAACTATGAAATAAGATTTAGTCCACTTTAACTCTTATTTTACATTAATCTCTTTAATTCATATTTTGAAGCTTTTATTGTATATATTTGTTTAACTTAAGTTAGGTCTACTGTAACCTAATATGATTTATTTTATAAATACAATATGGTAATTGGATCAATTTAGAAAGACAAAAAATTAAATATGCATTGTTTTGTCAAGTCGTTATTTTGTGTTGAACATGAACCGGTCATATGAATTAACCAACATGTTAAGCTGGTTTAAATAGGAGTAAATTATGAATATGGAAAAAACACCCTTTTGAATTTGCTAGATCTTCTGTGCATCTGAATAATTGTATCTGCATCTGTTCTAGACAATTCCAAAGCAAACGACCGCAAACATCAAAGCGGAATGAAAACAAAAACAATTTTAAAAGGCAAGAGGAAGTGAGATGCAGCAGGAATCATAAACAAATTCTCAGAGATATGCATTACACATACACAGAAAAAAATTATATAAAATTAAAATATAATTTTACATATTTTCGTATTGACTGGTTAAGAAAATGTTAAATGAAGATGAAATCTAAACTTGTAATCTTAATACGACATGGTAGGCTAAAATGAAAACACGTATATATTGGTAACAAAAAGGCATGGTCAATATAACCACAGCCGCAAAATAAATTAAAACAATCGAAAATAAAATTTAAAACTTTTTAATTTTTAATTTTCTGCGTGTAAATTTCTGTTTATTGCATATTATCAATCATATTATTTAAAATTTTGTTCGGTGTATTGCGGGACTACGTGAGTGGGATGCACTTCAAAAGCCGCTCATATGAATGTAGTATAATTTTCTATGTGTGCTGATGAACTCATTCTAGTTAGAATTTAAAAACAAACCATTCCAATTGGACTCGGCGTCTGCGCTGACTCCTTGGGACGTCACAGCCAGCAGCAACAAAAACAATGCGCTTTGTTGTTGCATTTTGATAAAAGATGCTGGAACTTATCGTACTCTCTCACTCACTCACACAGGCAAGCACTCACGAACGGTGGGTGAAATTTTCTATAGGACCTTTTGTTATACTAGTTGCATTTCTTTTGTTTGAAAAAGTATTCGGAAAACAAAACACTTTCGGCACCTCGAGAAAACGTCCCGCCCTCAAGAAAATCAGAAACGCGAATAACAAATGTGTGACCGCTACTCAGCTGTTAGAAAATATCAAGTGCTGGAGAAATACCCTAAAAAATCCACAAGACTTTCTGGACCAGCTGGTGGAGAATATGGGCCTTACCCACTTTTCACACATACAATTTTTTTTATTTATTGTTAAATATAAGGCTTTTATTTACAAAATTGACTTCCATAAACTAATTTTTAGATTTTTTCCAAAAAACTTAGTACAATTTCGAAAACATCATAAAACTTGAATTGAAATATTGAAATAATAACCCAAAGGCCATTTCAAAACCTTAACGGCCAAAATATATTTAAAATAAAATATTTTTAATAAATTGTTTTTTTTCGTATAAATTCGAATAAAACGTCTTAAATACCACACAGTTTTTTTTTGTTTATCTTAAAAGTGGCAAAAAAATATTATTAAATAAAGAAAGTGTCTGAGTACAATACGAATTATATAGCTCGAATTTCCCCAACTCAAAAACTTTGTTAATCAAAATGGTTTTATTGACAACAAAGGGTATAAATACAGGTAAAAAATTCTTTAACTTGATGTCTCTAGAACTCAAATGTTGTTGATGGCAGATGATGATGATTTGTGACTTTAAAGGGTCCGATCAATCTTGTAATTCCCATTACAACGGCTTACTTACAATGAGAATCGCTTTGGCGCACAACTTTAAATTTATTTAGGAAAATATTCAGCGCGTTGCGACTTAAATGTGGGTGTTACATAGGTGGATGCACATAATGCGGTATGTGGTGTGTATTTACATTAAACTGGGCGACAAAGGGAAACAATATCGCGTGTCCGTTCGGTCAGCTCGCTTGCCATCGCACCAGAAATTGAGCATATATATTTTGTATGTATATTGTCTCATTGAACAGGTCGTATCAAAAATAAATGGCAGAACCCAAAACGAACTCAAACCCATAAAAATCTCCTTCTTCATCCCAGAGAGGTGGTATCAGTTCCGATGACAGACTTGGACTTGGAGTTTGGACTTCGAGATAGAATGAACTTTCTACAGCATGCCGAAACCCTTCGAGTAGTTAATGGCCTTCATCAGGCGCTCCTCCAACTTCTCGCGATTGCTATACTCCGGCAGGAGCAGCACGTTGAAGCAGGTGTGCGAGGTAGGCAGCCGGTCGCTATCAGGACCGTGTCGTGTGATTAGCAGCCTCAGGCACTTCAAGCCGCCTACCGGAACACGCGCCGATCCTGTCGTAAACTCAAGAAGCTTGCGTTTCGACTCGTTGGGCATGGCATGCACAATGCTCCAGAAATCCTGAATAATCTGCGTTTCGTCTGTGTAGCCGCCCTCGTACTCCGTCGAGAGCTCCAGTTCCACGAAGTCGAACTCCTGGAATTTTGTTAATAATTTATCAATTTAGAGCCTTGTGTATATTGATAACAAGATAAAGCTACTTACGCGACTGCCGCAGACTAGCATCTCGATCTCTTCAGGCCGGAAAAGAAGCTTCAGTGGCGACTCATCCGTGACCATTTCGAAGCCCTTGCGGAAGGCATTAAACTGCTGCTGTATGTTCGTGTTCAACAGGAAGTCACTGTACAAGTTCACGAACAGCAGCTTGTTGTGCTGTCCCACCAACACCTCCTTGCCATTTGGCACCAGCTCGTGCTCTACCATCTCCCCAAACACGTTGCTATAGCTAATCTTGAAGGTCTGGTCAAATACCTCTTCCATATCCTGACCTTGGTAATCCAGCATGGACTTCAGACTCTTGTACAGCGTCGGACTCCAGTCGTTGAGGTCCGCGAAGGTTCCGCAATAGCCCATTAGCTTGCGGTAGACTACCATGGGAAAGTTTACGGCCAGGATCACGTTGTTATAAATCGCCAGCCCTATAATTATCCCTATTAGAGTAAATTGAGCTCCGTTCTCGAAGGGTGTGGCATTGAACCTGAAAATAAGGAAAATGATAAATGATTTGCATTGTTTTTATATAAATAAAGAAATTTAATACCACATATTGTTGGTTTCCTCCTGCTGTATAAACATCCCAAAAGCCGGGTTGAATATCTCCTCCACGATTAGCTGAAAGAACTCTTTGGATACGCCTCCTTCATCGATGCCCTGCTCGCCCACAAACTCCACCACTAGCTGCTTCTTGAGATCCTTCGGATTGCTGATGGCCACCATTTCCAGCTGGGCAAATATACGTAAATTATTAGCATGACTATAAGGACTAAGATCAAATAATAAGAATACGCACCCCGATGAGCGCATCGTTTATGAGCTGGTCCCTTCGCACCGTCAGCTTAAGATCAGGCCGCGGAGTGCCATCCGGACCTTCCTGGCCAAAATTATTGAGGATCGAGTAGAGCGATGTGTAGCGCTCACTGTACATCCTCATCCGGCTGTCGTAGTACAAGGCATCTACCTTTGTCGCTGGCGTGAGGATAAAGCCGTACAGCATGAACGAAAAATAGTTTGTGTGGCCAGATCCTTTTTCGCTCTCCAGCGCCTTGTAGGAGAGGTAGTCGTGGTGCATCTGAATGTTCTCGCTCAGCGCCTCGTTGTAGAACTCCTCCAGAGGCACCAGTGGTTTCCGGCAATCGATGGCCGACACCTTTAGTGCCTTCTCTAACTGGTCCTCGGCGAACTTGGGCATGTGCGGGTGCAGCACTGAACTGTAGTCGAACAAGTCGTCCTCCACTGTCGCACTGCCAGATGCGGAGGTGGCCGCCGCTTCCGTTCGATCCTCCAGCGGCACCCGGCAGGAGGGTCTTTCCAGCTCGCTAGCCAAAATGTTTGCATAAAAGACAATCTGGTGGAAGATAAGAGCCGATGAGTTGTCTTAATTTCAAACCATATTGCAGCTTTAATCTGACTATTACCTTTAATACTTTGGTGGCGCTGATAATGGACCCATTCTCACGCATCGACTCCTCGTCTTGGAGCACCTGCACTGTGATCTGCTGCTGGAAGGCGGCCACCAGAGCCTGAAGCTGATCCGAGCAATGGGCCGCCCAGATCCTGGCCAGACGCGCCTGTGCCTGCACTGGCATGGCCGCCGCCGCTTGACACAGCTTTGGCAGCACCCTGTCCAGATAGTCCATGTCTACCACAGTGTTGTCAGCTTTGAAAAATTAAAAAAAATTAAAATTAAAGAACTTTATAAGTGTAACTTACTAAACTTACTGTTGGTGGCCAAGTCAAAGCAAATGACCAGACAGTGAATGACCTTCTCCCAGTCGGGTCGCATGTATTGCACCCATTCCGCCAGTTGGATGACGCTGCTAATCAGACTGTCATTGATGGCTCGCGTTCGGGAGCCGAAAAGCACGCGCTGTACGCTGCGTAATCCAGGGAGATCAACCTGCGTGTCGCTGCTTTCCGACGGATCCTCCTCCGCCTTTGCCTCTGTGGGTTGAGCCATGGGCACGTCCTCGTCTTCTTCCTCGGGTTCCGCTTCTGTTTCGACTTCTGCGCCTGCAGAAGCACTTGCTGCTACCTCTTCCGTTGCCGTCTGTTCTTCCACTTGCTGTGTACTGTCCTCGTCTTTGTCGTGTTCTCCTTCTAGAGTTCGTAGCTGCTCTTTGTTTAAAGCCTCCGGTGGATTGGCCAGCAGCTCCTGGAGACTACTAGATGCTGCTGGTTCTGCGCTGCGTATGAAGCTCTTGCTCAGTCTATCCACGCTTGAGAAAACATCGCCGATAGCATGGCAAATCCTGTCGTAACATCTCGCCGTTGTACATTGTTCGTAAAGGGCCATTAGGCTGTTGGCATCCAGGCTCTGGACTGTCGGCAGCGTGGGTGTACAAGGTTCCGAGTCGCCTGAAGAGGGTTCAACGGCTCCAAGATCTAAATGTGGCACGCTCTGGACAGGATCTAAACTGGAAACCGCCACTACAACGGCAGCTGGAGTACTCTGAGACTGTCTGCTGGTTGTGGTGGTGGTGCTGGCGGAGGTGATGGTGCTCGTTGAGCTGCCGCTACTGCTGCTACTACTGTCATTCGGCGACAGCATGTCCACATCCTGGGGACTAAGCGGGGGTTTAGTGGATGTTTCAAAGTGTAAAGGGTTATACCAAGTCAGGGGTCAAATAACAAGATATTTGGCTATTTATACACTTGACCAAACTGTTAGACTTTGAGGCGTTAAATTCTGTCTTCTTTCAAGAATTCATATGAAATTTTAGCTTCAACTACAATGCTTTCGTTATTAATTTCACAAATCTTAAGACCAAATAATCTTAAGACCAAATCCACATAAGTTAACCTAGCCAATACTACAAATCAGTGGCAAACTTTTAATACTCCTATTATATAAGGTAAAATTAAGGTCCGAGATTTGGTGAATGCATTGTAATATTCCTCTTCAACTAAAAAGTCCTATTAGTTAGTATAAATTTGTGGATCTTTTTAAAGAAATCCTATGAAATCAAAGCTGGAAAATTTCGTCTTGGCACAACCCAAATTTTAGGAAAAGATTCCCACCTGCTGGCCGCCGAGGTGGATACCTCGCAGAGCTGTGCATCCTGGGAGAAGAGCTGCAGTGCCCTGGCGGCTACCTCGTTGGGAGTCATGGGCGCCACCTTTCCGCTGGACGCACAATTTGCATTGGTGCAATGGGCATTCCCGCAGCCAGATTGTAGTTGGTAGAAGTACCTTTGGATCAAGCTGCGCACCGCCGAACGCTTCATTTCGGGCGTGGCACGACCGCCCGCCGTTCCAGCTGCAGATCCTGATGCACTGGAGGTGGGGAATACGGATTTAGTTCGTTGTGATTCAAATAAAATAAGCTATTCACCTGGAAACACTCGGCAGATGCTGCTCCTCTTGGCCGCCGCCTCCGCTCATCTTCGTTGAAATCTGCGCACTTCACGCCCCCACCGCCGCCGACTATTTCTTTGTTTGCCAAAGATATTGTGCCTCACGCGCAAAAAAAAAAGGGTGCAAAAAAATCGATGTTGATGTCCCTTTTTTTGTGTCGCTGTGACCTTAAATTCTCTAGTTGCCGCTGCTGTGTAGCTGCTTCTGCCGCTGCTGCTGCCTCTGCTGACGGCGCATCGAGCTCTGAATGCCGGCTTACTTATGATATGATATCTACCATATATTTATCAACGATTCATCACAATAATTTGACAATTTTGACTTTAGAACGCAAGTGTTTTTGAAGCGCAGGCAAAGCAATATTGAAAATCATCAGCGGTCAGTGTTGAAAATCTCGCTTTGCACCTGTGTTGGCAATCGCACGAATAAGTATCGTTGCATGTATCGATAAATTTCAGTTAAATATTTAAAAACATATAAAAAAGTTTATTTAATATAACTTATAATGCTTTTATAAATTCAATATATAATTCTCTAGTAGCTTAGGAAATAGGTATTCGTTTTATTTCCATACTTAATTTAAGGTGCTAGTTTTCGAGGAATAGTTTTATTTAGCACTTTTAGACGGGACACTAAAAAGTTCATGTTTGAAACCCAAAATGGAGCAAAGGATGTTTACGCTATGACCAAATTGGTTGACTTTATGCTAGGTGGGACAATAAAATATAAAGAATACTTACAATTTACATTGTTCAATTTGTACAATTATATATTATAATATAATTCAATTTATATTGCTTTAACGAAACGAATCCAATAAGAACTATATTTGTCTCCAATTAAACATAAGTCACAAAAGGGTAAGCCACTGTATTTATATTTCAGGCTGATTGTATTTCTTTTTTACGTAAGTATTTATATATTTATTTATTAAATTTTCCTATATTAAGCCTTGAAATTATTTCCATTTTCATATTTAAGAAAGCTGTTACCTTTAAGTTGACCAACTTTGTTTGTGAGAAATTTAACACTTCCATGCTGATGATTAATTTGCACCATCCATTCTTACAATTTATACAATCTATATGCAATATTTTTTAAATTTAGCATTATTAGTTTTTGCCCTCTTATGGTGTATTACAGTTTATAAGCAATCCAACGATTAAATTAATAAGTTAATATTTTTGAGGGTCCCTACTTATCCCAAGCTCACGTCACTTTTCTTACAATCTTGATAACTTGGTACAAAGTACCAGGATTTCGCACCTTTGTATCAATATGATGAGTTTATTTGGTTGTGCTCAAATTTTATATTAAGTTTGTTTTCGAATTTTGCTGTCTACATTTTGTCTTTATGAATGTTTTATCTAAAGAGAAAACAGTTTTTTTTCGCAACTCTGAAAAAACTTTAACGAATGCATTCGCAAATACATTTGTGCAACATTTTAACCGTCTGATTTATGTACTTATGTAAATAAAACAAAAATCATAAAAACAAAGCTTATGAGTTACGAGTTTTAGTCAAAATTATAGGCATTATGTAAGTTTTAAAATTGTCTTAAAATCAACTGCATCAACTACATTCTACAAAAAATGATTTAGTTATCATTCATTAAGAAAAGGGGTCCTGTTGACTTGAATAAGATAAACAAATGTAAAAGTATTACAGGTATTAATCATACTTTTCCAAATTTCGATAGAAATATCGACCAGTGTTGCAAAGCACCCACTCTTTTTATCAGCTGTCGACGTTTCTTCGGCAAAAAAAAAATAACTAAAACGCAGGAGGAAAATATTGTATTTGTCAACCGGACACCATGAAATGAGTTAGTCTGAATAGCAGGAGCACCTTAATCCGAGTCCCGAAATGACGGAGCAAGAGGATTTGGCCAGCGGCGGAGGTAGTGCATCTACGGGTTCGGGAAACAATTGCCAAAACCAACTGCAGCAATGCGTGCGTGGGAATGTCTCTTGGGAACTTTTGCCAGTGCACCTGCGTTCCGTGCTGCACAACAATCAGCGCGACTACGAGAAGTTCGTCTTTAATTATAGCTTGAAAAACCAGCTGCGATTTAGAGGTAACCTGGCCGCCAAGGTGTTCCGCCGGGAACAGCGTTACTACGAGCTTTTGGTCCAAAAAAGCATCAATGGACTGGGCGCATTTCCCTACCACCTGGCGGATATCATAACCAAGGGTTTGAGAGTCACACCCTTTAACTACTACCTGGATGTTTTGGGTCAGCTTTTGAGAAGCGACAAAAGCTATGACACTTTGCCCAACTTTACGGCCGCCGATAGTCTTCGAGTTCTGGGCATTGGCCGAAATGAGTACCTGGCCCTCATCAGCGATCTGAAAACCCACACGCCACGCTCTTTTATCTTTGGCTCGCGGCCCAATCCGCTGGACTTCCTGCCACGCTTTCCCGTGCGCATTCACATCGAGCCCTGGTGGCGACTGGACATTGGTTATGTCCTAGAAGCGGACATCAGGTATCTATCGCCCGCAGAAAGAGGATTACTCGATGATCTGATCGATTTTGGTGCCCAGCCGGCTGGGAAATGCGATCACGAGGTTGTACACAGTCTGTACAAGAAGGGTTTGATCTATTTGGATGTGCCCATCAGCGGGGAGGATAGAATATCCATCCCACCGCTGCGAAACTTTGTAATGAACCGGGTAAGCGGCGATTACTTTGAGAATCTGTTGTACAAGATTTTTGTCAGTGCCGATGAGCAAATGACCATCGCCGAGCTGGCGCACATGCTGCAACTGGAGCTGGATAGCGTTAAGCATGCCATTTCTTTTATCTGTCGTCTGGGCTTTGCCCACCGCAAACAGGATCAGCTGAATCAGCCAAATCATTCCAGCTGGGAGGGTTACAATCAGCAGCAGTCTCCCGAAACGCCACAGATCACACCGCTGAATTACAACCTACATGCTAGTAGCAGCTTTGAATTCGACCAGAGTCCCAAGTCGCCAAAGACACCAAAGGAAAGGGAGAAGGACAAGGATAAGGACAGCAGTTCCATAGGCTATCTCTCGTCGGATGGCAACACCAGTGACTTCAGCTTTGCCAATCTAAATACCACGCCCCAGGAAAGGATGAACAACAGCGACGAACAGGAGCTGAGTTCGGAGCTAGAACCAGAAGACTTGACTACCACGAAACAGGCTGCTCCTTCAGCAGTTGCTCTGCCAAAAAGCGGAAAGAGGGTGGGCTTTCTGTTCGACTCCACGCTCACCGCATTTCTGATGATGGGCAACCTTTCACCCGGTTTGAAGAACCACGCTGTAACCATGTTCGAAGTGGGCAAGTTGTGCGAGGAGAGCCTGGACAGCTTTCTGGCCGAACTGGAGCAGGTTTCACTTCTGGATGCAGAGGGCGAGGGTGATGTCTCCCGCTACTTTGCTCATGCCGTCATTCTGCGCTCTACTATTTGCTCACTTCGACATTTGCTGCCAGGCGGGTTGGATTTGCTGCGATTGGAATGCCTGGAGGGCTTAGATCGGCAGACAAGAGATCGCGTTCTGGAGAAGAAGTACAAGTTTATAATTGCCGCCTCGCCACTGACGGCGTCGGTTAGTCATACATTCAGCATTCCCTATTTTGGCCAATTTCTGCGAAGCTCTGATGTGGCGCCCATGTGGAGCAAGCTCTTCTACAACCATATCACAGGTAAGCAATTTATTAATATTATGATATTGACTACTTTGTAACTGCTCAATATATTAAGGTTATGGACCGCCCAGTTTGCTGCTCTGCCGGGGAACTGTTCTAAAAACCTTGCCGCGCCTATTTTTGGGCTATGGAAAACTGCTGGTAAACATCCTGCATTCCGATTCGTATGTTCTCAACTCGGAAAATTTCCGCAACCTAAATGATCAGCTCAAGAACGGTTGTGTGCTGCTTCAGGGTTATGGAATCCGCACAGCCGGCGTCCTCCACTACGAGTCATTTCCGTTCCAGGCGGCGGACACGCGCCAAGCCAAGTGGGCCGCCCATCGAGCCGTACGCAAACTGTCCAACCTTTTGGACCTGCGCCAGCAGTGCGGCTATATAACATTCCTGAACACTGGGGTGCCTGATCTCGGTTGCGAGGAGTACGAGCTACAGGTGCGATTGAAGCCAGCGCAGCGCCAGAAGCGCTCCTCGATCGCAGCCCCCAGCAAACCGAATCATGTGCCAACCAACGAGGTGACCAGCTTTCAGTTGAAGAGCCCCGATGAAAACCACTTTGCGGCCTCGCCAGAACATGGTCCTGCAAATGAGTTCACCTCGCCGGATTGCAGTCAAGTGCTGGCCAGCGAGTTGGCCAAGTGCAGTAGTCGTGCGGATCTCGTATCGCAGAGTTCCGTGGAGATACCAATGGCTCTGGAGGAGATCGCGCAGGCGACAAAGGATGAGGAGGTGCAGGAGGACGCCACTGAGGAGTGGACCCTGCTGGACGTTAGTTTTGGCGTTCCACTGTTCGATGTGGATACCAATACGAGGATTTGCGAGCAGTTGGTCCAGAGGCTCTGCAGCGATGCCAATTTGGAGGCCTTGCCTTCGGCCGCCAGCCAGGCGCAGGTTCTTTTCCTGAATTTCGTGCAGCAGTGCATGTACTTAGAGGACGATCCGGCCAGGCAGCCTGTGCAGGCCATCAGGCCACTTCCTCATCCCAGGATCAACCTGGCCTTCGAGAATGGACATGTGGGCCAATGGAACGGGCGCTAAGGCCACGCATCAATGCATTCCACGAGTATTCCGTATTCCGTTTACTTTCCCAGTTACTTATCAGTTTGTGTACAGTTGGCTGACCGATTTATAAGCAAACAGATTTATATTTATATATACGTATATATAACCGCTACCGCAGTCACATATGCTATCCATCAGCCAAGTCAGCAGTCTAAAAGTTTGCGTTCGTTTTTTATTAGTTTTGTAAGCTCCCTATGGAGACAGAAAGATAAAGATTGGCTTTGTGCCCTCCAACCATATACACATGCATAGCTAACATACATACCAATACAAATAATCTTGTATGTCTGAATAAATGCAATTTTAAAACTTAGAACTTTGTTTTATCTGGAATGAATGGAAAGTGTGTAGTTTCGTTGGACGCAAAAATGGATAAAACAGACTTATCAACATTTTCCAGATGTTATCTACTGATAACTATAAAAATCATAAGAAGCGAGATTATTTTTTATTAGTTTAAATAAATATTTATATTAATCTCAACCAATCCTCATCCTTAATTACTTTCCCGATCGCACCATGTTCATTTTGTAGGTCACATTAAATGTTTAGTATAATTTCCTTTTAGATAATACGTATCTTGTATTCAGCAAATCATTATAAATTATAAATTTATTCAACGACTTGTGAAGAAAAACAATTATAATTATCTAAAGAAAAGATATTTTAAATAGTTAATTATTTAAATCAAAATACCGTTACTTTTTGCCAGCCCTGAGTTATCAACCATGGTTTTAATCCGTTTTAAGGGCAGGGTCACACTGAGTCTGATTGGCACAACAAACGAAAAAGTTTGCAATTCCAGGCGCTGTTTTTTGTTGCTTCGTCCAGCAAGTAAATAATTCTCTACGAAACCAATTAATTGTGTGGATAAAAAGTGCAGTTGAGCGAGCAAAATATAATCAAATCGAAATAGTGAAAAGTGAAAAATAAGCTGTGAAAAGCAAACGCGAAACAAGTGCACGAATTAGGGGGCGAGAAAAAAATTGATGGGGCAGTAAATGCCAATACAAAATAGAAAGAGAGAGGGAGGAAAAAATGAGAGAACGCGCATTGTATGCTCTCTTTTGTTATCATTTGCGCGGCAATTGTTATTGTTTCTGACAATTAACAACTGTCCAGTCTTAAGTATCAACTTTTTGTGAATTCTCGATATTAAAACTAATAATATAAGTTAGTACACCTGTTAGCGCGAAAAGCGAGAGTAATCGCAAGTGTTCAATTTAAAAATAGCGTTAGTGTCGCCATTTGAAGGCCACCTGTCGAGTGCACTGCCTGCGGATATTTGTGCTCAGTGAAGCGTGAATCTGCAGAAAGCGATTCATTCGTTGAATTATCTGATTTGTGTATTGTGTTCTGGTCTGTGTTATTTAACGGGTTAATTAGCTTTTGGCCAGGCCAAAACAATCAATGCGGAGAGCCAAATAGAGTCAGAGACAGAGAGAGAGAGAGACAAGTAAAAAGAGGGCTGCCATGTCTCTGGTTTCTGGCTCTGGGTTATAAATGGTCCTTTAATATTTTTGTTGAATACATAATCAGGTGATGGATTCTATAATAAAAACCATCTGTATTTATTTTAGTCTTGGCATTGAATGCTTTTACTTTTTATATGAAAAGTTCAATTTCGTAAGGCAAAGTGTCAACCCTGAATTGCTCAGGCAACTCCCAGCTGTTTGTCGTAGAGCTGCCAAATAAGCTATTATGAACCTAAGTCAATCTATTGTAAAGTAAGGGAAACCGCAAATAGTTAAATTGCTGTATATGTAGGTAATTTTCTCAAATTTTGTACATCTTTAAAAAAAAAAATCCATTACTGCTCACCGTGAGTAAGCTTTTTTGTTGTTAGCTCCAAGTATATAAAATCGAAACCAATATAGGAAACCGAGTAAAACCCCTAAATGTGACAAAAATTAAAAACCCTGTAAACTTTTGTATTCCTTATTTTATTATGATTTCATCTTTATTTGTTTTTGTATACTTAATAATTTATTTTTACAATAAAAATGTATCTTTGCATTGTGTCTGTTGGCTATCTTTCAAATACAACTCTAGCTTTTTAACAGCCAGATTTAGCTAACCGTGAAAACAATAGACGTTAACACTGGTGCTCGCTCTCCGTCACTCTCTCTCTCTCTCTCTCGGGCGCGACGTCACTTTTGGCCAGGCCAACCGAACTTACGCACACCTGCGACGCTCATTCTTGACTGTATTGCCGTGAGTAAGCGTTGGTATGAAAAACGAGCGCGTGTCGCGAATCGGAAAATCGAGACAAAGATAAAGAAAAGTTCATTATCAAATGCAGAAAGAACAACGGAAAAATAAAGCCGCTGAATAAGTGAAAACCGAAAGGGAAATGCTAGTGAAAATTACAACCGGACCCTGCCCTTGAAAGTGTGTATGTGTTGGCCGCAAGTGTCTGCGCCTTTGTGTGCGTATGTGTGCGTGTGCCTCCAAAAGTGTTCAATGTAAAAATAAAATATCCGATTAGGTTTTTTTTCGAGCACAACAAAAGCAACCTTGAAAAGGCAGCCAAGAATCTGCCTTTCTGCTTTTCGGCTATTTTTACGCGTTTGGAAATGCCCGAATAGTTTTCCAAGTGTCCAATCGGAAAACACACGTCGCGCAATTGGAAATTCATTGGCCATTTACCTATTCAACATGTCTCAGTGTTTCCGTTTCCATTTGGGGCGTGATCACGCATCCTTAAGCTAAAGTGTTTTTGAGTTCTTTAATTTACATTTGCGGTCAAAATAATAGTTGCATTCAGTTTGGTTTAACTCGGCTTTAAAGTTGTAATATTATCAGATTTTATTACTCTAATCCGAGGAAATAAATTAAAAGCGTTTTAAAAGCATTGTCATTATATGTACATATGTACATAAAAATAATAGCAGTGACGCAATTTTAAATTCCTAAATAAAACAATAAATAATTTACACCTTTATTTTCTTATAACACTAAATTACAATTTTTATATTGATTGAGATTTTCTAAACATCTTTAAAATATTTTTAAATGTAGTAAGTTTTTCATCTTATCATGCTACAAAGTTAAAAAAGTAATATTTTAAGAAATGTTCTTATCTGGTAGTAAACCTACGACAACCACAATTATTCTGACCGCATCTAAATGTAATTTTCACACCTCCGTTCGTCAGGTAAAAAGCAACCCACTGGAATTCACTTCACGCACAAAACGACATTAGAACGCAGCAGGATGTGGAAAGTGTAGTAGAAAAGGCAGCAGACAACACGCAACGAAGGACGGAAAACGTGGAAATGACTAGCTAATTAATTAGCTAAGTAGGCAAAGAAAAGCGGCGAAAAAGGTGTACCTTCTAAACCAACAATAAATTCCGATTTGTTGCAAAATTTATACCCAGCCAAGGCTTAAAATGACATCATACGCAAATGACACAACGGGCGCAGCAACAACCACAGCAACATCAGCCGCAGCAGCAGCAGCATCAGCTGGCGCAGTAGGAGCCGCAACAGCAGTAGGCACCGCCCCCCAATCAGCTGTGGGGGGCGTGGCCACTGCAGCTGATTCATCCAAAGTCAAGAGCCGCGACAATTTGTCCATTAGCCGTACAATATATGGCGACGAAGATGGCAATAGTAGCGATGGACGCGAGAAGGCCGACACCACGCCGGAAAATATCAAGAAAATCGCCGAAATCATGGACAGTCCGAATGGCACGACCTCGGCCAACTCGCCCATCCCCTCCCCCCGACACGTGCAACTCAGGAATCCAATGAATCCCGGCTACGTGGGCCTCGGGGCCGCCATCGACATCGACGAGTCCTGCGGCAAGTTCTGCCTTGGCAAGCCGCCACCATCGCCGGCCGAGAAAGGTGAGATATCCCAAGTACAGGCTTACTTCGCAAATATAACTCCACCCAGGTTGCATTTTTGGGTAAAAATTTCAATATACCCTTATTAACTAGCACTAGATAGCCATCATTTTTAAATCTTGCTTGTAAAAAATCGACAGAAACTATTATTTTTTAAAGAATTTCAATAACCATGGATAGCCAATATCTTTAAATCTTGTTTGCAAGAACCTATCAGATATTTAACAAAACAATATATCTTTTTTTTTAAATCTTTAAAAAGTTATTTTAAATCATTTTTGTGAAAGAAAGAATATACTTTAAAATTATGACTTTCCAAAGACATTTATGTTTTCTCTTGAAGGTTTTTCTATACTTTGATAAGCTTGTAAACTCTTATAAGAGTTTTTATATATATTTAAAGAAAAATATTTTTGTATTTTTAATTGATAATGGATACCTGAAATAAGCTTGGAATACTGAAAATGTAAACGATGGAAGTTAAAGATAGATAAGTTCGACTGTATAAGTAAAAGATACAGCAGCAACCGCAAAGACGGCGACAATTGATGGCTAATTTAACCATAGTGTTGTTGCTCTGGCTTTTGTTGTTCCAGGTTGTGGCTTGTCTTTGCCTTTTTTCTTTTGTTAATTTGAATTTTTAATGAAGTTATTTTGTGCGAGTCTCTGGCCACGACTAAGCGCAAATATTTATTGCAATAGTCATGCCTGGCACTCTCAAAGCACACCGAAACACACACCCTCATACACACCTCGTTTATGTTGTTGTGCAGATTGGCACAGTGGGCCGAGTTAGGTTGAAAAGCAAGTTCTTACTTCTGGTTTCGAGAAAGTGGAACGGGATCAATAGCCTGCGAAAGCGGCAAGTGACATCAGCTTGCGGGCTCTTTTATATTTATGGCCCTATGGCACCAAACTAAGAAGTTGCCAATCTTGAAATGCGCGAATATATTCTTCTCCTTTTTGGAAAGTCCGGAAATTCTGATTTCAAGTTTTTATACCCGTTACTCGTAGAGTAAAAGGGTATATTGTATTCGTGCAAAAGTATGTAACAGCTAGAAGGAAGCGTTTCCGACCCTATAAAGTATATATATTCTTGATCAGGGTCACTAGCCGAGTCGATATAGCCATGTCCGTCTGTCCGTCTGTCCGTCTGTCCGTCTGTCCGTCTGTCTGTCCGTCTGTCTGTCCGTCCGTATGAACGCTGAGATCTCGGAAACTATAAAAGCTAGAAGATTGGCATTTTGCATGCAGATTCTAGGAGTTCCTACGCAGCGCAAGTTTGTTTCAAAAAGGTGCCACGCCCCCTTTAACGCCCACAATCGCTTATATACGATTTAAAAAATTATAATATTTCGGAAAAGTAAAAATGCAGTTTTATTGTGTTTATCAATACCTATCGAAATGTAGAAGAAATTGTTTAAATCGGACCATTCGTTAAAAAGTTATGCGTGATCAAAGTTTCTATCTCCATCTCCCTCGCACTCCCTTTACCTGAGTAACGGGTATCTGATAGTCGGGGCACCCGACTATAGCGTTCTCTCTTGTTTTTAATTGCGCTTCTGCTGAAATGGCAAAGCACTATTGCAAATATAAAATAACCGAGGAAAAAATCGATAGATTTTATAGTTTTCTCTTTTAAATTAACAGGATAAACTATCCAGAAAACTCCTATTATCTTGTTTTAAGTTTATCATCATTTAAATGGATTGCAGCTTGTGGAGTTTTTCTCATACCCTAAATAAAAGGAAAATAAAAATGTCTATTTCGAAAGCAAAGAATAAAAGATTTGTACTGTTTATTTTCATGAGTTGGATGTTTACATGTGTTAAAAAAATTTATTGATTTATCTGTTCTATTATTCTTCGCTTTTGTATTGGTTGAGATTCGTTCGTTTCTAATTATTTCTGTAAAACATGGTTTTGGCTATTATCCAAAATTAAAATTCAAAGGAGCAAATTTCAGTAAATATTTCAGCAGACTACTTTAAAACTTCAACAACAGTTCTTAAAGAAGACAAAAGGCATTATGAATATTATGTTGTTCAATGCAAATTTCCGAACAAGGCATTTCTTAAGGGTAAACAACTTTCTTAGTTGAAATAAAAATATAACCAAAAACATATTTTTACAATTAAACAGCAGATTGCCTGGTCGAGTTTTATTTACGTTTTCATTGAACTGTTTGCGCATATGTGTGCTGCATTCCTTTGTTTTTAATGAAACGATTCTGGTTAATATTGGCAAACCTGACATAAAAAAAAAGTAGCCTGGATCGGATCACAGTAACCTCCGATCGATCAACGCCCGCAGCTGTTGCTGAGTCATTCACTTCCACTTTAAGCTACTCGGTCACAAATCTGTTTCACTTTTTGAATTTTTTATTTTGCCAATGAGTTGCGTGCAAGGAATGAAAATGTGTGAGATAATGACGCCGATGGCGACTGCTATAATTGTGTAAGATTTGGCAAGCTCTGCGAAAAGAAACCAAAACTGATAAACATTGTGAAATGGGAGATTTATGAAAAACAAATCAGCGCACTTGACGGAAGGGGTAATCGAGCGGATGGGGCCTGGGAATTTAGTTTCTGATTCAAGTACCATTGACAATAAGAGACAAAGTGTTGGCCAACTCTGCGTAGAGGGTATTATGTCACCCGCTCAACTGATTCACTGTATTGGAATGTCTCAGCGTATTTGAAAGTGCTACATTTTAAAGTGTGGTTGAGATATATCTAAAAAATTATCTCCGCGACAATGTTTTATTTATTTATTTTAAAAACGAATCAACCGTTAATTTTGCACTTCTTATTAATAAACAATGCACAATGTTTATAATGTATTCATACATGTTATCTCTCTGGTCACGTGCAACATAAGTTCTAAAATCAATTTATATTCTTTTTAGCTCTTATAGCTATACATACCAATCAAATATAAATTTGAGGCATTAATTCTTGGCAAACAGCCAAGAATCAAACAGATTCAGAACAAATCTCTTGGTATTGGCCTTGTTCCCAAATTGATAATGTTTTGGGCATGTTTAATTAGTTGTATTATTTAATTTGTATTCTCTTGAATATCCCGTCAAGAAATGTCTTCCAAATATTTCAAAAATTTTGTATTAATATAAAACAGTCACAAAGAATAAATATCTTAATATTATCTATGATTGATGAACACTTTGAATATTTTAAGGCCAGGGACCTATTCGACTTCAAGATGTTTTTGAGAGTTTAAAATACGTATAATAATTTTCTGGCAAATAATGAGATTCAAAATCACATTGAACTACTTCCCATTAATTTTCTTCTTCAACTCGAGCACCACAATATCTCAAGAATATATTTTAATGCCCCGTAAACGCTAAACAATCGACGATAGATAATAAGGCGCAACAAATGGCCGCCAGTCGATGACCTCATTCGCAGATGACAGATGATGATGATCGCCGATGGCTTTCTCTGGTGTCGCCGAGCGGCAAAGAAATATAAATAAATTGTTAATAACATTTATTTAAATGTGAGAACTTAACCCACTCGAAAGGCAACAAAATCAAACCAAATGAATTGGGGAACCAAAGACTGCGAACCGAAATTATATGTCTGATTGATCGGTGATGACGTAAGCTCATAATGCAATTAGCGAAACCAATTTGAAACCAATTGACCAGCGTGAGAGAATTCGTGATCGATTTCCGCTTTGCATTCGCCTGATTATCTTAGACTGCACATTTGCAAATTGAAATTTGGTAACACTCGGAACTATGGTTAGGGAAAAGTAAATGATCAAAAATCAGCGGGCGGTCATACAATTTTCTCTGCTCGACTTTCCCAAACGAAAAAAAAAACAAAAGCTGCTAGCTGACCGACAAAAAAAGGGATATATATATATCTATATATATTGCACTCCAACAGTATTTTGTTAAATTTATTGCGAAAGTAAAAGCGACTACACAACGGCTACCAAATAAAACCCAACAAAAGAGTTTTGAACGAGCTCTACTACACGCGGCAATGGCAATAGTAATAATAATGGCAATAACACAATAATACCCGACATTTGTGTGTTGTGCCAACAGTTTTCAATTGTTGGCCCATAGAAAGATCGTCGGCAGGGGGGCAGTGGGGGGTGTGGGGGGATTCGGAACGGGGGACCCGCCGATAACTCGATAGAAGACATTTTATGGCCATGCACAGTGGGCAGCGTAATTACCGTTAGTGAGTCGTTACCTATTGTGGTCTATTGTCTATCGGTGATTGCTCCGCTCTTTGAAAGGGGAAATATTTCCTGCCAATTTAGATTGCAAATTTTGCTATCCAACAAGCGAATAATGTCGTTCTAGATTCATGCCAAATTGGAACTTCCTTAACACATTCCTATACGAATATGCCCTTGTGAAGTGAAATATTCCTTATGATTTCTTATAGCTTACCATAAAGATGATAATACCTTATAAAGAGCAATTTAATAACCCGTTGGTTATAATATGGGGTTTGAAGCCATCTGTGCTCCATTTATTGTTAACAATAGATAACTTTGTGACTTAATGACAAGTAAATGCATCTAGAACTTGAAATTAAAGAACAAGCTCTATTTCCTTTAAAAATTAGATTTAGTATGATTAGATTATATTATATTTAAATTAGATTTCCATTCAGAGTCTGAGAGAAAAAATAATAGAATGTATAAAAGATAACATTATTTAAAACGTACTGCGGTAGTTAAATTTAACTGAGTGTTGAAAAGGCAAACAATCACTGTGTAAATAAAAACAAATTGTGGAAATCTGAGCTAAATTTCACATTCGTATTTATGGGAAATTGAGAACAAAGAAAATATGCACATTTTTGCAACCTTTTCCTTTATGATTCCGATTAAGCAGCTGCGTTTGAGGTTGATATCTGAGAATCTCGTTGGGGTATAATTACAGTATTAAGTTAAATTGTGCCAATCAAAAATGAGTAAGCTTAATGCGGAACCTTGTCTTGCTACTTCTACTGCAATTTTCTGCGGAGATGAACAAGATACAAAACATTAATTATAATTTTATGACTAATAGTTATTTTGATGTACACAATCCATGTTATTAATGAAGAATATATCTTTAACTTCACACCCAATAATAAACATTATCACCTTGACTCCTTATTTAATTGCCCATCTGCATAATATTATTGAATGCCAAAAAAATATATTTTTGTTCGTGACCAAAAACTTGTTCAAAATAAGGCTGTGAAATCTATGGTAAATATGGATATGGATTTGAAACATATTTCCATGGCTAGCGAAACGGAAGTTCCATGGCCAGCAAAGTTTGGCAGAGCGTAAAAGTTTTGTGGGTCTGGCCCGTGGAACAACACCCCCCTCCCCCCTCGAAAAATAACCTGCAATTGACCGAAATCACCGAACTCTAACCTTCACTTTCCGGGCAGTCGACCGCCTTATATAGCGTACGTGTAGAAGCTACCCATCCATAGATCACGATTCTGAGAGGCGGCGGCCCCCTAGATGGTCTCCCACCTCTATTGCTCCACTCGGTGTATGTGCTTGTGCCACTTCGCGTGGCAGAGCTGAAAGCAAATTGTTTGATTTTCTTTTTGCCCGTGCTTTGGCCGCGGAAATGTATAGAAATTGTTTGCGGAAGCGGTGAGGGATCTCCTCAAGCTGCAGGTGGGCATTCCGGGGCCCTTGAATAGGGTGAACTTGCTAGAAAGCTATAGCTTCATATTGTCATCCGGGATGGAGCTTGATTACATGTTTCCTTATTTGTCTTGAAGCTGAAATAGCCATATCACAGATGTTACTCAATTGTCTAAGATTTGGTGTTGTTTTGTTATGGTTTTTTAATATTCACAATCCATTTGTAGGTGTTTCTTATGTTTGTCAAAAATATATTGTATTTATCCATATTTGGCTAACAAACCAATATTTTGAATTTGTTAATTCATTGCTTTTTTCTCTAAATATACATATAAGGTAAATGAGTTTGTTAATTAGTGTTAACTGTAATGGCTAGCTCAAACTTATATAGAACAATTGCAAAAATATAAAACTTACTGAAGTTTCTCACATTAGTTTTGGTAAAGCTTTCAGATAAGAAACCGTATGCTAATTCCAAGAAGTTGCTATTTTTTTATTGATAGTAAAATTAGTATTTGATTTTGAAGCACTTGAAAATTGTAAAGAAATTGTTTTTAAAGAATTTTTGGTCTGTTTATAATGTTTAAATTCAAAGAGTGTTCTTGCATTTGAAAAACATTTTATATGATTCAGTACATTTTATTATAGTTAAGCAACATTCTACTCAATTTAAAATAAGTCTATTCTGCCATAAAATCAGAGCCGGTCCTGAATTTCTCCACTTTTCTATCTCTTTTCTCGTCCGCTTGCCACTTCAGTTGCGATCAGTTGAGTTCAGTTTAATTTACGCCAGCAGCTTAGTTTCGTTTTCACCGCTTAAACGCTAATAATAAAAAAAAATAATAATAACTGTAAATAAATGCTAATTTAATTGTGTGTATGTTCGCTTCTTTTCTGTTCCATTGCAGCGGCGGCACAAAGCAGAGCGCACCATCAACATGGCACTCCAGCCGGCAACAGCTACTCCAACAGCAACCATAAATCCGCTGCCGATGAGGAGGAGAACTCGAGCGAGTCGAATGCAACCACGAAAGCGGCGCTAGCCTTCACCATTGATCATTTCGATGCCTCGGAGAACGATTCTGCGGCTCAGGCGGCGCGCTACAAGAATATGATGGAGCGTTTCCAGAGTCGTCACAAGCGAGGCGCCTCCATGTCGAAGTTGGAGACGGAAAAGGATAACACCACGACCACCTCGATCAGTGGACGGCAGTCGCAGAGGAGCAGTTTGGATGCAGGCAGCAGTATGGCCGATGATCTATCCTCGCTCACGGCAGCCACGCCCAGTAGCGAACAGGCGCCTCCGGTGCAGGTGAAGATGCGGGTGCGGGATCGCAGTGCGTCCCGAGTGAGAGACGCTTCCAAGCGGCACAGTTGGTCGCCAAGGAGTTCCGCCAATGCGGCGGAACCAAGTGCAGCACCTGCTGCTCCCAGACCCACAAGTCGATCCAAACTGCCACCTCCGCCGGCGGCGACCAAGGGAACCTCCAATTTGGTGGCCAATCGCACGGCCAACCAGTTCACACCCCGCTCCACCGCCATGCAGCTGGCACTTCGCCAGGTGGAGATGTTCTGTCCACAGCCACCGCTGGCGGATGGCAAACCGCTGGCCGCGAATGATGCAGTCAGCGAAGCGGGCACCTACACCCTCGATGGGGATAACTATACGGAGGAGCAGAAGGATCTCATGAACATCGATAGGAATGGAAAGGGAGCGGGTGCCAAGCAGCGACCCAAACAATTGCCAGTGAAGTCAAACCGGGGAAGCAATGTCCTGGAGGTGAACTACTACCATGAGACGCCACTGCAGGAACAGCTACCACAGCAACTGCCAGCTCAGAGGAGCTCAACAGGTCAGGAAACATGATACAATACGTGGTCGAGATCTCTGTTATAAAGAAATTTTAAGTCTTATTAGTATCAGTCTATCAAAGATCTTAAAAAAAATAACTATTCTCTTTACGCTTAAATATTAGGATTCCAAATAGTAATGAAGAAACATTTGTGAGATTTTAATACATTTTTTATAATAACATGGAATATCAATAAACCTATTTCCTTATTTTTTAACTTTGTAGATACAGCTGAAAAGCTATAAATTAGTTTTTTTCTTCAAAATAAGAATTTTTATTGACTATTTGTTTGATTTATGTATATGTAAAGTTACAAAGATTTTAATTAGTTTAATATTTTTACATTTTAAATATGGATTGCAGGTATACTAAAAAGTTTTCTGATTTTCTTTATAAAATAAATACTGAAAGCGGTTTATTTTTCGGCAGGTGCCTATCTGGATCAACTAAAGAGTCGCGTGCTGCGTCAGCAGATTCCCGCGTCGCCTCCCACTCCACCGTCGCCGGCAGGGGATATGGGCTGCTTTACTAGTGTGACCACCAGCGGAGTGCTGGCCAAACAGCGGGCCTTGGATACCCATCCCAAGCTCACCCGGCACTCGCACAGCTTGTCCACCTCGCAGATCGACAGCTCGGAGTACGTGAGCAATGAGGCTAAACTGCGGCACACACAGGCCTTGTCCGGATCGGCTACGGATCGCCAGAAGGCCGAGTACCGCCTGAATGTGTTCACCACCAGCACCAATCAGCAGCACCAGTTGCCGGAGACACCCACCACGCCCACCCAGAACTCGGAGGCCGCCCTGCTGCAGACGGCGCAGACGAAGCAGGACTGGATCCAGGAGTGGGCTCGCAATGCCCGAGCCAGGAGTCTGGCGCAGGATGTGAGCGGCACAAGCGCCAGCCGCCGGAGGCAGCAGCAACAGCAGCAGGCCCAAGCGCAAGCACAGGTAAGTTTGGGCCAACCGGTTTCGCACGGGATTCGAGCTGCAGACTGTGATAAATGAATTTATGGAAAAATCCCATCTGATTGGTTAAATCTTGTCTGGTTAGTTTGGCACTGAGTGACTCACCTTTGATTGAATATAGGAGGATCACACTTATGTTTATTTATTAGCAAAAGATTCGAATTTATTTTGTATAACCTAATACACAAAGAAAAAATGTTCATGTTTCAAATGTTTTGATTTTATTTGTTTTATACAAAACTAATTGCTTTCTGGATACTTTAAAAATATATGTTTGCTTTTATAAATCTTTCTTTTAAGCCTATACTCACAGTCGCATTAAAACAGTATTAGGCGAATTAATTATGTTATTTATTTTGATTAACAGTAGTGTTTCCATATTAGCCAAGTTAAAATGACGTATAGGTTATTTAGCAAGCGTTGTTTACCTCATCCTATTAATAGGTGTAGATTAGATTACTATTATGATTCATCACAGTCAGTGTGCAATCATATTGTTAAGCAACTTAAATCTGAGAGTCTTTTTTAAATAACTTTATTTTTTTGAAAGATAAATACATATTTTTTTAAACCATTTTTTTCAATAAATAGTTATAAAATAATATCTGAATGAAAAAGTTAAAAACAAGGTAAATATTAGTAGTTACTTTATTTAAATGTTAAAAAAACCATTTAAAAAGTTAAAGACTAATTAAATATTAGATTAGATTTATAAACAAACAAACTCATTTTTATTGTTGTTTTACATACATGGGTTTGACATATGATGTAAAATATGTGGACACTGTTAGCCCGGACATAAACCATTGCGATATTAAATCTAAAAAATGAAGCACACTTTTATGGGCAGTGTGATAGGTTAAACAATATTTTCATTGTTTATTATATGTTAGAAGTAACTTTGAAAAATAAAAAATATATTAATATTGTTAATTTAATACAGCTTAAAATATACATCCAATCAGTTTCACCAACTCTGTTCCCTAAGATGGAATTCCATTGCTCATTTATTGTAGTGTAAATGTATGATGTATTATTATATTAACAATGGTTTGTTTTACTTTTAGCAACTAATGACACGCAGCTACAATTGCTCGGATACGTGCGGCGACTCCTTGACCGATGACAGCCTGAGTTTGTACAACCAGCAGCGACAGTATGCGGCGGCAGCCAAGCTGAATCGCAATATGGCCGAGCGGTATCGTCTGCTGGGCGACTGTGACTACGCCAGCGATCCGGCGTTGTGCAGCCATGGCGGAGGAGGCGGTGGACAAATGGTGGAGCCACCCTACAAGCCACCCAAGAGTCCCAGCAAGATTCCCTCGCCGCTGCACACGCTGGGACGTGCGCGCAGTGCCAGTCGCCCGCGTCCCCCCACGGATGCCTATTTGGAGCAAACAGCTGCGGCTATTAGTAACCTGCAGCAATCACTCTCCCGCAGGAGCTCTGTGAAATCGCCAGCTCAGAGTAGTCCGCAGCATAGCTTGGAATCTGGAATGACCGCCGGAGCAGGCGGCGGCTATAGACGATCTCCGCTCCACCGGGTGCTCATGACCAGCAGCATCAACGAGGCGCAGCTGCAGTTGCTCACCAGTGGCGAGTATCTTCTCAAGCAATTGCGTCGCCGAAAGAACTCTCTGGAGTATGATCCTAACCAGGAAGTGGAGCTGGTTGAGCCAGCTGCTGCCCCCTTGTCGCCGCTGCGTCGATCGAGTAGCTTCCAGCAGCAGCAGGGACAGCATCCAGTGCGGCAAGCGCGTCCTAATTTCCAGAACCTCTACACACCGCCCGCTGCCCGCCATGCCCACGCCTTGAGCACTGTTCACCAGCAGCAGCAGCTGAAGAAATCCGCCAGCAGCAACAATTTCGAGCAGGCCTACAGCGACTACGATAATGAGTTGCAGTATTATATAAACGATGAGGATGAAATGGGCACCACTGGGGCTTACTATTCCAGCAACGAAGAAGATGAGGCGGAGGAGAACCATGAAGATGCCCAAGGCTCAGTGCCGTTGAGTAATACGCGCATGAACAAGGCCCTACTGATGCGGATCGAGAGGAGCAAACAAAAGGTGGCCGGATCACAGGCTCCAGCCAAGCCCACATCAGCACCAGCGGGCAAGCTGCACATGGCACAAAGTGGAGCTGGTTTGGTGGCCTGTCCCAACACTCCAGAAATGCCGCGTCGAGGAATTAAGAGTGCGCCGAGGGTGGCTCCAGGATCTGGCAATCGAAACACCCGACAGTCAATGCCCAGGGAAACGAGCCTCAGTCGACTGGCGCAACAGGTGCCCAGTTCGCTGGCCAATGCCAAAAAGCAGCTGCTGCAAACGGCCAATGCTGGTGTCAACTCCAATTCGAGGGATCAGCGCGTGCAACCCAAATACCTGGACATCTCCAAGTACAAGTCGGCGCAGTCCAATAATTTTCTGCGCAAAAATGACGCCAAAAGTACGCTGAAGCCAGCGGATCAAATGAAACGAAGTCCCAGTGCATCTTCCATGGGTTTGAGTCGCGGCGAGGGAACGCGGGCCAGTAATCGGAGTGTGCGCAGTGCTGCCTCCGCGATGAACACCAGCACTACATCTCTAGGTGGCGGAAATCCTGGATCAAGAAACTCGTCTGCTATGCGGCGCGACGCTTCAAGTATAATATTGTTATTTTTTTAACTCCTACAAATGTTTGGCTAACATAATCTCCAATTGATTGCAGTGAACAAACAAAAAGAGGCCGAAATGGCGATGTGGAAGCGTCGATCCACCTACGATCCCATGAAGGCGGCCGCCGAGGATCGACGCAGGAAGGAAGAAGCGCGACGTGCTCAAAACGAAGCTCAGCGACAGATTAACGACGAGGCCGATGATATGCCTTTTGAGAGGTAAATTAGACGGTCATTGGATAGAATTTTCATAGCTTTCATAGATAGCCCTCTTAGGTGACTTTCAACGTAATTAACCCAGTTTTTATAGATGATATAGAGATACCAAGTTATTAGACTTCGTTAGATAAATTTATATTACTTAACTTTTTAATTATTAAGAAAAGGGATGTGAGCTTAAAATATAAACATTTCGACTCTTTAATTCTTATTCTAATTACACTTTCAAATTAAAAAATATTAAACTTTTTGACAGATCAAGACTGTTTTCCATTGAAGAATTCATTTAGAAGGTATAGATTAATAATACAATTTTATTTTTTAATACAAGTAAGGCTAAGTATTGCTAACTTGTTTTGTATACGAGTATTATCCTTCTAGATCGCTTTAGATAAGCTTCTAAACTCTTTTGTACTTAACTTTAACTTAAAATAGTAAACAGTAAATTAACTTGTATCTAATAGAGTGGTTCTTACATAAACAAACATTTTATATTTAAATCTAAGTCAGAACTTTTATCCGTACACCATTCTATAATTATTTAAAACATACTTTTAATTATCTGAACTTGATTTGTAACCTTTATTTTGGTTCTTTTATTAGCTTAAGGTTGTGGGTAATATCGCGGCTAGAGGTAAAGGTGCGTTATGGAAATAGAAAAATATTTTATCTGTAATCCAACAATCTCTCATGACTCACTCCTAGTTGAAATTTTTGATTTAACTTGATTTAATTAAAGTAGTGTCCAAGTAACGAGTTCAGTATTGAATTTGTAACCCAACACCGCTCAGTAATATCGGATGAATAGGAACTAAGTCGTAAATGATCCAGCATTCTGTACTTATGATTTTGCTAATTGATTTCTTCTCTTTTAATTTCTGTACACCCCAAAACACAACACCACCACTACCAATCAACACTACGAAAACAATTCAATAACAATCGGTAGACCATCACGCTCCCACTATCGCCGTGGACAGTTATGACCAACGGATGGTGTGCTAGTTACCGATTTCTGAGCCATCAACCCACACCTAAACATTCAGTTGACTATCTTTCCACGAAACCTAAATAGAAAACCAAATACTTTCCACTACAAAAACATGCCACACGATCTAACACGGTGCAAGCAGCAGCGGCAGCAGCAGATTGTATCACTAGGATCCAATTCTAGTGCCAGATACAATCGCCAAATCGAATCGAACAACGATCATTTTGAGAACGGATCTATCTCGCGTAGTATCCACAAAAAACAAAACGATTTTCCAAAGCAACGACAACTAGAAAGAAATATAAAATTACGACAGCCAACCTGCAGCCGATTGTGGGGCTATCATTTGCCAATGTAATAGAGAATTCTTCAAGAACCAGTAGTAAATTTACTGTTGAATATTATATGCATAAATATCAATCATTTCGTTGTTGTTCGCCGTTGTGCAATTGTCTCAACCAATTTGTTTGTTCGTCAGTTCGTTAGTTACTTTGTCTTGTGCGGCTTAATTTCATTTTGTTTGGCTGAGCAACGAATTCGACCAAAAAAATGCGCTCGAAGATTGAAAACTAACCGCATCAATTCTAAATTTATATTCAAAATATTAGAATGATTTCTTGAACTGAATATGCTTTCTATTTTTCAAAGAATTTAAATCTAATAAATCTCAATCCGTTGAAGAAATCACTCAATCTGCATCAGTAGCTCATCAGGGAAATTGAAATTGAGATGATTAACTATTGATTGAGGTGAAGGTATGAAATTATAAATACAATTGGTATTCAACGAATTTATATGCTTACTTCGTTTTATAATAATTAAAAAATATTTATAAAATTAATTAGTTTACCGACAACTTCTTGTTCCTGTTTATAAGGGACAATCTACAGACAAGACCAATTTCTGTGCTTTTTAAAATATTTTAATTTTGTTGAGTCCAAATCCTAAACCTAAAATTTAGTTGGCACTGATTGTTTTTCATACTTTCACTGAGGCAATTCAAATGTTAAAAGCCCATTATCAATTTCCGAATTTTTCAAAATTATAAAGTCAACCGTTTGCTCTGGCAATTTCAAAAAAATTCTTCATTACTCTGTAAATTGCTGCAACCCTAACTATTTAACCAACCATACAATAATACATATTTAGTTAATATTTCTCAAATGGTTTTGTAAAGTGTACAAATGTTTGTCCTGTTTAATGCCTAACCGACATCACATTTAACATGCCACTCCTTAACCAACCTAACCACGAAACCCGCTAACCACACATAAACCAGTCAGTAGAACAAGCTAACACATAGACAATGATTAAAAGCTTTCTTAGAACTCGCTAGAATAAAACTCACCAGAGATCGAGAAAGAACACATCACATACCATCCAAATTGTTTGCATTTCGAAATATGCATATAAAAATATTAATATATTATATTTTTGAAATTAAATGAAATATTAACAAATTGTTTTCTACATACAGTGTCCTGCGCCCAGCCAACAATTTAACCATAACGAGCGGAGGCAACAGCTACAGTCCTCGAAACTCCGTGGAAAACGACGCCTGGACGCTTGGTGAATCCTCCGAGTTTGGGGAATATCCCGATGACTACGATGAAAACGATGAGGTGGAAGGTGATGAGGAGATTGACTACGTAGGCCAGGAATCCGATGAAGTTTTTGAGGCGGAATCCGGCGAGGCTGCGATTCAGGGCACACAGTAGGGCAGCAGAAAACAAAACACACAACCAGCCACAGTGATAAATAATTCGATATATACATAACTATATATATATGTATAACATATTGTATTTCTTAGCGATCGATGTTGCGATATAGGCATAATCTTCTCTGAGTTTCATTAATAGATTAGCTGACATCATTTTCCCTCGGCTTATTAAAATGAAGTTTATAATTTGAACACCGAAAATCATCGAATAATCCAATAAACTGAATATGTTTAGCGAAAAACAAGTTACTCACTTCTGATCTGTCCATATGCCATAGCAGAAATGTTTTTAAATGTTCAAACAAATTTTATTGCCTAAATATTTACTCCTGAAATTTCAGTTCAATTTATCAATTCAAAACATACACAAAAAAAAGTTGAACAGAAACTGAAATGAGTTCTATAATTTTTAAATGCTTCTTGGATTGCTAAAAGTGTACAAATATTATTCAACTAAATGGGATATATTTTAAATAGAAATTCTAACAATGTCAGTTATGGTGCAAATGACTTCTATACAAAGAAAAAATACTCAGATGTGACCTAGGCTTAGTGAAGAAAGGCTAGAAAGGGAATTTATGTCGGGCCGAAATGACTGCAATCAAGTGCTAAACAAAACAATATAATTTTAAGAATTGCTGACCCAAAACACCGGGAAAACTGACCAAAAGGAATTGATTTGTTTTGTGATCTGAGCTAATTTCAATGCGTTCGATATTCAGACCTTTCTTTGCCTAAATACGATTACTGGGAGCTGCCCAAGGAATTAGTTTGTTTTCGGTAGGATTTTGTAGTTACTTATGAACTCTCATGTCTGTAGGTTTTTTACATATACATACATATATGCGAACACTCGATGGAAGGTAGCTTACATAACAAATTATGATACGGTCTAGTTTTATATATGCATACAACACACTAGCTGAGAACTTCTTATACAGACGTCTATATATAATATATATAGTACCATATAAATGGAGCAAATGTGGTAGTCGCTTTTAAACCAACTAAATTGTTAAAATATTTGTTCTTTGAAGCAGACAAAATAATGTCAAATATCATACAGTGGTGACGGTGTCCATAATTGCAACTGCTCCCTGGATATTAAATGGATTTGAGTTTATTTTAAAAAACTATTGTATTTTTTTGCAGCAGTCGGTACTTTTAAGTAATATCTCAGAATGCCCAAGTCAGCTTAAGCAATAGACAATATACTATAAACAAAGACTTTTTCTAAATAGTTTCAAAATGTCCAACGAAAAAGTTCAGGAGCAGTTGCACGGTTTTAAAAATTATTATTTTAAACAAGAGAGAACGCTATAGTCGGGTGCCCCGACTATCAGATACCCGTTACTCAGGTAAAGGGAGTGCGAAGGAGATGGAGATAGAAACTTTGATCACGCATAACTTTTTAACGAATGGTCCGATTTGAAAAATTTCTTCTACATTTCGATAGGTATTGATAAACACAATAAAACTGCATTTTTAATTTTCCGAAATATTTAAATTTTTAAAATCGTATATAAGCGATTGTGGGCGTTAAAAGGGGCGTGGCACCATTTTGAAACAAACTTGCGCTGCGTAGGAACTTCTAAAATCTACATGCAAAATGCCAATCTTCTAGCTTTTATAGTTTCCGAGATCTCAGCGTTCATACGGACAGACAGACAGACAGACGGACAGACAGACGGACAGACGGACAGACGGACAGACGGACATGGCTAGATCGACTCGGCTAGTGATCCTGATCAAGAATATATATACTTTATAGGGTCGGAAACGCTTCCTTCTAGCTGTTACATACTTTTGCACGAATACAATATACCCTTTTACTCTACGAGTAACGGGTATAAAAATATATATATTTTAAACGAATTAAATTGTAATGCAAAGAAACTAAACAACAGCCGTCTAAAACATTTTTAAAATTTGTATATTTTAAGTATTTAAACAGAGAGGAAAGAATTGTTTTTTGTATTGTGTCCTATTTCTTGTTATTTTATTTCTCCAATAATTTTAGATAAACCAAAATAAACGAAGACAAAAATAAACAAACTTGATGAAACAAAAGTGTTGTTTTGATTGAAATAACTTTCAGGTTCAACGAACGCTAATAAATTTAAATGAGATTACGCGGTATACGTATAAAGAATATCGCAGACTCTCTATATCCATGAGACAATACAAATATGTACATTTCATAATAGGGATCCGGAACCAAAATTTACTTATTTTCAGTTTCTGGCCAAACAAATGTATTTTAAATCACAATTGTGGTAAGTTTATGGATCGTAAAATCTCTTTCAAATATTCCTAACCATTTCTCATGTAATCACACCATAAAAACGTCCATAATTTTATAAAGCAATATATTGTTTTTTTTATCTAAGTTGAATATTAATTAAATTCTATTTCAATTCAGTTCAAGGCCTAAATGTAACAAATGTTATGGATATATGAATGTAAACAAAGTACGAAAGTGGAATTTGTGAAATGCGGACTCTTAGATAAACACTGAATTTTAATTACAAAACAAAAACAAAGCAATATTGTTTTATGCAAGAATGTCAGACTGAAGTGTGGGTGTTGTTGCTGCTAAAAATTGTAGAGAGACGAAGGTGCCTTGGGGGGATAAAAAGGAAACGTCAATTGGATTTTGAATAAAACTGAAAGCGCAACCAAAACAAAGCAAACAACAAATCAGCAGAGTGACGACTTTGAAGTCGAATCAACTTGCAAAATACTCAGAGAAAAAATTATGATATACGAAAATAAATGTTTTGGCATTCATAATTAATTTATGGAACAATACATTTTAAAACTAGTACAACTTGGTGTTAGGCTTTTTACAAAATGTAAATATGTTTACCCATATGGTAATTTACGAAAATTTTCATAAATTTCCATATCGGTAAACATATTTACATTTTGTAAATTCAAACTTTTTGAGAAACAAGAAAACCAGTTTAAAAATCCATGTTTTCCTTCATTAAAGAAAAGCTTCAAATATTTGTGATGGGGAAAACTAGAATATGGTCAATAATTCCATTATTTTTGATTTAAATAATTTTCCATGAAACGCTTGCGTTCGTCCTCGCGAAACTGGCGACGTTCGGCCGCTGACTTTCCCTGGGGATTACGTATGACCACAGCATTTTCGCAGTAAGCCTGGGGATTGTAGGTTGGAGCTGGTGGCTCGGCATCCCAATCTTCCTCTGCCTCCACCAGAAACTCATTGGCTCGCGGCTCAGCTGGTGGCAAAGCATCCGGCAGAATGTAACGCTCCAAGGTCGAGCGATTGGGGCACACGGTGACATGATCCTAAAATGTTGGGAATACCACATATTAAACTATGTTCGATACGCTAAAGTTTAGTTCCTGACTCACCTTCATATCCGCTACCGAATGCAAATGAGTTGAGTTAAAAGGACAGTGCACCATCTTAGCGGCTGGAAAGTTCTTGGCGCAGCGAGTTAAATGCCAGGCCAAACGAGATGGCATTAGGCGATGAACACTGTCATAAGGACAGACAATATAGTCCTTGAAATTCGGTCCACCAACTTCGTAGTTTTTTGCAGACATTATTACGAAATTCTTTCTTTTTTTTTTTGAAATCTTTTATTTGCTTGAATAACAACTTTTCGTTTGACACGATCAGATTTTCAACATATAATATCATATGGCAAAATATATCGACGTACCGATATTTGTAGGCCTTCTTAGACGAACTGATTTCGTATCTAAACTTTTGTACATTTTTAAAAACCCAAATGGGATAAAAAATACCTATCTAAGTTTTTATCCTCAATTTTTTTACCCTTGCTGTAGAAATTTTAATTTCAGTGAAAAATTTATTTTAATAAATATCATATGGTTCTTTTCAGACATTATTCATTTGTGCCGTTCTAGGTGAATGGCTATACGAAATAATTTATAACTTTATTATAATTTAAAAAGCATTTTTCCAAGTGTGGCATGTAAAATTTGAAACCACGTTGTAAACTGAATACAAACAAAAAGTGGTATGGGGCAGTCACGGAGAGAGCCAACAAAAAGCACAATAAAATGAAGCAAAACTAATTAAATTATATGAAATAGGAATGTAAACAACAAGCTCGAGCTAAAACAAAACAAATAAAACACCCATAAATATTTATCATAAAGAAAAACAAAACGAAACAATTTCACGGTGGAAAAAACACCAGCTTCAGAATCCGTAAATAAATTATTTTAAATATTTGTGCAATTTGTCTAATAAATATTTAAATTATATTTTAAGCATTCAGGCAAGCGAAAATCGTTGGTCATAAATGGTCAGCAAGATAAACTAACAAATAAATAATTTCGTAATTGGATAGTTGGCATTTCAATTAAGACAAACTAGATTGGGCTTTAATAAATGCAATAACTTGTGCATTCACCAAACAAATGATAAGAAATTAAATCAACAAAAATTATTTTGTCGTTATATTTCGGTTGTTAATATTTTAAATATTTGTTTGAAAATTAAACACCTAAATTGGCTTTTTTTATGGTGTCAAATTAACGTTAATCAATCAATAAGTCATAAATTTGGTTATTTTAGAAAGAAATTAAATTTAGAAAATTAGCCTTTTTTTATTTTTTAAAACACCAAACGAATCAACATTTTATTTAACACCATAACATTTATCTGTCAGTATTCTGCTATTAAGCAATGCAATTTCGTTTGCCGAACAAAGAAATATTGAAAATGGCTGAAGAGATGGCCAAACAAAAGCTTATTATTAATTATTATGATTGCCATTAACCTTAGCTCGTCTGGTTTCTGGCCACCTCAATCACATGGAAATTTTGAATTTTAATTTCCATTCCCATTCAGATTCAGATTTTTAAGTGCCCCTGAGCCTCCAAACTTCGCGCTATTCTCGAGGGGATTTTCGTTTTTATATAGAAATGTTTGGGGTTCTTTTTCTGTTTGGGTTTAGTCTGGCACTTAAAAATGGTTTTATTTATGGGCTTTTATCATTTCAGCTTTCTCGGGATTTGTGATATGGCCATAAACAAATAAGGCATAATGTGAATTAACTCATAAACAATGCAAATCAGTATTTACGAAAAGTGATCGCAGGAATCCGGGCTCTTGAATTTATTCACCACATTGCCACTGGTACTTGAGACCACTTGGCTCCTCGTGATAAATGGCACTATATCCATCGATCCCATCTATGTACAAATGTACCAATGGCCCCTCCATTTCGAGTCTGCATTTGTTGCTTCTTAGTGCGTCAATAAAGACTTTTCAGCTTCTCAATTGCCATTCAGTCATGAGCAGCAGATACATTTGTCATTTGCTGCAGGCAATTATAAATATTAGGCATGTGTGCGCATATATCATTACTTTATGGAATGTTGTGGTGGATTGACAACTTGCAGCACTTGAGAATATTAACGTTGGGTAATGGAATGGCATTTTCCTTAAGTACTGTGCGAAAAAAAACCATTTGGAAATGAATAAATAAAAAATAAATTACATTATATACTAGTAACTAGTTTTATAAATATGTAAATATTTTTTAATAATTAAATTTATTGCTCGGGATATATCTTTTTAAATTTATAATATAACCCCGGGTTGTAGACATCATACATTGGATGCTTCATGATGATGTGCTTGAAATGCCAGCGTTCAGCTAAAAGTGTTAGTATTGAGATCACATAACCAATAATCAAAGCCACAAAGGAACTCCAGAACTTCTGAATATTCATAAGAGCCTCCTGTTGAGCAGGAGCCTCCGCGGGCAGATGCTGAATGGCATCCTTGAGCCACTTAGATATCAGACCTTTGGGATAAGAGAAAATTATAAGGGGTTTTTAAATACTATAGTCAAATCAACATACCACCCTCTGCCAGATGTTGAATGGAGCTATCAACTCGTTGTTTCAGGGCCGAGTTTTTCTCCATTGCCAGCACTACGGGCATATAGACCACACATTCCTTCATTATATGTAAAGCCGATCCTACTCCGGATCCAGTATCGTCCGCAACTCGCAGATAACGCAAATAGAACTCGTTGTCGTAGAAAGCGCATTGACCTTTGGCTATTCGAGAGGTCTGTGAAATTAGTTTAATCAGAATGAATTTATATCCTATATTTAAATGTTAAATTGTTTGGTTACACATATCTCTAGCATTATAGTTTTACATTAGTGTGTATTGTAGAACAGCATTTAAAGTCTAAAGTAACCCAATTAATTCTAAGAAAACATTCATTCTTCAATTAAAAAGTTATTTTTCTACTAAAAAAGAAAATCATTGAAATAACGTAAAAGCATGAAAAACTAAAGCTAAAAATTGGCACTTTTTTATTAAATTATAAACAGTAAAAACATTTATTTAATGTATCTTATTATTATTTTATTTTTGTTATTGAAAACATATGTTTATATAGCCATGACCTGCTTTCTAACCATATTTGTAAACAAATTAGTATCTACTAAAGCTATTAAGACACCGGAAAACTTTTCATATCACACTAGATTATTTTGCAGACTTGAAGAATTAATACCTTTAAATTAAAAATGTTGCCAAATACGCTTATCAAGTAGATAAGATATTTTGCCTTTGAAAACAAGTTAGAACTGGATTTTGTTTTTCTATCTTGTGGTATAAAGTTCATTGCTACGAAATTTGATAAAGCGTGTCATTGTAAATCAAGTAAGTTCATAAGACCCTTTTAAGACCAGTTAAATCTAATTCGAATCGGACATTTGAAAGTGGTCCGTCCAATGCCCCAATTATTATTGTCTGATTGGAAAAGAATAGATTGGATTTTGATAATGGAAATACATAGAATTTAGTTTAAAGAAAGGTTTTTATATTAGTAAAAGAACTAAGGATATTAGATCAATTCAATAAATCTTGAGAAAGGAAATCTATTCCTTTTTTTGTTTTTATTTACTAGTAAAATTTTAGTAGTACATTTCTTTATAAATGAATATTTTCTTACCAGATCATCGCTTTGTCCAATCACCTCCATCTTATCGCCCACTTTTCGAGCAATCTCATCGGTGGCATCTATGAAAAACTGCCTATTCTCGGTAACTCCAGCCGAGGGTGGAATGTGAGAGGCAAGTAAATCCTCCAGGGTGTCAATGGTAATTCTGAACGAAAGAAAAAAAATTTAATAAAATTTTCTTAAAGATTTTACTCATACCTAGCTGCTGGATTGGCCAAGATGGCCGTAAAGCTGGCTCTATATGTGGCCACCAAAAGGATGCAGTAGATCCAGTACCATCCAGTCAAGACCCTCAAAGGCCAATTTCGAGGCATTCGGGGTAAAGCCACATATAAGAGCATACTGTATGTGAGCAGGATGCAATTAGTGTAGTCGTCGAAAAGATCGCGAGGACTCCGAGATTCCTTCGAAGGACGATAGCGACTAATGGCGATGCGGAAACTAATTCGGCGATAGGTTTTCAGATCCAAGGCAATCCCACGATTCCGTCGAAGGCAGCGAAAGAATCCCGAGGAAACGTTGCTGTTGATAATGGCATTGAGAAAACTAATGGCATAAAAAACAGTGCCCACTACGAAAAGTGAGAGTAGAACACCCGCCCACATTGCACCGCTAAAAGGCAGGATGAAGGTCTGCCAGGAGTTGTCCGTCGAGGATTCGGGTGTGAGAAAGGTCAGGCACTCGAAATTGTGAGGCAAACTCAGCTCTACCAACTGCAAATACACCTGGAACTGATGCAAATCCCCGATGGCAAAACGGGCACTGTGAGCAGCCTGTGCAGATTAAAATATTAATAAGTCAACAAGTTGCTAAATAACATATCACAATCATATTTTCAGAGCTCTTTAAGTCCCCACTTACCACCTCCTCTATAAGCATGGAGTCAATGCGGGTTTCATTCTGCACGTATCCATCCGGATTACCATTTCCATAGCCATTCTCCAGCTCCCAGTCCATATTTTCACTTTGGTTGGATCTGTAGTAAACGGGTTTGAAGTTCAACGCCCTGCCCAGGGCATTCATAATCTCCACTTCAACTCCTTGGAAGCTGTTCGTCGTATTCAGCCACAAAACCATGGGCACGTGCTCGGAAATGGCCACGGGTATCGAGGCTCCTGGAAAGGAATAGGATTTGCAGGGATCACAAGCTCAAAATTGGGGTAAGATTTTAAACAAATACATTTTGTTCTTAGCGGTTTATGTGTTTATCTTTGAAAATTAATTGAAATTTGAATGACTTTAGCATTATTAGTTTAAAAGTTTTGCAGCCTGTTAACTTATTTGAAGACAAATGAGTAAATTCTAATTTATATACTTTATATGCATTTTAAAATTATATTTTTATAATTTGTATTATTATATATATTTATAAATATATATATATATTTTTTGTTTTTAGAGGTTTAATTTGTTTCAAAAAAGATGCGATTTTTTATTTTAATTTTATTCCATAACAACTTTTCAGCAATTTAATATTAACAAAATATTCAATTTGAGCTGTTTCAACAAAAACTTTGGACTATACAAAAATCATCTTATTTTTTTACGTAATTTACAACTATATATTTATTTGTTATAGTTGAGGTTTGATATATTTTTATTTTTTTCTGTTTTATTTGGTATAAACATATATTACTCAAGTGTCAGTCAAAACTCACCGTATAAATCACTTGTCTTGTCAGCAAACAAAACCCTTCCATTGACACTTTTTCCCGATTCCCAATTGGCGATATTCTTCAAAACCAGAACACCACTCAAAATGCCTGGAAAGGCAATAGTTGAGATGGTAAATCTGATAAAAACATACTCTTAATTATAGCACCTTGCATATTAAATAAATGTTAATTTTACACCCACTTGTTATCCAACTGTCTCTTGAGAAAAACTGTGCCCACAAAAACGCTCCACAAATGGATCATATCCCGCTCGAAAAGTCTAGAATCGTGCAGCAAGATGAACTTTTTCTGCATATTCAGAGATCTATTCTGGTAAATGTATCTCAGAAATCGCTGAACCTGCCAGCCGTTGAGAATGGTGATCAGATTTAGCTCGCAATCGCTGGACTTAAGGGCCTTCACGAAGAGCTCAACTTGCTTCGGAGGCCGTTGGAGATCCTCACTGGCATTAACCCGCATCACAAAGTATGGGACTACTTGACGACCCACCGATTCGAAGAGTAACCGATCGTAGATGGGATAATGCAGATCATCCGTGATGACGCCAAAGCATCTCTTCACATTGGCGGCCCATAAAATTCGCTGGAGCAGTTGTTTCAGATGAATCTCATAACCATTTAGTGGACTGTCGGTGGGAATTCTCGTGGCCATCGCTAGGGATATGAATGTCCCAGTCAGGACTCCCAGCCAGCGCATCCTTTCGCCGCCGAACGCAAACTGCCGGCCACTCTCCATTCCAGCAGTTCGTTAACCTGTTTATGGGGAGCCCTCGAGTCCTCATTGCATATGCAGATCTAATTAAACTTGTCCGAACTCCGTGAACTGGAAGCCCCCGGACTGTCGGCCAGTCAGTCAGTTAGTCACTCAGTCAGTTAGTCAGTTACTCAGTTAGTCAGTAACTCAGTTAGTCAGTTACTCATTGGGCTGCCCGACCTGATTTACTCCACTCGCATTTCAACTTTCCGCCGAGTGGGGTTATCTAATTAAAGTCTTGCAGCCCAGGGGTTAATTAGTTTAACCAGGTAATGTGTTCAAGGTTAGAGGGTGATGTAACGAAAAATCCTTAAAACGAGTTTTAATTGGAATTAACCTCATCATTTTTGGGTTTAACATGTTTCTATATATTAATAAGAAAGGAAACAAACTTTGGCCAGCCAGATTTATATACTTGTAGCTGTTAAAAAATTAAATATTTTATAAGTTGAAGTTAGGTCGATTTTCCGATACATTTTTCGATCGTTCCGAATAAAGATTTAAACGTAGACTTTTGGAATCAAACCATAATTATTTAGAAGTTAGCCACTTTAAAATCGGATGTCTGTAAGAAAAGTTATGGACTGAGCAGTTCATCTTTTTGGTCACCTTTCGGCAAAGCCATTATTCGAAAATTTGGAAACATCATAAAAATACAAACCAATATGAAGATACAGATTTTTGGAGAATTAAAACGCAATAATTTAGATGTATGCCATTATGAAATCGGATGTATGTAAGAAAAGTTATAGGCCTAAAAGTGCAGTTTTTGGATATTTTTCTGCAAAGCTATTTTTTGAAAGTTTGGAAAGGGGCTGCATCATAAAAATTAGCATAAATCGACACAAAAATAGAATCCAAGGCATTAACACAGCATTTAAGAGAATTAAATCACAGTCATTTGGAAACGCAGATCTTTAGAGAATTAAACTGCAATCATTTTGAGGTATGCCACTTTGAAATCAGATGTCTGTAAGAAAAGTTATGCGCTAAGAAGTGCAGGTTTTGGACCACTTTTCTGCAAAGCCGTTTTTCGAAAATTATGAAAAATTAAAATGACGGAAAATCGACCCCAAAATACCAAAAAAACTGGAAACGCAGATCTTTAGAGAATTAAACTACAATCATTTTGAGGTATGCCACTTTAAAATCGGATGTCTATAAGAAAAGTTGTGGCAAAAATACAATTTTTTGGATACTTATTACTTATTATTATTATTACTTATTTTTCAACTGTTTGTATATGAAGTAAATTTCTTAATCTATCGCATAAGCCGAATACAATAATCATGAATTTATGGCCTAGTCTGGCCTAGTCATCCCCGGAAACCCTGATAAATTGTTTATATTTGCACAATTCAGATTACCTTTATGCACAACTCACATAATAGAAGGAAACCCAGAAAAAACATACAGAACCCGATGATAACCTCTCCCAACCAAAATAATGCGATGGCAACCAACTCAATCAAGAATCACAATACATGAAGCAGCAATCAAGCATCATTAAATTTCACTTAATCATTCTACCAATGATTGAGATCTATGGCGAAAGTTTGTTGTTCCGATCCGATGTTGTCACTAATTCGATGACTGACCATTACCCCGCCCAGACAATTGGATCAGACTAATTTATCATAAGACCATAACTAATCCGTCTGTCCGTCTGTCCGTCTGTCCGTCTTCATTAGGGGGAAGACACGAGATCGGAGGTTCGGGCCCAAGTCCATCTGATGATACGAGTACTGGTTACTGCCGCTGATGAGAGATACTGCAGTCGCGAAATCAGCAAATTGCGATCATCCGCAGTCAAGGCCCAGACACTAACGATATAGTAATGCGGACGACGACGTGTCACTGGACATAAGACATTTAGACCGTCGGTCAGTCAGTCGGTCGGTTGGTCAGTCACTCAGTCAGCCGATTAAAGCACCAACATCGCCCAGAAGCCGCATTCAAATACCCATTAATGTCAGCTCAAGTCAGCCGGAGAGTCCAAGCCAATCAGCCTGCGGATGTGCCGAGATGTGATGTGATGTGGGCAGGTAACCAGTAACCAGTGACCAGTAACCAGTAACCAGTCTCACTTATACCTATATCCATTCCCGTTCCTTCTGCGCTTTATTGTCGTGTAATTAACTTTTTCCGAATCGTCCGGATTTGGAATTGTTTGCACATAATTGCAATTTAATTATTTTCTCTCGCTCGTTTCCCTTTTCATGTTTTTATGGATTTATGTTGGTCGCGCGGTCTGCTGGCCATTAGCTTGGTAACAGGTAACACCCGGCTCTGGGACCGGGACCAGCCCAAAAGACCGATTCCGATTCCGATGGCGATGAGGAGAGGAGAGCCCAAGACCGAACCGCATCCATCTCCATCCAATGTCGGACACCAGGTAGCGCAGAAATCGATTTCAGACGCCCCCGGACCGATTCCCATGTCCAAGAGTTCAGCCGGTGCCGGGCATTGTCTCTGGACCGGCACTTAGAGAAAAGAATATGTCGTTCAAATGTTCTTGAAATTAAGAACATATTTATTTTTAATAATTAATAAGAATTATATTGTAAGATTTAAACTAGGTATATAATTTTGTTACATAAATATAGCAAAAGTTATTTAAAACTCTTTAAAGTTGTTTAAAATAACATATTATTTAAAAATTCAGTAGATAGTTTACTTAACCTATTTTGGTTCAACGTATATATTTGAGTATAGTAGATATATTTCAGAATTATTACAATAATAAATATTAAAATAAACATAATATTATTCTACCTAAAAAGCTATACTATATATTAATATTAGTCAATTGTTTCCAGTAGAATATAAAGAAAATCTCCCAATTTAAAAACGAACTTGGATTTTCTATTACAAACAATCGATTATTTAAATAGTGGTTGAACCAAAATTACAATCCTTTAAAATAACACAAAAAGTAATTTTGAATTATAAACAATAACTAGCAAATTAAAATCTGATTTGTTAGAATGAGATTTTCCGTACTTAAACAACTTAACTCATTTCTAAGAATTTAGTTATTACATAAATACAAATATTTATTGTTCATAAGTTCCCTAAAAGTACAAATAATCTTCGTTTAAAATGTCCAAAATTAAGAAAAAAAAGTGCATTAAATGTATAATTGAATTCAAAATTGCTGAATTGAATTTTTTCTTCAAGTGTACTCCTAACGAGTGCATCGCATGCGATGGGAACGAGCGGAGATTTCGACAGGGGAGTGGGAGTAGCAGAGGTAGAAACAGGGTCCAGCCGAGTGGAAAACATTTTGCACTTTTATGGCCCAGATTCACTTGGTCCACGATCCATGGCCAACAAAAATAAAAACAACAACAAAAAGAATGGACCGAGGGCTCGCCGTTGTTGTTTTTGGCCTGGCCTGTTTGCATTGACACATTTTCTATTTTTGTTTTCCTTGGGAGATTTTCTCAGCAGAATTTATGGGTTCCTTGAGGTTTCCTCTTCGGCTGATCCCCGTGCACATGAGTCGAGAGGATTCGATATGCTTCTGTTTTAATTCCAACAAAATATTTTATGCGAATTTTGCAGTTTATTGTTGTCGACTTTGGCTTAGAGTGTGAAATGTAACAAATTTTCTTTAGCGTGTGCGTGTGCGTGTGGGTGTGCGTGCGCCGGTGTCCTGGGAAATAATTCAACAGTTTTCCCACCTTCTGTTCGGTTGGGCAAGTTTTCCTCTTCGGCAACAATTTTCCCCTGATTTATTGCCCCAGCTGTGGTCCCACATCTTTATCTATCTTGCCGGCGTGTGTTCGTTTCTTTTTTTTCGCCAGTTAAGCTCTTCAGTTACTTACAGTTTACAGGGCAGGAATGAAATATTCTCCAGTCCATCTAAAGTTTCTTTCTAGTCCATTGACAAAGTTCGGTTCACACGCTCGGGACTGAAAACACATATTTATCTTCCCACTTCTGATTAGTGAATCAGTGGAAACTGGTTTAATATGCAAATCGAATTTTGCCAACTTTATTTATATATATTTCGCTTATGCATACACATTTAATCAATTTACATGTGTCGCTGGCTAATTTATTCTTTAATTGGAACATGTCGATGACAATTTATGTAATCCTCTTAAAATATCAATGCTAATTTTAATTATATTTCGGTCGGATATTCTCATCGTCAATTTTGTTATCTGATTTATGTTTTCCTTTTCCACCTGAATAAGTTCAAGTTGCAACTCTTTAAAAGAAAGTCTTCAATTCAAAAGCAATCAAGCTTTGCATTTTCAATGTTGTTTATTTAAAAAGGGGTCATTTGTATTTACAATTTTTTTTGGATATCAATAAATATGTAAAAACACTGTTCAATTTGAGAAATTATGGAATTTGTTTTGTATTCTCCTTAGGACAATTACATTTTAATTTAAGAGTGAACATATTTAACATTTTATTATGGGATGTTTTTATGAAACAATTATGATATGCTCTTGATCAACATTTACATGGATTTTGGGTCCACAAAACAGAACTAAAGAAAATATCAAAAATTCTGTATTGAAGAAAATAAAACATTTTTCCATAAAGTTTCTTCATAATTAATCTAATATTCTCTGATTTCAGTCGCAAAAAAATATGCAAAGACTTATGTAAAGCTGTAATATCATATCACTTAAGTAAGTAAGTTAAGTTTTTATCTACATTGATTTTACACAGATAATAACAGAAATATTGACATAACGAAAATGAATGTAAAAGAATATGTGTATGTGAGGCTCGCCAGTTTCTCGCTTATATAACCCTGATATGGAAGAACCAGCGATATGGTCGGTAATCAGAAATATGTAAGTAATAGTGGTATATGTACACAAGTATATGCATATGCGTGTGTATATGTACCGACTCTAATCAATCTGTATGGCAGACGGCTGTATTATCTGACCAAACTGGCGACTATTTGAACTAATTTCATTATCTTAATGAGGACGTTATTAAATTATTCACGTTTACAAAAGCGCCGGTCGATGCGATTCGAGTCGAACACGTTGTCCAATATCAATGACTAATCTACGAATCTATGCACAAACAAAACACACGGGTCGTATACGTATTCCTGCTCCATTGTACTACACTTTATGTATCTCTGTGTGTGTGTGTGTGAGTGCTCCATTGAATAAAACTTAATCAGCATTTAATTAAATGCACAGAGAACAAGGCAACTGCCATTTGTTTGGTGATGCGAAGAGGGAAAGGGGGAGGTGGGGGAAAAGGGGTGGCTGGGTGGTAAAACCGATTTCGTTGATTATGTAAATCAATTGAGCAGCGAGATAAAAACGCGTATTATTTTTCTACCGCTTCGTTTTTGCTGATAAATCGAAATCGTTCTTTGGCATTATTTTCTGTTTTTCTTGTCTCGTTCTTTCCGTCCGTTTTTTGTTTTCGCTAGCGGCTTTTGACTGGTAACGGTTTTTATATAATCACTTTGTCCGTCGTTGTTTGCCTAGCATTTTATTTTATTTTATTTTATTTTTTTCTCGATACACTCATTGTTTTTATGGCTGTGTGTGTAAAGCGAAAATCATGACAGCGAGCCTCTTTTTATGCCCTTTCTAAAAGTGACTAACATCGCTTTGACCAAAAGAATCGGAAATCATTGAATAAAACTTATTATTAAAATATTTAAAAAAAGTATTACGAATCGAAAAATGTTATTCCATTTGAATTTTAAGAATAAAATAAAAATGTTACAAGTCATTCGTTTTGCCTATGTATGATTAAGGTTTTTTTTGTAAATTTGAAATATTGAAATTATTCGTCAATTTTTAAAATCAAATAGTTAAACGTATGCAGGGAATTTTATTATTATATATTTTATATTGCAAAGTTAAGTTGGAAAAATGGAACAAGGGTATTTTAAATATCGTTTGACCATCTACACATTGATTTTGTATTTATATAACAATAATGGAAACTAGAAAAGTGCTTTGATTTGCAAAATTGAGATGGGTAATGTCATGCGCTCAGTGGAGTCCAGATAAATGCCCCTGCATTTAGATTTAGTGCTCCATTGAGCAAATTGTCCACAGAATAATATCAGAAAATCCATGCAAATGAAACAGTTTAAATGGGTTCGTAAATGGATAGCAGAGAATGCGTTTTTTTGTTTAGGTGTATCACTGTCCAATGGGACTATTATATAATGGCTATTATTCTGATGTGTAGATTCTGCATTGGCTATTCAAATTGCAATAGGAATAACAATTTTTTCATTATTTAATCTAATTGAATTGTGTTATGATAATATCGAGCTTCTAGAAAATTCTTTAAATGTTTTCATTTTTAATTCAAAGATATTTTCTTTTATAAGTGTTTCACTAGAAACTTAACTTTAAAGGCAGTAAATATTTGTGAAAACAAAGATGTTTACGTAATTATTATTTTTTCAGAACTATAAAAGCAGATCCTCAACATTTCCAAATACGTTTTGTTATTTTTCTTTCTTATTTGTGTTTTTGTTTACTATTGAAATGAAGTACGCTTATCACCTAATATAATTCGTGGTATTACAATACCATTTTTCCGGGTAAAAACCAATATCAAACCAGTTTGACTCAGAATCAGATTTCAGGAAATGGTTTTTTTATTAAAGTTTTTTGCATGGCAACACAAACCGCAAAATATATGGTTTGAGTTTTGATAGATGTTTTTGGTTTCACAAAACATTTATTAAAATAGCTTAGGTTTTGCTTTAATTTGTTTTGATGTTCTATTCAGCAATCAGTGGCTTGTTTTTATTTTTCGTAGGTCCAATAATCCACATCATCTTTTAAAATCGGAAATGCAAGTCACAGAGTGTGTTGCAATATTTATTTGAATTAAATGTTTTTGTTTTTCCCACCATATTACCTGATGAAAGTGATAAGCAAATTAATATTCTATGGTTATTTAATATATTTTGCCCTTGTTATTGAAATACTTTCTAGAATTCGTAAAGTATAAGTTGCGAGACCAACACAAGTTATTTCTAGAACAAATTTTCGCATGGAAACAGAAAGTTGAGTCAGCGTCAGATGTTCAATATAAAGGCTTCCGAACGTCCAAAGTTTCGGGGTTTACGTAAATGTATTTTTCCCTTAGAGTGTTAACTTCCTCTCTTTCTTTTTTCTTTTTATTTTTTTTTGTTTTTGAGGAGCTTACGTGTTTCTTAACACGAAGCAATGATGAAATTATTAAAGTCGTCGAGAGAGACACCACACATCGGGTCTGACTAATGCGAATTGGGTTGCTATGGGCCGCATTTCACTCGGAAACTTTGGACTGATGCAATCCACTCGCAATCTGATCAAAAGTTCCGTGACTGGTTTTCTGGGCCAGACATATGATTATAACATAGCACTATCACTTCATGGTGATATCCCATATTTACTACCGATATCCCAAGTTCTTAATGTTGTCTTTAAGATTATATTCAATATTTTAAGGGCATTTCCGCTGATTCATAAATTTTATACCCCAATTGAAACCAATTTAAATATATTTTATTTTTAAAATTTTTATTTTTTCAAATCAGTTAACATACATTTTTTTTACTTTTTAGGCTAATTTCTTCAATTAGAAATTCTGTTGGAAAAATTATACAATTGAAAATTACTTCTGTTTCCTGCCCTTTGCTTTTGATAGCTATTTCCAACCCAAGTTTAACCCATAAATCAGCAATAGCATTGTTTTTTTTTAAGACTTTTACTGGTATTTAAAAACCTTTTATATGAAGAACCAAAAATTGAAATCCTCTTTTAAAAGTATATATATATAGTTATATATATCAGGGAAAATTAAAATTTGTTTATCCAATTCTCAAAGAAAAATTGCATAGATATATTTTTAGGATACCTAAACTAACTACATCATCTACTATCTTTTTGAAAGGTATTTCCGTATGATGAAATTCGAAATGTATGAGCAATTTTTGAAAATGTTCCACATTGCTGTTGTAATGGGATTGCGAATGGAAACGGAGGCTCGACGTTTGAATGACACACTTTTTTCGTACCGCAATCACTTCTTATCGGTCGCCATCGAGTATCGTGTTTACCCAGTGATCTAATCGTCGACCCATAGAGCTTCTTTGTTCCCCCGAAAGTTGCGAAAGAAGCAGACGCTTTGTCTACGCGATTCGGGACATGTTCGTGGCTTTTTTAGTGGGTGACTCCGGAGGGGGCATGAAAAACTGCAGGGGGGAGGGGAGCGGAGGTTTGGGTGTTGGAGCAGTGGGAACACGCCATTTCAGCGTATCTGAAGTGCAAAATGTTCGCGATAAAACACGCGACCTTGCCCAGTCACAACACAAAGAGCCATAAAACGATGGAGTAGTCGGGCGGTGAGTGTATGAGGATGAGGCAGAAAAGTAGAGTTCTATATAGGAACGTGACGCATATTTTCCCTAGCACCGTTTAATATTGATTTAATATTCTTCAGATATATATATATATATAAACACAACGGTCCTAAACTCACCTGCCTCACAGTTGTGTCTAGAGAAATGGCAACACAAATTTAAAAATTTTATTAACAATTTATACTAATTGAAATATGAATAGAGAAATAAACGAACTGTAGTCAAATATCTTTAAAATATGTAAGCATATCATTTAATTTAAAGCTGTATTCTATAATGAGTGTTTCCCCGTATTGTATTAGTTTATTAGTCTTACAACTATCCGATGAAATTTTAAATTATATTGTAAAAAATGCAATTTTTTAATGCATCAATTTTCTGTAATTAAATAACGTTTTCACGGATGCCATAAGATATTTAGCGATTGCGGCAATCGTTTGAATTTTCCAGTGTTGTTGCTCTGACCGCAACTGTGTATGTTCATACATATATGCACAAAATCAGTCAGACGATTTGTCGTCGCCGAAGTGAGTTTACCTGGGGCTAGATAAGTTCGCTGGGGGGAGAAGGGAACCGCCTCGGAGGGGTGATGTGGGGTTCTTTGGGTCAATACCGATTGCGAAAACTGTTGACTGATACTTAGACGGTCGCAAATTGCCTTGTTTTCGTTATCGCTATCGTATTTAACATCTGGTAGACAAACAGGCGACGGAACGACCTCTATGGAGAAACGATACCAAGTTATAGGCTAACAAAGGTTTTAGAACTGGTGTACTTCCAAATCGGTGAAATATAATGACCGCATTTCATGAATTTGTGAGGGGATAGATTTATTAGTAAATTCCTTTACAATGGAGCGTTCAAAGTTTTGTATATTTAAATAAATACATATAATATATTTATTATATATAATATAATATATAATATAATATATTAATTGGAATTTAAATAGAGCTTTTTAGTAAGACATCAAAATAATTTCTGGAATTGGATATTTACTTAGATAAAATTAGTATTAGTAATTTAGTATTACAAATTAACAATATCTACATCAATATTAAACCTGTTTCAAAAAGTACATTAGCAAATAAATAAAACCCAGTTTCTGAAACAAATTACCGAGAGTGACAACAGTGATTTAGGATTAAAAAACTGTCTATCTTTTAGTGGTCCTATCTGGCTTCATATAAACCCATCTATTCTACCCCGAAAACTTTGTGATCGATGTCACAACACGACGACCTCAACGTGAATTCAGTAACAGCGGGAGATTTGGGAAAAACCCGTCCATTAACTCATTGTGGAAAATTTGAGGATCATTTTGGGCCACTTGGGTGTATAGCCAGGTATATAGACCTTATATATAAGGGCGAGAAAAACCAAAACCTGATGAGGTCCTCACATCAGGTAGACTTGATGGACAGGAGGAATACAGGGGCAGGGGGCTGGGCAGTCAGTCCGCACTTTGGGCTGATGAAATCATTTAGGGAAATCAAGAAATTTAAAATATCAACTGCCGGCTAGAACCATTTCGTTACGGTTCGCATAAATTACGTCCATCAAAAGTTCGAACCGGGTGACACTCGATACACTTGGTGTTTCTTTTGTTGTTATGCTAAAACTATTCAAGTCTCAATTTTGTTTAATTGATTTAGTGCGACATGACCCGGGAAACGAACTGTTCTGCTCGGCTGAGTCGCCTTCTATTTATAGTATCTCAACAAATCCAGTTCCTGACCTCCTCAAAAGGCAGACTCCTTGATCCCTTGCCTGCACTTAAGAAAAATACATTATAAGTTGGAATTCATTTTTGCATGCGATGTATTTAAATCTATGCAGTTCTATTCAGCTATTCGTTATTTATAACGAATATGTGGTAAAGGGGTAGTTTTTTTTATAATATCCTTGTTATTATTTAATTTTATTTTTTAAGATAATTATGGCTGTTCATATTTTTAGATTAAGTTGCATTAAGTTTCCGAAAATATTTTTTTTAGGGATTTTAAAGAATATTTTCTTGATGAGCGGTTTGTCGCAAGTTAGTGAATGCTTTTTTTTTCTTGATATAAACATTGGTTGTCTTTGGAAAAGTCCTCATTAAATATTCTAGACACTATTCTTGACTTTCTAATTTTTTTTTTGGTCATGTATTCTGAAAAGGATACGAAGGACAAAGAACTAGCCAGCTCCTGACCTTCGTAACACACGCAAGTTTAGGGGTGATTAGCGCTCAGATGTTGGGCACATGGCAGCAACCCCTGCCACAGCACCATTCCCACACCCATTTCCATTGCTATAGCTATTCGTATACCCATTCCCAGTTGATTCCGCAGCTAGACGAGGGAAAAGAAGAGGAAGGGGCTGGGCCAGAGTTGAGTGCTAAATTGATAAATTGCCTTGATTGGAAAGGAAGTTGTGAGTTGCTTGGGGTTGCATTGTTTTCCCTCGTTTTCCTGCGCTCTGTTCTTTGCACGGTGTCCATTTCCCGTAGAGCTCCAGCTGGGAGAGCCCTGAACTGGCCATTAAAGAGTCGAGGGTCCATTATACGCATCCCTAATTGTGGACGGGGGTGTAGCTAACCCCTCGCAAGGGGTTACCCAACGTTTCCTCAATCTCTGATTATAATCAACTTGAACTTGGAAGGTTACACGTCAGCAGTTTGTCCACCATAATTCCATAATCCTATTTGTTGCTTGCAGTATATTTCTGTAGCAATATAAGTCTTCAACTTTTGCATTATACTAGTTAATTCTTGTTTATGGGCATCTCTTATTTATGGCCCACCTGACATTAGTCACCTCTTTCTTATCAAAATCGATCATTCGAGCACCTCTACTGACGGAGTTCTTTGTTGGAAGTTGTTTTTTTTAGTTGTCCAATAAAAACTGACACACTCATCAATATAAAATTTTATTTGGGTTAGTCATTAATTGTAAGATTTTAATTATTTGATGAAATATTTATTTTGTTTGTTATCTACATTTGTTGAATTTGTATAAAATCAAATACTTATATCTCTTAATTGATAGCATATCTTTAGGAACACCCTTATTTTACATATTTATTTTTATAACATTTTTTTATAACTTTTTGAACTTTTTATATAGCCACACATTTTAAGACATTAGGAAATAGTTATTTTGATTGTTTGAATATTTTATACAACCAAACAATTATATCAGTTAATTTAATTAAAAAGCAATTTCCAATATTAGCTTTTTATCACAACCCACACAGTAAAATAACAAATCAGTTTTTAATTTCAACTTTTTAGGAAACCTGACCATTAAGCATTTAAGTGCGCTTTTTACTGCACAATAGTGACAATACCAAGAAATGAGTTAACGATTTGCATAATGGTATTAGGGCGGTCGTCAAATTCCCAGCTGGATCTTGACATTGTTGATGGCATCGCCCATGGAACTCTGATTATATAAACTGCCACCTCTTTATCTATCTTTGTTGCAGGTCTCACATGACAGGTGTGTCATAGTCATAGTCAGCATCCCCTGCCCCATTTCCATTCCATTCTATGGTTCTCTAAACAACGTTCCTCCATCGTAACAACTTTGTGTATCAAATTTTTGCATAGTTTTCCATGGAACTAATCCACGTTCATCAACCGAAAGAGGTGGAAATAGAGAGGGGATAATGGGCTGATGGGCTGGCGAAAAAACAAAGGGGATGGGGTGGTGAATTGCCACCCAGAACACATGTATGTCCAGTAATTTCATCATTTCTACGTTTTCTCCAATTTCATGAAACTTTACGTAGTCGTCTAAAATAAAAAAAAGTAAAACAAGAAATAGAAAGAGGCAAAGAGAGAGGAAATACAAAAAAAATTAAGTAAAAGAAAAAGAAAGAACCCGTTGCCAAGCAGAAAATGAACTATTGATGGAAAAAAGCTGACGGCGAATGCAACAACACAAGCAAAAGACACAAAAGATATATGGCATGACTTTGTAGCAGATACAAATACAGGCCACCTTCTCTAACTGGAACTATAGACAGTATAATAGCTATTAATCATGAAGCAAATAAACCATATAAAATCTATTCATTATAACAAAATAAACTCATTAGGATTTCACCAGACAACTATTATTTTATGACTTTAAATTAAACACCATTTTATGATGTTGTAGATACAATTTATTTAGAATGGAGAAAATCCGCAATCTGGCAGTAAGAGATTTAATAAGTATCTTTAAGATTCGACCTAGGCAATTTCACCTGTGTACGTGCATGTAGGTGCATCTGCGAGAGTGTGTGTATGTGTGCAGAATAAAACAGATGATTGCCCATAAGCAAAACGAGCAACAACAAAGGCCGGCCGGGCTCCAAAGACCTCTCTCTCTCTCTCTGCTCCTCTCTTTCCTTTTTGGGCCCCTCTCATTTCTCTGTTGCAGCAACGAAACAAAAAATAAATAAATAAATAACCAGCTAAAAAAAAACGAAGGAACAACAACAAGCTAACAGCAACACAAACACTTACTGCACACAGATACACTTACACCCGCACACACACACACACACAGTGGGGCACAAATGGAAAAGAGATGAAAATGAAACGTTGCCGTTGAGCAACTTGATTCCAGTCTCCAACATTTACTGAGTGAGTGAAAATCGGCAACGTTGCCGAAGGCAATAAGAAAAAGCAACAAAAGCAGCCACAAACAACAACAGCAACAACAACAACAACATCAGCTGAGGCAGCGGCAGCAACAAAACCTTAGGCATAATACATATACTTACTTACCTACCTACCTATGTAGCCATATCTGTATATATGCGGCTATCTATCTAACTTGCCCCATACATAGTTGCACAGGAACAGCGGGGGCCAAATTTATAGCCAATACTAGGTTTAACATATAGGGTTCTAATCCCTTATCCCAATATCCTTAAAGTTTTTCATAGGGTCATCAATTCTGCGACTTGTGTAGTAAAAGCTGATAAGTAATAAACAAATTTTGAATGTTATCGAAAACGGTTCATTGAACTAAAAATTATAACCTTTCCAATAACAAAGTTATATCATCCAGAAAAAATGCTAAATAACTGGATGCGTTAAACAAGTTAGTATGTTATTAAAACATGTTACCAAAATCTAACGAGTAGTCGATGTTGTTTTATATGCCGAATATGAAGTCAAAGAACGATTATAAATAAATACATAGCCACAATCAGTCGCTCTGCATTATTTTTAGCATGCACCTATCAAAATAATGTGCCTTTAACCGATAAGTTTTAAACCAATAAAGTTTAACCACCTATAATTATAATATCCGTTGACCGATAATGTTTATTATCCAAGCAAAACGTGGGATTGTAAATCGCATATAAAGTTTTTAAGGTGATTTTAACGATTTTAATTGCATTGCAAATGGTATAAACTTTATGATCTTAAGTAATGCTTGTTGGTTATTTTAATAATAGTGAAAATATGGAAGAGTGAAGTAGATATTGCTTACTTATTGCTAATTTCAGACCGTGACTACAGTCAATTAAAACTGAATATATGTAAAATATGGGAAACCTTGGAATAATTGGTATAGTATTTGAAGAAAATAAAAATAAAAAATATACACAGAATTTTTGGCCAAAATTAAACTTTTGTTATTTAAATCAAATTAACCTAGGGTTGAATTTTCATATGCTATTATTTTGGCCTTCTATGTTCTGGTGCATATGTATGCATGCGCTTGTTGGCTTGTGTGTGCGTGTGTTTTTGGGGGGCGCGTTGACTGCGCGAAACGAGTTGGAAAATCAAGATATATATACACATACATACATACATATATAGTTGCCTGTTAGTCTGTATTTAACTGATTGCGCTTGGAGCTGCGCTGCGGCAGAGGAGTCGGCAGAGGCAGCGGCTGATTTTGTATACACAATGCAAATACACACACAGTTGCACATGGCGTGAGTGTGCGAAAGGGGGGAGTGGGGGCTCGACTCAGAAACATATGATGAGCGAAACAGCTGCAAACTCAGAAGCAGCAAAAAAAAGGAGAGCCAGTAAAATTACTGCAAGTTGTGGGCCGAGAGAGCTGCCAAAAGAGAGAGCACTGCAAGTGCCGGCGAAACGGGGGAGAGCGAGCGAGAGCGGAGAACTTGTCAGCTGTGCTAGAAATTGAGTGGAAGTGGTAAAAAAATAAGGAAAATCAGCTAAATAATATATTAAACTATTAATTGATCCTATATACACTATAATATAAGCCGATAAATCTAATTAATGCAATTTTTGCCAAGACAAACCCAATAAGAGAGCATGTTCCAGTTATTACTGACCAGCTGAGAAAGAGAAATAGAGAGAGAGAGAAACCGCTGCATCAGCTGTGAGAGAAGAATTGTGTAAAAGAGAGTGAGTGGGGGTGAGGGTGCGAAAACAGTAACTGAGTGAGTGAGTATGTTAAGGGTAACTCAAAGTAACTTAAGAGAGCACTTGCACTGAGTGAATTTTTTTGAGAGAACCTAAGAGCATTTGTTACATTAAATTGCTCTTGAGTGGTTTTTAAAAATTAAAAAGAGAAGCAGAAAGATTATCTTATTTTCCACCCAAATGTGAATTAAATGAAAAACAGAGATTTTCATGAAAAAGTTATTACAAAATAGAGATTATTTAAATCAGGCCTGAAAACCGCTGAAAAGCAAAGAAGATAACCTTCTTTTGCATATAAATACATAAATAATATAAAAGGCTGCTCGACTAATTTGCATTTGCATAGTTACTTTTTAAGGCTAAAAAAGAGGGAAAACTTTTGTCCTGTTTTCCGAGTTTTTCTCCCAGTTCGTTTGCATAAATCAATTATGCATCTGTGGGACACTTTTGTCCGCAAACATCTCAATTCAATTGAAATCTAATTTGTGCTCTAATTTTAGCCATTTTCCCCGAAGACAAAGTGCCAAATCATTTTCCTTTTGCCCCGCAGAAAATCGCCTCGTTCCCTCTCGCTCGCGCCCGCACGTTCATTTGGTCACGTCGCCAGTGCAAAGGAAACGTTGGCCGCTAGATGGCGCCACACATGCCGTTTTGTATAGAGTTTTTGTTTTTTGTTGAGCTGAAAAAGATATTTTCGTGCGAAATATACTTTTATTTTAAAATGTATAAAGACAAAGAAATCATTTCAAATTAAAGGATATATTACTACATTTTATTCATAAAAAAAGTATTTAAACAGGGATATTCGAAATTTTATTTATAATAAAGCTAAAACTTTTTATAAGAATAAAGGAACATTATTTAAAATGATATTACCTATCATAGTGCCCGAAAATATATATAAACTTATTAATATTTTTTATTTTTTTTTAAATTCAGCTTAGAAAAATCTTTTTCTTAATAAAAATTTTACTTTCCTTATACAAATATTAAAATTATGCAAGCCAATCTCTTTTTATCTGGCTTTTCAATCGGCAATTCAAATTTCGAACAGTGCATATCCGTCCACGTCAGCGATAATTATCTGCAAAAAGCGAATGATTTTCGCTTTTCAATTGCACATCGTCGTTATCGGCGTGGATCGATCAAATACCTTTATCAAATTAGCTTATCGCGATTTGTTTTCCATTTCCATTTGACTGCCATAAATTACTTGCCAAATTCCTTGTGATTAACTTTGGCTGGCAGCCCGAAAATACATTTGTATATATTTGTCCGCAACTGAAGACTTCCCCGGCACAATGAACTTCCCGAATTTGTGCTCGTCATAACTTTTCTGTTTTTTGTTTGGCTATTTTTTAAAGTGTTCCGCGAAAGTCGATCTCTCTGCAATAGATAAATGGATAATTTGCTCAGCATTTCTGGTTTTCCCCTTATATTTTTCACCTGCTCGTTTCTGGAAAAAAAAATTTGGCAGTGCCCCGCCTTCTTTTGCCACACCTCGCCGAAAAAACGAAACGAAAAGAAAACTCAACTTGTTCTTGATAATTTTCTTCGGGTTCTGCACACGTTCTCCGATTTTCCCCGCACTCGCTTTTCTTATTTTTTTAATGAAAATTTATGCATATGTGTGTGCGAGTGTGCCGGTGTGAAAATGTGTTGTGTTTAGTAAAACTAATTTAAATTTACAAATTGCCTTCGAGGGGGCCACAAGAGCGAAAGCCAAAGCCAAAGCGTAAACTTTGTGAAAATTGCTTTCCCGGAAAAGCGGAGAACACCGAGGGAAAGTTCTCTATATGCGCCGGCTGCCATGTATCGCAAAGTCACAAAGGAAACAGTCGGGAAAGTGGATTTCAATCTAAAAGATGATTGATTTACCTTGCGAAAATTTTCAATTTTAAATTTTGTACATTAAAGTCAGCAAACTGTTTATGCAAAATTGTAATTGAGTAATCGAAATAAGATTAACAATTCAATTTCAATTGGATCTTTTTAAATTGGAAATATAACTTGGTTTTAAAAGTGTTACGGTCATAATTTAGATTATGTCTTTCCAATTTGATATATCTTATTGATTTGAAATATCGGATTAAGATTATCTTATGAATATAATAAATGAATTTGTAAAAATATATAGACATATTAAACATATATATAGCTTTTGTCTAACCTTTAAATTTAAATTTTAAAACAATTTCACATGTGGGTTTTTCATACTTTTGGCGTAAAAATGAAAATAAAAAATTAAGAAATAAGTAATTCTGTATTGAAATACTCAAACTGTGACTTTATAAATTAGTGCAGATACCTTTAATCAAAATATATACATCAATTATTGTGCGGAAATTGGGAATTGCGACCACAGTTTAATCATATCTCTTTCAATGTATTAACACAAAATATACTTCAAAGCCGCGAAGTGTCGTCAGCTTTCTATTAGCAAAAATAGGCAAACACATGCCCTATAAGCCAATTTATACCCGTATATCTGTATCTGTGCGGGCAATAAATTTCGCTGATCATTAACCCCTGGCAGACGTCTGTTGGCCAACCTGAATCACGGTTCTTTGTTGTTTATTTTTAAGAGGCCCGATTCGGCTGTTTCGATGCCTGCTTTTAATCAAGCCGGGCCACGCCCCATTTGAGTTTCTGGGGGCGGCTGGGGTCACATTTCAAAGATTGCGAAATTTCAAAGAGTGCTCAGGTTATCAATGAAATCAGTTGAAATCAGTTTGCAATGTGCCAAAGTCAGGGGCCAAACTTGTGAATGAAATCAAACAAAAGAAGTTCTCGTTTCAATTCATTTATTATCTGACAAAACACATCTACATAAAGCTAATGTGGCACGAAGGATATCCCAAAGATACAGGCGCACACTCACAGATACAGATACGGAAACACATGCGTGCTTCATGGAATTTCATTTCAATCTGAAAGAAATTTGATTTTATTTATTTCAGCCAGCATCACAGCAAGACAAGTTGGATTTGGGGGGCATTCATGAGATACATTTCAATCTTTCGTTTTCAATCTACGTGCAGCATTTTCAGCTTTGGTCAGCAAACAACAATGCCAGAAAAAAAAAAAGTAAATATGAAGATGGCAGGAAAATGCATTCAATTGAAAGGAAAGGACACACAGCCAGGGATCATGATATGAATATGAAATTATCCCACATCCCCATCGCCACACAATTTTCATTTGCTGATGAAATTATTGTGTTTGGGTCCATGAATTCATAAGAACAGGTCCTCACATAATCGTGTGTGCGGGTATCATATCAAAGAGCGAGCATAAAATTGAAATTATGATGAAATTCGTCATTGAATCGGAAGAAAATATTTATAGACTTAACACATTACTTGTGGGAAAACTCAAGTTCCAGGAATATGATTTTATGTTGCCCAAATTTGCATATATTATGACAAAACATAGAACTGAATTTATAATTTTCTTCTTAGTTTTTTACTGCAATGTTTTTTAAAGTATAATTACAAAATTTTATGAAATGATTCACATTGACACAAAGATTAGATAAGCGATTTGGTAAAATGAATAAGGAAATGAAAAATACATCCAAGAACTCGTTTTGTGAAATTGTACATTTATATGTTGGTCAATATATAGATAACGTTTTATTAGCAGAATGCCAAAAATATGGTAGATACACAAATGTCAGTCATTATTCTTAAGCTAATTCAAATTTTCTACCTTTGCTGTGAAAAGATTTCTCCAATTTGAAAAATACAAGTGTACATTTTATTTCAGAGGTTTTTTTTTTGTGAAAAAACATTTTTTTTTTAAACGTGATTGTCACCAGATTAGAAAATAAAGATGTTATAGTTCAAGGAGCTATGGTATAAAAATAGAACATGGAACTATAAAATGAATTTATGACGGACTATAAAAATGGGCTCAGCCTATTTTAATGAATGTTATTAAAATGCAAATGGGCTTGTTTTTTTAACAGATAAGAAAATACAACTTTATATTTTTATTGATCACAATTCTTTGCAGAGTCATTCTATAAGAATTTTTTTTATGAAAATTAACTTCATACAAGAATACTTTTATGGAACTTTACCCCTTTCAAAGAAATGGAATAGTGGTTCAATTTTAGAAACATTGTATTTTGGGACTTTATGAATTGCAATAAAAACGGTTAGAAATTTGTTTCTTTAGTTTTTCAATGTTAACGAATTTTCACAAAAACTTTGACTTTATTATTTTGATAGGCATTTGTTGGGTTTTTCTCTCGAGAATTACTTTTCTTTGGCCGAAATGGAGAGCGCAGTAATATTTGCATTGGCCTGTTTCCGTGGAAAAGGCGAGGAAATTCTGAAGATACATTCGTATCTAGTATCTCGGATCTCGAATTCGTATCTTTTTTGCGGCCTGGCAACAGCCGCATTGGCAGCATGTTGCAACTTGCAACTGAGTTTTCAATTTCGGAGTGGAAAATTTCAGCCTGCCTTCTGCCGGCATCGCGGCCGGCGTCGCAGTCGACTGCGCAGTAATGCCGGGGTGGGTTTTTGTTGCTTTTTTTTCCATACATACGTTTCCTTGCGGGAGAACATTTCCATCTTTATCCTTTTCTCCTTTTCGAGTTTTCTTTTCCTCTTTGCAAGTCACGTACGCCGTTCGCGCTCTCCCTCTCGCTCTCTCTTTCGCCGGCCGGGTTGTAGGTGCGCATGAGCGAGATAGACGCTGAGAGAAACAGCTGTTGGGAGAGCGGGCGATAGAGAGCGCTCTCGGGCAGCGACGTCGACGTCGACTGCGGACCGCCGAGCGGTATATAAAGCGGCGCACCGGCAGAGAAATTCATAGTAGCTTCGAAAAAACACTGAAAAGAAAACACAGATACAGACCTTGCCACGGGCCAGCAAATCAAATGAAGCAGCAGCAGAAACGTGCATAGCCACTGCTAAAGTAATACATCCAAAATTCAATCATTTATACTGTTTCACGAAGAATTCTATGCTACTGACGTTATATTACTACTAAAATTAAAATTGCCATCAAACAAATGCAACGGACCAACGCCATTTAAGTGATACAACAAAACAAATAAAAGTTTAAACAACATAAGTGCTGTGATTTCCACTACAAAACAACAACAACCAACCAACAAATGTTAATTTAAACTGCAACAAGAAGGAGAAAAAGCAATCAGCAAGAAAACAAACAGCAAATTGTGATAAATTAAATAATCTTAATTAATTAATTGTACAAGTGATAAAAAGGGCAAAAAGCCGTCGGAAAACTACGAGCGAACGAACGAACGACTTTCGATTCGATTCGACTTTCCACCAAACCACACAGAAAAACCAATGAAAATGGATGTTATCCCCGTGCAAAGCATCTACGGCGGTATTCTGGGATCAAACAAAATTAGAGGTAAGTTGAGGAAAATTCAGAAAAAAGTGTCTATAAAGAAAGTTCGGGAAGGTTCCAGAAAGTTTTTAAATCTTAAGCAACTTAAATTTTGATTTTTTTTAAAGTTTTTAAAAATGTATACAAGTTTTAGATTTTTACAAAAAAAAACCTCTTCATTTGAACACATTTAAAAAATCCGGTACCTTTAAATAGCTTGAACTTATAAAGCAAACAATTGCCTTGCAATCCTCCTTGAAAATTTCATCAGCTATTAAGTTTGTAATTTACATTTACACAAAAAATGCATAAAAAATCAATTTGCAATTACAAAAGAAAAATGTCATAAAAAAATACATGTTAAATTGTTCGTCACGTACGCAAATTGCAACAACAAAGGAAAAACGACAAAAAAAGAACTGAACTCCCAGCAGCAGTAAAAAATGATTTTTCGTTTTCTTTTGGCTCTTGCCCTCTGTCTTTTGCTTTTCGCTTGCGTGTTCCGCTTTCATCTTGAGTTCGCTGTTGCCAAGCGGCTGTTGCTCATCGCCTAGTTGTTTGTTTTTGCCTTCCCTTCCGTTTCGCTTTTTGTGGTGTAGCAATATAATTTAAAAGGTGTTTATTGTCGGGTACTTTTGAAAATTGGAAATAAACATTTTAATTCAAACAGTAAAATCTGATTAAACTCTGGTTTTCAACATTCTCAACTGGTATTTTTTTGTTAATTCAAACTTTTCTGAAACTAAAATTTGTTAGATATTTTTGAAGGGACTATTTTTAAGAAATTCACAACATTACCAGTTAACTAATCAAAGTTTTCCCTATTCTTTGCCATTTTAGATTGGACCATGGTTACCGTCGAAGCGACCCTGAACGATATGTCCAGAAAGGGCAAGACCCTCGGAACAGGCAGCAGCAGCGCCACCGCCACAGCCACCGCCACCGCCACCAGTATTAAGCACAAGCAGCCGGCGGGCAACAACAACAACGTTGGCCAGAGCCAGAGCAAGAAGACGAAGCCCAGCGGCAGCTACAACAGCAACTACTATTACGCGGACGAGGAGGAGGGCAGTTACGTTTCGCAAGATCTCGACATAAAGGCAGTGGAGGAGCTGTCCCTGCGACTCCTCGACGAACTGAGGGCGGCCAAGTCGCGGCATTTGACCTGCACGGAAGTGTCGCTACCCTGTGATCTCACGCCGAGCGTGGCCCGGGAAATTATCCGAGTGTCGGAGAAGGAGCCCTGCGGCATCCGCGGCTGCACCATCTACATTGAGTTCGAGGATGAGCCGAAGAACTCGCGTCGCATCGCCTCGATCAAAGTGGACCCGGACACGGTGTCGACTTTCGAAGTGTATCTGACCCTCAGGCAGGATCATCGCGGCTGGACGTCCCTGTTGCCGCAGTTCATGAAGAGTTTGGCCCGCACGATCACCATCAGTCCGGAGTACACGATCACCAAGAACAAGTTGTATTCCGCCGATGGTTTGGGCGCACGCCGGAGCTATAGTTTCGGCAGCCACGCCCACAGCCCCAGTGCGGCCATCGCCACGCCCACAAATTAAGGTGATCTGCAAGATCTGTCAGATATATATGCGTATATGTCTGCAAAAAAATATAAAATAAAAAACACCACCCCTGTGATGATCGAGAGCAGTAGTTTGTTGCAGTTGAAGAGCAACAACGAAGCAAGTATTCGAAGCCACCCCACCTACACCACACACACACACACACCTAATACACACACACAAACACACAATACACACCACACATTAGGGTACGCCAACCACACTCTCATACTAATACTATATATGGGACCGTAAGGCCCGATTTTTGTAATTGTGACTCTCACCACCATTTTACTTAGATGCGTAGTGCTATAACAAATAACTAGAGTTTTAAGTTGTTTCTCCTTTTTCAAAAACGCAAAAGCAAGAAAAACAAAAGGCGAGAAGAGCGGAAGAAAAGTAAAGAAAAACCAACATGAAATTCAAAGACGGCAGCCCCACGATACCCAGAATCATATTTCTGGGGCCTTCGCTTTGGGGCTCGCCGGTCGACAACTCATGAATATGTGATACTGTTTAAGATGCTAAGAGTTTTTTGCCGGGTAGCCCAAAATCCGGCAAAAGACGTTGATAAAATTACACATTTAACACACACACAAAAAACACACACGCCACACCCCCAACCCATACACAACAAAAAGAACAGATTTTTTTAAAAATTGTATGCTATATAGTAATAAACAAACAAACAAACCAACAAAACAAACAAACTTGATCTTGGTAAATTTAAAATTTAACTTTAAAACTGAGAAGAGGCCTCGAAATGTGACAGAGGTAGATGAACACACGCTCCAATTTTAGTTAGACGCAGCTTGCTGCAATAAAATTTTTTAAATTATTAATTAATATTAATTAAAACCAACAAATTTTAGGATTTTAACAAATTTTTATATATTATTAAATGTATAGCGCGTACTACACAAAAAAGAAAAAAAAAAACAAAACAAGAAAAAATACAAATACAAAGAAAATCCACAACAAAAAAATAAAAATGAGAATAAATTAAACATAAAAAATCAAGCGTAAAATTTAAGGCAATGAATATCTCAGTAAATGTGAAAGCGTAAAAAATTTGTAAAATTTTTTTGTCTGTGTAAAACTCCCAATGCGATATAAAAACAAAAACTTAAATGTAGCAGAGAAAACAAAAATCAAGAAATCGTCAAATAAAATGTGAAAATTTAATTAAATGCAATGCGATATAATTTGTAAAAATTACAATTAACGTAATGAGGAAAACTTAATGTTCTCACAAATACACAAACACATAAAAACACCATCCACACACACATACAAACACACACGAAAGTATCTATTACCAGCAAAAAGTATCTATCAAAGCGAAAAAACTATTTATTACAAAAAGAGAGAGAAAGAAAGAAATAAACAAGCAAAATACGAAAAAAATACATGTATTAATTTTTTATTATTACAAAAAAGCAAAAACAAAAATATATTGTATTTAATGTTAAGTTTTTTTATTGCGTAAAACAACAAAATAATTGTGAGAAATTTGTAACCAAAACAAAACAAAAAAACAAAAGCAAAAACATTTTGTGAAAAAAAAACCTTACCACACATACAGAGCAAAAAACAAAGGCAAAAAAAATTACAAAAATAAAAGCATATAATTTTTCCTGCGCTAGCGGAAAATAATTGTGGAAAAAATTAAAACAAAACGGCTTTCTTTTCTGCCAGCACTGTTGGGTCGAAGGGGCGGGTAAAGGGGGCGGGGCAGGGGCGGTTCAGCTTGTTGCGGGTGCAACTTTCTTTCAGCAGCCACCGAACCACTGAAAATCGGCAACACAGTTGCCCGCACAACTTGTTACTGCCACGGCCATGGCAACTGCACTGCGAGAAACCTGACTATAATTGTCACCACAATACAATTGAAACTTGAATACAGCTGAAATACACAAAGAAAAAATCGGATAATTGTCAAATTATTTAGAGCATCTTTCTTTGAAAACAAAATCACGTGATCAAAAACCATAAATTCCTTTTTGTTTATGTTCTACTTATAAAACAAAAATATTCAAAAATATAAAATTTTGTTTATATATGATTCAAACTGGAATACAAATATTTGGCCTATCATATACAAATGTTTGGCCATATCCTAAACTTTTACATATCTGTAGAATTCGAATGAGTAATAACTTTCATAGGACGATATTAATTTATTTTTAGCCTATTTAACCCATTTAAATTATTGTTTACTAAAATATAAACTGCGTCTTTTTTATTTAAGAAATCACTAATTATAGTATTTAAGAACGCAACTTATAACGATAAAAGCCTGATGTTTTATTTAATCTCGAATAAATTTGTGACTAATGCAATAAATATATTTTTGTATTAAGGAAATAAAAATTTTGGAAATAAATTATCAAAAAAGAATTGAATTTTTTTTTAGTTTTGGAAATGGAATTTCGTATTGGATAACATTTTATGATATTTGCATAAAAAACTTTAAATAAATAAACACAATGATAGTAGTTTGTGAGCAAGACATTTTAAAAATACTTTGAGGCTCGCAATTTATAGTCTGTTTTTCTGTCTTGTTTTTTTTTTGTACTATTAGCTTTATAATTTAGAGGTCTGGCCTAGTTTTTTTGAGTGCACAGCTGCAGTAGTTACACAAACGGCAACAGCAACAATCGCTGCCTCGCGATCAGCAGGGGAAGACAATTGGGCAACCAGTTTGGGCTAGGCCCACAACTTGTTGTTGGGCCCGCGATGGGTACTATGAACTTGGCTGAAAAGCGGCAACGTTGCAATCGGCCAAAACAGGCTGAGGTTACCAACAAAAAGTGCACCAGTACGAAGAAATCGTACTTATTTAGGCTTGTCAATAATAGTACTATACTAAAACTGATCTGTATAGAATACTTGAAAAGTCAGAAATTAAATGCGGTTTTCAGCGATCAAAGTTGTCTGTATATTCTATGTTAACTAAGGGAATTTGTTTTTTAGGTTATTTTACTATTTCCATTTACTTAATCTACTTAAACTTAAACTAAAAAGATAGTGATTAAACTGATGGTTACAAATTTAATTAATTACTTCAACTAATTCCCGACTTAAAATAAACAGAAGTATTATGTTAATTAAAAGAGATTTCCTACTTTTTTTATTTAAATTAACTAGTAACTTTCAGTGCTAGAATAAAGATCGAAAAAATTGCATTTTGATGAGGAAATTTTCTAGTTTGCAGTTGTCAAGGCAAATGATTTTCCTTTAATTCGGTTGCGATCTGTAATTACGGCACGACGTGTGCCATATTTCGCCAGAACACCGAGTGTAGAAAGTCATTTAAAATTCTGTCATTCTTCTTGTTAAGGCGAACATCTAGTATCCACCTCAAGTGATTACCAAAAACGAAAAGGAAAGCGGTCCAGGGGGCAACCGCAAAGGCATTCGACTATTTTTTGGACCCGTTGCGATATTCGGTCATTTCCGAGAATAGAAACCCGAAAAGGGTGCAAGTGTACGCGCGCGAGCCGTTGACAAACAATATTTGAATATGTATATAAGTAGACCCCATAGACTACATACATATATAGTATATAGTATATAGTAGTACGTGTTGGTAGAGATGTACGCGGTGCGGTTGATGGGTGCGGTTGATGGGGCGAAACTACAATCAGTTCCAATTAGATGCGAAAATAGAATTCAATTGTCACGTCATAAAAGATTTAATTGAATCAATTTCACGTCACAATTCGTTCGCATATTTTTTGGGACATTTCGTTATATATTTTTATGCCATTTTCGCATACTTTTATTATTATACGTATTTTGAACTTTTTGTGTGCGTCTTTGTTTTTGTTTTTCCGCCGAGACTCAAGGCGATTTAATGATGCCGATGACGCGTCTGCCGCTGATAATTTCCTTGACTTTGTAATTTATTGGTGTTTTCAAAAATATTTTCAAGAGGTGGCTAGTAGAGCCTCGTTAAGATAGTTTTCGCATCCACGAAAACACGTTTTGATTATGGCCTACACGCGTTTCCCAGAATTCTCCGTTGGCCACATTTTCGCTGCGTGTTTTCCCATAGTTTAATTTCTCTACTGTTTGTTAGGTTTTTAAGTTTGTATCCAGAGCGAACATCTGCACGGTATTCCCCACAAAATTCCGAACTTTAAGTCTGGGCCTGGCCAATATTTGTTGTATTATTTAACTTCTTATTTGCTCCCGGCTTTGTTTCGAATTTCTCCTTTTTGCCACCCACTGTTTTACCAACGCGTTCCATTCTAAACTGAATAAACAGATTGGTGTGTCACTTTTGTCAACAATTTGCATGCATATTTCTCGAATGCGGAATTTCTGTTATTGAAGCACATAAATGTATCTATATTTGTAGACATTAAGAGAACAACAGTGGCAGCAAATAAAAAAAAATGAATAGAAAGACAAAAAAGATGGCAAATATTTGGTCAAGTCCTCTGGTTTTTGTTTTAGAACCATCCCGCTCTTGGAACTACACACCCTCCCCAGTTGTTGGCCAATTAATTTTTTAGTTATTTTTTTTGGGGAATTTATGGCCATGGAAAGTCTCCAGCTTTATTGGATCTTCGGCACGTGTTGTCCCCATCGTCAAACTAAATATCGGTTCGATTTAAGAGAGATTTGCGCAGCAAAAGTTTTGGGACTTGTCACATCAACCTCGGTCAAAATCGTAGGTGGACTCGTTTTGGACGTGTTCATTATTATTTTTTCAGCGGCACGTGGCCCAGCGAAATTTTCGATCGCTGCGAGGGGTATTAGAAAATTGAAAAAAGTTTTAGCTGTCACAAAGTAAAAAAATTCAAAATTTTACGATTAATTTCTTGAAACTGTCGCTTTTGCCTTGGTCGTGGTGAAAATTGAAATATATTTCCAAGAACTGGCCTAATTCTGTACATTTTGAAAATATGTTTGAACTGAAAATTCTTAAGTAGCTTCGGACTTTTTAATTTGCTTTTTTGGCAAAGCTAATCTATTTTGTTATTAACAAGTGCCAGAACAAACATGACCTTACATTTCATAATATAATAATTTATATTTTTGCAATTAAAAACTTCATATTCTTTTAGTGCAATAGCTTAGCTTTATTTTATGTTCCAACACAACAATTATTTTATATATTTTATTAGCAAAACAACATATAAACACCAATAACCAGCTTACCCATTTATTTTAACATAGTTAAAAACTAGTTTTTTATAATATTTGAACAAAAAAAAGAAGAGTAGTTTGTTAAAAAGAAACTAAAGTCTTCTAAAAGCAGGTTGGCTTAACTTAGTTTTAAGAATATCTTATCTTACTTTTAAGATACATTAAAATAAACCAATAATATGGTTCGAAAATATTAGTTTCAACAATTTTTAAACTAGTTGAGCATATTTTCTAAAAGGGTTAAGCAATTTGTTTGAGGCAATGAATGAAGAAACATAACTTCATTATTCATACCTGATATTTTACTGATTAGCACAACGATTTCATACATTTGGAAAAAAACTAAACCTGAGAAAACCTGCAAGTCCATGCCCACCTGACTTGACCCAATTTAGCCTGAAAAAAAATCTAAAACCCGTAATCCGAGACAATGTTACTGGCAATCTTCTCCCATTACTAAGCCCCGAATTACAGCCTGCTCCCATATTATAATGCCATCAATTCCATTGTAGTCGATTGTTAGCCGCTGCTGTTTTGTTTCCCCTGCCAGCTCTTAAAGTGTCATTATTCCCACAGTGAAAACTTGACCCGTCCGCCTGCTGACAAGCGAGCGGGAAAATCGGAAAAACTCTAGGGAAAATGGGCCAGAGGGCAAAATCCTCAATTGTCATGTTTCTTGACAATTTGTCTATGGGCAATCACAGCAACCGATTCATACCATTCATATGGCCATACATCCGAACATCCATCTCCTCTTTGACAGTTTCTATGACCTTCGAATCTTTTCAGTTCTGTTCTTTCTTTTCGCCGTCGAGGGGTTCGTTTCCCGCCGCCCATCCTCCTTTGTTGTAAGCAGACCACAAATAGATCTTACAATATATTATTTCGATTGGACACGGTCGCTCCTCGGATAGTCCCCGTCCCGCTTCCTCTTGCTCAGCCCTTCTCTGTCGCTCCCTATCAACTATTCCAAGTGGTAGAAAATGTTTCGGTGAAGGAACCTTTGGTTGGTGTTCAAGTTCAATGAGCACTACAAATGCAGGCTAACCTATAGGATTGGTAATCCACATTTTAAATTCACTTATTTTCAGTACTACTATTACTAATACTCACAAAATAATACATTTAGTGAATGGTGATTAAACGATCCTTAATGTTAATGTTTAAAAGATAAAATTTAATCCATTAACTAATAATTTTAAACAACAAGGAACATTTAAAAACAAAAACCATACTCTATGACAACCATTAAGCATTTTCAAAAACCATTCGATTAAACCCTTTTTAACTTTGGAAAAAGTATTTTAAATTGTAGATGCATTAAATCTTTCAGCTTTTATTTAAGCAATAATAAAATTCTTTAAAAAATGTTTCTTACTTCTTAATAACATTTGGTTTTTATTTCTTTAAGGACTTGTTTAAAATTTTCACAAAGTACTAATTTTTTGGTCGCAGCAGTACATGTAACAAGTGCATGTGTGTGTGTGTGAGTATCTATGAGCTGCTTGCCTGTTTGCATTACGAATTTTGTTTTTCACCTTGTTGTTTATGTGCGCTCACAGTGTTTGTTGTTGCCGATGTATCTGTATCTGTGACTCAATGGTTTTCGGTATCGCTTTAGATTTGGTTGTTTTTCAAAAACTGATAAGCGGAGTTTGTTGCTGTTGTTGCAGTGGTTGTTACCAACTGTGAGCAAAACCGTCGACTGTGACAAACAAATGTCGGACGACAAAAGCGGAAATGCGAAACTGAACAACAACAGCAAAAATATTAAAACCCGAAACAACAACATCAGCAAAATAAATGTCAACAGTAATTGTAGCATTTCCAAGGTTTTCACAATATGAATGATAGCTACACGCAGACAATTACATAAACATGAACAGCACATGTAAGTACACGGAAAGAAAAATACATTTTGTTTTAATTTTAAGGAAGCCAACTTATATAACTGCCAGCAAACACTTTTACTTTTTTAGAAAATATAATAATTGAATATCAGTATAAAGAGAAAAAACATTTTATTTTAAGCCAATGATGTGTGTTTAAATGGAGATTTAAAAGCTACATAAACTTTTTATTTAAACTCAAAACTCAATTTGAATTATAATCTATACTTACCAACAGTCATTTGCTGATAAGCCCAGCAATTAAATCTTATTATAATCAAGCTAAAAATATAACATCAAAGCACATTTTAAAATTAACATAAAAACGTAATGTAAAATTTGAACTTATTTGACTTTTTCTCTCTGCATGATTGTATTTTCGTATTTGTTTGTACACTTTCCATTTGTACCTGGCTTAGCAACAAAGCGACAATCACAAAAGCTGAAGAAGCACCAGCAGCAGCAGCAACAACAACACTAATGAACGGCGAAGGTTTCGTAAATCGAAGCAACAACAATACAGTACTTAAAACAAACAACAAAAGCAAGACACCAGCAACAACAACAGTGCAAAAATTGTGAGTCATCTGCAAGTCGGTGCATATAATTCCATGATGTGAACAGTCCACAGCATAATAATAGGGGTAATTACAAAAAAATATATATAACATAAGTAGTTATTTTATGACTTTTTAGACACAAGCTCATAAAAATTAATCAGTTTATATAATTATATATTTATATATCTTGCATTTGGACAACCAATTTTGGGTTGCCAACGGAGGTAAGTAATCTGCAGAAGTAAAAAAAAATGTTGTCTTTTAATGCTACTATTATTTTGACCCCGACTGTTGTGAGAGTGTGCGTGTTTCGTGTTGCCAGGGGCTCGATTCATTCAATGAGCCAACTCCGACGACGTCAGCAGCAACAACAATGGGAACAATGCATAAACAACAACAATATCCAGCAACAATAGCAATAGCAACAACAACAAAAACAACAATAACGACAATAACCATGGGCCACATGTGCAAAAATTGTTTAGCATAGAAACAAAAGATAAACAAGAAGCAAGTGTAGCACAAAAGGAGCGAAGGTAATAACAGTTGAGCTGGGAAGCAGATAAGTGGCAAGAGGAAGAAAAGTCATCAGCGAGGGACTTGGGTGAATCAGGGGTGGAGGGGGGATGGTGAAAACGGAAGATCGAGGGAAAGGCAGGCGAAAGGCGAGGGACTACTACGGTGATTATCAGATTAGAGCGGCAAGAATATCCATAAGCCCCCTGGAGACCATTTCAACGCTTGGCAAAAATAAACAAATTTTTGAGAACAAGTATCCGGTAGATACATCTGAATTGCCATGAAGTGGCCACAATGCGGTGACTGCTTCGTTTTAACTTTTTTTTGTTGTTGCAAGAATGGCAATTATTATGCGAATATTCAGGCAATAAAAAATGTAAATTTTGTTTTCACTCTGCTTATCTATCTGCGCGCTCCTATTCGCCCGCCCATGCCTGTTAATCCCCTGAAGATGAGCACAAGATACAAGATACGCGGCATGCACTTAAGTACATGCCCGAGGGCCAAAAGCTCAACGCTAATTAAATAATAGCAGAACATTCGTTGTCGTGTATCTCTGTGAGATACGCTTTTATCAACAAGAGAAATGCTTAAATTGTATGCGAATTTTTAGTATTCCTTTTCGGTGAGTCGTTTGTTTTCACCATCTAAGTTTTGTCACAGCCATATGAGAACAAAAAAAAGAAGAGATTCGTGACTGATGGCAATTTATTTAGAAACTTTGAAAGCAAAAAATAAATATAATAAAATACTTTTTCTTGATTAAAAATTCTTGTCTTCATTTGTTTGTTTCGTTCTCCATGGGGCATATCTATTTTCGTCAAAGAGATTATCTTTTGCACGCTCACACACAAATGCAGTGGTACATTTGTCTTGTGAGGATTAACATTTAAGCACTTACTTTGTAATTAATTATTTACACATATCGAAACGAGACATAATCTGCATAGAAACCCGTCAGATCTGTCAGTCCCTGGTTCTTATGATTGTGCATGGGTAGATTTTTATCTCGGAACAGGTTCCTTTGTGAGTACATTGTATTGCTGTATTTTGCACGGATACGCTGTGTAATTTCGCTCTCAGGAAGCATTGACTCTCGGCTGAGGTCATCTTGGATATACTACATATATCTGCTGTACGCATGTGCTCGAATTACGATCAGGTTTTATCGCTGATCGATGCATTTCAAAATGGTATAATTACTTTGTTCGTTAAAGGAATCTTTAAGCTGACATGTGTTTTACTCTATACGTCACTTATTTTCCGGGATTTCCTGCTGTATAAAATACATATCATAAGTATCAGAAAGGGGTAATAAAAATCCTGTTATCAGTTAAGCTATAAAAACAGCAAATTTTGACTAAATTTTGATTAGAAACGATTGTTCTGAAATCTAACTATCTTTATAGTGCTGTTCAAATTCTATGTAAAATAATTATTGCACATTTTGATTACAAACGATTCCTCTGAAATTCAATTATCATTATATAGTGCTGTTACAATTTAATATGAAGTAATTATTGTGGCATACGATATATATTACAAGCTTTCTGTAAATTTAAATGCAATTGTTATACAATTTAAATTTTTCCAAAACTAGAATTATTTATATTTTCTAGGAAATTGATTAAACAATTTGACCTGCAATCACTCAAATTACTGCTAGCAAATCTATCGTGACTGATTCACAATTTAAAGACCCTTGGCAACCTTTTGCCAGCGATACTGTGATATTTAGATGGCATCTTCCCGGGAATTCAGATAGCATTTGCACTGCACCACTGCATCACATTGTGTGCACGCGGCAATCCACCAATGCCGAACCACTGAACCACGCAACCACCGAACCACTCAACCACACTCAATGACTTTATTTTAATTCGAAATTCGCCTCGAGTTGTGCTCTTTTTTCATTGTGTCTTGGCTTCCATCGGTGAGTTTCAGTTTTTCAGTTTTTTTCTTTCAGTTTTTTAGATGGGCATTAGTCATCCCCCAAAGCCACAGTCATCGTCTCCGTTCTCGTGCAATTGAAGTTTTGTTTTTATTTTTTCCCTTTTGCAATTTTCATTTCAGCTGCTTTAAGTGTTAAGGTTGCCGATTCTTAGTCTTCAACCTGTTGTCGTTTATTGTACTTGACAGCAGCCATCGAAAGGGCAAGCAAACACATATTTCGCAAAGCTCATTAAGTTTTTTTTTTTTTTTTTTTTTTTTGTTTCCTCTAGCTGTTTTCTTCCCCCCAAAAAAAACCCCTTCTAGATACCCAAACCCGAACCCAAACTGTGCTAAATTTCGTAATCGAAAGTTGTTTTGATGGTTTGGCTTTTGGGTGAGCAGCGCTTAGTCAATGTTATTAAGTAATACTTAGACACGACTGTGTACCGATACCACACCAGCAGATATATTTTTTTTTTATTTTTGTTTTTGAGCTAGTACTGGGTACTTAGTTTACTCGAGGCCTCATTTGCATTGGCCCGTCCACTTGGAATTGAAATTATATATTCTGAGCCCCGACGAGTGTAAACATTTGCCTCCAAGTTGTTTATGCAAGCTGCTGGTGGCATTAGTCATACTTTGGGCACTATTCAGGTACATATACCCGAAATAGATAGTATTAAGTTCTACTTGTATCAGTTCAATAGGCAAACGCTTCCTTGCATTTCGTTCTCAACTAGGAACTATTTGACAATTTCAAGAGAAACTCAAAACCAGGAAGCCAATTCAAAATAGGAAGCATTAGCTTCGCTTGGGATACGGGTATCAACAAGCATATTTAAGTAGGTAAATATTTATAGGGAATTTAGCAGATGTTTATTAGAAGATTCAAGAAATTTGGGAAATATTTACTCTGAATCAAATGAATAAAAAAAGGAATATAAGGTAAATACAAATAAAATGTTGACATTAATAAAGCTTGGAGGAAATGTTATAAATGTTTTTTTTTGTTGAAAAATATAACGACATATGTATATGATTAGGATTTGGCATATGCAATTTTATAATATATTTTTACGGCTAGAAATGGTTCTACTTCATAGGGGAATAATTACAAAAATTATAAATGAGCTAAATTCTATTAAAATACTTAAGTTTAATCGCTTTTACAATCATCAATACGTGATTTAAACTAAATGCACGACCTATCCCATCCATTAGCTCGAATTCCCACATCTCCAGCACTAAAAATCTACTTAAAGTCGTTACTTTTCGCAATCGCAGCAATCTTAAGTATTATTATATATAAATTATTTGACTGAGACTAATGAGAACTTTTTAAATGGGGCGATGATGTCAGCTAATTTAAGAGTGAATCTTTTCCTTGTTTTTAATTATTTGAAAGCAAATGACTTTCATATATTTTCAAATACATATATGGACAGACACCGCCGATTTCTAAGTGCAAAATATATAGGTTCGTATCAGTAAAAAGCAATTTTGAGTTGTCATGGCCATTAAGAAATCGACTGGACAGTGATGCAGCTATATCAATTAGCAGTTCCCCGTACTTATCACTCGCCCAGTTTTAAAATGCCCCATAGAGATTGTGGAAAAAGTGGTGGGGAGAAAAAGTTTTGGAGTCACATGGAGAACTGCACTACAAAACCCATTGTCTGACGGCTGAATTTTCGGTGCAAATATTTGCCCGGGCAACTGCAACTGTCTGGTTTTGGTTTGGGTTTGGGTTTGGGTTTGGGTCAGGTGTAGTGCACTCGGCACGTGTTATCAATGAATCAGAGGTCTGGATGTGGATATACTTGGCATGCAAAGCGCATGGAGAACCCACCTTTAGACCGCCCGTGGAAAAGCAAATAGCCAGACAGTTATTTGCACTTATAGTGGCGGAAAAAGTAATACAACAGGGAAATTGTAATATCTGGTTTTGAAAAAAATAAAAAGCTAATAGCAAATCTTAACAATTTCAAGATTAGTGACAAGCCATTGTATTAGTAACTATGGAAATGATAATGTATTAAATCATGAGCCATAACTGGTTATCTTAAAATATATATAAAATAAAACGTATAACAAATTACTTTGTGGTCAATGAATCAATGATTGAAGTAAAGAACATACTATTTTCTTGCACTGATTATAGTTTTTTAGATAAGAATACATAGTTTCTTAAAAAAAATAAGTAATAATAATAAATAATAAGTAAAATAAGTAAATAGACCCATTTGAAAAACTGCTTTAAAATTTTTTTAATTTGTATATTAAAATAGATTTAATAGAAAATATTAGTAACAAAGAATTTAATTCATTTATTCAATAAATTATAAATAATAACAGGGTAATTTCAAGTATAGTTATAAAATCATTTAAGTTTCTAATATTGTGATCATAGTTGTGCAGACTTTTAAGTAGGGCGCTCTCCATAGTTTAGTGCCATTTTCAAGAGGTCTCATTTTGCCGGCGATCGTAATTCCGATTGACGTTTCCAAAACTAACCCCCTCAAAAAAACAAAAACTTACCAACGCGGTCTGGCCTCTCTTATCAGGCAAAAAATACTTCTTATCAATCGCGCTACTCCAAAACACTAACCGATTATAAATTCTTATCAGTCGATTTCTCATGGCCGAACTTATTTTCTAGACGGAACGTCTTCTACGAATTTGTTTACGCCAAAAATGCGAAATGAATTTGGTCAACAAAGCTCTCAATTGTCATTGATAGACAAAGAATTTTCAGCAAATGAAAATAGAAATTCATTCGAATCCGATTCATCCGCGAAGATTCACAAACAAGATACTTGATACTACAGTCAGTTTAATCAATCAGATCCAATGCCAGAAATGCAATAAATAAGCGGAACATTATCAAACGGAAACGATGTTATGATCACTGATCAATGATCAGTCAGTGGGAAGCCATTAAAGTGTAGTCAATTTGAGGGTGATATCATATACGCAATTTTCTTCTATAGCGAAATAAGGTAATGCGAATAGCAACAAATTAAAAGTTCATCAAAGCAGCCGGCTAAAAGAAAAACTAATAAACTAAAGCCCAGCTAACCAAACAAATAATTGTGCGAAGGCTGAGAGGTGAAAGCGGATAAGATCAAAAAAGTGGAAAAGATAATATTAGAGGCCTCAATAGACACTAAGATAAGACAAGCAAAGAGTTTGGGCCAGGAAAAAATAAACATGGATAAGCCGAAACCACAAAGGTGGTAGAAGTACGAAAAAAACAATGAGAATAATTCATAACGAGAGGAATTCGAAACCATAGATAAACACACAATGTGGGTAATTAAGAGATTCTGAAAATTAATGGGAATACGAGTGTTGGGGAAAATAAATGACACCTTTTATTCAAACAAACAAATTTAATTATCTACCAACACTCTAGTTACTAGATTAAAATCGCCCGATTTCCGCCAAGGCCAGACATTTTTTATATTTTTAGATTCCAAAGATAGACTCCTGATATAGGAATTACCAATAAAAGACAAATATATTTAATTATCTACCAACACTCTAGTTACTAGATCAAAATCGCCCGATTTCCGCCAAGGCCAGACATTTTTATATTATTAGATTCCAAAGATAGACTCCTGATATAGAAATTAACAACTTACTTCATTTCTGAGCGATAAGAAGCGAGTGCCCAATTTGCCTTAACTCCAGAGTACAACTTGATGACCATATTTGTTCAAATAGTGACAGCTTAACTTGGCCAAGATAAGATAAGGCCAAGATGTTTTTGCTGTCTGGCGGCGGACTGATGTCATAACCCCATTTTCGCAAATCGCTGGAAGTTTATGTTTTCAAGGGAGATGTGGGGATTTTTTTTTTTTTAACGAATGGTGACCCAGAGCAGGTTCATAATTCTCAGCTCATTGCCAGCTCTTAACCCCGAAACGCCTCAAATGTCAGCTTCTTAACCTTACGAGCCGTCTTCTCTGGTTCTTGTTGCCATAACTCTCTTACATAACTAATTTGCGAGCCACGTCGACACCGACGCCGTATATAAAAATGTCTTATATAGTTAGTCTCGCCCGTCGTCACCCCATCGTTTTTCTTTTTTTTTTTTTTTTTTGTCTTTTCCCACTTTTTTTTTTTTTGTTTTTTTAGGTTGTTGTCTGGTACTCGAGAGTACATGAGTACTATTCAGTTTTTTGTTGTATTCTTTTTTTTGCTGTTTGCTGATTTGTTTTTTATGATTGCTCTGCGACTGCGAAGGCGGCGACGACTGATGACGATTGTTGTTGCTGTTGCCACTGCAGTTGTTGCTGCTGCTGCTCTTTGCATTTCATGAAAATGACCTACAAATAAATTAAGCTTTCAACTCGTTAATGTCCATTTTGCATACCCTGCAAATCCATTTGAATATTAAGTGTAGGTACTTAAGCAAAAGAATTTTAAGTCTTATTATACCATGAAAATAAGTAGCCTTATAACGAAGAAGATTTTCTTTATCAGTTTAAAAAAATACATATTTAAAAATACTAAAAAAATTAGGAGAAAATCTGGAAATAAAATATGTAGTATAAAGAAAATGTTTAGTTTGAAAATAACATATAATAATAAAATTAATAGTTCAATAGTTACTCAGAAATAAAAAAATTTACATTTTTCTAAAATGTATTTTAAGCTAAATTATTTAAAAGAAGAACATACAAATTATTTTTTAAGAATTTTTTAAATTGTTTAAAGTTAAAATGTATTTTATTTATTTCCAATTAAAGTATATTTTATTTCCAAATTTGTTCCTGATTCTTATAGATCTTTTAGAGTATTTAAAAAACGCACTAAATATTATATGACTTTACGATTTTTAATTTCTTTGTTTATTCGCAGCTTACTCAGTTATTTAATTATGTTTACTTGTTGCAGCCCAACAAAGGGCAGTTGAGTGAGTAAGCCAACGCAATCCTGCTGCAGCTCCTCTTTTCAGACATGAGGAAAAGGCAACGGAGCAAACAATTTGCATTATTAATTTAATTGAAAAACTTGTTAAATTAAATATTTAAATTTCGATGCAGCTTCAGTCGCTGTCCTCGTCTCAGCGGCAGTCGCCGTCAACGTCAAACAATATGGCAACTGATAATATTAATATGAATAAATGCAAATTGAGTTACTACATACTAGTTGGCTGATTGTGGATATGGGAGGGGGGAGGGGGGTTGCCTTTGGCGTCCACTTGGGACATTTATAGAACATTGTTGCAATTAATATGCTCGGACATCGACTGTGGGCATTTATGCGGCTCTATCCACTTCAAGGGAAACAGGTTCAGGATTATGATTCCACATGCTTCGGCTCTTGGATAAATTTTGAAGTGTGCACCACAAACTATAAATAATTAAACGAAAACATATATTAATTGCTTTTAATATTTAACATTAAATCTATAATTATATGTTTCTTTATAAGAACACTTTGCATATTTAAATTTAATACTAGCCCATATTATTTATGCAAAGATGGCATTAACATTTTAACAATTTTACACAGAATAAAACAATTTTTTATAATAAATATAATGAATATATATTTTGGAAATCTATTCCCCAAAAATTCAAAGTAACCAATTACATTATAAATATTATTAATATTGCGATTATTTATTACTTATTATTATTATATTATTATTATATTATTATTATTATTATATGAACAAATATGTATTTTTCTATTTTATCCCCTAACTAAATAAAGTAACTTATGCGAAAAGACATATCTTAAATAGAGTTAGGAACACGAATTACTAAATATATAGAATTGTTTTTTCCCAGAAACTATTTTTCCCCAGTCTAATTCCGCTTTGGAAATATTCTTTAACGCGAACTAAGCTAATTTTGGCACCCTCAAAAAGTTGTTGTTCCATCAAGTTAACAACTCAATCATAACTCAAACGATCAATCTCACCCGCTGCTCCGCCACAATTGTCCCCCAATTATCAAGATACATTGACTTGGAATTAGCAATTTACGAGCAGCCTCGCTAGTTCCAATGGACCCCCAATGTGAATCGATCCAGGCACACGGTACACGGTGCTGATCAATGCCGTTTTATTTTTTATTTTATTGCAGTTTTCAATTTTCATTCGCAAGGTGTTGTTGCCTTTTAGATTTTTAGAATTTACGATCGAGACGGCTAGACGTTAGGATAGGATCCATACGTAACGAATCGCAGCTCAACCAGCCAGACGAGACGTGTGAATTTCAATAGTTCTACTTGCAGTCGGGCGATAAGTCGCTATACTATACCATACTATATATACTATACTATATAGTCTATATGGGCCTATAACTATTGAGTTTGCGATAGGAACGCCAGATGCGCAGAGATCGATGGGTCTGGTCTGTCTGGTGACTGAATGGGTGCCTCTCGTTCAGGTATTCTATATTCAGATCTCCGCTCGTGTCGTGTAAATATTTGCAATTGAGTCTACGATTTTTTACTATTTGTTTACAGACGTAATCAATAAAAATTTTAAATATCCCAAACACAGGCGCACAAAACTGAACACGAGCGAGAATACTTGAAATGGAAACACAATTATAGAATGCAACTACCAGACGCAACAGCAAATTAAAATATTTATGAGTTGTCGTCGTGCCATGCTTAAAGTCATTCTATGTTATGACTTCTGTTTTTTTTTTGTTTTTATTTTTGTTTTCGGTTTGGGTGTTCATTTTTTGTTATTATTCCAATTTTTGAGCCAGACGCAATTTATAGTTTTTTTTATGCCAAACATTTTTGAGTTGTTTCATTTTAATCTTCAATTCTGGGCGAAGCCTACTTATTGGATACCCTACAATGCGGTTCTATAGACTATATAGTTATCACTTTTATGAATTTTACAAATTTTTTAATTTGAAACAGAGGCTTAAACTAATTTTAAGGGGCTAAAACTAATATTAACTATTTAAACTTTACATGCATCGAAATAAGTAAAAACTTCGAATATTTCAATTTATTTAAATAGTTTGTTTAGGATATTTAATTTAGGATATATAATAATTTGTAGGGTTTTTTTACTTAAGCTGATAAAACATGGAGGCTTACTATTATTAATTTTTTTAATATGTTTAAGAAAATTTGTGTTTTTTATTACTAAAACATAATTTTCTTCCCAAATATTTTTTCTTGTGATTTAGGACAAAAAAGTATTCATTATTTACTTTTGTTATTAATACAAAATAAAATATATGTTCAAGGAACTGTTAAAAGCTAAATTTGTATTCATTTGTATGGCAGAAGGAGCACCCAAAATGTAAACACAATTGCATTTCCTAATATCTAATAAGCATTCAAAGCCTAAAAGGCTAATATCCCAAATGGCTTAGAGGACTTTGTTTGGGCTTAACTCTTGAAAGTTTTAAAAGCAATATCTTTAAGTATTCCATGCGAAAGAAAAGTTTTCAATTCACATTTGAGATCCCTGGGCAACCTTTTCCCCCACCGTAATTGAATTTTTGAATATTCTTAAATCCAATTGGGAAACGGGCAGGAAAAGTGTTTTTCTGCTTCTTATTTTTTTTTGGGGCAAAGGGTACAAAATTTATCAGCTCAACTGAAACCCCAAGCGAAACTCAACTTTGATGACTTTTTGTTGTTTATAGTTTTTTGTTTGTAACTTTGTTCTCTTTTTTTTTTTTTGTTCAGCTGAACATTATTTTTTTTCTGTTTTGGGTCTTGCCTTAGAATATTTTTTTATTGCGCGTTGGCGGGACTGATAGCGAAAGAGAGGGGTATAGGGGAGATGAAAGAGAGGGCGACAGGGGGCCGAGACAAAGACGACAACATGGCCGGCACACCTTTTGCCATTACTTATGGATGTGTGTGTTTATGTGTGCACAACTCATAAGCATCGATGTGGCCCAGGTGTGTGTTTGTTGTGTGCGAGGAGTGTTTGCTTATCTCGACCGTGTGTCCCCATAGGTGTACGGGGTGTACGGGGTGTATGTGGTGTACGGGGTGTACGGCTCTGGGGGCGGGGGGCGTGACAGTGGGCGGCGGCGGGTGGAGGCCGTATTCTTTATTTGCATAGCAATTTTCGTTGCTGCTCCTCCACTACGGCGACTTCTTTTTCTTGTTATTTTTTATGTGTGTTTATTTTTCAGTTTTATGCCGATACGCGAAAACGAGAGTGCCGAAGAGTAAAAATAAAATCATAAAAAAATAGGCGGAGGGGTAAGGGATTTTGGGTGCACAGAAAAAAATCATTAACAAAATCACTGAAGTAAGGGTTTTAATAGTTTTTCATGTCAATAAATATGTTACATTATTGTTTACTTAAAATTGATTCAACATGTTTGTGTCATTGAGCTGAGTTTATTGAGTTCACCTTTTCTTTTAGAAGGGTCGGATTTACCCCAATAAAGGTAAAAAACTAAGAAATATCAGAAAGCGAATATTATTTATTGGCTTAACCTAAATATTATTATTCATAGATTACGGTTAAATTTAAAATAAAATAAAAAAAAAACATTTAATAATAATTACATATTTATATTACTATTTAAAATTTTTAGAATTATTACTTTCAAAACGGTTTTCTGAATGTCGACAATTAATTTGCATTGAAAAGCGATGTTTTTGTGATATTGCTTGCTTTGCATACAACAAGAAAATGTTAATTTCTCATTAAAGAACAATTAGGGTTAAATATTTTTTTGTTGTGTAAATAATTTCGGGGTGTGTGCCGTGTTTTTGTTCGAATAATAAGTGTTGTACTATATGCTCAAACTTGACCTAGGCGGCATTATCAACATCGCACGTGTCGTGTTCGCCAAAGGCTCACACCTATGCCCATATATATATATATTTATACGTATGTACATATATCTACATTTATAGCACCCATTCTCACTAACAAGTCTGCGCCACCTTTTCCCATTCGTAATATTTATAGAAATAATCAAAAATTCAACACGAAATCAATAATAAACGTAGAATTTCATGCCTTTCCTTTATTGCTTCCTCTCCATCTCCATATAATTTCCCCTTCCCCGATTCGCACTCTCTTCCGACGATTGCCGTCCCTTGTCAGCTATTATTTATTGCGTTGAAAAGTTTCATTATCATTTTTTGTTTTTCTTTTTTTTTTTTTACAATTTACATAAGGCATAAGGTCTGGGACGTCGACAGCGCTGCCTTGCAACTTTGTTGCGGCTTCCAGTTTGCCTATATACATATATATACTATATGTACATATATATAGGAGTGAGCTGCAAAGTTGTGCCCCACCAAATGGCACAGAGCAACAACCACAACTGGATATCGCAGCAGCAGCAGCAGCAGCAACACCAGGAATACCAACAACCACTTCTGCAACAGCAACAACACAACCAGCAACAATGACAGAAAATGGCAGTGTAAAACTTTTTTAGTGATAGCCATAGATATTACCATTGGGCACTGTGGCAGCCACAATCAAAAATAATGGTCCAAAAGTTGCTTTGGTTTGGGCTCTAAAAGGATAATTACATATGAAATGAAAATATATTTAGATAAAGAAACTAAAAAAAAAATATTTTAATAGTGCTTTCAAATTAATCTCCAGGATACAATTATTAAACTTGTAAATTTTCTGATTAATGGTTTGCTCTAGCGATAACTTAAGAAAAAACCAACATACATTTATTATATAAAGTAGCCGTAGGCTTGAAAGTATAGCACTTAAGTTGTGATTATTTTCGTGTTATAACCAGTTGTCCAGTTTATTATCTTGAAATAAATAAGTGCTTATAACATGCACTTGAAATTATTAATAACTTTAATTCTTATATGGTATGCACTATAAAAAAGCATACAAAATGAAAAGTTTTTGACTCGATATAAGATACAAATTAAAAATTACAAATGTTTTTATGTATACGTTTGTTTATCTATATATATTTTAAATAAATACGATAAAATTGAACTTTCATTGCAGAACATATTGCATTAATCCGTATAATTAAATAAACATTTTTAAAGGCTGTTTTTGGCTCCCAAAATATATTTTGCTATTATATTTAAGACACTTTATGCTTTTTTATTTATTCATAAATACCCTTTATTGCAGTTTAGTGACTTTTAGGCCCACTGTGGCTAAAAACAAAGTTAGCAGAGCACAGCGAGACCACAAAACTGAGCCGGGGGGTGATGTACAGGAGGGTGGGGGGAGGGGGGTTATAAGGCAAACAAAACAAATGCCATGAAACATTTTAAAATTCAAATCAACGCGATTTCTGCTGTTTCCTTATTTTATTTTGCACAGTTTTTCGGGGTCTGGTGTAGTTTTTGTTTTTATTTCAGCGTCTCCCCGCCTCTCCCCGCCTCCCTCTTCTGCCTTCTTTATTGTTATTATATTTTTTTTTCTTTAATTTCTGGTCACGTATTTGTTTCGTTTCGTTTCATTTTTGGAAACAATATTGTGTGCCATGACAATAATAAGAGTCGTGGTCGGAACTGGACGGACTTTGGCGTTGGTTTTGCCTTTGGTTTTGGTCTGGTTTTCGGGTTTGGGCCTGGGTTTTGGTTTTGCCTTTGGTTTGAGCCGAGCTCGGGGCCTGAATTTGCGGTCGGAGCCGAGTTTCTGTAATTTGAGCCAATTACTGGGTGTGGGGATGCCCGGCGGAAGGGGCTCTGGTTTGGGAACGCCATACGTATAGCCCTATATATGGGAAATAATGGGGAGAGCAAGGTGTCGGATCGGATGGTGCTTAGATGGAGATGGACGACGATGAGGATGAGGATGTGGACGTGGATGTGGACGAAAACCAAAATTGAAATTTATTTTTGGCCAACAAAAACATATGCACCGGCTCACTTGTTTTGGTTGCTACACTTTTGGCATTAGGGGTTCTAATACCCTTCGATTGGGGGTATAAATATCATCAGCTTAATTTATCATTAATACAATCGTATTTGTTTTGAAGCATTTGTTGACATATGGGTGTTTAATGCTAAAGGTCTTGAAATATTTAAATTAGTTTTCAACTAAGATCTTAGGGTTTGTTGCTTAACATCTTATGTGTTAGTTTTTGTCTAACAAAACACTATTTCTTAATAAATGTACTTATTTCAAGATATGCTTTTATGATTTAGGTATCCCAAAATTCCCCACTATCTATACACTTTATAAGAAAGAAAAATGTTCATAAAAAATAGGTTCCCAAAATATCTTATTATGTTATGTATTATATAATATTTTAAATATATTTCAGTAGGTTTAAAAACTTAACAATATTAAGCAAAAACGTCAACCTTATCAACTGATTAAACATTAAAACTAACATTCAACTTAATTCTCAAATATGTTAAACTAATAAATGTATGAATCGAATCGAAATTAATATGGTACATACATTTTAATTTTTTTTAAACCATCTTAAAGTATTACGAAAACCGAATACTGGGTCACATAATACGTTAATATCAAATCAATTTATATCAATTTTTTATTAAACCATTACCAATCGACGAGGGTATTTCCAATTTCGGGCAGCCTGCCACTGATTTTATGTTTTTATTTCGCAGCCTGTGTCTGTTCGCGTAAATCGTCGTCCTTCTATTGTGGCCTGTATTCACGCCCCCTTGTCACCCCCCTCCCATATTTATATATATATGTATATAGTATATCCCCAATCACCACTCCTCCGTCCTTGCCACATTCGTTTGTGTTTGCAAAATGGGAATACGTGATCTTCGCATAATAATTACTCCCTGGCTCGGCTCTTGAGTCTTTTTTATTTGGGCATATAATTCTTAATGGCCATGGCACATTTCTCTGCCATTTCGTGCATTTAATGATTTTTTATTATTTTCCCTCTTCTTTATATTTTGGGTAATTTGATTTGACTGTTCTTCATTCGTTATTGTTCACTTTTGTTGTATTTCCTTGCTGTTTTGCTGGTTTTTTTGTTAGCCCCCTGACTTTAATAGGTTTTTAATTATTTTTCATATTTTTTTGAGATTTTTTTTTCTTGTTATTAATAACGAAACCAGACAGCTGCGGGAAATGAAAAAGCAAAAGAGTTAAGTGGAACCTTTGTTCGGATAGCAACATGAAAATGCATGCAAAAAAGAAATATATTGTCTGAGAAATTAAGTCAAGTGTAAAAAGAAACAAAAACTTTATTATTTTTTCAAAAATAAATTTAATATGTTTGCTTTTAAAAATTTGTACACAAGTGGTTACAAAATGTGTAATCAACTGTGGGTGGTTTAATTATTTTTAGATCAAAATTTTGCGTCAGTCCAAAAATAAAACTTTTAACAACTAGTTCAACCGAATTAAATTGATACAGATTGCCACACTCGTTTACTACAACTGTTCGATTTTATTGACATTTTCAGCAAATCGATTTTTGATTGCATGTCATTACAAATAGCTACAAGTAAACTACATTCATTTTGATTGGTGAATGTAAAAATAGATATATACTAGCATTAAGGAAAATGTTTTTTTAAATTAAATGGATTTTTTTGTAGACTTTAACTTGTATTTTGTATTCTTTATTGGACGAATGTATTAAATAATCATCATAACAAATATTAATAACATGTTTTTGCTGAAGCTTTTATCTACAGATTTAAACTTGTGTTTATTTATTTTTAAAATGTCTTATAAAATTTAAAGCACTAAGAACAATATCTAAAAATACATATAGATGTGCTAACTTTACAACTTTGTTCGAAATCAATTGAAAGAATAGGAGCAAATAAATTACATTAGAAAGGAAATTAAACCGAAACGCTGAAGAAATCTTAAGTACGTCAGCATTTTGGTAATAAATTGCACTTGCCCAATACTTCCTTCAGTCCAAAATAGATTTATTTATGAATGTATCTTGATAGATGGACAGCCAGGCAGTACTTGCAGCTATTTCCACCTGCTTCCCACCTGATTGGTGTCGCATTAGGGCAACAAATTAGCTCTTGGCCAGTTCTCTTGGCCACTTTAGAGTTCCGACTGGGTTATTTACGAGCAGAAGATGCAATCCCCGAGCGGATCGAACAGCATTTGTGCATTTTGCTTTGCCATAAATCATAATGGCATTGGATGTCCTCCACTTTTATGGAATTTTACACAAGAAAAAATTATTCACACTAATACAAATAACTTACTCAAAATAAATTTGTTTTACAATTATTAATTCCTTTTTTTTAAATTTTGTTGAGGTCTTAACCGATAAACATTCAAAACAGATTATGCAATTAAGAAACCAGTAAAAATGTATTTTTAACTTTTGCAGTATTTCTGAAAAAGTAAATTATGCAAAGTCATGGCTCAAGTATTATCATATTATACAGATAGTCTTATTATGGTTTTTTTTTTTGTTTATTTTAAAAATATTAAATAAATGTTTTTGTTTTTGCATAACTGATAGGAAAAGACCTTGAGCTGATTTATTTTTGTTAGTTTTTTTTTGATAATAACTAACTATATTTCATAAACATAAACATATTATACGAATAGTATTTTAAATATGCAGTATTATCAAACAAAAACATTTTGGTGAGAAACAAAACCGAATCATTCAAATCAGTAACCACATTATCATTAAATTGATTTCTTATCTATCAGATATGTTATTTTTGTAATGGTAAGTGACAATTGAGATGTTAATGGAATATATAAAATGTATACATTTTTAATTCTCTATTTTTCATTGTGTACTACGCAGTAAGTTGCCTTACTTTCAACTGGCGAAGGCTTTTGCCTAATTGATTTACAACACTTTCCAACCTTACTCAATGCTGGAGTGACAAATGCAGGGCTCTGGAAATGGCTTTGGCACTGGCTTCTCTTATTTTTATTATTACTATTATCTTTATCTACAGACTTGCGGGAGATATTCTTAGAGGCTAACAACACAATGGGTTGGAAAATGGGGTTGCCAAGGGGTTGGGAATGGAAATGGGGTTGTGGAAAGGGGGATGGGGACTTGCTCAATGCTCGATTGCGCGACAATCGCAATGGGACCATATATATGTGTTTCGCAGCTTATCATTCCCTGCATATACGAACCATATATATTATTGAGTGTGTGTATGCCGACTCCCTGGGGTCGCATTGGAGCGTGAGCATTTTGCAAAAATAATTTATGGCAAGCTGTTGATTGCTGACATGGGGCCCCCAGAGCAGCAAAAAAACAAAAAAAAACAAAACAGAAAACACACCAACTAAAACAAGACAATAACAGAATTATTAACAGATGTACTAAAGCAAGAAGATAGTAATATGTACAATGAAGCGAAAACATTGACTCCAAAGCGAACACATTGACTCCAAAGCAAAACAGTTCTATTTTTAAGGGAAATAAGAGCAACTTGAAGAGCAATAACAACAGCAATGCTATAAAGCTACAAAGTAACGTCAACAGCAACATCAGTAGCAACACCATCAGATACAAGAGCAACATAAGGAACAACAGCAACATCAATGGGCACAAGACAACAGCCAACAGCTTTATAGACCCAAAACCTATAACAGCAACCAAAACCTATAACAGCAACCAAAACCTATAACAAGCAACAGTAAAAAATAAAAAACAGTATAAACAAACTAACAACAGCAACAAATAAAACCACACCAGCAATGCCTGTAAATAACAGTTTGGCCAACACAACAGCAACAATAGTTGCTACAATAACAGCAGCAACATTGAAGCTTAAGTCGTAGTCCTCTTTTGGCAGTAGCAAAGGCACTGAAAATAAAGTTTGTCATATGTAGCTAGTTATGAGAATATTAAATTAAGTTAATCATAAAAATAAATAATTCATTTTTAACTATATCAAAAATATAAATTTTTTCTCAGCGTTTACTGATTAAAATTTTAAAACAAGAAAGCTAACTTCGGCCATTTTTTGAAACTTTAAAAGAGGGTCAAATAAAAATCGAACCAAAAATTGAAACCAAGTTTTAAACACCGATTTTTAGACAATCATTTAAAAGTATGCCACTTGGAAATCAGATTTCTGTAAGAAAAGTTATAAGCTTAAAAATATCACTTTGTATCACTTTTCTGCAAAGCCATTTTTCGATTATTTGAAAATTGGGTACATCATTAAAATGACAAAAAAATCGACCCAAAAATGCTAATCAAGTTGAAAGCACAGATTTTTTGAGAATATAACCACAGTCATTTAGAAGTATGCCACTGTGAAATCGGCTGTCTGAGAGAAAACTTGTGGGCTTAGGAGTGCAGGTTTTAGGTGACTTTTCAGCAAATCCATTTTTCGAAAAGTTGAAAAGGGGTTTAATCATTGAAATTGACGAAAAATCGACCCAAAAATAAAAACTAAAGTAAAAACACAGATTTTTAGAAAATGAACCCACAATCATTTAAAGGTATGCCGAATTGAAAATGGACTTCTGTTAGAAAAGTTATGAACTTGCACTTGTTTGGACTCTTTTCTGCACAGCCATTATGAGAAATAAAAAACGTTTTGTTTATTTAAAGATTGCAAGGAACTATAACATATCTAAAACTTTTGTATAAGCTAAACAAATGTTTGATAAAATAATATTAAAGCAAAATATCTGACACTGAAAATTAAATTTTTCCAATCTCCAGTTTCGTTAAATGTTTCTATTCCATTTATGTAACTGCCTAGAACCTGTCGATTAAAAGCGGTTGCAATAAATTGTACTTTTTAATTCATAATTGGCTTAATAATTTCTGTAATGTAAACAAATACAAATTTCTTTATTGGCCAATGTTTTTTAGTTAAGAAAACAGGGACAACTCAATTAGACTGTTGTTTTTGCTAGTGTAACAATCAGTTCCATTTATAGTTTAGTTCGCGACTAGAATTTATCATTAGTTTACTTGGTGTGTACATATGTATATACAAATTATGTTTGTATATGAGATTATATACTATATAGATTAACAATTGTAATCGCTGTTGTTGTAGCTGCTGTTGATTTTGCCAAGCGAAACGAAACGCAACGAGCAAAACAAAAAGCTAGCAGAAACGGCAACGACAACCGACAACTCGGGTGTTGATGTGTTTTCGAAAACATTGCGTCATTTCCAGATGGCAAGCTTTAAACCAATTCGCCCCCTTGCCGCACTGAAATGCCCCCCCCTCGCACAACGCCCCTGTGCAGTAAAAATACAGAGACCAAGTGGCAGACGATCGAGTTGGATTCGTAGAAAAACTGTACAATTTCTGAGAACTGAACTTGGGGATGTCGACGCCTATATCGGAAGGCAATTATCAGTGTGGATACTGACACGTATATATGTACATATATATACGAATGTGTATGGGGCTATGTGTGGTTATGATTAATATTTGCTTACAATGATTTCTCGTTGTCGCATTTGTGATAAAACGACAAACACAATTCGAAATACCAATTATGTCGTGAAGGAAGGACTGCAAAATATTGGTCTATTTTTTGGATTCTCAATTCGTTTCGCTTTAAAATCATTTTCATAAAATTTTTTATTTCTTATAAATAAGATCAAGATTATAAATTTATGTGAAGAATATGTGAAAAATATATACAAATACAAAAATGATTATAATTATTAAGTTAGTTGCAGTTTAAGACTGTTTGGAAAGTTATTTTAAAAAGTATTGTCAAAAACGTTGAAACAATAAAAAAAAAAAATTTTTTTTTTAATTTTTCCTCATTATTAAAATACCTAATCAAAAAATAAAAGATTTTAAATTTGTATATTATACATAGCAAAGACCATATATTCAATCCCAAAAATGTTTTGTATAAGTTTTTTATTCTTCACAGAAAAATGAGATTGTGGCAACCTCTTTAAGAGTTCAATTACATAGTACGCGTATTATGCTCTACAATATCTATGCCACATCCGCAAGAAGAACCTTTGGAATGAGCTATAATTGGATGAGCTGTGGATGAACGTAATCTGCATTTCCAGACAGTTGGGCGACTTCTTAAAGCTGCAGCAGAATGTTTTGGTTCGCTGGGGAAGATTATTTACCAGGGATAGCAATTGCTTTGGGGGAGGGTAAAGTAAAAGATGATTAGCAACGACCTTAAATAACCTACTGATTCTATAGACGCGTTGCAATGGTATCGCCTTTAAACTATTTACTTTCGAAACTGATTGGTGGACAAATATTTATCTTGTGTTCGAGTCTTTCTTTGATCAGCTAAAAGCAGTAGTTGGTTGATTTTCTTTAAAGACGGCAACCTACGTCAATGTGGGATCAATGGGATTAAGCACTGCCATTATATTGCTCCATTTATCACTTTTAACACTATATAGTTCAAACAGAATGTTTGAGTTAAAAAGGAACTAATTTATCACTTATCGCAGTTCAATGGGAAAATGAATACAACACAAACACAATCGAAACTCTGAAGCTTTTCTCGAATATCACAAAGTATATTTGTTGATCACAAATAAATATAAATAAAATACAAATATAAATAATATAGTACTAACACTCTTAGTCATTTAACTTTGTATTCAGATAACCATAGTCACCGTCACCTCTATTTATATATCAAATTTTAGCAGGATTTAAATGTTGTTAACTATGAATTAATAACTATTTGCTTAATAGATGTGAAATTACGCATTAAGTTGATTATTCAATTTGCGTCATCAATACCTTTAGCCAATTGCATTAATGATTAAAATCCAACCTTAAAAACCCAATGAAAAGTTGCTTCCTTGGCTAAACTAAACAAACAAGTAAGACGATCGAAAGATCGGAAGTGTATTCCATCAAAAACTATCATTAAATTGAAGTACAAGTAATTCAAACAAACCAATGGGAAATTATCATTTATTCAAGGCTATAAAACGCCGTATAAACAAAATGCCCTAAAAAAGTATAATTTTCTTAGGGCGATCCAAAAAAGATAAATTAATTATTATCTTTTTTTGTATATTTTCGAATTGTTTATTTAGCAATTAATGTTTGCTTTGTTGCCCCTCCTTCGAATTGCCTAGTTCTTTGATACAGTTGAGAGCGTTTGTGATTTATGGACGAGACCCTCGGCGAGTATGTGAGTGTAAATGTGAACACGAGTATGAATATGAATAATCACATCGAAGGCGAACAACAAGCTTCATTGTTCTGGGCGGTAGTTGCTCAATAGACCCGACAATCGGAATTATTAGTCAATACCGGCTACACAATCGAAACCCTTTTACATGGCTTACATATAAAGGACTGAAGTCGATATAATGATAGTGCGCAATAAGTTGGATCATTAGAAGTAACCCTTTACTTTGATTTTCTATGGCTTATTACCAAAAAGACAGTCTGAATGACCGATAATGCATCAAACTCATTATTAGCTCTTAACCAAATCGTTTTTAATCCATAACATTTTTAAAGCTTAATAATACAACAGTTTATGTGTAATATTTCAGCTGCTTTCTGATAGCAGATCAAAATCGAAATAAAAAGGTTCAATCTTATCTGTAAATAAAATTCATTTTCAATAGAACTTCAACACATTTCCCTCTAGAGTAATAAAAGTCATTTGTGTCATTTTCAAAATGAAATTCAACATTTCTGCATTTTTATTTGGAGCACTTCGCTCGATTCAAATTAGTTATGCATAACAAAAATTAAGATTTGCACATTTCATGTTTCATTATTCTCTCTTCTCTTTTTTTTTTTTAGACTATTTACAGAGTTAAGTTTATACATATGGATTTGCATATGTGATAAAAAGTTAATTAAATTTACATGTTGTTACGGCTTCATTTATTTGCTTTACATGTCGATTTTTTGCAATCATTTCGCGTTTGTTTGCTGTTTCGCGTTTATGCATAAGATAACAAGGCTTAATGGACTAAAAAAATAAAGGCACCTGAGTTCAAAGTGTTATTGCCAAATGTAAATATAATAAAACAAAAATCAAAAATATAACGCTGGTGAAATCAAAAAACGATAATCATACATTTTTTTTTTGTGTTTATAAACGTATATTTTACATATACGTATGTGTATATGGGTGTGTGTGTCTGCATAAAAGTACACAGTTAACGTAAAGCATTTATAATTAATTCAATTTAATTAATGGTATGTTTGTTTCACCGCCTAACTTCTTCAACTGCACTCCTTTGACTGACTGACTTCGGATATACTCACTGATATCGTTTATGTTTTTATAAATGTATATAGATAAAGTACTTATATGGTCTTTGTCCCTGAATGAAATGCTAATGTCCCCCGCTACCCCGTGTTTATACAAAAAAAAACCCCCGGTTTTTAGAATTGTTAGCTCTGGTATTTGACCCATTGTTGCTTTGCTGACTAGTGCGTTGTCTCTCCCCCGTAGTTTCTCTATATATTGGTTTTGGCGAACTATATAATCTACTAACGAATCCTGATCCTGGTATTTTACTAGTTTTATTGCATATTATACAGTTGCGGTGGCTCCTTGCTGGCCGGCATCCCTTGATCGTATTTACCCAGTTCGGCTTCATAGAGTAGATTGTTGATCAGGTGCTTCACCACAATCTTCGATTTGGATGTCTTCAGTTTGCGTATGGTTATGGCCACATATTCACCGAATACCCCATATTCGTCCACATGATTGGCACTCAGGCCACCGCCCCCGATGAGCAGTTTGGGGGGCGTGGCACCGCTGTTGCTGCTGGAACTGCAATTGCTCGATGTTGCTGCTGGGTCCAGTGAGGTGTTGCTGGTGTTGTGGTTGCTGCTGTTATTGCAGTTACTGTTGCCGTTGTTGCCATTTGACGTTGAGAGATCACGATCACGATCACGTTTTTGTGCCATGTTACTGGAATGTTGTTGCTGTTGCAGATGCAACGATTGTTGCTGCTGCTGCTGCGGTTGCCCGTTGCAGTGGCTCAAGCTGAGACTATGATTGTGGTTAAAGTGCTGCTGGAGCGCCTGAAACGCGAGCTGGCTGTGGTTCATCTGCTGATGCTGCTGCTGCTGCTGGCCGGCGGATCCGACCGCCCCCGCCCCCGCTCCGCCCACCGCCTTGATGGGCGTCAATGTCAAAGCGCCCACAACGTGCTCCACGCCCATCGCCTTGCGCTTGCGGTGGTTGTACGTTAGATCCGTCGGCTTGTAGTAATTTATGGGCGATGGCGTGCTCGTCCGGCGATCCAGTATCCCCAGCTCCGATTCGTGTTCGATCTGTTGGGGTTAAGCATAAAAAAGAAAACGGGGGAAATACGGATGTGTTTTAGACAGTGTTGAAAAGCATCCAAGCAGGCACTCATTTCGAAGCCAATAAATTTATTACCCTACCAAAAACAAACAAAAAAGGCACCCAATTTCGAATTAAACAAATTAATAAAAATAAATACATAAAATAAAAAAAATTTTTGTATGTTTCGAAATAGGTTCTGGTACTCTTTAAAATGTTAAAGTTTTGCCTACTTTTGCATTGGTTATATTAAAAAACAACTAAACCATTAAGTCAAGCTGTCAAAAAGAGAAATAAAGTTAAGTCTATTAAAGAAAATGCATAAGTTAAATAATTGTGTTCTAACCCTCATTGTTTTTGTAAAAATAAAGCAAATAATTTAAAGAAGAATAAGTAAAAATAAATTCTTATAAGGCATTATTTTTCTCTGTGTTAAATTTTATTTTCCAGCGCTTTTGATTTGTATCAAATTTGGTCAGCTTTTTGATACCAATAGTCTAGCTTTAGGAATTTACGTTTTCGTAAGTAAAATTAATTTAAAATTCCCCCAGTGATTTTCTACAAGGTTGCGAAGGATGAGCCTTTTCCCTTGCTAAAGTAAATCTGTACAGTATTTCATCAGCCCTATTTTTTATTTTGCTTGAAGATGGGCCCGTCAAAATATACCGGAACCAGTTTTACGTATACATTTATAGTACGAACGTCTGACGAAATAATCGGTGAGTTGTTTCATCAACTATTTGCTAGTCGCGCATCGCTTTGTATATTAATAATATAAACAATCCAATACTTGGGCTTGCCAAGTGTTCGAAGGGAGAGAGGTCTGAGACACATGTGGGTACTTTGATAAGCCCCCGGAGACGAGTCATTTAATTAATTTGTGGGCACAACCTTGTCTGGGAAAGTATCAGAAGAGAAAGCTTTCTAGATTAGGCTATTTTTGTGGTCCAAGAATTATAGACGTATAAATCAGAAATGTTAATTTCCAAAGGCATTGCCTCCAGCTTATAAAAGTCAAATTTATTTAATCAAAAAACCCAAGTGACTCACACACATACATGTGAATCCTAATGCTTATCATGAAAGATATCCGGATGTATCATATCTGCCTTAGCAACACCAATGACCTTCAGGTCTTAAAAAGTTTCGACGGTCAATGTGCAAGTTGTGGACGTCATAAATTGATAAGATTCGTCATCGAATTAAGTTCGTTACAGAATCTTATACACCTTTGCCTTATCAAAATATATATAATAATCGGCAGGAAATCTAATCATATTACTTGACTTGAGCTTCTAATCAAAAAATTAGAAATGTGGAAGAATCTTAAATAACTGGACAACTAATGACATCGTTGCGTCTAAAACTGTCTACACGTGGAAATTACTTAACCCACATTTATTTTAAGTATTTAAAAAAAAACATAAACTTTAAAGAAAAAGTAAACTATTTTTATAACTAACTCAGTCTCAAAAGTTTGAAAGTAATTAACAAAAATGTTAATGATAAAAATTTTAAAAAAATAATTCAAAGTTAATATCCTATTTTTCAATATTTATCAAATAATTCTTAACGGTTTTTTTTTACCAATTTCATATACTAATAGAAACGGCAAATCAAATTACAAAAATTATCTTTTTAAAATTAATAATATGACTTTATTGATTAAATTGCTTTATAATTAATATTATGATAATTGACTTTGGTACTCCAGATAATGATTGATATTTCTACTTATTCAAAGTACATTACTCAAAAATGTGTTTCTCAATCCCGTGTCAGAAATTATTCTCTAATTACACCCACAGACCACTTGACATGACACTTCAGGGGTTTGAGATAAAAAAAATGTTAAATTATCCCCCCAAAAAAAAACTTCAACCTGTCGAATCAATTAAAGTGTGATTAACAATCAGCGGTGGGGTACTTACAATTTCTGTTTTCACATCTTCGGCGCTGATATTGCAGTAATTCTCGCCATCCAAATCGGAAGAGGAACGTGTCTGCGAAGATCGAAGAAAAAAATCCAGAATTAGCGGAGACCGTAGAATCAACAACAAATACTATTATGGCAGTGTGGAGAATTCGCCAGACAAATAATAACAAAAAACAACAATATAATAATAATAGTGGACAGACGCAAAAGCGAGAAACGCCAGAGAAATAGAAAACAAATTAGAATAATAATAAAAAGCAAACTCAAACAAACACACACAAGTGGATGCAGACTCGCAAGTCGAGTTGCCGCTGGCGATTAAATTAGTCACGGGGGGAGAAGGTGGCCGAGGGGCGGGTGCAGGTGGAGGTGGCGGTAGGGGCGGGACAGCAGCCAAGTCAACATCGAAGTGGACCAACGGGTGGACAGACTCACAGACGGACGTGAGACGAGTGACCAAAATAAAAGACAGACGATAAATAACACAAAATATGGGAGAATTTTTGGGGCAACGACAAGGTAATACCCTAAAAGAGGTGTATAAAACATTTTCTTTTTTTTTGATTTTGACCTACTTTATATTTTAAATAGCTTTGGTATAATAATACAAATAACCGTAAGGAAATATAGATTTTATTGTAACTCAATCAAAACCCTAAGCAACACTTCACTTTGCGAACACAAAAATCATACCTTTTCTAACTAATTTACAACAAAATATAAAACAATATTAAGAAATTGTTTCATATTTTGTGGTAAATTTGTTTAAAGACTTATTTAATTATTTAAAAAAATTTGAATGTTTATTTTATTTATTTCTCAAAAACGCATGTGCATAAAAATGCATTGCAAAATTATACTTACATTGTACAAAAATTAATTCATTTTGTTGGTCAAGGTTTGCTTATCACTTTTTTTTTGGGGCTATATAATAAATTGGGTTAGCTGCCATTTAAATATAATATTCCCTGCAGGTATTATTTGACTTTTAATTACAGATTTATATGGTCCCGGGAAGCCGATCGAACTAGCTAGTGGGCATATTTGCAGGCACTTATGCAAAGCTCCGGAGAAAGCTTACTTTCCAGTTAAAGTTTCCCGGTTACTTTGTGGAGCTTCTGGCCAAAAGTCCCGCAGTTTTTTTGGGGGAGAGAATCAAAGCAAATAAACGGACGAGGCGACATGGCAATAACGAAACGCAGTCCAGCAACTTGCTATATTGGAGCTACAGCTACTGCTGCTCGGGGGCGGCAGAGCATCGATGCGGGGCCGAGGGGCGTGGTCGGTGCAAAACGTGGGGCCGCCGATTTCTACGGCTGATGCAACACACATGTGTATGCATTATAGATATAGCTATGTATGTATGTAGGCATGACCGTGTGTATGGCAGAAGCGGCAGCGCAAATCAAAGCCAGTTGACACACACACTGGCACACTAACACCAATACTGGCTTATCAAGCGCAACGCAAAAGCTGCTACCGCGCACAGTGGTCTAAATCTATTTATGTGTTAGAAGTAACATTTAAAAAATTGTCAATGCATTGAAATATAAATAAATAAACAAAAAATATTTTATTGATATAACTCACATTACGTATACTTAACAAATGATTTACTAAAAAATCGCTCTGCACTTAAAATGTGTTTAAGTATATCAGCAGGAATGTCAAAAAAAAGGAGGAAGAGAAGAGGACTTCTAGAAAACGCATTGAAAAAAATGTATTTTTGGTTTTGTAATTAAAAAACAAACACTTTAAAAATATTACTCATACGGTACGTAAGCCCGTAATATTCGTCCACCTTCTCTCACTTAATAATTTTCCAATGCACATAATTATATAAAATACACATTTTTAAATTTAATTATTCATACGTCCAAAATAATTTAGTGATATATGTATGTATGTAAAAATGTATAAGAAAAAGTTACTCATACGACACGTTGGCCGATTTGTATTACACATTGTCAGTTTGATTTATTCTATATACCTTATTAAAAAAATTACCTAAAATAATACTAGGTTTTCAAGCTTTTAAAATAATGAACAATTCTAAAAAAAAAACAAAATTGTATAATAAGTGTTTTTATAGCACACTTTTCGGCGCGGTATTGTGGAAAAGGTTATTTTGCATATTTGGCATTTAAAACTACAGTAAAAAAATCGTTAAAATATTTTTTTTCTAGATAGACAAACAATAAAAAAATTTTAATTTTTCGTCTTAATTGTGCTTTAATAAATTAATGTGCCTCTTCAATTCCCTTGATTTTAATAATTTTTCTAATTGGTGTTCCCTATAAAGGGTTTTAAAAAAGGTTCTGTACCTTCAAAAACCTAGAAAATTCTATACCAGCTGATGGTGGCGCTAGTCTTCGGCCCCACTGTGCGCCACCGGTTGCGCCGCTGCCGTTGACGAACCGCTAGACAGCGAGGGCTGCGACGGCGGCGACAGCAGCGCGTGTGCTGCCTGCTGCCGCAAAACAAGTCAAACCACTCGCACTCACACGCGCGCACATGCAAAGCTCCAAAGAAATACGACAGACAAAAAAAAGCAAAGGGGGGAAAAAAAACAGAGACACATGCAAAATAGGTAGAGGTTGGCTACAAAAAAAACAGCACTTACCACAGCCGCCGAGGAGGATTCGATTAAAGCGCCACCGGCCGCTGCCTCCTCGAGTTCCATTTCCCGAGCGGTATCCATTTCGCCAGCGGTATCCACTTCCCGCTCCCGATCCCGGGCATTTGCCGCAGCCGCAGCGGCAGCAACGGCGGCCACAGTGGCCGCAATCCGAGCGGTAAGCTCATCGTGTTGTTGTTGCTGTTCCACCTGCAGTATGATGTCCCTATCTACCAGCTTGTCCGCCTTCAGTTGCTCCAAATCCAGACTGTGCATCAGGGTAAGCTTTTCATCTGCTTCCGTTTCCGCCTCGGCATCTTGATCTTGATCCTGATCCCTTTCGCCGTCGAGGATGAATCTTATGGCCTCGTAGGCAAACCACATGGGTTGGTAGATCACCCCCCGACTTCGCCCGCTCAGAACCTTGCCATGTTCCCGATGGAAAGAGCTGCGCAGCGACTTGATCTTGGATCGTATAGATCTTATTTCCGTTCCATATTTGTGGCTCAATAGCTTTAAAGCCTCGTATTTGGTCTGCTTGATGTGGTAGCCCTTCGTATTGGGGTCCCAAAGGACTCGCTGTCTGCGATAGTCCTCGATGAAGTTGAGGATCGTGGAGCGGGACCATTCAACGCGATCCGCTGGTGTTGTTGTTGCCGTCCCCGTTGCAGTGGGCGTGGTCGTGGACGTGGGCGAAAGGGGTAGTGGCAGCGGGTGCGAGGCAACATCGGCTATCAAAGCAATGGCATTGGAGTTGGCATCGAGCTTGAATTGCGCTGTGGCTGCGCTGCTGGACATTGTTGTTGTTGTTGGTGTATGGTGAAAGTTTTCCCGGCCGGACGGGGGTTGGGGTGGTTGTTGGCTGTGGCGGGTGGTGAGTGGGTGGTGTAGGTGATAGGAGTAGGAGTGAGAGAGAGAGCGAGAGAACGCAACGCAACGACGCGACGAAAAAAGCGTCCACAACACGTTGCTTTTGACTTTCGACTGGCGGCAGCGGCGGCGGCGAGCGTTTCAGCTGGTTGTGTTGTATTTGTGGCAGCGGCAACAAGTGCGGCGGCGGCAGCAGCGGCGGCAGCTCAGCTGCACTTTGTGCGAGAGAGAGAGCAGGAGAGTCAGCGGGAGCGGGAGTGAGAGCGCCAGCGGGCGAGCGACGTCGCCTCGTCCAAAATCAACGCAAAGGTGTGCGACTCGCCTTTTGCCTCTCTCTCTCACACAGACCCGCTCTTCGCTGTACGTGTGTGTGTGCGTTTGTGGTGTGAGTGCTGCAGCAGGCGGGCTTTTTGTTTTTTTTTTCGCGACCTGTTGCTCGCTTGATAATGCCAGGCTTTGTTTTTGTTATTGTTGCTATCAGCTATCAGCTGTTTTATTGCATGCTGTTGTTGTTGCTGTTGTTGCCACTCGACCAACGCACACCAATGTTGGTTGTTGTAAAAATTGGTTGTTGTTGGGGCTGTTGAATACGTTGGTGTTCTTTTTGCTGTGGTTGTTGCTTATTTCGTTGGTGTATTAATTGGTGGATCTATGTTTGATGTGTTTGTTTTTGTTGGTGTAAGTATTGGTCTGGGACAAGCTGGTTCTGCTGATGTGGTGGCTTTGTTGTTGTAGGCTTATAGCTTGGCTTATGCCTCGAATTGTTGTTGTAATTATTGGTGTTCCAACACGTGCGGTGCTATTGGTATAAGTGTTGGTGACTTATGGGGCAAGTTATTGGTTTTTTAGTTGGTGTACTTGTTGTTTTACTGAAGTAATTGTTGTTTGTGTAAATAGTTGTTGCTTCAGAATGTTGTGTTGTTGGTTTATTTGTGGGCGTTCATCATCATCTTTCTTGGCGTTGATGTTGCTCTTGTTGTTGCAGTTGAGGCATCTGCTGATATTGCTGCTACTTTGCGTTTTGGACCAGTGGCTGCTTTAGGTATTGTGGGGTAACTTGTTGTTGCTGTGGCTGCCACTGTTGTTGCTTGTGGCTATTGGTGTTGCTGCCTTTGCTGTTGTTGTTGCTGCGGCTACTCGCTCGAGCTTTTTTTTGTCGCCACTTCGTCGACGCTCGTTCGTCGCTCGTCGTTCGCTGTTGAAATCACGATTTGTACTAATTTCACATATTTAAACTGTGTGTGGCATGCGCGCTGCTCCAAACGGGCCGGTTGCCGTTGTTGTTGTTGCTGCTGCTGCTGCTGTTGGCCGTAAGTTCGTCACTTGCTCTTCGCTCCCCCGCCCCCTTGGTCCGCACACCTTTCCGTTCGCTTTGCTCGTGTCGCGACTTGCGATCGGTGCTGCTGCTGCGATTGCCTGCTGCTGCTGTCGTCAACAGCCCCACGTTGCACAGTGGGCCCGATCCGATCGCTGTGCGCATGTGGCAGCGGCTGCCAAACGGCGGCGACCATGAGATGCTGGAAACCAACGAGCACACACACCGACATCACAGCAAAGCCTATTTTTAAATAGCGACACATGGCACAGTGTGGCAAAGGCAGATAAGTTGTTGCAAGATGGAAAGGTTTAGCACAAACTAACAGTAGTATTCATACACTTTTTTATACGGCTTAAGTTCGACTTTAAACCAAATTTAATAACATATTAAAAGAGTTATTCTTTGCAATATATTAATTAAGTCGGATTTAACAATTTTCTTTTTCATTTCATGGTTTGAATCTTTCATAATTAAAATGGCACTCTTAATGTATATTTGTTTTTAGTTTTTTTTTAAAAACGATGTAAATCAAATTAAAATGTGTATATGAATATAGGATGGCACTAAACATTCTAAAAAGTTAAACACTTTGAAAAATTATTTTCTTTCTTTTTTTCTGATTATTATATACATATTTATTTATTTTATCTTAAAAAACTTTTGTCCCACTGTGCTTTTGGCCGCTAAAGCTGTAAATATTGTTGCTGCCAAGTCCTCTCCCTCGCCCTCTCTCTCATACTTCTCTCATCAGCACGGCTGAGAAGTTGTTATCGTTGCCACTGTCGTTCTTGCTGTTGTTGTTTTTACTGCTGCTGTTGGACAAAGCAAAATAATAATAATAAAAACAACAACAGAAATCTCCAAAACACGGTAACAAATTTAGCGAGTCAGCAAAATAACAGAAAAAGAATCGAAAAAGGAATTGCATTTCACGGAGAATTTGGACGTTTTCGGATTTGTCTTTCGATATTCTGTTTCATTATACTCTTAAAGAGGGGTATTTGGGATAAAGTCATTGACTTATAGTATTTCCAAATTGGTCAGAAAGAAGAACAACTTTAAATGATTTTACAATAATTGCAATGATTTCAAAATGTTGGTGTAAAAATATTTAGTTCTAAATATTTTGACCCAATAAATAATACTTTCTTAAAATAATAAAGGAATGGATAAATATCTTTTAAAACCATTCCTTATAAATCTCTCATGCTTTGTCATTAAGTGACTTTTCACAAGAAATAATGGATAGCATAATTAAAAATCACTTCCCCAAGCCCCAGAAAGATGTTTTATTTTATAAATTATTTTTTTTCTTGTAATAACTGTTTTAAGAAATATATATTTTGTTTAGATTTTTTGGGCAAGAAGTACTGTATAATTAAATTTCATTTTTATAGGGAAAAATATAATAATGTAATAATATTGCGTATACGACGTAAAAAGAAACCGTAGCATACATTTGGACTGCTTTACAAGTAATTTTTTGTTGTTGTTAAATTTTAAAACTAAACAAGCTATGAACAAAGTCTATAGTCTTTTAGATATTAATAAGATAGAGTGTTCGCTTTTTCGATCTCCAAATTATACTTTCCTTTCTTGCTGTTAATCGAAAGGTGTGAGCGAGGGGGTAGAGTGAGTAAGGGAGAAGTATAAAGTGAGCTGTCGCTCACGTAGGCAGCATTTTGGTTTTTGCATTCGCCTGCACTCTCTCTTTCTCCTTCTCCCCCGCATATGGTAGATACATAAGTATGTACTTGAACGTATATATGTACTTACACATTGCGTGTCCTAAACCACGTGCGAATCTTTTGTATAATTTCGACGAATTTCGATGTCTCATACGAACACAGGCATACATTAGTATGTACACACATAATTAGAGCAACTTAAGCGGACTTTCTTATCAGTTTTGCATTTCGACTTGCACAATCGCTCTCTCTCTCTTTCTCCCACAGCTGTTTTAAATTGCGGAAGCTTTCTCGTCTTTTTCTCCTTTCAGTCCGTCTTAACAGCTCATTATCAAGCTGCGTCGCTGCCGCAGTTAAGTCGCAGTCAGCGTCGCAGTCGCAGCGACGTGTTTGCCGCACCTACGATAACGGTATTAAGCTGACATTTCCATGCACCTCGTCAGAAAACCGGTTCTACGAATCTTTCGATACCCTACACATCGATTAGTTTGTCACTTCTTACAAATAATAATTATTTAATCGTTACTTTCATATTTGCAAATTAATTAGCTTTAATAAGTATTACTATATGTAATTAAAGATTTATTGATAATGGAAAGTTTGAAGTTTAAGCAAAAGGAGTTCCCCAATTACACTATCATAGCCATTAAAAAACGGTTGCCTGTAATATAGCAATATTTTGCATATGGTATTTTTGAGTTTTTTATTGTTATTTGAATTAATCTTTCTTTAACTTTACATTTTTGAAAATTAATAACATCCATATTTTTAAAGTTTTAAAATCCCGTTATGTAGTTAATGTCAAAGTTTTAATGCTTTTTTTTATTTGTCTGTATATCACTTTAAATTGTTTAGTTTACAAATGACAAAGATACTCCAGTATTTTGAAGCTCTTTATTAATACTTAAAAAAAGTTTAACAAATTAATATGATCGTAAGTATGTTTAGTTATACCATAACGCATGACGTTTTTTATTTTCCTTAGCTGAGGCGATTGCGTCCGGCCCAGAGTTGTGTGATTAATCGCCATTAAAATCCACAAAAATAACGCGGCTTGCAGCGTGACTGCAGCACATTAGACCCCATCCAAAATTGGCTCGGACTGCGACAGGGCAAACGACTCGACGTCAGCGATGTGGCGCAAAGCTTTTTGCATTCAATTCTCGCTCCAAGTTGACAAATTGACGTTCAAAGTTGTTTGCGCAGCATTTCAGTTGCAGTTTCGGTTGCGTTGCCTGTTTTTCTTCTTTTCCAGTCCGTCTTTCACCCGCTTTCCATCCGCTCCCGTTCAGGTTCCTTATTACGTTATGACTCTCGACGGTTCGAGTATTCATTCTCCCCATTTCGCTACCTCTAAATGTGATTGTGCGATTGAGTGCGAATGGAAGATGACACTGGCGCAGAAAAGTCAGTTTGCAGAAAAGTTACTATTTGATGGCTTAGAAAAATCTTTGGCAACATAAGAAGTTTTAACTTTGGATACTTTGAAATTGCAGGGAAAAGCGAAGTGAATTTAAATATTTTCAACAAGTGAAAAGTTAATTTCGACCATTTTTATATTCATATATTTGTTAAAAAATAAAATTAAAATAGCTATTGATAACATATTGTCTAGAGGAATTGGAACCACTAATGTATTATATTTAGTTCCAAATATTCTGTAGGAAATGTTTTTTTGTTAATTTTCTATTAATGTACCGTGGAAATGCTGTTTACAGTACGAGAATTTTTTTGTTTTGCATTTTTATTAAAACTAAATCGTGGATTAGAATGTTTCATAGCATAGTTACTTAGTTTCTTTCAAACCCTACCTCGTTTAATTTCAAAACAGGGTCGATAACTTTCTGGCAGCACTGTTTCCGCTGAGAAATATATAAATTGCAATTTCTGTTCCTGCTGCTGCTAGCATTATTGTTGCTGCCAATTCAGTTTGTCAATGCCATCTAAAATGCATTGAGCTGTCACATTAGAGCAGCAACTCGATACGTCAGGCGGTAGCCCCCGAAACCCCCTCATATTTCCATCCCCTCTTATTTCAACAGCCCCCCTCCATTAGGGTAGCTCAGCATTTTACTTACAGTCAAACACTTTTTTTTATCAATCAACTTTGAAGGTGTTACTGCAGTGGATGTTTGTTGATGTTGCTGCTGCTGCGGCTGTTGCAGTTGTTGCTACTGCAGCAACCGTTTGTCGTTGCGTGCACTTTGGTGGAAATTGCTGTTGACGTTGGCTATATGGAATACTTATAAGTAAAAATACATATTTTTATTCAATTTCCAACATCACGTCGGGACGTCGCCACTCCGCTATTGTCTTTTGTTATTTTTGCAATTGCCCTGGCACCACCGCACCACCCCCATTTCCACCCGGTGTTTATCTGACGATGTTTTTGCCCCCCGCTTTTTTTCAATTATGCAGCGCACAATGCTTTTCTTTCCTCGTTCCTCGTTCCTTTTCTTTTTTTTTTTCTTTTTCTTTTTCCTTTTCCTTTTTTTTTTGCAGCACCTCTCCCCCGGGGGCAACTGTTCAACTGTTTAGCCTGTCGGATTAGCCACGCAGCTGTCGCCGCGCTGGAAAAGCATTTCCCCATTTCCTCATGGCGGAGCTGCTCCAACTAGTTGTCTTCTAAATGCAGTGGGTAGTTGGCTCCCCCAGTCAATGCATGTATGACACAGAGTTACTGGCAAAAATATTGTATAGGCCTGCATCACATTAGTCATGCAGGAACAAATAACAAATTTAACTGTGAACATATATGCTATGATTAGGATTTTAAGGAAGCAAATATAAAAATCAATCAGATTTAGGATATACGAAGCTCAGACATTCAAAGATTGTAGATTAGATGAATTTAATAAATCCCAACCTGGAATAAATTTAAATGCAGTGAGGTTAAAAGTGAAAATATATATCTTTTTGCAGAAATGCTTTACATGAATATATTATGCCTGGTTTTTCTTAAATAAAATATGTTTTTCACTACCAATTCGTATTCGTATTGGTAAAATAAAATAAATAAATATATCCCTACTTAAAAAACATTTGTGATTAAATAAACAATTTGTTATCGTTGTCTAAATTTATTTTTTTTTAATATTGTATTCGTACAAAATTCATAATATTCAAGTTCTTAATATTATATAAAGCAAGAACAGCATAATTAAATTAAAAATAAAAGTATTCCAAACTGACTTCTTTTTAAAGTAAAATGCCTTTTACGAAAATATTTAGTTAAAAATTACGGATACGTGTAAAGCGTAAGCGAAAACAGAACATTGATACGCGCAAATGGTTAATTCAAATATGTTTTCTCTGTGTGTAGTTGCTTGAGTTTAGCCACTGATGCGTATCTGATGGCCAGTCCGGTCCGATCCAGTCCGGACTGAGTTGGCCAAGTTGGCCAAGTTGCCCGCGTGCTAACGGGAAGTCGACGTTGAGTGAGCGGCCAAAGGAAGTGCATTTGAATGAATGCACATCTGATAAAGCATAATACCCATAGACAGGCCGCCCCTCGCACTCCACAACTCACTTGAGTGGTCAGCACTTGGGATCTGTTTAATTAACTTTTTGCTTTGCGAAGGCTGCCAGCCAACGCCAACACAAAACAAAGTGAGGTGTCCGAGAGATTTGCGATTTCCATTGGCAACTTTGTTTGTTTACCTGCGATTGAATTAGGTGTGCCTCAAAAAGATTTTTTTCTAGCAGAATAATTCACATTAAGTTCTTTATCGGATCTCTGAATTCCAGCAATGCTCTTAACGATATTAAAATTTGTTGCAAACATAAACATAAATATGAAAAGATTTAGTTAAATTATGCTATCTTATGCATAATATAAGTGATAAGTATTTAAGTTTGTTATCTAGCTTTATTCCTTTTAAAAACTTCACATTCAAGTTTCAATATTTGGTGACCCCAATCTGTTCTCTTTAACTCATCTTTAAAATCAATAAACTGGCTTAGGGGCATTTGAATTCGTATCAATTATGCATTTTAAAACAGAGAGGCAGCTTACAAAAGTAGGACAGTATTAAATTACACCATCCATGTAATTCCGGATCCCTAATTATGAAATCCTCTCAAGATCTAAGGGTCGTTGCCAGGGAAATTCCTCCCAACACGAGTGTATATAAAGGACCTCGTTGGCGATACTGGTCCTTCGTGCCTTCGAAACTTTCGGGCATTCATTTAATTAGAATCCAAATCATTTGATAGGTACAAAGCCCTTAGTCATAGTGGCTCCTGTCCCTCGGGGACTATTCTATTGACATTGTTCGGGAAAGTTTCGCCTGGGAGGATGGGTTCGAGTTGTTTTGTTGGCAAAGTTTCACAATATTTTTCTGCTGAAAAGATGTTAAAGGGTTGCTCGGGTCGCGAAGGTATGGGAATGGGATGAAAACTCGGTCCGGTGAATGATAACGGTGTATGTACAGTCGTCGACACCCTCTTTCAATTTTCACATCAAACTTGGCTATTACCCAGGGTCCCACCCACAGGCCCGCTCATTGTTCTCTGTTTACTTTGCTACTTTAGTTCTTAGAGGAAACTTCGAAATGGAGGAGGGAAAGCCACCGCCCAGGAAAAACAGCAACCACAACTTGTGCACTCCCATTTCGCGTGTCCACCCCCCTGATATTTCCACACCCCAAAAACCCCCCACCCCCCTCCTCATGCCATATTGACGCAACTCCATCATTAAAACTTAAATGACCTTCCTGTGAGGATGCTGCTCCCGCTGATGATGATGATGAGGATTTCTTTTCGGGGTGGCGCTTTGGAAACTTTGACTCCTGATATCGCACTCATTCATTCCACCCATTCAATTTCCACTCTTCCGTCAGCTGCTGCTGACATTCTATTACTGTATCTTTCAGAACTATCTTCATCTGTATCTGGACACGCATTAAATGCTTTCTATTTAATGAGTTCTCGCCGTTTTCCCCTTCTTTACGGATTTGCACTGAAAACAAATATATAGCCAATCGATTTTGATTTATACCAAATCAAAGCGGATTTTGATAAAGCCTTCCAAATATCAAAAAAATATTTTAAAATATTATATTTGTAATATCTGACATTTATATACTTTGTAAGCACCATTTACTAAAAATAGTTTTCTATACTTTTATGGAATTATTAAAAGGTTTAAAATGTGTTCATGATCTCGATTCAAATCGAACTAATGACTAATAATAGTTAAATAAAGCCATTTAGCTTGATTTAAATTAGGCATATTATAAACGATTTCGTTATAGGAATTGATTGAGATAGTATCTTGAAGTTGTGAATACTGAAACTATTTCAGGAACTATTTGTTTACCAAATAATCACAAAAAATTGAATGTCTTGTTTTATTTGTAAAATTAATAAAATATTTTCATTTACGTATTTTGTGAGTTAAATAACAATGTTTTATTGAGATTTTCTCATTGTGTATTTTGTGAATTTACATGTTTCGAAGCCCTGACTGTTTAATTGCCGGGTCCAGGATCCGGACACGGATATAGAAACGGACGGAGCAGGATCCGGCCCATATGCTTGGATGGAGATGGGCTGGCCAGATCTATCACACGAGGTCTTTGACTCATTTATCATGTGTCAGAATGTTTAACTAAATGGCACTTTGCCGAAAAAGTTTGTGTCCGAAATGGTGGGGGGTGTTTGCTAAGTAGTTAGTTTTAATAGTTAGCCACTCGCCGGCCAACATAAATAACTGGCCACGCAAGTGGGTTGCTGTCCGTTATGGTTTGCGACCCGCCTTCTGGCCAAGTCAAGAAAGTGCTAACAATCTTCGAGATACTTTGCGGACGTTGTTAGCGTGATGAATGAGCCACATTCGGTGGCACGTGTGGGTTGAGTTAGATGCAGATAAAGATAGAAATAGAGACTGAGACAGGACCAGCACATAATTATATGCAGCACCAGTCCTGGAAACCAAACGTCTTAATCGGAATTTTCCATTTGCTTTTCCCTTTTCAGCAAGTGAAATGAATCGGAAAGGAAGAGGGAATAAATCTGACTGGATTATATACATCAAATGATTTAACGCTTTAATCCAGTTTGTTTTTTCCTAATAGGAAATTATGTAGGAGGCTTTTAAATAACTACATCATTCTGATTATCAACATTAATGTTATTTATCACAAAATAATTTACTATTTCTATAAAATTGTCTTTATTCCGACTAAAAAAATATTTATATTTTTATATGAAGCATAAAAGTATAATCCATTCTGTATTTAATATAGAAATTGATTTATTTTATTTATACCTGCATCTGGTAAATTAAAGTGAGTTAGTCATCCAATCCCATATACCATTTCCGTTCCATCAACCTTTTGAATTGCATCTGCATGGCCAGATATTATCCTCCCTTAATGATTTTGCGTTCCCCTAATGGACACGCCTCACATCATAGTTGAAGGATTCCCTGTATGACATTAAACATCATTGATGGCTCTTCATGTGCGAAACATTCGATTGAAGTTGAAATTGGAATTGCATGCGCTTCGAGGGCTTTAATGGCACACAGCAACCCTCATCCGGAAACCGTTAAGGTCAGGTCAAAGGGCAAAGGGAAAGGGGTGGCGGTTGGTGACAACTCGCGAGCTATGGGACATTTGTCGCTGTCGGGGGGCCGCTTGATATTTGCATCTCATAGAACGGTCAATTGAGGGTTCGCATCGTTATCAGATGGTTTTGGCATGTCGAAAAAATACAACATTCCACTGTGCCATTTCCCTTTACCGTTACGGATGCACTGAAAGAAATTAAAACACGGTTACAGAACACAAAATTTTTGCTAGTTAATAATTTAGTTTAAATGTTTCTGTTATAAATAACAGTTGAGTAAACATAACATGGAATAGTATTAAAAGTGGATTTTAGTAAAATATTGTCAAGAAGTTTAAAAGAGTAATTTTAGAGTTAAATTACTTTTCAGTGGCAGTTAGTAAGAAAGTGATTTACTTTAACTGGTCTGCAATCGATTTTTGTTGCATTATTATTTTAAGTTTTTACAGTGCACAGTTAACGATGTTGCCATTGCCATTGCCATTCCCATTTCCGCCTGGTTCCTCCTGCCTACTGCCTCCTGCCTCCTGCCCCCTGAATCCTGAATCCCGCCCCTCAACCCCCTCGCACATCGTTCGTTGTGCGTAATATCGTAATATCCTGCTCCTGCTGCGTTTTATGCCCGTCCTCCTCCGCCGAGGGTTGGGCCCAACACTTTCCGCAATAAGTGTATTTACTTTTGGGCCTCGGCGATGGGTTTCGTAATAATGGATTTCATTAAGGCGCGGGCAACTATTCAGCCTCCTTTGGTTCTCTCTGTGTGTGCGGTGTCCTGACATGAACGCCAATTCAAACTACGCCATGCGGAACAAATAAATTCATTAAGCGCAGCCAATGCCGCTCAAACATTATCATCAATGGGCAGAGGCCAACAAAAGGAGCAGCCTTCGGGGGGTTAAGGGTGCGCATGGGGGTTAAGGGTAGGGGGCTGGGGGCTGCTGGTCTGGTTTGCAAGGCGGCGGGGGGCGGGGTCATCGTGGTTAGTGGCACCGGTAACCGGCTGACTGAATGATAATAACAAAAGCCGCTCGGCTTGGCACGCGTAATTAAGTCGCATGTACGGCCCAACACTCGAAAAAAATATGTACTATTTGTTTATCAGTCAGAATTAGTACCTAAAATTCTTTGAAATTTGAAATAAAAAACGAATTATAAAAACATTGATCTTATATAAGTGATTATATATAATTACTAAGTAATATTATTAGAAACTTATTTCAAAATTCTTTGAAATTAAAAATAAACTAAATTGAAGTAACTTATATACTTGTATACTATTTTTGGTTTTAATATGATGTTGTTTTCGTTCCTTTGATTACAGAAATCAAGAAAGAATTATTCTTTAAACCTTGATGTCATTTAATTGTGGTCTAAAAAAGTACTAATATCAGAAACTTAAAGCGGTTTATTTTAAAATAACATTTTTTTATAAGAACAATTTTTGGTGGATAGCTTTTTTAGAAATCACTCTAAGTTACTTATTGCATTTTATGTTCTTATTGATTATACCCGTTACTCGTAGAGTAAAAGGGTATATTGTATTCGTGCAAAAGTATGTAACAGCTAGAAGGAAGCGTTTCCGACCCTAAAAAGTATATATATTCTTGATCAGGGTCACTAGCCGAGTCGATATAGCCATGTCCGTCTGTCCGTCTGTCCGTCTGTCTGTCTGTCCGTATGAACGCTGAGATCTCGGAAACTATAAAAGCTAGAAGATTGGCATTTTGCATGCAGATTCTAGGAGTTCCTACGCAGCGCAAAAAAAGGTGCCACGCCCCCATTAACGCCCACAATCGCTTATAAACGATTTTAAAAATTTAAATATTTCGGAAAAGTAAAAATGCAGTTTTATTGTGTTTATCAATACCTATCGAAATGTAGAAGAAATTTTTCAAATCGGACCATTCGTTAAAAAGTTATGCGTGATCAAAGTTTCTATCTCCATCTCCCTCGCACGCCCTTTACCTGAGTAACGGGTATCTGATAGTCGGGGCACCCGACTATAGCGTTCTCTCTTGTTTTTAAGTATATTTTATGTTAGACGAATGCATATAATATTTTTCCCAGTGTAGGATCTGCCCTTAACCCTCGCCTACCCTACTCCGTTGTCCTGGTTCGATGTTTATGATTATGGGTAGCACCGAAAAATAGGCAGCTACCGTGTAGAGGTCCTGCGACCAGGATTAACGTGAAATTGTCAAGTGTTCTTGGTGCTGTTGCTGTTGTTGTTGCTCTTGCTGTTCTTGTTGCTCTTCCGGTGCGGCAGCGTTTAATTAAAATGTATATGAGCCGTGAGCGAGTGAAAGATGAGAACACATTCCAGGAAACAAAGGCCTTTTGGTAAGGGGTACGCACGAAGACCGCAGAGCAAAAGTTATGGATGCCCTGCGATTCGCAGGCGCATCATAAATTTCAAATTAATCAATGGGCTTACGCCCGTTGTTCCCCGCCCAAAAGGGGCTTACAATGAAAATTGAAACTTACGAGGCAACCCGAGGAATGCATAAATTCCTTGAGCCCCCAGATTTGCTCCTCTCATTTGCGGGGACTTTCTATGACAGCCTGACACTTTTCCGCGATGGATGGAATGCCCCTTGTGGTTCGGTTTTGCGGTTTTCGAGCTGGCAGTCGACTTGTAAATTGTTGGACAGTTAACAAAACACTTCTTTAATTGGGGTTAGAAGGGTGTTGGGGTGCTGCCAAAAGTGAAGTAGATTCTGGTTACAATTTTATGATTTTTGGTTGGATATTAGAAGCTATTATTAATACATACAAACTACGGGGAAAATTATATATATTACAGATATAGTTATATATATCTACAAATATTTTGTAGACTATATATATTATTCTACTTTTCTAAAAGGCTTATTTTTTAATTGTTAAAAATACAAACTTGCCAAGTTCCTAACATTTAATCATACATCTAAAATGATGATTGTTAATGTAGTGTTTAATGAATTTTTTTTTTCAAATTTACGTTCATAACATGGCATTTAAATAGGTAAAGATTTTTGTCTCAAGAATAACCTTGGTTACTTATTAATATTTTGAGTCGCAGTTAAAAAAAACTAAAAGGTGTTTTCCATGAAAACAAATTTGTATCAGATTTGCGGTGAGGTCCAAAGAAATTAAACAGTCATAAACAAAAGTGTGCCTTCTTATGTTAACATTTGTAACCAAGTAACCAAATATTATAGATGATTCACGGAATCGAGATAATCTATATCAGAAGTTAATGTATAGCCCTGGGCTGACATCACCTTAGAAACCCAAGATTGTTTGATAACTGCGAAGACTTAAAGTTCCCAATTCAATGCGATGATCTAATGCCTTCAAAAAGGGGTTAGCTGGAACACTTGTCTTTAGATAATTTGGCAATAAATTTTAATTTAGCTAAGTAATAACCTTAAATTGTAATTTGCGTATGAAATGTTGTTATCAGCAATTTATCTCGTGAATTATGTAATATTAAATTTTATTTTTACGACCCTACGCAATCGAGATGCCGTCATATTTGTTTCACCTAGGAATCGGAATAACCTTTAGATTCGTACCTTGGGCTTGGTCGGCATTTTGGCTAATTGCGGCCCTCTTTTCCACACTCTGAAACGGGCCAAATAAATGGGCGGCTCTCGGTGGATTCATTAGGCCACAAAATTGGAATTTATTGCGGAGATTTGAAAGCCATACAGGGTCGGAGCTCAGCACACACACGTGTGCGACGGGCCAAAACGGAAAGAAGCCAAGAAAACCCTTTGCCTTCCGCCGACAAGAGGCAACAATAATGGCGTAATGGGTTAATTAGCCATATCCAAGGCACGCCGATGGCCCTAAAAGCCTTTCAGTTGGCCAACAATAAGTCAGCAAAGTGTTACAAATATCACACTTAACGGCCCCAAAGAACTCACCCAAAACAACAACAAAAAAATGGTAAAATGAAAAAAAAAACAAGACGCAAAATAAAAGCAACTAACAAAGAGAAAGAAAATATAACCGAAAAGGAAAACACAACTCGACCCGGTAATTAATCAGGGGTAATAAGCGCAAAGTCAAAGGTAGAACCGCTCGTATTTCATGCGCGTATCCGTGAGATACGCAACAGTCGGATCCGGATCCGATCCACATACAAATGGCCAGGAAATAATGGGGATGCAAGTGTGCGTGCTGGACTCAGCTGAGCTGGCCAATAGAAAAGCCAAGGGGCAAAACAAAAAAAATTAAATGTATTTACATAACTCCCACCGCCAGCTGTGCGTTTTGAGAAATGCCAAGCGGCAATGGCTCCGGATAGCGTTTGCATTTCTCATAATCATAATTTACGCCAAAAAGGTTGCGAGGCGAACAGCTGACCTGGCTGTAACGGCCGCACAGTGGGCTGCAACGTAATTACAGTGGGCACTATATAATTATCTTAAGAATAACGATTACGATGAAAGAGTAGATGGTAAGGAACAAGTTTTCACAGTCCAAAACTTTTGATAAGCGCATTTATTAATGATACTTTTGAATTAATAAGTAGATTACTTCATACTCGATCTACATTGGCATATGTTTTAATTATCTTAAGAACTTTCCATTTCTTTGGCATACCTTTTTCATACCTTTTTAGTTACTCAAAAAGTGTTACAGGATAGGTTTTACTCCTTAAAATAAAAAAAACTTTTAGTTAGACGTAAAAGAATTTTTTTTATTAGTACTCATTTGGAAATGTTTATTATTTGGAATTATGTTTTATTTGTTATTTGGAATTATGTTGTACTAATAAGCAAAACAAAAAGAAATAATTTATAAAAATAGTCTCACGTTCTTTTTTACAGGTTTCAGGTTTTAATTTTAGCTTAAAGTGTTTTTGTTATTATTTTAAAGCCTATATGAGATTTTCACAATATTTTTACTGCGTACACCCACTGTGGCTACTCCACGCATATGCGTGATAATTTCGCGCCTCGAAAGCGGCTGAAAATGTTAATTAAATGATTTTCCCAGCCAGGGTCCAAATGGAAAACAAAGAGCAACAAAAGCCACGATTGTGGCCACCGACTACTGACCACCACCACTACTGGTCGATTGGTCGGTGTTTCGGTGGTTCAGTGGTTCGGTGGTTGCCACCGCCGGAAAAGTGGCTCGAATTATGCATTACCAAAGGCATTTGTGGCAGTGGCGGCATATATTAGCGCCCAGATAGCGATCGGGTCTGAGGTCTGGGGGTTTGGGCCCTGGGACCGGGTCAAACGATTTTGCATATCGCCGGCCGTTGGTAAAAATGTCATGCCTAGATGGGGTAGGAAAAAGGCCGGGTGAGTGACGACTGACAGGGCCTCGAATAGGGCCAGCTCACGCACAATCCAAGGTTTTTGTTTTTTTGTTTTTTTTTTTTTTTTGTATATTTTTGGCCAGCTAACTGACCAAAGGCAGGTGAAGGCGGCACTGCCCCGCCCCCCGCCCTTCGCTTCACACGTCAACGCAGCAAAGCCGAAAATTAGTTAACATTTTTTGGTATTTGATGCCCTACACCTGCTCATTAGCTCGGGTCCATTTGCTCTTCCCGACAGCGTGAGAAGTGCTCAGGAATATCCTTAATTGTTATTGGATTTTTTTTATCCCAGATAGGTTCAAAAAATGTAAGGTACTTAATTAAGAAATGTTGTCGTTATTTTAATTAATTATTTTTAGTCAATTATTTATAAATATACATTTGCATTTTATAAAAAAAACTGTTAGTACAAAGCCTTTTGTATAAATAAATTAGTTTTCTGTAGCATTTAAGACCTATCTTTTTCAAGCCAACGCTTACTCATAATGTTTCAGTTTTCTAAGTATGTATCTCTACCTCTCAAATTTAATTAGGTATTATTGTTTAAAGGTATGAGGATAGAGGATGATGATGTGATAGCCTCACAAGGGCTAGAAGTTGTGATCGTTTTTCGGTCCAAAAGATCATTAGCCGAAATATCACTGGAAGTCGAAAACAAGCTGCTTAGACAACATTTCAGACTTGATCGATGATCGTACGGTTGTCTTCGATGAAGTTGTCTCCGAAACAATCGTTATAAATGATCGAGGAATCCATGAAGTTGGACATTAATCTTAATTGATGGATTGGGAGGAGTACTCACGCCAGGACTACTGAAAAATGTGCGGAAGCGTCTTTATTTCAGACACTTTCAATGAGAAAGAATTGCCGGTTGGCTAATTGATTAAGTGACATTTGATGGGAATCAACGAATTCAATTATTGAAAACGTTATTTTATTTTAACTGCAGTTTAATAAAACTAAATGAACTGTTTAGTTGAGTTTACTTAAGTTCTGTTTTTCTGTGATCGTGAGTGCTAGAAATTAATGACATTACCAATGCGATCGAAAGTATGGGAATAAAGTGAGTCACGTTCAACATGAGCTGTAAATTTATAGCATATTCATATACACAAATCGGTTTTAAAACAGACTGATCGTGTATGCTCGCATTGTAATTGAAATCACGTCACAATTAAAGCATTTTAATGTCTAATGTATTTGAATATTAGGAACATAAATATGTCATTTTGGTAGTCGTGAGTACCAATTATAATCATTTGAGGCTCACTGACAAAATATTCTACTTCAAAGTGCCTATTATATTAAAACATTTGGTAATTTTTTCATATATACATTTTTTAAAAACTAAAATTTGTTTTCTTTTATATGTAATAACTTTAAATATGTCTTTTGCTTTTGTTTTAGTAAACACATAAAAAGTATAAAACAAGCAAAAATACTTTTTTTTTAAATATTTTTTCCTTAACAAAATTCTTTTAAATTAGAGTATTAAAAAGTCTTGTATTAAATTATTCATAAATTTTCTTTTTTTTCGATGGACAAAATGGGGGGAACTGGAGTAGCTGGGGGCGGGGCAGGGGCGTTAGCCGAATACCCCACACTCATTACGGGCATTTCCAACTTCTGGCTGAGTTGACGAGTGACAGGGGTAGTTGGGAAAATAAAGGGGGGAAATGGTTGGAGGAGCTGCTTCTGCTGCCTTTGGCATTTTCAATTGTTGCTAATGAGTGCCACAAATTAATTAGGTTACTTCGTTACACCGCCTCGACATTACATGACCATCAGGTTTGGTGGGTCTGCGTTTTCGGGTGGGTTGCCGTCCACGTCCCACCGATGTTGAGCGGTGATAGTTGTCGAAAATTAGCATAAATTTCTCTTTCTTCGTCTTTCACGTCTCTCGTCCCCCGGTTTTACCGCGTTAGCATGGAAAATTGAGCAATTTTCCGACGTTTTTCGTGCAGCAAGAGTGAATTATTAATTTAAAATCCCCTTATCACGGAACGGAAACTTCTATTCACGTTGCGATCTTATCGGGCATAATAGATGATGGTCTACGTAACCGAATCCCTCGATTCAAGTGCTCTTCAACTTTAGGAGCCTATCGATGGCCAAAGATGACGGCACACAACTTGACCGCAACGAATCCGAATCAGTTTCGGATTATCTCTTACACAATTGCACAATATAATTGAGGTAGCTGGGCATACATATATCAAACAACTCGGGGCAGGATGGCCCAAGGAGCTGAGGAGATTTATCAAAGCCTCAGGTAAATTGTTCAACCTCTGTCTGGAGTCAAAACCACATAATTATACGGCTTAGGATTACCTCAGCTATAATTCAACTAAATCGGACCATGGAATGAAGTCTGACAGTGGAATAAGAAGTTAGAAAGATTCTTTAATCCCAAGTTCCTATGGTGTACAAAATATGGTATAGTTTTTAAAAAATTGTAGGGCAATAAATCTCTAAAAGGGTCTCAAAGGAAAAACCTGGTATTTGTTACTAAAATTCACAGAACCATGTAATTTTAACCCATCAAGATAATAGTTTGGGTGTACTACTCATATTATAAAAACATATACTTTTGAAGAGTTGCTTTCTATGACTCCCCTAAGAATACTTAAGACTATTTTGATTCGAAATGGGTAAGAATTTTTATTAAGATAACTCTTTGAAATAGGGCAATTCGTAAAGGCTTAACTCTATTAAAAGTAAATCTGTATTTATGTACCCCTTTGTGATAGGAAGTACAAGACCATCTTGATTGCCAGCTCAGTAAGCCTTTCATTCTTGATAACTATTTACATGAGGTATTTGCAGACTGAATTGTTGGTTGTCAAGGGAACCCTTAGGAACATTTTCTGCCCTTGGGAAATGTGAAAAGTTAAATTTTGACTTTACCCAAGAATGGAGAGAGAGAAGCGAAAATGGGCACACCGAATTGGGTTGCTACCGACTTACGCATGTTCACTGAGAGAAATTCCCATATAAAAAGAAATATGTTTTGGAAAATTAAGAAACATTCAATGTACTCGGTATTGGATTTTCTAGTTATTAATGGGAATTAGTCTATGTTTTATAAACAGCTTGGTTTTAATAGTATATTATTTAAAAAATTAAGCTAAATCATTTGCAATATTAACACTTAAGACTTTTAAAGTACTTACTTCATATTTTATTTGACTTTTTGCTGTTATGTATTTCTTTAATTATATATTTTTAATTTTTGTATGCATTACACATTAATTCCATCTTTTAAAATATCATTTTTCACTTTTGGCAGTGTATTACCTTTTTCCCCTTCCTTCTTTTGGCCAAATAGTGGGGATTATTAGGGCTTAGTCGTGGGTGTGTGCAAGTGTGCGTGTGTGTGTGTGTGAGGGGTGGGTAAGATGAAAAGTGGGGGAGGGGGCAGTGTGTGAGGGCCAGCACAATTACACATGCACAAAGGATACGCCTAAGCGGCTTATACCAACGCATCCCGAACGGTTCGAAATGAAACCAAATGTGGCTGGCATGGGTGGAGGGGGAGGGGGTGCACGACGAAAAAAGGGGGCAAGGGGAGGGGCGGAGGCCGCTGCGGTTTCCGGCTTGGTAAGCGCCCTATTATGAACAGAAAAGTAACGCTAATGAGTAAATCAAGTGCACATGTGTGCCGTTGAACTGGAATACCCCTCGCAGGACGAGCCCCCTCTTAACCACTAGCCCCTCCTCCCAAGACCACCACCCCCCCTCCCCACCCATGTCTCGGATCCTTTGAAGCTGCGCCAAACGGCGTGTTGAGGCATAAATAAGCCGCCTTCTTTCTCAGTCCCTCCTATTTCCCTCTCACTTCAGCCAGCCACTTGGCGCTGTTTTAATAGCTAAATTATGTAATCATGATGTGTGATACTAACACACACACAAACACACACACGCCATCACATGTCCTGGTATTTATGCAAATCCTACCGTTACTTCTTCTGAGAAACCTTTATTTTGTTTCACACGGAGAAAAAGCTGAATAATATATTATTTTTTTAATAAAGTTAGCATTGGTTCCAACTATACAACATAAATAGTCAGTTTTAGTTCATTCTTTATTGTCTTAAAATTTTGTAACAGTTTGATTAAATATTAAATAAAACTAGAAGGATAACGAATTCATATATGATTAAAAAAATTTCATTACGGTTTTCACAAAATATTAAACAACTTTTAAAGTATAATCACAAAGGTTTAGTAAAATATATGTGTTTGAGGTGTTTTAGCAATCTGTAAATTCATATCGTAGTAATCATTTTTCCCCTTAAAAGCTTTTCGCAAAAAAATCTACACCATCTTGATTTTGTTAATGGTTTTTGGTTATTTGTGGCATAATTTGGGGCAAAAAAGAAAAGTAAACAAGTCAATAAAATGGTGCAGGTAATATCAGTTAATGGTTATATTTAATGGCTTAAACAAATCTTGGCAGTTATTCTGTTGGGATTCCCCAAAATAATTTATTTTTTATTCTATCCCAGTCATGTGCTTTCGACTAATTTTGACTATTATTATTTGGGGTACATTTTTTTCTCTGTGCACGCTCCACTTCCCTCGTCTTTTTAATTTGAAATTTTTCATAATGAGCAGCGCAATGGGTGGAATAAAGGATGGCGGGGGGTTTCATGGGAGGTCGCAGTTCGGGACGTTTGACGTTGCCATAGTGTGAAGATTAAATTCTACTAATTAGAGATGCCAAGTGAATGTTCGCGCATTTGGGTGTGTGCATGTGTGTGTCGCTAAGTATGGGGATATGTGGGCGATGGGTGGTGGGGAAGGGGGTGGTTTAAGTAATGGCGTTGAACCGAAACCATCAAAGCAGCCAGCTTGGCAACACAATTCCCCCCAGAATCCCGTCAAGCCCTTGCCTCATTATTGATATGCCAAGCGTAAGAAGTTCAAATCCTCGGAACAAACTACAAAGAACCATTACACACAAGTGCACCACCACCACTACACACGCGTCCTTTTTTCGCCGGGTACATATTAGTAATTTCTTTGGCGCCATTATAATCTTTGGCTTCCACTAGTCAACGATTGGCGGGGAGGTAATCTGGGTCCCTTATGTGATAGGGATTACGATGATGTGAGGGTGACATATTTGATTTCTGGTTGACACTGGTAACCACAGCTTAGCTTTATTTGGAAAACCATTTCGAAGGAATCGCATCCCTTTAAAATTTAAACTAAATATAGGTACATTTTGTACTTGGCATTAAAGAAAAGAAACAGTTTCAAAATCAAATGATACAATATTTTACACATTTTTAATCAATCTCAACTAAATGGTTAATTAAACGGAAAATAACAATTACATATTTTGTTTTTAAATAGTATTGGAAACAAATACTATTTAAAAACAAAATATGTAATTATTATTTAATAGTAAGACTACATTCTGTGAAAAGAATTTCTCTTAAGCTGGAATCAATATTAGAATATTTAGTATTTAAAATGGTTCAGTTCCACTATTGTGCAATAAAATAATCATATTGAAAAGCATTGAAAAATGCTAAATTATTATTTAATAAGTAGATTATTAAAACCTTGCTTGTACCGTATAAAGATAAATTTGTTTTGTTTTTGCTTAGTTGACTTATAGATATAATTCATCTTGCCTGACACTTACTTATATTACTCCAAAAATTACATTAACATCTACACTGCTCGCAATATGCATGTAGTTCCTTTATATCAGGACCCACTACATGGCGAACGCCTTACCATATCGGGTTATCATATTGGAATGAAGTTGGTTCCCGAACAAATGTCTATCTCTGATCCGATTCTGCTGCGCCACCTCCTCTGTCTAATAATAATAATTCACAACTCTTTTCACATAATTCTCTGCTGTCGCCAGTTGAAATTGTGTAAAAAAAACGATGCCCCACCGCCCCAATTGGAGGGCATTATGTCGCAAGAGGCCTTCGAGGTGGGTATTTGATTGTATATATTTTATTGACATTATTAGAAAATGTTTTAATGGGTATTCCTTTAAGGATTTGTATCAGGGACCGAAAATAATCGTTTTTTGCGACTTTTATTTCGTAAGAACTACTGTGATTTTCATATAAAAACGTCACAAATAAAACTAGCTTAACTTTTGTCTACAAAACGTATAAAATTCAGCCAAATTGGAAAACAAAGAAAACAATATTCACTATTGCGCAAAAAATTTAAAAGAAAATATTCCTAAATAAAAAATGGCTACAACTGTGAGAAAAATAATATTTATAGTGATGTATATGTTTTAGAATATGTACTCAATTAACAATAAATTTAGATAACGATGATATTCTCTTATGAAAATTCCCTTTTCAGGCCTCCAAGGATAAGCAACTTCACACTTCATATTTGGAGCTGTTTAATCTTATAATGGATACAATATACAGCTGTTTGGACCTGTATCTCCGCACTTTGGTGTACCTTTGGGAACTGACTGTGGGGTGGTATGGCTATGCGGATACTATCTGGCTGAATGTGACCTTCATGACGTTGTTCTCCTTTTACTTGGTGATCCGGATGTTGCCATCCCTATTTTATGAGAAACTGGTTCTGGATCCCCAATACAAAGTTGATCCTGAAAAGACTCCGCCTTTGTTGGGTTTGATTTGTGCCCTGGCTTTCTTTGTGGTTTTTCTGCAGGTGGGTTTCTTATGTTTCTTTTCAATAATTTAAATGTTTTTAAAAATAGTTTAAGTGAAATTGGTACCTTGCAGATTATTACAGATATTAATATAGTTACATTTCACTTCTAATCTTGGTGTTTCCTACAGGTTGGTATCATTCCTCTGACTGCGGTTTTCATGTTCATTGAGCAGATCAATGTTTGGTATTTCGTACTGATCGTTTGGCTCTCTCTGGTGATTGTATTTCTGCTCTTTTTGGCTTGTGTCGGAATTTTCGGAGTGCCCTGTTTGGGCAAGAGTCTGCGATTGAAGGATTCCGATATGAATGACAGACTGCGATTGGTACTGGATCATTTTCGATTTCCGGGACGGGTTTTTATGGTGCACACGTTCCATGTGGGACGACCCACGGCCTGGGTGATGGGAATCTGGTGTTGCCTGCGCTTGGATATCCACGATAATCTGAAATTGAACCGGGGTGTGGACACGAATGACCTGTCTGTGGGTCAGGTGGGAGCAGGTCTCAATGACGAGCAGTTGGCGGCCTTTGTGGCCCATCAACTGGCCCACTGGCGCTTGTGGCACTTAAGAAAGGTCCTGGTGATGATCAACCTGAGTCTCTTGATATATCTACTGCTCTTTGGATTGTGCTACAAGTGGCAGACACTTTACCAGGCGGCGGGCTTTTCCAAATTATATCCAAGTATGGTGGGTTTTTGGCTGGTATATAAGTACCTAATGCCGGTGTACTACACCATCAATGCCTGGATCGTGTTCTATTTAATACGGCATTTCGAGTACGCCGCAGATGCCTATGTCGTTCGACGGGGCTATGGACAACCGATGAGGGCCGCTCTGCTCAAGCTGTTTGCCGATGACTACGAGTTCCCCTACGTGGACCACTGCTACCTCATGTGGCACCGCTTCCGGCCATCGATCCTCCAGCGTATACTTAATCTAAAGCGACTTGAATTCCATACACGCGTCTCCGTTGTATCACTTATATGAACTCTTAAATCCTTGAATCAGAAAAGTAGTAAACTCAACAGCAAAACTTATTTCTGGAAAAATATTTTTTTTTTGTGAAAGAGCATTAAAAATAAAACTATATTTTACTTTACTTAACTCTTATTCATGCTTAATTATCAAGCAAATTGCATAGCCAGTTTCTTTTCGGTGGTCAATCAAAATCCACACCATTTCTTTGAAATAAATATTTTTAAAATTTAATTTTGAAATATTTTATCTACGACTGGAATACCCCCTGCCATTTGCAAAGGACCTGAAAAAGTGGCGAGAACAGTGTCTGACAGTCCTGGGATTTAACTTTAAGTGTACGGCCAGAGGGCCGGGGGAAGTTTCCTGTCCCAGCCGAAACTTTTCCGTTGTGTTTTAATTAAAATTCGTTTCATATAAGCCGCTGTCACACCGCCCTCCCCCCTCGACCACTGTTCTGCTACCAATTTTTCTGTTCGGGTGTTAAAAGCTAATTTCCCCTCTGCTCGAGGGTTGCACAAACCGCATCTGAGGCTATGAAAAGTCTTTAAACTTTTTAAATTAATATAATAGTAAGGCTATCGAAACAAGTGGATAGCAGAATACATTTTTCCTGATTTTATAAATCAATTTAAATGCTCCAATTATTTATAAATATTTGTAATAGGTAGATTTCCAAGATCGTTTTTTTCCTTTTTTATCCGAAATATGTTATTATAGCTTGCCCTTTATTACTTAATTTATAATGTTTTTCAGAAACATTAACGAGCAATACAATTTGTTTTGGTATTTTTTTGTCTTACAATGTTTTTGTTCTAAATAAATGATTTATGAGATTGGTTCTAAAATGTATTACCGAATTTTTAATATTTTAAAGGAGTTTGCTTGTCTATTTTTAGTTAAAAATTTTAATATTGGACCATCTGCATCGATTGCAAAATACGATTAGATATATTGTTTATGGCGGGCTGGCATAGGTTCCCGCATTTGCGGTGGGTTTCAGTTTAACACCTTTTTTATGTGAGTTTTTGCGGGAACAGATACTTTTCCACCTCACTGTGCGGTTGCTTTGAGCCCACTCTGCCGTTTCAGTGTCTCGGTAATAAAAAGTCGCGTGCTCAAATGCTAAAATTCCCACCAAAATCCCCCTTTACCGCAGTCACTCGCCAGATATGGAAGCATTTACCATGCTACATGTATTTAGTCTTTTTTATTGGTAAACGCGGCTGGTGTCTATTTTTTAACGACCGCCCCATTGAATTATATTTTATTTTTCTCTCCAAATTTATTTTAAACGCCATTCGACGACATTAAAATTAATGTCCCACCATACAGTGGCAGCTATATAATAAGGCGCTGAAAAAAAAATAATGCAATCACTAAATACCCTTTTTAAGTAAATACATTTAGTAACATTTTATTAATAATATATGTACGACTTGATAAGTTTTTTTTATAAATTTGTAATATTTATCATTGGACAATTTACAGATTATAAATATTGTTTTTACAAAATTGGTCTTTGTATTTCGTAGAAAAAATGATAAACCTTCAGAGAGGGTAAACAAAATTTATAAAAATTAAGACCAAAATAAAAAACACCAACAGCGATCGTAAAGTTTTGGTGTCGAGGACCCGAAATTGAAATCGCTTACATTTGGTGGGTGGAGGGTGGTGGTTGGTCGGTGGGTGGTGCAGGTTTTGGGGTGGCAAACGGTAAGTCTCATTTATGACCGGAATGATAACAGAAAAAACGGCGAGTCCTTCGCATTTTTTTTTTTCAACCACCCACTTTCATTTTCCACTTTGCTACCATTTTGGGAGGCAACTTAATTAGCCAACGACTTTAAACGGATTTACGGATGGAAAGAGGGGGAGTGAGGGGGGTGTTGGTGGGCTGACAGAGGCTGTCTCCGAACGAGTTTTATCGCTAAATCAATTACACAATCAAACGGCTGACAATTTCCAGCTCAAAGAGTGGGTGGAATCGAATGCCTGTCGTTTCTGCACCACCAGAAAATTGTCCAAAAATTGTTCAACCAAAGTTTTTCAATGAAAAATGTTCTCTTAACTGTTTTATGTAATCTATCAAATGATATTGATTATTTAGATATTTTTAAAGGAATTCAAACTATTTTTTGATTATTACTTCTAAAAAACAACTAATTTAAATCACCACAGAAACAGTTCAAATATTACATGAAATAAGTCGAAATTAAATTGTTCATAAAACCTCAATTCAAAGCTCAACTGATTTCTATGACACCTACATATGGTTTTTTCTGGAATTTTTGTAGATGTATGGCTTGTTACATAGTACAGTTTTTGTTCTCTGTATGGTATTCACATGCAGATAAGTGAAAAATGAAACATAACAGGGGGGAGGGGGAGGGGGAGATGGGGAAGGGCGGTTGGCAGACGCATGTGGATAGGTCCTTTGCTCGGATAAATGCGTTCTTTTACAATTCACTCTCGACGACAGCCTGCACCGCCCGTGGCGTCCTCTAGCGGTGACAAACGGAGCTGCTTCCTTGCAACACCACCTCCATCCCCCCCCCCCCATGACTACCCCACTCTTCCGGCACCATCCTGGTATTCACTTTGATGTTTTACTTTTACTGCCTCTCGACGCTGGGGCTTCTGCTCGGGCTCTATGATGATTTCTTTCCTGAAATTATATTTTAACTGCCAGTCAGCCTCAGCTACAAAACACCGACACCACCTCCCCGCCCACCATTATCACCCCCTGCCCACCACCCACCACCCACACTTTTCCCCACTTTGCCAGCAGACCCAGCTCAACCACATGGGGCAGGGCAAGTGCATCATGTTGCTGGGCCATAAAAAGTAATGACAGCTGAAATTCTCCAGCTCGATAATGACGAACGAGCAGGAGGATGATGATAATGACGATGAGTGCAAAAAAAGAACTGAAGGAAATGAATTGGGCTTTCAACATGCCCAACTGAGTGGTGCAAACAGAAAGGTGGCCCCTATAATTCCGGAGGAAACCTTGTTTAAACCGCATAATATGTATAATTTAGCACATTCGAATTAGTTTCGAATACATTATCAATTTTATTTTAAATACAACTATTTTTCAATCTTTATCTGCAGTTTTTTCGCCAATCGATTCAAAATTATAATAAATATTAAATTAAAAATCTGTTAACATATTTTAATATATTAGAAAAAACAAGAAATAAAGCAAACTATGGCAAATGTTTATATTTCGATGCTTTAATAGAATGAAGTTTGATGGATTTTCGGATACATTTTTAGATCGTTTTTATGACACCTGTATTATATAGTCTTCCGATTTTTTAAAGACTAAAACCCTATTTTTAAAATTGCTAGAAATATGTTAAGAAACAACGATGTATTAATTTGATTACCTTTTTTTCCGATTGTTCCTAAATGATATAGTATGCCTGTTTGGACTTATATACTACCTGCAATAGAAAACGTTTTTAAATAGTTTTAAGACTGACTAGCGTGCATAAAAATATTCGCCTAAATCGCCTCGTCTCGTGATGCTGATCAAGAATATATATACTTTATAGGGTCGGAAATGTGCGCTTCATCGCGTTGCAAACTTTTTACTGAAATAAAACCATACTTTGAATGCAAATTTATATAGTACTAGCCAGATCCACCAACAATATCATAACACGCTTACCTGTTACTTACAGCGAAATTGACTTTGAGTCTGACTTGTTGAAAATAAAAAACTGATTGTTATCACTAAAACTTTTTCCAAGACACGTATGATGTTGGCTTGGCGAAATTCTGTGCAACAGCACAATGCAACTTCGAACTTGTCGAGTCTGAAGGTTTGGAGCAAGCCTCAGTAATCAATCTCATCGAACAACTAGTCATCTGAAGTTAGCTTTAGAGAAAAGACATGTACGAATTCTTTCTGTGTGTTTTGTCGATAATGTTTTACTACAAGTTCATTTATAGAACTATATACATTTGTATTGGGTAAGAATATTACTTAACAAGACCCCTCTACCCCATACATCAAGGAAACTAGAATAATGCTTGCTAACCTCAAAACATCATTTGTAGTCAATGCAACATGTCGAGGTTCGAACAAACCAAATATTTTGAATTAACCGCATCAAACAATCTTTTTCAAGTTGTTTACAGTTTTGTTAGTTTTTGTTTTTTTTAGAACGTAAACAAACATGTACGTTAAATGATCCAAATATTCTTCGAATTTATTTATGTATTTTCATTTTATCATTTTAATAAGAATATAATGTGGCTAGTAAATAATAAGTTAGGGATTGCAAATTTTGCACTTAGTTCCGTATTATATAATTTAATAACATGCCTACATGTCTTTAACTATCTTTCAGGGTATTCCATTCTCTTGGTTATCCTGATTTAGAAACTGAGCTACAGAATAGGCTTCCTGAATACAGAGTATCTACCGGTTTTTATAGACGTTCCAGTCTCAACGGCCTTATTATAATTTCGCTTATTTTATGCTTGATACCGTCGTTTTTCATACGGGGATACCAAATTATCTGGATTTATTTAAAAAGACTGCCGAGAAATGCTGCACTTATACTGACTGTTGGACTTCCGGCCATCCTAATATTTGTAAGAAATTTTATATAACAAATGTAAATACGAAAGCTCAAGACACTTTTGTTTTACAGTCCATAACAGAGATTCTTGACTTTGAAGTTACTTTTGAAGGCAATATTATATTCTCCAGTCAGTTGCCTGAAGGAACTCCAACCGTAAGCCAGTTGGTGCAAATCATTAAAAATGAAGACATAAGGCTAAACCTTCACAGACTAATTTTTATTCCAATCGTATTAATTATTGGTGTATGCCTTAGCGCAAGGTCGAAGCCTGAAAGGAGATTGGCAATTATGCACCCAAACATGGGAAAACCTAATCATCGCAAAAGACGCCGACAAAATCGTAATCTTATCTGAAATAATCTAAGATCATATACAATAAATTCAAGATTTTGGAAATTAAAATTTTAAAATTAAAGATATATTTTTGTATTTTTATTTTATATGACTTTGAAAAGCGATTATCTGGGGTGATTACTTGGCCAAAAGTGTTATTATGTTCCCAAACCAGCGTCGCCCAAACTTCGGATTCACCCGGCAAGCCATACAGCCTGTTGCCCGTCCGATAAAGATAATAGAAAACTTCAATTTATAGCAACAGCAACCCAAACCAAATACTTTTCAATCATCGAGTGCTTGTGAAAGAAGATGAAAATTTGCTCCATCGGGTGGGAAAGGGGGTGGAGTGGATCAGGGTGTCTAGGGACTGGAGCTACCAAATCATTTCCGCTACACTTGCTCATTCTGGGCACCGCCAAAGTTAATGGGTGCAAATGCTAAGTGCTCGAGTCAACCGACATTTGTAAAAACCTAGAATAAAAAAACAAAAACTATCAGTAACTATGGGTAAATTAAATTATATTAAATGACATTTAAGTAACTTTTGGAAGTAATTATTATTGAACATCTAAACAAAAAATGTATTCTATTTATAAGATAATGTTCCCTATTTCTATTTAAAAGCACTATTTTTACTTACCTCGTTAAATTTTTAAATAAATAATGTAAATAAATATACCAACAAATTTAAAATAATTTTAATAATACATTATATTTTTTTTGTCAACAAATCCCTGCAATAGTTAAAGCAACTTTAGTACTTTTTGAAAGGGTATAGCGACATGTGAACCGGAGTTGGTAAGTTTGCTATGAGCTATGTGAAAAACATCTGCCAACGGATGTGTTTGGCCATTTCCGCCCACCCACTCCCCCCGGAAAAATCCATCTGAAGTGCGCAGATAAACCCTTGGAATGCCTCGTTGGCCGTCTGACCCGGCTCCCATACATACATACATATGTATATGTATTTAGCCCCAGGACGATCTAGCCTGACTATTCATGCGTTTCAAATTTTCAATACACTCAAATGATAATCGAGAAGAGGCCCGAGAAGTTGGCTGGGGGAAAATCGGGGAAAAGCGAGGCAAAGGATGATGAAAAAGCGCCGCATGTTACATTTTTAAAGCGTTAGCAAACATGTTTCGCTCCTTTCCCCCTGCGATATCTTCACGGCAGATTGAAGGGAAGTGAGGCCACAGGCAACACCTGTTCTAATGGCCAGCCACCAGAGGTTGCGAATAGAGCTTATTAAATGGGGAGATCTAGGCACCCCAAGGATTGGCCGCAAATAATCGCATTGCCCGCAATAAAATCAATCAAATGGCAAACAGTGTATTTTGCGGGCTGTTTACAAAAAGAAAAAAAAATGTTTGGGGTTGAAAAAGTAAGAAAAAATATAATCCTTATTCAGCTGAAAATAAATTAAAAAGAATTCAATTTATCCTCAAAGTGTATTCCTTGAAATATAACAGGTTATATAACATTTAAAAATTTAATTCAGTGCTTAAACCTTCTTAACTTGCTAGCATAATTTTAAAATACGTTTTATAATAAAAATACCTGTTTTGTATTTAATTTGGAATAGTTTCAATTAAAATTAATGATTTAATTTGGTCTTAGTACTAATTTTATAATAACTTTTTATTTTATAGATTCCAAGCATTTGGTATTAATTATTATGCTAAATAAATCACTTCTTGTCTCTTGACTTAGTTTCAATTGAGTTGTATTATTAAAAATATTTTAAAATAATTCGTTTGCTATATTTTCCAAGTGTCTGAAAGAAAGTGTTTATTTTTGAGCATCAAAATATTTACTCACAGCCGAGCTGAAGTGCAAATATTCGTTTGCTATCAACATAAACCAATGACAACGAGATAGACAATGGCGGTACAGTTTGTGTGTCAATTAGCAAGAAGCTTTGCTGCACTCTTATGATATTATTTAATTTATGACAAGTTCCATTGTTCCGGTGTGCCAACACCGTACAACCAGCGTACTTTCGAAAGGAGGAGCTCCACACACACTGGGGCAAACATCACTAAGCGGAAAACAAATTAAACAATTCCCAAAGGGGAAAGGAACATTTCGAGTAGGAGTACTCTACTCGTAAGCTGCCTTTTGTTCGTCACGTTGGCGTCGCGAAAGTGCCAAAGTTTTTCATTGTAATAAATATTTTAATTTTGAACTTGAGCAATTAACCCGGGAACGCATGTGGAAGGAAGGAAAGGGATTGCCGCCTCTTCATTGTCCTGGCAATTGTGATCGGGACACCACCCACTCGAGCCCTTTTTCGTCTTTCCACGCGGAACGCTCTCTATGAACATTATGAACTTAAGACACCCCTCCCTTCCCTCCTTGGGGCAAAACAACAAGAACAATAACAATAAGAATCTGAGACACATGCCAAAGTGGTTAAGTCGGCGGAGAAATGTTGGCAAAACTTTTCGGGGCGACGCATTTAAATGATTTTGCATAATTCAATGCTGGCAAACTTTTCGAATCCTGAGAAAGGACAAACCAAAAAAAGCGTTACGAAACTTGGCCCCGAACTTGGTAATATATTTTCTTTAATTGCGCACAATTAATCCTTTTTATGATGCTCCTCCAACTCCGCCAGGTGAGCACTCAGGGGTGGATTGTCCTCCATCCCCCCCCCCCCCCCCCCCCCACACCTCATGAAGTGCCATCAACTGGAAATGTACACAAAGGGCTTAATTATAAAAGTCAACACACGGCCGAAAGCGTTTCACAAAGAAGCTCGTGGGTTAGGCACTCTCTATATCATCCACCGATGCACTCGCACCCATTCAACGAGCATATACAAAAAACCGAAAAAGCAAAAGCTGAATCTAAAGCTGAAGCTGACAAAAAAAATACAAGAACAACAACAAAAAAAACAAGAAATTCGTATGTAATTAAAATGAAATCCCCTTTTTACGACTGATGTGGATGGCAAAGATTTTTACGGTTATTTGTTTGGAAAAAAATAAAACAGGAGGCGAGCAAAGGCAAACCTGCAGTAATTCAAACAGCGACCAAACCGGAAAATGTGATAAGTTTCTTTTATGTACAGTGCTTACCAGAACTGTAGGTTCTTTGACATTTAAGATTATAAAAACCTTAATCACTTAAAAAAACGAAAACAAATATTTTTAATTCCATCCCTTATATATTTTACATTTAAGAAACATTTTAGGCTATTAAATACATTTCATAACAAATACATTTTTATAACATATTTAATTTGCGACTTATCCTTTTGAAACGGACTGTACAAATTATATATATTTGTAAGTACACAATTTTTTGTTGATTAAGCAGAAAAGGGTTAGGCAAATGACGGCAGACTGTTAATGAATGTTGGGCAAGACTTTCGTGGTAATTCCCTAACTTTGTGTTTTTAGTTAAGGGAAAGAAAAGAAATGAATGGAATAATCTTGAAAAAATATTGGAAAAGAAATCCTTTAAAAGGCTCAAAGAAGGCCCTTTGAATTAACATGCTATCTGTATTTAGTCAAAAGAACAATTTCCCTTTGGGCTTAATCAATTCGGAATGCACTGAAACAGTTTTTTTTGGGTATGCAAATAGTTAAGACACCGCTATTAAAAACTGCACTTATGAATAACTGATGTAGAAAAAATTTTCTTAAAAATGTAATAAAATTATACTCTATATGAAATTTAAATGCAAGTCAAGATTGTATTGGAATTTAATTAATTTGTTTTACTTTTAATTATTTTATTACATTTTATTTATTATTATAGACTTAGAAGTCGTATATTAATAAAGGTATACTTATTAAAAATAAGTTAAAAAGAAACCATTATATTGCATATTTTTTTTAAATAAGCAAAAATAAAATCATATGTACTGCAAAATGATTTATAATTTGGGAAATATTTTATGATTTTTTCATCTGATTTTTTGTAAAGTGTGCAGAGGACAGGCTCAGTGTGCCAGTTCTATTTGCCAGTTTTAATTATTGTCCGTTTTTATTGCAGTCCGCAGATGAGGTCCGCCGACAGGGATATGGCCTTGGGTGGGTCCTGCTGGGGGGGGGGGGGGGGGGGGGGGGGGTTTTTGGGCGACTGTCAGTGTCAACGCAGTCATCGTCACCCCTTTTCCATCCCCTCCCCTGCTTTTTCGCCACTCGAAATCGCAATCGCAGTGCAGCATCAGCTGGCGATTAACTTTTCAAATGGGAACCCTTTTTCGCGCCGCTGTCGGCGATATGCTAATGATGACCACCGACCGACCTCCACACCTTCCCCCAAACACATACATATATATATATATGCTGGTATATATACAATCCCCAGCCGATTTCAGGGCCCGTGTCCGCCATTCGGTGCCCGCTGGCTGTGATGTACACTTTTTGTGTTTCATTACTCGCCACATCCACATCCACATCCACATCCTTCTGCTGCTTCTGTTCTGTTCTGCTCCGCTTTGCTTTTATTATTTTCAAGTTTAATTAACTTTCGTGTTGCTTTCAGCGAGCGGGAGCAGCGTACATAAATTTCGAGTGTTGCCCGTGGCCTGATGGCTTTTGGTCGACTGGGGAGCGGAAAAGCGATGGCCGACGGATGGAAATTTGATACGATTCGGTTGCCAGGAGAGGCCAAAAGTAACACACTGAAGTCGGCGGCTGGGGCAAAGTCAGAATCGTGGTCATTAATCAAGAAACGATCACAGAGCACTTCTGTTGACCTATCTGACTTATTATACCCGTTACTCGTAGAGTAAAAGGGTATATTGTATTCGTGCAAAAGTATGTAACAGCTAGAAGGAAGCGTTTCCGACCCTATAAAGTATATATATTCTTGATCAGGGTCACTAGCCGAGTCGATATAGCCATGTCCGTCTGTCCGTCTGTCTGTCTGTCCGTATGAACGCTGAGATCTCGGAAACTATAAAAGCTAGACGATTGGCATTTTGCATGCAGATTCTAGGAGTTCCTACGCAGCGCAAGTTTGTTTCAAAAAGGTGCCACGCCCCCTTTAACGCCCACAATCGCTTATATACGATTTTAAAAATTTAAATATTTCGGAAAAGTAAAAATGCAGTTTTATTGTGTTTATCAATACCTATCGAAATGTAGAAGAAATTTTTCAAATCGGACCACTCGTTAAAAAGTTATGCGTGATCAAAGTTTCTATCACCATCTCCCTCGCACTCCCTTTACCTGAGTAACGGGTATCTGATAGTCGGGGCACCCGACTATAGCGTTCTCTCTTGTTTTTTTTTAAATTGCTTGGTTGGCCATTATATTGGGGTAATTCTTTTTAGAAATTGGAATCACGTATTCAAATCTATCTGGCCAAACTATCCTATTTAGCTTAGATTGGTGTACCCGATTTTTTTTACAGTAAGTTTTTATCAAAAATTTGAAAAAATTATTAAAAATCGACCCAAAAATTGAAACAAAATTGAAAACACAGATTTTTGGAGAATTAAGCCACAATCATTAGAAGTACTTTGAAATCAGACATCTGTCAGAAAAGTTATGAGCTGAGTTGTGCAGGTTTTTGGTCACTTTTCGAAAAGCAATTTTTCGAAATTAGGTCATGAAAATGTCGAAAAATCGACAAAAAAATACAAGCGCAGATTAAGACACAGATTTTTAGAGATTAAGCCAGAATCATTTAGAAGTATGCCCCTTTGAAATCGGATGTCGACAAGAAAAGTTAATTTCGACAATATTTGATTATTTTGGTTTTTTGGGTGTTCTTTGAGTGTAGTTTTTGAACATTTTCTTTTAGCTTAAAAATAAGAATTAAGCTAAGAAACATTAAAGTGCATAATATTTGGCTAATAGCTGAATTCTGAACTTTTCTACTTATAAAATGTGGCTTTTAGACCAAAAGATGTATTCGGGAATTAGATATTTATTTAATTTTACAATAATCATTTCGAAACAAATACTAGTGAATGGCATGTGTCAAACCGATGGATGAAGAAGGAGCTGAGTTGAGGTATTCCATTACAAACATTCGTAGAATAATATCCACTTTCAGAGTGATTTCGTAATTCACATTCTGCTCCACATCTTCGGCAAATATGGCATTTGCTGGATATTCCGCAGCTATTAGATGAATCACTGGCACATTGTGTTGTAAAAACGGTGAATGATCATCATATATATCCTTGCTGGACTCGAACTGAAAAATAGGACGTTCTAATTGCAGTATTCCCGCCTTTGTGAGTTGCTGTTCAATCTGCACGAATCTGCGGAACCAACTGGAAGTGTTCAGAATGTTGTTTTTGAATTTTGTGTTCCTAACCCCGATTAAATCCAACAGCAAGAAGAGATCAATGCGATCGAGGAAGCCTTTTTTCTCCCACAGGTCTGCCAAATGCCGGGAACCATACAGTGAATCCTTTACCGACCAGTCTTTAAATGCCTCCTTTCCATCGAAGAAGACAAACATTAAACTGATTTCAGATCGAGAAAACTGGTCCTTCAATATTTTGGCCATATTTAGCATCATTGCACAAGAAACCGCCGAATTCGTGGCGGCCTCAAAAACAAAGTCCTTGAAATACTTGCTATCATAATGGCAGCCCAGCATTAGGTATCTTTTTGCATTCGGATTTTGTCGGGCCACGATATTTTCAAAAGAGACGTATCCAAAGATCGGCACCCTCTCCGTAAAAATATCCAGTTGAACCGTCCAGTTCAGCTCCTTTAGGTATTCCATTATGTAATTCCTCACCGCAGAATGTTCTGGAGTGCCGACCACCCTCTTCACCGAAATCTTTTTCACAATTTCGCGCAGGTTATTCAGATCCGAAAGTCCAGCAAGATTTCGCATTTGAGTGAGGTTCAGTTCAGTGGGCTCATAACGCAACGAACCATTACGGCCCACTTCTCGAATATGTTTAAAGAAACCCTTGCCGATGATTAAAAATATAGCTATGATCAGGAGAGGGATCAGGAATATATAACTGTGCCAGCCTGGCATTTTTCTTAACTTGTTAACTGTTGTGTTATAATCTTAAAGAATATGTAAGCACTACTTCTATAAAGGTTTAACAGTGAAATACAAATATAAACAATAATCTATTCTCAGTCAAAAATATTTAAAAATTGTAACTGTTTTTTTTTTTCCAAAATAGGCTTAGTTTTAATAAATCTTTGATTATTTTATTAACTGTTTAAATTTTATTCTAACAAATTCCTTAAATTTCTTTAAACATTTATTATTTTAAATTTTATAACTTGTAAATTATTAATTTAAATAAAGGAACTCGTTTAGAATAAACCGCATCTTTACTTTGTAGTTAAATCTTCATTATAAAATCGTGTAATTATTTTTGTTCCACTCGAGGTCATAAATTTAAAACGCTTGGACTTTTAATTACTTATGGCCTAATCAATTTTCCATGCACGAATAAACAAAAGACTTCAGGAAGAGATCAGGAGCTGGAGAATATATGTACATATGTACATGAATACACGATCGATTCTGTGATAGGGCTGTAATTAGTCGACATTGAATGAGTCAGTCCAGTGGCGGTAACAATCGCAAAGACGAGGAACGGCTCAAGGCATCGGGAGATCCAAGAGAATTACTTAATGCCATAAGGCAACTGCTCGACAAGTGCTTACGTAATTCCGCATGCTTATATAATAAATCGCAACACCAACACGAGCCACAATCTATCGCATTTTGATGACTCGATGGGAGGATGAGAAGGATGGGGGGTGACCGCCTTTGGGCTGCCAGTCTGTCTGTCAATTAGACCTTAATGTATTGTACTTAAAGTTATACGCAATTACGATAGAACTTCATCTGGGGAACTGGTTTTCGAGTTCTGCCCCGGCGATAAACAAATGAACACATAAGCCGACCAGACACTCCGATACTCAGACAGTCAAACCTCACTCAAGTGTCTGCCAAAAGCGAACGAGATACAAAAAAAAATCGAATTCGGGACAAGTTATCTAAGACGAAGTTCATATACACTCGATAGGTGATCAAATCCGCTTTGGGTTATAAAAAACAAAAAAAAAGTGACTTAAAAAGAAAATAGAAAAAATTAAAACCTTTACAGATTATATAGAACAAATTAAAACCTAAAATGATTATATATATTTGATTAATATGTATTTTAGGTCTCTACAATCATCTAAAAACCAGTTTAATTAAATGTTTAAAATGTTTTTGTCTTATAATTGGTTAGTTATGGGTCAGTTTTAATTCTCCTTATTTTTGTGACTTGGGTATAAGTTTTAAATTATAATAAAATGTAAAATAAATGTAACAATTTGAGCTTCCAATATAATAGAATATAATGGAATGGATAAAAATGTATTGCCTATAAACCAAATTTCCAATCACTCGATGGAAGTGAAGTGAATTTATAGTGGACCTGTGTCTGGGTCGCTTCTAGCCCTGCGGGTTCTTTTTTTCTTTATTTTTTTTGGTCCCCATCTGTTCTCTCGGACTGTCTGTTGGTCTTGAGATTTATGTCTGCAAAACAATCTTCCAGTCAAGCTAACAAACAAGCATTGTTTACCAACCCCGGCCGGTTTTGATACCCTAAAGAATGGGTCTTACAGGCAGGTAACATCATTAGCAACTTCTTTAATTGACTTCTATTCTTCCAATGCGAACTTTCCTTCTCACCATAGTATAGTTTTTCCTTTTAGGGGTTATTCATCTACTTAATGCTTATTTCATTTGTCATTTATACGAAAGGGTATAAACCATTCTCTTGATTTCCTACTTTTTCTTTTTTAATTCCTTTCTTGGCATTAGTTTCATTTTTGCAAGTTTCAGTTTCTCATTTTTTGGCGTTTATTTATGCATTTATCGTATTTCTTGAATATATTAGCACACTTAGCAGGGATGTATTTGATATTAAAAAGCTTATAGTCGGAATCCGTTTAGCAGACATATAAATATTCAGAGGATTGTCTGGCGCCAAGTTTATTTATATATATCCATTTATTTCCATCTTGTATCACTGAATTATGGCCTTAAACGGGGTTTTTGTTTTAATTGCTCAGGTTATACTTTTGGCTTTCAGACCTGATCTTTGAGAGCTGAAGGATTTCCTTGGTTGCGATTCACTCTAACCAAAACAAAAACGAAATCGCCGTCCGCCCCTCAATTGGATATGAGGGTTCATCATCACCGCCCTCAGCACTCACCTGGAATTATCTCCGCCCCACCATCGCCCAACCCAGGACCACTTAAGGGGGGCTGGGGGGTTCCGCAGGGGGAGGCATGCTGCGGATCGAATGGGGACCCAAAGATCCAAGTCGCTTCGGCCAGGCTGCCACAAGATTGAGCCAAAGATACGGTAGAGCAACACGCGTTCGTCGCTCGATGTGATTGCAAGTACCCTTTCTGGGGATGAGTCCTTTTCCAATGCATTTCGCTTCTCTAAAAAATATGTGAACAAAATAAAAGGTTTTAAATTTTGAATTAAGACTTTAATAATATTTGAATTAAGGCACATATAATCTACGAGTATTACAAAAAATTATGTTATTACCAATGTCTAATTAAGTTCTTATTTGTGTCAGTACTCCCATTGACCATAATTTCCGAAAAGAAAGATTTTGACAGAGTAATTCCAAATGATTTACAATTTTTCCGAAATTTTACCTTTCATATTTTAGCTATATTTTGCAGTTTCCTGAAAAAAATACGGAGTTTTTGAGTGTTATATTAAAAAAGAAGGATTCATTATCAATGAATTAAGAATTTTCAATTACTAATCCAACAAGCTATCAATTAAAATATTATTAAAATATAATAGTAATGAAAACATTAGCATATATATCGAGTTTCATAAAGCTGAGACTATAAAACTAAATTTAATTTAAAATGGTGTATTCATTATGCATTTATTTTTACCTTCTTTTCTGATATCTTCCTTTTTCAGTTAAAATCTAACATGAAATTGGGAAAATACATGTTTTAGTGCTTATCCTCAATGTTAAAACTTAACATATCATTGAGAAATCGGCCATAAATGTAAAAAAAATAAAAATAAAAATGCTGTAAAAAGATCTGGACGTCTATGCTGTGTAAGGGTATTATGAACTTCGCATCCTGATGCTAGTCTTTTTTGTTTTCCGTCATTTTGGGCCGCTCGATCCCCAAGCGCTGCAGGCTCCTCGCTTTTTGCTCCGCAGTCGGAGTTAAAGTCGAAGTCGGAGCATGAGGAAGAGGAAGCAGCCAGAGGCGGCAGATATACATACATACATATATATATACATATGGTAACCGAGATTATACAGGTACGTGTGTGGAAGTGTGGGGGTTCGAAGGTGCGGCTGTTCGATGTGGTTTTTGTTGCTTTTATAGTCGATATATAACGTTGACTTCGTATGGTGTTTTTTCGTTTTTTTTTTTTGATAATTTTTGTTGTATTTTTTTCGCTGCTTTTTCTTTTCAGTTGTTTATTGTGGTTAACGTTGTTGTTGTTGTTGCTGTAATGGGTATAGCCTGCGTTTTGATTGCAGTCACCATTGTTGTTGTTGTTGCTTTGCCTTTTTCATGCCATTTAAGTCTTATTTATGGTTCTCGTTGATGATCGTGTTGATGGTCGTACTTTTTTTCCAACCACTTTGTTATTGTTTTGTTGTTGTGTTTTTCAGCGTTTCTTTTTTTCCAATTTTTTTTTCATTTTTATTTTTTTTTTTGGTCTTGTGTTAACCTTTTTTTCCAACTGCGGTACACTGTGGCTGCGAGGGAGTATGGATTTGATATGGGTCATGCCGGCCATTATCTGTCCCCGAAGATCATCCGTGGATCGTGAGACCAAGTGCGTGCCCTCATCCCCTAAGGTGTCGTCAGGTAAGCAATAATAAAATTGTAAATTTTTAAAAGAAATCCTATTGGGGTGACCCACTGATCCATCTCAAGGTGCTCGGTGGATATTGTCTTTAAATCAGGTAGGATAGAAATGTATTAAATTAAACCTGCGGGCTGGACACCTATAAAAAGTGTAGTGTAACAAGTTACAAATGTCACCAAGGGTTAGATGCTGCATTGTAAATTTTTGGTCTAAGAAAGGATTTTCAACAAAACAAAAACTCCATTTTTAAAGTTTTTTCGAATATTTTTTACCAAATTATTAACTTTAATTATTATTTGTTGCTCTATGTAAAAGTCCTTTAAGCAAATAAAAATATATTGTATAAATATCTCTTGATATTATAATATTTATTTAATAATTATTAAATTAAAATTCTAAAAGCCCCACTATTATATTACCAGGTCTTAATACAAGGTTTGAAAAGTGCATTAAAAATCCCCTAAGGCTGACCACTTTGGTCCCCTGCACTTCACTTTGATGCTTGATTTTTAACCTTCTTAGCTCACCTTTCCACTTTCCCGCCTCCCTTTCTCCATCTCCTCATCTTTTGTTGTCCCTGGGTTTTCTCTTTTCGCCAATGCAACGACTTGCATACAAATAAACTAATGTGTGTATGTATATTTTTTTACGTTGTGTTTTACCCCAACAATATTTTGTGCTATTTTTTTCTGGTATAATTTATTTTTATTTGTTGCGCTGTTAACTGCGAAATGGGTTTGCACGGTAGTCCGATTCGGAGTGGACTCAGGTTGCTGCACCGAAAAAAATATAATTATTTTGGACCTATTAAAAAAATATTGGGATTTTGAAGTTTTGTTATAATGTTTTCTTCAATAAAATTTACACAATTTATTATTTACTTTTACTTGTTTCTTGCTAATGGAAAGTTATGTATATATTTTAAGTTTTGTTCAGATATTGTTCGGATATTAAGAAGTTTCGAAGTACTGTAAAAAATAACACACATATTTACGAAAAAAAGACTTGATGTTAAAAAAATATTATATTTTTATAAAATTTATATATTTTTGAATTTTAAAAAATAGGATTTTATTATATTTAGTCCTATAAATTTCTGGAAAAAAATCTAAGCTTTTTCTTTGGATATTGTTGATATTGGGTCGCTGCAAGGTGCTGCTTTTGTTGAAGGCTTTTCTTTCTCGTTTGATTCGTTTGCTCCGCAATCGCAGGAAATCAATTATAAAAAACCTTTGCTGTTCGGCTTCACTGGCCACGTTAATTCGTGAAAAATGTTTTTTCTTTATTTTTTGTTTTTTTCCAGGTTTCAGTTTAATGTGTTTCTCGTTTTGTTTTCGCTGCTGCCGCTGCTGCATTTGAAAGAGTTTTCATTGTTTCTCGGATTGGAGTTGAAAGTGTTGCTGCTGCTTGGGTCAGAGTCGGTTTTTTTTTGTTTTTTTTTTTTAATTTTTTTTTTCGGGCCATGGCAAAGGATTGTGCGGCAGCGGAAAAAGTGCAATAAATTTTACTATGCTCGGTGCCGAATGTCGATTTCGTTCAATGATTTCTCCCCACGGCAGCGACAACTGCCGCCTGTCGATCGACGACCTTTATTTATGTGCCTTTGATAATGCGTTTTTAAATTCAGGAAGTCGCAGTTTATGCTGCCTCCTCATGAACTTCCCCTTTTTTTTCACCGTTCTCGTTTTCCGCTCGATTGCTGCAGGGGTGTTGCCTCCGATTGGGTTCCAAAATAGGGAAGGGATTCTTAAGAACAAGACCTTAATTCCAACTTGGGTTGAAAAATTCTTACAAAAGATACGGAAAAACAGCCCAGAAATTCGGTGTAAATCAAATTCTGGTGAATTTGTTCAATTTAATTTTCATTAGAACGGAATTAATTTATAGTAACTTAAACAATCAAAAGTTATATATTATATTCAATAAATTAAACCTTTAACAAAAGAAATAATAAATGCAAGTACCATAAATTGCATTGAATGAATGTGACAGCACAGAGCTAACAAATCATTTAAATGATATACATATATCAATATTGCTATTTCAAACCATTTTTAAAGGCAGCCTTAATTGGTGTCAAATGAGTATTGTCTTTCGACAATTTTATTGACATTTGGGATGACCGATGGCTTGTTAAGATACATTTATATAAGAACAACACATGCAAAATTGAAATATGTGCTGAAATAACAGAAAAAGATTATTTCTCGTTATTTAAATAAATAAAATGATTAAGGAAGATTGATGAACATATCATATTGAATAAATAGAAACCATATTTAAACAAAATAAATTTAGAAATAATTAAAACATATATATCATTTTATTTTGAAGATAAGTAAATGATAAGTAAACATAAGAATACATTAATAATGGATGTATATTTTTAAGATAAGTAAATGATAAATAACTATAAGAATACATTAAAAATATATGTATATTTTAAAGATAAGTAAATTATAAGTAACTATAAGAATGCATTTATAACGTATAGTCCAGCCAAATATATTAATTATATATTATTAATAAGATAATTTTATTTTAAAGATAAGTAAATGATAAGTAAACATAAGAATACATTAAAAATGTATGTATATTTTAATGATAAGTTGTTATAAGTAACTATAAGAATATATTAAAAATGTATGGTCCAGCCAAATATATTAATTATATATTATTACTAAGATAATGAGGTCATTATAGTGATGAACATTTTTTCAGCCAAATATATTAATTATATACTATTACTAAGATAATGAGATCATTATAATGATGAACATTTTCCAACTCTGGAGGATACATTTGAAAATGGAATCAATTTATTGTCGGGAGATTCACACGTTGGGTACTTGTAGATTCTCTACATCCAGATGGTCGGTCGTGATCGATGGCTCCGGCACTATCCATCGCTGAAGTTTATCACTTCGCCGAATGTGGACATCTCACTGCCCATAACAGGAAACGGTAATGAGAACCATTCGAAAGCTCTTCAGGTTCTCCAACTGGTCGATGTGGTTCCAAGTGCACTCAGCTGTGCTCCACTTCGAGATCCGAGATCAGAGATCCGAGATCCGAGATCCCAGAGATCGCAGAACCTAGACCGATATTGTATGTAAACAATATCAAGCGGCGAACGCGACATGAATTTATGAGATCATTTTTGAAGTTAATTATGCCAGGGCATAAATTTCACAAACACACATATCTGCCATATATATATATATACATATGTATGTATAGATGTGTATACACCATATAGCTATTGAGTCGTGTTCTGGAGTGCAAATGCCCTCCATCTACAGATGCTGTCAAAATTGTTTCTCGTTCTTCGTTTGTTGTTGTCTGTTGGGGGTTCTTTTTCTGCTTTTTTTTTTGCTTTTTGCACGTTTCACCAATCATAATAGTTTTTATCTGAAAACCCATAAACATGTGCATAAAAAATACACAAAAAGTTGGGGGAAAAAAAACCAAAAATATAACCGAGTAAGCACTGGATGGAACTCGTTCCTAGACCTAGGTTAGTTCTACGCTCGAATCAGATCTCTCTCTCTGCGGATCGGATCTCAACCCCTTCTCGGCCAGAAGACGCAGTCCGTCCGTGGTCCTCGTCTTCGGTAGACCTGTTTCGTGTCATAGATTTGTTTTATGTTTATGGTGTTTGGGCCAAGTCCGGAGAGTTGGAAGACCTGGGGGAGGAGGGACCAAACCTCCAAGTCACCACTGACTTCGACTGCGACTGCGACTACCAACCAAAGTGGTTCGGCCAGCCAAACAACAAAGAGTCTGTCCCAAAGTCCAGTCGCTGTTGTTGCTGTTGTTTATGAACAAGAAGTTTTGCGGCTATGGATGTGGTTTGTGGTTTAACTGCTTTTATGGTAACACAAAATAAGAAAATCAACGAAAACAACAAACAAAACCAACAAAAAAAGAAACAAAATAAGAAAAGAAAATTATAATAAAACAAGAAAGTTGTCTCAGCGGAAAGCTAACCGAAATCTATATGCTCTTGACATATATATGTTTGGGCTTCTCCGAATAAATTATTTTGGTTGCGAATAAATATGTATATCGTTTTAATTTTAGAATATTGCATTTTATTAATTGATCCATTTCTAGAATTCGAAGGTCTTAACCCTTTTTATTACTATTTCAACAGTTGGTGGCAAGATCCTAATAGAAATCACATCACTTTAATTTCTATAAGATTAAAAACATCCAACAATAAATAAACCCAAGTCAGTTTCGAAGGCATTTTATAATATTGCCAAAAAAAAAATAAGTTGAATATATATTTTTTTGTTCATATATTTTAAGACCTATTTTAGGCATTTTAAAAATAATCAATTAGTGCAATTGAAAAAGTTTCCTTATGTACAGACTACTTCAGACACCTTGTGCTATTCTTTTTTTTCGTGTGCAAACTTCGCGTTGAATTTTGAATACTCCACACAAAGGGCAATTCAAAACAAAGTAAAAATCGGCAGCAACAACAACAGCTACAACAATTGCAGTGGCAGCATCGACTTTTGTTTAAAAGTCATCAAAGACCAACAGGAACAACAACAACAACATCAGTAACCGAAAGTCACGATGTTTGGTGGGCTTGATTTCATACCCTAGAAAGGTATTCTAATTTAAATCAAAGGTTCGGCATACATAAGTATATATAATATATACCTTTTTTTAATATTTATTTATTTTATCTGGAAAATAATTTATAAATAAAATGTAAAATAAATCAAACAACCAATTACAATGAATCAATTTTTAATTGGACACTCATTTTAAAACAGCGAAACGTTTGGACTCAATTATTATACTCAATTATTTTCAAATAATCTTATTAACGGAAATGGTTTATTGAATTAGACAACCAAATGATATAATCACATAAAAATATTCTTAGAACTTCTCAAAAATTGAGTTATTAAATGTTTTATTAAATTAAATAATTATAACCTTTAGTGTCTACTTAATAAAACCTGAAAGGTAAACTTAATTATTTTTATTTAATGGTAATACATTTTTATGAAATAAAATTGTGTTTATTGATATGTACTATTTAATATTATTTATTTAAAACCTATAGATTTAAAATAGGTACACTAGAGTCGATCCCTTTAGTAAGTCTTCCTATCTTGTTTTCGCTGGTTTCAAAACCAGTTTTGGCTTAAAGTCTAAACTTTATTTACAATATTGTTTTCTTTTACGACGACGTCGCGCTGTCGACCGCGATTGCTGTTATTGTTGTTGTTGTTTTTGTTGGTTTTGTTGGTTTGACCCAAGCCCCTTTTTGTAATAAAGAAACTGGTATACGAACAAGACACAGCCACACATCCACTCCAACTCCAACTCGACTCCACAGAGGAGTCCCCTGGATGCTGCCTCAAAAACCCAAAGCCTCACGACAGTTTAGCCAATTTGATGTGCATCACAAAAAAAATAAAAGCGGAGAGCAGGGGAATATGGCCAACAACGATTTCAGTTTTTAGTTTGCATAGGAAACGATTTGGGACGAAATGGGATGACCGCGCAGATTTGATTTTCTAGAGAGCCTGAGCCCTTTTAGATCCCCGTCTTTGGTGTTGATTGGTCCCGGGTGGTTTATCAATCATTAAGACTGACCGTCGGTCGGGGCAGATCGTAAAAGTCGGGCCTAAATGCCCCGAACACGGCCTCTAAAAGGTCATTTACAAATGGCATCCCATAAAGGGTCCCAAAGAACAAGGCAGTAACAGTCTATACTTATAAGGTTTTATGAATGCCCCACTCGGATGAGTTACAGCCTCGAAATGAGCCATTTGCCCCCTCATTTGATTGCACGTTCTAGACTCCGAAAAATCTCTACGAAAGTGGACTTAAATCATCTTTTTTTTCCTTTCGGTTCCTTTTCTTGGGAGCTGTAAACTCTGGCGGTTTGGGGTGGAAAATGTATTTCCTAATTGGCCGGCAAGATGTTTTCTAATTTGGCCATGGGTTTAGACTTAAAATGAAAACATACCAATTATTTTTTATTAAGGGGTTGTAAGCCTTCGAAAAGCTCCAAATATAATTATGTCTGTAAGATGACCATAAATGCTTAAAAGATTAAATAAATATACATGGACTTATAAAAACCATCCTTGGTGAAAATTTATATAATATTACAAGCAAAATGAGATTCTATGTTCTGAACAACAAAAATTAATTAATCAATGAGGTGCTGTCAACAAAATCCATTTCAGTCCTGTAAAAGCTATAACTATAACAATATGTTATAGTCGTCCGATTTTTAAATAAATAAAATATCTTTACAACAACAATGACAGTTTTATTACTATCTAAAAATTCCCAAGTTTGATTTTATTTTAATCTTGCAAGAACTGTAGCAACTATAAATGCAAATCTAGCACCAAAATATTCAGGAATATTCTAGAAGTGCATTTAGCATATTTAAGGACTTTTGCATAGTTCAGAAACCACCGAGGATCCACTTAGATGAAACCACTAGAGCATAGAGCACCACTCAACTGGGTGACCTCAACCGCAACGTGAAAAACTTGAAGATGGGCGGAAAACAAGAATGGCAGGAAAAACAAGCGAAACCGAGGAAAACAAGGAAAATGTCAATAGCTTGGGCAACGACATAATTTGCTTTGCTTAATTTCTGTTACGTTTCGGTATTTTTATTGCAATTTCTGTTTCAGTCGTTCGGTTAACCGGAGAGGGGAGGGGAGTCCGGCCCGGAGACCAGAGTCCCGACTCCGGAACCCTCTGTCCGGATACGGCTGTGGTCGGAGTGAAGCAATGTAACATGCCAAATGTGTCCCGGAATTTAATTAAACATTTTCTGCGCTTATTCGTGTATACTACGCTCCACCCTGCGTCCCTTCTGCCGCTATTCCTGTGCATCACTAGTTCTCATCCCTTTGCTTTTCTGACCTACACTTAGAGAAAAAATGTCTCTGGGCTTCTGAGGGTTAACTAGGTTTTAGACCCTGAATCACACATTTTTTCTTTAATTATTTAGAACATCATTTGCAACTTAAGCTAACTAACTAAACAAACATTATTTTAATTTAGGTTTTTTTTTAGGTTGCAACAATAAACAATAAACTAAATATAAAATTGAGGGGACAAGTAATTTAGAAAATTGTATAAACTACTTTTTTATTTTATAATTTTAAAAAATGGATTATTCCCAAAATACATTTTTATTCAATTTTACATTATTGCAAAAAAAACTTATAACTAATTTAGATATGATTCAAATAAAATGTACAATATTAGAAACTGAATTAAATTTACAATAACCAAGAGGGTTAATATTTTTATTGAATTAAATTTATAATTTTAAAAAAATGGATTATTCCCAAAATACATTTTTACTCAATTTTACATTATCGCAAAATAAAACTTATAACTAATTTACATGTGGTTCAAATAAAATGTCCAGTATTAGAAACTAAATTAAAAGTTTAATAACCAAGAGGGTTAATATTTTTATTGAATTGTATTTCTGCTAAATTTTGTTTCCAGTGTCGAGCCATCAACTTCGTCGTCAATGTCCTGTCCGAAATTCTTGTCCGGGGGTAGCTTTTACTATTGATTTTGGGACCCCTCGAGGGGGGTTGGGGGGACAGTAAATGGCAAGGTTATTGACATATTTTAACAACTATTTGCAAAAGGCTTTAGTTTCACTTCAATTCCATTCCCCTCTCCCCTTCGCCATCATGGCCCTTTCACGCATAATTGAAGCAAGTGCAGAATGTCTTCATCCTTGAGGTCCTTCCCCGGAATTGGAATCGGACTAGGACTTGGACTTGGACTTGGACTTCGACTCCACTCCGTCGTCTGTTTGCTTTCATGTTTAAATGTGCTCGCGGCATCAATATTTGTATCCTTGCAAATATTTGACATTTGTCATGTAAATAACGTTATTTCAATTACTTGATGTAAACGAAACGGACAACAACAGAAAAAGCAGAATGGGCTAAAAAAAAAGGGAAAAATGACAAGAAAAGGAGGTACAACTTTTAAAAAGGGATTGCAATACTTTCAATATTGTTTGTTTGCATTGAACAAATGACTTTGAGCTACAATTTACTTGTGATGAAGGAAAAAGGGAACAATATTCATAATTCCGACCTTTTCCTATTGACTTTTAGAACTTTTTTTATTTAAATATAAATATATTGAATTTATATTCTTACAGATATTTCATTCTATTATCGGTAAAAGCTTGGCCAAACTGATTATATAATTAAGAGAAAATTCACAAAATACCTTAATTAATATTTGGCCATAAAATTCATATAAACACAAAATTAAAAGTGCGGCTGTATAGTGCCGCAAAAGTTATAGTAGTTTGAATGATATTTGTAATTTGTGAACCGTTCGTCGGTTTGTAATTCATTAATCTGAAAAAATGTTCAAGTAAATAGTGGTTCAAGTTAAAGTCCCGAGAAACCAGAAAATGTGTTGGCACTCAGCAACTAGTTTTGTTAGTGAAAATCAAGAATTTAAATAAAAAACCTATACAGATGATGTGCAATGAAACCACTTTCAAAAGCAAAACATCCGCTTCAACGCCCACGTCATGTAATCAGCGAATGCCACTGCAAATTAAAACGCAATCAAAGCTGACATTTCAGAGAAATAGATTTTAAAATATGCCAGCAAATGAAGAAAATTTAAACAAAATGGTGTATATAAACATAGTATCAATTCCTAAATTTCACCATTAAAATATTGTTGAAGTTTTATAAAATTAATTTTAAGCCAAGCCTGTTTTCACTTTTAAGAGTAATGATTTCATTTATTTTATTTTACTTTCAGTCCTGTTTAACACCCAGTAATACCATTTATTTTCCTAGAATACTTTCAGCCAGTTGTCGCGGTTAATTGTTTGGAAAACAAAATACACAACCTTCGAGGGCATACCAACCAAATTATTTTAATCGAAATCCATTTTCCATTGGACTGCCTTGTCAGGGAAATTAGCAAATAAATGTGCTTGAAATTAAAACAAATTAACAACATTTATTTGCAACTGTAAAACTTGGTCATTTTGTGTGGGTTCGGGAATTGAAAAACTTTTCTACCCCGACTTTTCTACCAAACCAAAAAACCAAACGAAATGAAAGTAAACCAAATCGAAGGCACGAGTGCCCAAAGCAAATGACACTTTTTTACCCACAGTTCCGCACTTAGAGCAATTGCTGCGCGATGGATGAGAAAGGGGGAGGTTTAGCGGGGCGTGGCATGGGGGAAAAAATGCAAATTTATTGGCATTTAATTTAAAAGAGAAACAGAAACAAACAAAAAAACAGCGAAACGCAGAGAGAGAGACAAGAATTGCCCGCATTCGCTGGGCCCACAGCACAAAAACCCGGAACCCAAAAGGCCCGGAACTTCAGAACATCGGGAATTTGCAGAACAGACCCTCATAATGTGCACAGAACTTTGCAACAACAACAACAACACCGGACCGCAACAACAAATGCGGGATTTAAACGAGCGCATAATGAGCTCAGTAGAACTTCCCGCCATGGATGGATGAATGGATATGGATGGGAGCAGAGTGAAATCGCATTTAATGCCCCAAAAAGTACACTCGAAATTAAAAATACACGTGAATTTGCAACTAAGGACCATTTTCACAGCTTTATAATAAGTTTAAAATAGGTTTTAATATGAGAAAACATATGGAAGTTTGCAGCTCCAAATCTATTTTATACTACCAAGTTTACAAATTCGCCATCAATTTACATTGTACTCCGTCTTCAGGCTTTATTATTTAAAGCCACAATAATATTTTAAGTTTGCTAAATGGGCATTTTCAAATGTTATTTTCTGGGTTTCGATAACATTAAAATAAAATTTAATAAAAAAAAAATTTTTTTTTAATTTAAAACTTTCGATTAGTAAAATATCTAAAACATTTGTGGTTTTATAAATACTTTTAGGGAATTGATTTCATTCACCAGTAATGACTTGATTTCTAGTTAGTTTATGATATTTTATCATATTATATTATTACTTTTATTTTTTAAATTTCTTAAGTTTCAAATAAACACTAAATTTGAAAACGGCTTTACTTGTTCATTCAAAAGGACTTTTTTCGAAATAATTTGTTTTTAATGTGCCTTTATTTACAAGAAAACTAAATTTTTAATCTCAATTTGCTTCTTTCTAACTAAATCAACACATTTAAAAAACCAAAATAATTATTTTCAGTGTAAAAGCTAAGCTGTAAATGGCGAAGGGGATCAGGGGTATGGCCCATATATTAAACACGCCCCATTCCCAGGGCGGTTACTGCCTTTTTTATGCTCCGTGCATATCATGCAATTACTTTCCACTCAAATGTCAATTTAAATTGAAGTTTTATGCAAAAACCATACTCGAAATTTTTCGCCATCCTCGAGGAACAATGCCTTCCTTCAGAGGGTCCTGGAGGAACCGGAAGTCCTCGTCCTGAACCTTCGACAGTGTATGTGTGTGTGTGTGTGTGAGTGCCTTGCTTTTTATGTGTTAGTTGCACATTTCGGAAATTAAGTTGAAATTTATTAGCACATCTTTGTCGTCGCTTCGGATTGCTTTGCCAGCACTTCGAGGGATTCCTTCAACGGCCTGTGACGAATCCTCAAAGCCCCTTTTTTTTCAAATCGTCGTGGGAGTGAGTTTTCGAAGCTGCTATTAATGTGCGTGTGTTGCGGCAAATGGCGCTACATAAATTGTCAAAGCAAATCTCACAAATAAGGTGAAATGCGCAAAGTTAGGCAAAATCGACAAATAATCGCCAACTAAGCAGTCAGAAATTCGTTTTCGGTTAGGAAAGTGATTCTCCAGTGGTTTAAGGTTTATGGTGTTCTTAAGGTCTAGTCTATTGTTTTTATTACAGAGATTTAAGTACCTTATTTGGGTCTTTGAAAAATAATTTTAAATATTTTTTGGGACTTCAATAATTACAACATTAAAAATTAAATGACAAATGAAAATTTCAAAGATAAGACTCTGTTTAAAATTATCTTATAATTTTAAGCAACTAAACAATGTACTTTTTAAAATCCATAATTTATATAACATAATTCTGTTCAAATCTATCAAACAATTTTTACTTATATATTAAAATCTATTATTTTTTTAGGTGCAACATGTTTTGTCTAACATAATTGTACTTCTTAAAATCTTCTTAAATCATAATTAATTCAATTTAATTGTGTTAAAATCTATCAAATAAGTTTACTAATATTTTAAAATCTCTTATTTTGCAGGTGCAATATGTTTTGTCTGACATGAGCATTTTAAAATCTCTTATTTTTGCCAGATGCAATATGTTTTGTCTAACATAAGCATTGTACTTGTTTGGCTTACTAATTAGTCGTATTTTTCCAACGTTTCAAGTACGCAACTTAGACAGTCGTTAGGGAATTTGTCCCGATAGTAAGAGATTACTTCAAAGACCAGCCCACACGGATTTTCCCGCAGCAGTTCAATTAATTAGCCGACTTGTAGCCGTGCTCTTAACCACCGACTGGCAGATCAAAGGAATTACCACAGCTGCTGAAGTGCCGAGAAGAGAAAGTACAACACAAAAAAAAAAGGAAATTATAAACCTCATCAATTAAGGACCTTCGGCGGATATATACTCGAACATATGTCCGATTGAGAGCGGCATCAGTGGATTTATGCAATCAACCGATGTGCCCTGCTCAATGGGTCGTACCGCCCTTGGCAGCAGTTAAGAATCTGAAGGACCCTCCACTCGGGACAGACACGCACAAGGATACGGACTCGATTCTGGTTGGGATTCGGATTCCGATTCCGATTCGGTTCCGGATACGGATACGGAATCCCCTTCCCATATGTGGCACATTGGGTCCTCGAATTGCCAGTGGTGTGTGTATTAGTGGCTCGATATTACACAATTTCCAATCGCATCAAGTCGTTAAAAGTTTCGATTACAAAACGCGCTTTACAATTGCCCGTTGGCGGGATTTTTGTGGGGTGAAAAATAAAAATAAAACAAACGGGAGCGCTGAACAAACAGCCACTACAAACAGAGTGGGTAGATATGGGGTGTGCGCAAACAAATATTGAAAGTGGCATTAAAAAAAACTTTACCAACGTTGATTTTATTGCGTTGAATTTGCGCTCAAATGGCAAATCAATGAGTTTTTCCCTCAGCCAGTCAATTTTATGGTCCCACCATACACCATACACAAACACACACGATGCTCCTCCGCAAAATCCCCAATCCCCAACCAAACGAACCAGTCTGAAAGCCAGTTGATGTTCTACTTGGCAGTAGATACGCTCAATCGGGTGAAAGTTGCCCGGGGTACAAAGAAATTGGTATAGCGCGATGCGATGATTGTAGGAAATAGCATACAGTTTATGGCATATGATCCACACTACCTGTAAAATAAGTATCAGCTAGGGAAATGGTTATATGCCCTGGAGAAACTTTTAAAGATTAACCATCGTTATTACACTTTTATTGGTTTATTTAGAATAAGTAACAAGTATTTTATTGGTTTATTTAGAACAAGTTATAAGCATTTTATTTTTAGTAATATTATTCAAAACAAGAGACAATATAAACATAAACAGTTTAAGTTATAAACTAAATTACTCGAAATAAAGACCATAAAATCTTAACTAGAAATAAATGCATATTCGCAAAAAAATGAAATGTAAAAATTTTCTATCCCTTCTAATCACTGATGAAAAGCCATTAATGACTTGCAAAATTTATGAATGCATTGGCTTTACACCAATAAAAATGTTTACAGCTTTTTGGGCCATTGTTAAATTATTTAGAATGCGAATTATCTAATCAGCAGTTGAATTCAGCTGCCATTAAAAGCATAAATAAACTGTAGAGAATACATTTTTTGACGAATCCCTTATCAATTTGGTTTCAAGTTGGGGCAGCTCAGTAATCGCATTACTTATATGGCTGTTAGTTTCTGTTCATGTTTTTATGTGCCACATATAATCGCCATTAATTTCCATTTTGATGTCCTATCGTCATTTTTAATGCCGATGCTTTTAACGCCACAGTTCGTTCCCCATTTCCCCCGGGAAAAAGCGAGGCACTCGTGATAACAAATAAAAGCGGCAACAAACTATGGACATAAAAAATAAACAAACATTTTACTACTATTTTCGCCCCCCAACCTCTGTCGTCACCCCTTTATTTTCCATGCTAGAAATGAAATTGATGCATTGATTTTTCGATATACAAAACATTTTCATCCGTTTTATTGCCACCCCATGGTGGGCTCTTATTTTCGCCCCCTTAGAAAAGCAGAACCTGCCACGCCCCCTCATCCAATGCCACCTGCCACAGAAACAGAAAAGAAAAAGCGAGAGCTTTTCGTTGCCCTTTGTTTTTATAGCGACATGTAATGTGATTTATTGCCTGTTCGGTCCTTAAAATAAATTCCTTTTAATGGTTTTTTATTGCCATCAGTAGTTGGCGTCAGCGTTAATGTTAATTAAACTATTGTAGTGCCTGCAGCATGGGGCCAAAACTGTGGGGGAGGATGTTCCCATCTCAATCCCATACCCATACCCATTCCCATTCCCATTCCCATTTCGAATCCTGGCAAGAAAACCCATAAATCCCTGATAAAAGGAGAGCAACCAGCGAGTGGAACAAGCTGGAACAAGGTTAGTGGAGATTGCAAGTGGATATTGCCATTGGAGTGGCGCTTTTTCTGTCGAGCTTGCACTTTGGATTTCCATTCAGGTCTTGTTCTATTATACACTTTCCTCCATTCGAAATGATTTGGGTGGGATAAGAACTTGGAGATATATGGGGCGTTGTAGGGTCATTAGATTAGGGACATAAGTGATGGCTGGAACGTTTCTTTGTGGTAGGTGAATGAAGAGGGAGTGGAATAAATTTCATATGCATTTGCCAAATAGTAGTAAGATTTCACTGCTTTTAGAGGTCTTTCAATTGTAGTTTAGTTGGGCTCTTCAAATACCTATAGCTCACTGCTTTTAGATTTCTTTGAATTCTAGTTTAGTTGGGCTCTTTAAATACTTATAGATCACTTTTTTTTTAATACTCTATAATTTCAGTTTAAATAGGACACAGAATGTATGTATACTTTACATGTTTTCTTATTTGCAAGAAAATTAAGCCGGAACTGAATACGATTTTTATCTAATATCCTCGACTTAATCTAGTACTTAACCTTTTTGGTAAATTCAAGCCGGAACTGATAAAGATTTTTATCTAATATCCTCAGAATTAATCTAGTACTTAACTGTTTGGTAAATTTAATCCGGAACTGATTAAGATTTTTATCTAATATTCTAAAATATTTTTCTTGCCCTTAACTGTTTGGTAAATTAAAGCCGGAACTGATTAAGATTTGTATCTTAAGACTTCTTCGGGTATTTAGCTAACTAAACCTCCAAAATCACAAAGAATATTTAATCTGTTAACCTCAGCTATAATTGATTTATATAATTTCCCATCCTGCAAAATCAAATTATAATGTTTGAGGAACCCATTAACCATTTTCCAGCTTTCATCTAAGAAAATTTTAATGCTCATCCAAAGTAATCCCAAGCCTTTTCCAATTTTCACTTTCAGCAGGAAATTAGGGTAGCTACTTTATTTCCTTACCTGTATTCCTCTTTCTAACGACGTTAAGCCGGAACTGTTTAAGATTTATGTTTAATGGGTTTTAAAAAAATCTTGAAAAATCTTTTTTGCCTTAGCCTTTTTCGGTGGAATTCCAGCAACATTTTTTTTGGGGAAAATAACTTAACGTGGAAAGCCGAAACCCCTTTAAGGAGTTTTCCACCAGCCCAGGACAGCTCATTAAAGCCTTATTAGGGGGTGCCGTAAGCCTTATAAACAGGCGGTGGCTTTTGGGTCCCACATAACCCCACTCCCCACACTCCACATCCATTTTTGCCCAGGGACTCTGGGGATTATGATGTGTTGATATACAGCACCGATGCCACTGGCCATCCAGCTGGTGTCCACTTGATGTCCGTTTCCTGGTTTTCCCTCTTGTCTAATTTCCCGACTAACTCTATGTGTGTGTGTGTGTGAGCACACTGGCTGGCTTTCTCAGCTCGTTTATAAATATTTAACGATTTAAGTTTTTGCGTCAAAGTGTTTCTGCCATGGAGCCCCCATCTTCGCGCCGGGATATTGCGTTCATGATAATTGCGGTGGTTCTGGTTCTGGAAAGTCGATGTGGCTGCGGATCCCAGTTTGTGTTTCGTGTCCGGGGCCCCAGCTGCGTTTAATGGCTTTTCAGAATTTAAACAAGTCGCGTAATTTTGGTTTTCTTTTTATAAATCGCTTCTCTGTTCGGCATCGCCATTATCCCCCGCTAGGGTTTCAGTTTCCGCCGTTCTGGGCCCTACAATTGCAATAAATTTCTGATATTACAAACATTTTGTTTATTTCAAATTTGCTTTTTATTAAAATTTTTTCCGGGCTACGGCAGTGTAGCCCCCACAAAAAAAAAAAACAAAAAACAAAAGCAAAGAAAAACCGGCGGAAAACGCAGTCCTCGGGAAAATTGTTTGCGGTGGATTATGTGATATTTACAATGGACTGGGCTCTTTTTCCGATATTGAGGGCCAGTGAAAAAAGGGTGGGGCACATCTGGCCCCCCAAAAAATGCCACATAAATCGCTAAGGAGTGTAAACAAATTGCGCTGATCAGGAAGGAGGCTAGAAAAAATCCAATAAGTGCTACTGGGAATTTATCATGTTTGATATCAAAGCAGATTTGTATTGATTTTTCAAACGCAATGGAACCTTGGAAAATTTTTCATTAAAATTGCCTATGACTTATTACAAAAATAAGTGGGTATTTCAAATTAGATACTTTTTATCGTTTGAGTTGTAAAGTATAGTACTTGTTTTTAATTAAAAAAAAAACACGCAGATTAAGAAACACATACTGCTGTGTAGTTTTGCTTTTATCTCAGTTTTTATTTATTAAATTTATCACCATTTTCCTTTGATATTTCGTTACTTACTTATACATGTTTCACCCTTGACCTTTTATTTAATCCTTTTTAATCTACTTACTCTGCCCGTGGGCCACATTTAAAATGTACTTTTGAGATTTGCGACAGATCTTTGAATTGGGATTGCTCGTTAAATTTAATTGCCTAATAGCCACATAAATCTGCCCCACAAGTTTGTTTTAGTTCAGCTGTTATAAATAATCCAGTTCGGGGGATAGAAAATAGTTTGCCATGGATTATTCTCACCCTTTTTCTGCTGGGCCCGGTAATTTTCCATTTAGGATTTGCAATGGATTTTCCACCGCAAAACGTACAAATGTCGATTTCAGCACTCGACGGAATCGGAGGGCAATTGTTTATAAACGATTGGACAAGGTCAAAAGCTGTTGATTAAACAGATGGATGCTTATATATATAGCGCGGCAGGGAGCATTTGCTATGAGTTGCCTTTAATTACGATGCCCCACAGGCCCTCGGAATGGAGTCCGGCAATTATTCAATCCCGCATCGCCTAAATAATGTTGTAATTTACAAAAGTCCCAGTGAGACGTACGAAAATCAACAGAAAATCGTTATTTTTCTTTCGATAAACAACAACGACGGGGCGAGAAGTAAAATAAATAGTGAAAAATAACAAGTCATAAAAATGATTTATATGCAAAGTGCGCGCCACGAGATGATGGCCCCTCCTCTCCTCTCCTTTCTTTTTCTTGCCCCCTGGAATAGGGTATACTACCAATGTGTGTGTGTGTGTGTGTGGCTGTGGCACAGGTATATCGGACTCATCTGTGAGGGTGATTTGAAGGTGGCAAGCCCAGCTGGGCGGACAAAGGGAAACCGGTTCGTTCGGATCCCATCGATACCGATATTAGCAACCATTTATGCATGTCGACTGTTTTGAACAAATAGCCAGCGATCTTGGCCAAAGACAATGGGCCGCAATTTAACTACCAAAATACGCCAGAGGTTCCCTTCTACCCCCTCCCCCTCCCCCTCCCCCTCCCCCCTCCACTATTCTTTTTTTTTCATCACTTGTTTCTTGGTAAGCACGCACACACAGTTTTCCTTTCTTTTTCTGTGGCTTGTATGTCCGCCTCTACTGTTTGTCGTCGGTCAGGCGATCAAAAAGATACTATATACTATATATGCAGGGGGATATCGAGAGGATCGGGGGAGGGGTACAACCCTCACAGTGGGATATCACAGGCACCGAAGATGATCGGTCGGGATGAGGATGAGGATGAGTGCGTGACCAACTGGGCAAAGTATCCGAATCACGGGACACCTTGCGTGACACGCAATAAGGTTGATCCTAAATTTCACGCATCTTTCATTTTTCAAGAGTTCTTCACACAAACTATAATGCACACTCATCTCCTTGATGGTGTTTTATTTTTAATGCTCTCAAATTACTTTCACTGACTCTGTAAAAACCATCTATCTTTTAGGTATATTACCAATTAATTAACGCCAACTCATTTTGATTTGGATAAAGGTAAATTCATAGCCATTAAAAATGATAATTAACTTAAGCGCATAAATAAATGTAAAATGTTTTATTGTTATAGAACTTTTGATTAAGTATTAAATTTGCAACAATATATTTATATTATATATATATTTTTTTCTTTTCCCAAATACATTTCGAAATAGGAATTTGAAAAACAAACTTTCCTAAATTTAATATGACAAGTCAACAATAAATAATAACCTTTATCAGTTATACCATAATTATGTCTATAATTTTTTTAAAGTTTTCAAAATAAGTTTATTATGGCTTCAATTGCAAAGAATGTTATTGTTTAGGTCTTTACAATTATAGTATTAGTACATGTTTGTAATCCCCTTATATTTTCTTATCCTCTTATATTGAATACGTGATCCCTTTTAATAATTCCTATATACATATGTGCATCGCCACCGCATTTGAAAAATCCACCCGGCTAAAAACAGGTATCCTACCAACAGCACCCCCGCTTAAAATGAGGATTCCTTGTGATATCAATAGCCGAGTTCTCCGCTGTTTTAAAGGCCACCATCGATCACGAAGCACGCCCATCCCTGAGGCGAAAACAGGGACTTGATTTCTCCGCAGCCGTCTTCTTTGTTTGTCACACAAATGAAGAGTTGACGATGAAGATGAAGACGATGACGATGACGCTGCGTATTGGGGGAAGATCAACTCTCGAAAACCTCAATCAGGCGATGAGGGTTCGGTGCGGACAGGATTCTTCACGTTCAGGATTGAAAATCAGGTTCGGAGTTTGGGTTTGGGTTTGGGTTTGGGTTCGGGTTCTGGTTCCTAATTTCTTCTCCTCCCCAGAATCTTGTCTGTCACGGTCTGGAGTGAGGGGCAGGGATCTGGGTTTGTTCTATATATATGTACATATATACCCTACATATACCCTATGCCTGTCGTGGGTCTGGGGCACGTCACCAGGACTGCTGGCACAATGGACACTTGTGCTCAGTGGGTTTTGGGCCTGGGCTTAGGCCTCTCCCTTTGTTCGCCCCTCAATGTGTGCAATGAGCAATGATTAAATTAATTATGCCTGGCAGGTAGCCGTCCCACTTCCAATTCTTTCCTAGGGATTCCCATAGAGAGCCAGCGAGCGTGAAGAAAGAAGGACATTTGATATTTTTGACACTTTTCGGGAACCTGTAAAAAATTACAAGAAAGGAAAGTAGGCAGCCGAACAAGATCGCGCTGATTGCAGATCCTAATGCCAATCTCTATGGGCAAAAGTGATGGGAAAGGTTTTTTTCTTAGGTAAGGTGCCAATAAGTCCAAATTTAGAAATAAATATTTCTAGGTAAAAATTAAGGTACAACAATTTGGTTTATAATAAAAAAATAAATAAATAATAATAAGCAGGAGCAGCTAAGACAAAAAGACAAAAGGAAATTTTAAATTATTATGCATACATTTATTTTATTACTTCATGAATATATTTGTTTTATCTTTAAGAAGCTTGAACCCTTCAGTACAAGCAATCTTAATGTACATCTTTTAAGGGACTTTTTGGCAACATAAATGAATAGATCAAATATTTATCAAATATTATAAGATACAAATTAAAGGAAAGTAATAATTGTGATGAATTAAAACTTTATTTTTAAAATGGTTCATTGTTATGTACCTGGGATTAATAAAAATTACATTTTTTAAATGTTAAATTTGTATGTACCTCGCCTTTTGAAAAATCGGTTTATAATTTCTTGGTTTTTATTGTTTTTTTTAAGAGCTAGTCTATATACCATCGATATTTAAATTATATTTCTGTTAGGGTAAGGTACAAAATAACTTCAACTCAGTACCTAGTAATATATCCAGGTACAGCTACCTAGCTCGCTGCCATCACTGATGCCAAGTGCCCAGACCTGGCCAACAATTGAAGTGTAATTTATGACAACAATGCCAGGCAGTGAGTCCTGCCTTGAAGGAACCCCATTGTGGCCGGGTCAAGGCCCCGACCATCCAATACCGGCTGATCCCCCTGACAAATGCCCTCGTCCCGATCGGCGAGATAAGCCCTTGATCAGGTTGCCAAACACTTGCAGTCCGTAGAAGAAAGCCGATACGATTTGTATTCGTTGTTTTTTTTTGTATGAGGGGTTCAGGGTTCAAACTTGGGATTGGCACTGCCATCCGATAGAGATTTGTTAGGGGTCTAGCCCATAATTGAATGGCTGCAGATTGGTATCTGGTTTTTTTTTGTTTCTGGCATCGGGATGTCTGAAAAGCGGCAACAGGAAATGTGCAATGCACTGAAGTGAACTCAGAGAACTGGGATTTGGCAAGTGCATTGTCCACGGTAATAAGCAATCTCAAAGGAGATTTGACGTTTCCCGGTTAGCGAAGAACTGTCAGTCGAGTGCCGAACAATCCAATCTGCTATCTGTCAATCGTATTTACCATCAACGCAATTCACTGTTCCGCAAATCAATCCAATATCGATAGCGTCATCAAATATCAAGTTTCTATACCCCGCAAATAAATATCAAATTTCGTTTAATATGGTTTATGTTCATTAAAGTTTACTCAGATGCTTGCAGGAAATAATTGATTTTTTTTTTCTAAAAAAAAAACAATAAAAATGTTATTTTAGAATTATCTATTTCAGATATAAAATTAATTGTATATATATTCTTTTTAATTTAATAATAATAAATATCAACGTTTTATGATCATGCATGCAATAAATAATAGATTTAAAAAAAAAAACCTTAGAAAGTAATTTTAGAATTATCTATTTCAGATGTAAAATTGATTGTAAATATATACTTTTTAAATTTATAATAATAAATATCACCATTTTGGGAACATTTGTTTAAATTGTACATTCATTTATAAATCTGATTTGTGTTTATAAAAAAATGCTTTCATTAAAATGACTCATTGCAATAGTAAATTTATCTTTGCTGTTTTGCGTATTTTGAGGTTTTTAATATTCACCAAAATGTACACATTATGGCATATTTTGTGCAAACTATTTTCCCCCTTTTATTCGCCAATTTTGATGGTCGAAAATAAATTTTCACAGTTTCGGCAAATGTCAAGCCAGCTTGCTTATTATCGATAACATTGTTGATTTTTCGTGCACGCCCAATTAGGCGAATGTAAACAAATTCAAATTCTGTTTACATGCACACATGTGCATTGTCGTTTATTCCGTGCAAATGTCAAATGTGAGAAAAGCCATTAAACGTAGCGCTGAAAATAGAAGCGTCCCGCCCACTGCATTGTGGAAAGTTTCGTAGGTTGCGGCCCCAAAAATACAAACCAAAAAAATACGAGCCAACGCAAAGAAAAAGTACGAAAATAAATAGTCGGAATAAATGCAAAACTAAAGCCAACAATAGTCGAAACTACAGCAGTGTAATGCTCGCACATTTTGCAATCAACATAAAACTAGGAGCGGTGCAGGTGGACAAGGCGGCCAGGGGAAAATGGAAAAACACAGCCAAGGAAGGGGTGCACTGAAAAAAATGGGTATCTTTTTAAAAACATGTTTAAAAAGGTGAAATTCGAAAGGTATAACAAGCTTATCTTAAAAATACCATAACAATACTATTAACGAATTAGACAAGTATTAAATGACAATGTTAAAAGATGTTCAATGGATATTCAAAAAACAGATAAGTTAATCAATAGTATAAAAGGAGTCAATAAAAAAGCAAATTTCTTACAATTTTATCCGATAATATGGATCTATTTGGTGGGACCCAAAAAAACTGATTAATCATACGGAAACGTAATCCTTTAACAATTAATTTCTTTCAAAGAGTTGTTAAGAGTTCTTTTCAGATATCATTCCCAAACTACGATTAATTTTTGGGTTCACACAAATTCGTGTCAAATGGTTACTATTATTACTTTAAAAAAAGGTAGTTTTTCTTTTAAAAATGGGAAGAATTGGTGAGATTTTTCGTAGTTTACATTTCTTTCATCAATTTTTGACTTAAAAATTTTTTTTTTTAATTTTATTCGAATTTATTTTATCACAAATGGCATAAATAGTCTTTAATGATAGAATCTCCTATATTTTCCCCGAATATGGTGCCAAATATGAATAAATTTGTGAACCAGTTGATTTTTCTCAGTGGAATGGAAGGATGAAAACAATTTCTCTCGTTTTGATTAGACGACGCAAAAATTGTTGGACGTCGGCGCGTAAACAAGAATCTGAATTGAGGCGTTAAGACTGGCAATCTTGTTCGCCGCCCCCTCACCCCCTCACCCACTAACACCGCCGCACTTCGGTTCACTAAATCCATCCTTCACCTGCCACCCCAACCACCCCCTTTTCCACGAGATATATGTATATATATAATATAAACCTGGCGGACGCCATCGACCACAACAACAATATGCGAATGAACCCATATAACCGACAAATTCGGACGCGCGCAAATAACAGAAAAAAATTTAGTGCGGTTTTCAAATTTATTCTAGTGCCGCCGCTTTTTGTTCCGCTCCCACTTCCACGCCCCCGCAAATCACCGCCCCCGCCCCCGGGGGCCCTAGTTCTATTCAATTCCGCTGCGTTTCTTGTTATTTTTGTACTTAAATAAAGCGCAATTTGCGTTTTTTTTTTCGCTCTGCCAGTGTTTTTTTCTGGTTTGTTTTTCAACGCTTGAAATTTAATAGATTTGGCACACATTCGAGACAACATCATATTGGCAGCAGCCAATCGAAAAATGTTAGTAGTAGTTGAAGATCTGAATATTTTTATTCAAATTTCAAATAAAATATTATTGCTGTTATACATTAGAAATAGTACATTTTTAAATTCACAATATTATTAAATGAAAATATAATGAATATTTATAATTTCTTTTCATTTATAAATTTTAGTTAGGTACTTAAACAAAATATTTTTAGAACAATAAAAGTATAACCTCAATATTTAACAATAAAATGTCTATCTTTAGTAATATCTTTAAAGAAATGATATATAAACAATAAATTTAGATTAAATTCTGAAAATAATAAAAGGTGTGGTTCTCTATAAGCAATTGTATTGCAAAATATTTTCAATATTCAGTTTCGAGTATTGAAAAATTAAAATAAAAAATTTTAATAATAAAATGTTTAACTAAAGATGTCTTTATAGTCACCAATTTAGATTAAAGTCTGAAAATTATAAAAGGGTTGGGTCTCAATAAAAAATTGTGTTGCAAAATGTTTTTAACATTCAGTTTCGAGTATTGAAAAATTAAAAAAAAAATTTTTAAATAAAAATGTTTAACTAAAGATGTCTTTATAGTCACCAATTTAGATTTAAGTCTGAAAATAATAAAAGGTGTGGGTCTCAAAAAGAAATTGTATGGCAAAATGTTTTCAATATTCAGTTTCGAGTATTAAAAAATTAAAAAAAAATTTTTAATAATAAAATTCTTTAACTAAAGATATCTTTATAGTCACCAACATTTCCCCACCAGTGTCTAAGCCTGCCATTAAAACCGAAGTTTGCTCATTATTCTCCAGTTTAGGAATATAAAAAAATTGGTTGCTGAGGAAGAGGAAGACATTAAAAACAACTTACCGCAAGTAACTTTATTCAACTGGCTTAGTGTTTCATTGCCCATCAAATGATGCCAACAGGTGCAATAACTTATGTGCGATATTAATGTCTACACCAACTATTTCCTTCCACTCGATTTGCTGGCAAAGGTAAAAGGTGTAAATATTCGGTGCGAATATTTTGCCACTGGCCCCTACTTAATTTGCATTCAAAACAAAAATTCTTTGCATAAATAAATAAAATTGCTGGAATCTCAAAAAAAGAAATAAAAACAAAAAAAAACAAATCGAAACGCACATGTTTTAATAAACAAGAGCATATCCCAAAACGAATTTCGATATGAATGAGCAAATGAATGAATGAATGAAAATGAGAATGAATGCCTTCTGCAAATACGAGTCAAGCAAATAAAATTCAGTTTGATTTTATTTATTTTGTGTATATTTTTGCGCTCATCCATTTCCATTTCGGAGCTTAAATTGTGCACATGCATTAAGGCTTGTTGTTTTTAATGATCAAATGTGCTGCATACAAATCGCTGCGAGTGTGTATTTAAAGAAACCTATTTATTTAACTGATTGTGGCTTATCCCTTTGACAGCAAAGAAATACATACCTACTGCAATTTTGAGGGATACAGTCGTCACGAGCAAAAAGCATTTTGTCTGCCAATATAGTTGCCATGGCGATTCTTATTTTGTTAAATAAATATTATTCAGAGCCAAAAATCTGTACAATTCAATTCTGTTTATTTCGTTGGCCTTCCGCTTTCTCTTTGTTTACAACGAATTTTGTATAAATATGATAAAATCTTTGCAAATTGCAGGTTGTCACATTGGGTAATCTCTATAAATAAGAACGCGTTGTAATTATATTTAATGCCGTTTCGCTCCCCAAATGAGTTGGCTCATCAAAGGCCTTGGCATGATGAGAGTCTAGGCACGTGCCCCAATCTTGGCCTTGTCTTAATCCAAACACCTCGGAGTGGATTCTCCATTTTCGGTTTGAATCTGGCGCCAAAGATATGGCCTCCCCAAATCAACAAGCCACAAATTGGAAAAAATTAAATATTACTAATTAGAAGCAAACATAAAATGCAAATGAAGCGAATCACACACAAATTTATCATTTTAAGTGTTGTTTGCTATATTCCTAATAATGTTCAATTACCTGTAATATGAGGGTCAAGTACAGAGGGAAAAAAATAGGTCTCTTAAATGGGTATTAATATATATCTGCAAGGACAGACTATTTTATTACAAAAATACAAAATTACTAAAAATATACAAAGTTTAATTTTTTAGGTAGTAAAAGAGAAGTAGTTTTACTATAATAATATTTGTAATTGAGATTTTTTTCATTATGGAAATCAATAAGTAACGAATGCTACACTTTTGTGATATATATTCTCTATGTAATAATAAATGTATACCTCTCAACAATCCCGGAAGAAAATCAGAAGCCGCAGCTGGGAAAACGTCGGAGCAATTTTGAAAGTGATTTCGAAATCGTCGCACAAATCGATCCAATGAATTCCAAATTCAAGAGGCGTTGGGTCGCTTTGTTTACAAACTCAAGAGGTGAGTGAAGGGGGACGGGGCGGGGGAAGAGGTTCGGTCTGTGGGGCCGAGGTAGATCCATCGATTGGGGCATATGACAGCCCAAAGTGCTCCATGCATATTAGATAAAATTATAAACAAAACATGAAAAGGCAACGCTGGAAATTTGTCACGCCCCACCGCGGCAAAAACCGACGTGGGGGTGGTGTGAGGTGGCCGAGGGGGAGGGGAGGCGAGGTGTATTGCTAGATCGCGCTTTTTGTTGTCTTTCCATAGCTGGGGGTCGACCTATTCAATATGCCGCCACACGCGCCAAACACCTCCTACGCAGGGCTCGATTGCCTTCGAAAATGCGGCGTAGTAGAAGAGACCCGCAATCAGTCAGATTTGCCTATGTGACACCATCGTATTTAAACAAATTGAAATAAAAACAGAAAAAAGATGGGAAAGTCTAGTACAAAAAGTGAAATATATATTTGTCAAGACTCTTGGATTGTTCGCTTAAAGGGAATACTTATTTAAAAGTTTCTAATCATTTTATATCTGAACCTTTATTGGTCAAATTAGCTAGCCTTTTTAGTCGCTAAAATTAAATCAAATAAAATTATTATACATAACAAAAAACTATGCCTAAATGTATTTCGCATCACTTAGTTTATATTTAATAAAAATTGTTTTATTTAACATTACATAACAACTACTTACAGTTTCTGGTTAACATTTTTGTACTATCATACAGTGTCATAAGAGCATAGCTTCATATGCTGACTGTTCGCAGCTCAGCTTTATTTCACAGTCCCCAAACCCACTCGATGAGTGCCGTCCATTGTTTTCGCCTCGCTTTGTTGTTGACGAAACGATCTGTTGAAGTTTGCCAAATGGATGACAGACAAGCGGACCCAGACCCCTATCCGAAACCCAAGCGATGCGATCCGATCCGATCCGATCCAGATCCAGATCCAAAGCAAAACCAAGAGCCCCATGTGGCGACCACTCGATCGTCGCATGATATGTGTCTCTATGAAATAAAACGAGATGAAATGGAATTGAATGGAATGGAAGGGGCCACCAATAGTGGGGGATTGTTTAGGATATCACAGAGAATTTCGGTTGTTGAGTGATATGGAAAATATTTTTTTATTTTTTTAAATAAACAAATGCGGAGACAGGGAATTGGGTTCTTACACTTCATAAACACATTTTATAAACATTACAACTCAATTATATTTAATATTTTATTGGATTGTCTTTGATGTTTTTTAAGACTTTGATATTAAAGAGAAGTGTAATGTAAATAATGAAAGTGTCCTTGCTAAAAACAAACCACAAAAATGAAGGTTACTTTAATAATATATTCTATTCTATTTTCATAGCAACAATTTAGATTACAAAATTTTTTTCCAATTGAATGCAAGCAAATAAGAAATCCTTTTAAAAATATTATTAAATTGTACATTAATTTTGTTATATTATATATTTAATTTTTTTTTAGTGGTTGATATTCTTTTGACAATTTTATGTACAGAAAATGTATCACACTGAAAAATATTAAACTGGCTTCTACTTTTCCTACTACCAGCTCAATTTAAACTATGGTTTTTTAAAACTAAACAGAAATACTATATACCCTATACATACCCTATAGTTTTATTTCTGCTGCACGAGTGCGATCCTCATTTGGCGCATTTGCTATTCGACTTTGCCTCTGCACATTACTTTTAATCACTCATCATATTGTTGTTGTCATTGTTATTTATGTATCTGGCTATTGTTGTTGTTGTTGTTGCTCTTGCTGGTCGCCAACTAATTTGCATATTAATACCCGCACACCCGATGCGACTGACTTATCTAATACGAGCACACAGCTGCGCCTATTTAGAGCCGAGCCCAGGGGTTCCAAACCGAGTATGAGGTATGGGGTATTAGGTATACAATATTGGCTCTGGGGTCTGAGTTTAAGGCTGAGGCTGGGGGCTTTGCTATATCGTAGATAAGGAGCTCACCGGCGATCGTTTATTTGCATTTCTCCCTCCCTCCAACTTGCAGTCGAAAAATATTAGGGTGAATTTTCCACAAAGGGTTTCAAAATTGTATTCAAACCAATTATTGTCATAAAATATTCAAGAAAACTAATTACTTTATGCAATTAAGATACAAAGTCAATTTAAAATGTATTCGTTGTTTAACATTTCTATAATAATGAAATTGTCTTAGAATTCCAATTTATGTATTTGATTTTCAATTTACATATACATTTGGAAAACCAATATTTCTTTATTTTAATGTTTAAAAAATATAAATGTTGAATATGCGAGGTTTGTGAAACTAACTTTTGCAAACATTTTAAGGAAGGAAAATATATTTGAGTTTATTTTAACACAAGTTTATTCAAGAGCAATTGCCAAATACTTCTCCATTTAACCCCACTCTGTCCCAAATGTTCGAAAATATTTTTAAAAATATTTTTTAAAATAAATATGTTAAAGTTGTTATACTTTAAAACAAAATTTTGTATATTAGCTTTGTCTTGCTAAATAATTCTTAGCATACGTAAATATCATAAGGGGACCCTAAAGAAGATCAATTAGTTTTTTTTTTTTTTTTTTTAAACTATTTAAAAGAGCTGCTACTGTTTACTAGGGCTCCCATATTGTGTGGCAGCCCTGGCGCTCTTTTTGTTTACTTTCGCGTGGTGATGTCACAAGAATAACAAATGCTTAATTTTTTCTTCTGTTTTGTTTTTTTGCCGCTCGCCTCGACGACGGGCACGTTCACGATCACATCGGGGCGTATGTTAATTTTTGTTTTGTTTGCAATCTATTAAAAAAAAAAAGGCAGAGAAAAAATGATTCCCACTTTCTGCTTTGAGCATTTAAATACAACGACCAAATTAATTCGTATGCCATGTTTGGCGCCTGTTTCTGTAAACCAGCTTTATCTTTTCTGCCTTGCCGTTGGGATTAAAAAAACAAACAGCACACTATGGCAAGTCTATGGCCAAAACACTGGGGATCGCGTTTGCCAACGGGCCCAGCTATGGGTTAATTAATGGATGGACAGCATGCGCCATCCCTATATGATCACTTCTTTCCCTCCGTCGGACCAAATGGAAATCGATTATTTAAACGATTTGCAGTAATTGATTAATCATAATTATGCAATGCTTGCGCGGAGAGATACACAACGTGAATATTTTTTAATGTGTGTTTACATATCGGCGTAGGTTATCGACAGCAAAGGCATACTCTGAACTGCGATATCCAAAAATAGATAAACAATTTCTGATATGTATATTTATATGTCACAAAGGCGTAGGTGTTGAAATGGGAGGAACTGGCCCACAAAGAGACATAAAGAAAGTCTCATTAGCATGCACACGAGATGCAGTACTCAAGAAAGGCGTCATTCAAGGGTCAACAAGGGGCAAATTTATCTACATGCACTAGTCAGCAAATTAGATTTTTAAGTAGTTGAGTGATAAATTAAAAAAAAAATTTATAGTAAGCAAAAACATTAAAACATTTAATTACAAAATGAAAATTCGATTAATTAAAGATTACAATTTCTCATTCCGTTTTGCCAATATTTTGTTACATAGTGTACATGTGTTTCCTCTTGCAGTGACGCATTTCTTTTTTGGCACACTTACCAATTTCTCAATTAAATCAAAGGATTAAAAATAAATATTGTTGTTTTAATGAACCCATTGCCAAAAATATAAGAAATATGTTTAAAAGTCAACTGTTTACATTGCCCAAGCAAGCAGTTATTTTGCTTCTCACAAGTGTTCTATTATTGAAAGTACATTTTAAATAACATCTGTAAGAAATAAAAATTGTGCTATTCTTCAAAGCAATAAAATCGTGTATTTTACAGCTCATAAACAAACTGAGCTCAAATTGCCATGCAAATGGCTTATGCTTTGGACCTTGGATGAAGTGCATGGTGGGACTTTGTCAGTCCAATATCCAATTTTATCTCAAGAGAAGACCTCGCCATTGTTGTGGCTTTTGACAACTTTCGAGTTTGGTCCAAGGCAAAAGCGTGAGCTCTGGAAAACAATTGTGGAATGACTTCAAATTGTTTTCCACTACATTATTTATCCGTCGTAATATTTGAAATAATTTTTCTCTTGATTATTTGCTAACAACTAGATCTGGAAAACAATTATGATTGTTTTTGGGAAATTAATAAAACAGATTGTCTAATGATTTTCATCATTCCCTCTGTAATGCGTCATTGAAAAACCTCTAAGATCTTAAGGCTTCTTGTTATTTTCCACTATTTAAAAATATTTAGAAAATTTATAAGTGTTGTCTATATGTCTGCGCAGACTATTTAGCCCGATAAACTGATTGACGCAATTTCATTCCACACGAGAAGGATCGATGCGACTTGTTGGACATATGGAGGATTGGCATAATGAATGACTTTGTTTACAGCCAAATGTATCTCATGGATTCGCACGCGTCGAATGGCACTTTGATGGGCTGGCAGGGGAAACTCTTCAATCGGGAGGGGGGGTTGCAAACGATTTCAGTTTCTTTTTGGTGGGATTCTAATGATATCAATAAACAGAACTAGGCCATGATAAAAAAGCGTTCGCCCGACTGTTCGTTTTTAATTGTTTATACGATTTGCAGACCGTACAACTTTTCCAGATAGCGCGCAATCTATTTCCATGGGGAACCAGATGGGCAAGGCCGGATAATTATGGTGGGGCGGTTGCGGGCCTTAAAGGCAAACAAACATCCCGTCACACACACTTTCTCAAATAATTACACTTTTACTTATACAGGGAGAAAAATTTGGAAAAAATTGAACTACTAGGTATTTTTTAGATAATATCAGATGTAATTTTAATGTATGAAATCTATTAGTTAGTGTTCGACTCTTATACAAGGATTTTAATAAAAAGATTAGGATCTTTTAATTATGCATTGAATTCTAATATTTTGATTTATTATTATTTAGAAAAACATCCTTTAGTTTTCTATAATAATCTGAGCGAAAATATTAAAGTAATGCTCACCAATTTTAATTTTTTTTAAGATATTACAATATGTAAAGATAATTTAAAAACGCTTTGTTGCAATATCATTTCCTATTAAATTGTTCTGTTAGGATTAATGTATACAAAAATCAACAAGTTAACAAGTTAATATATTCATATAAATTTTTCTCCGTGTATCCATACTCACACTTAGATCCATTCACATTCGGTGCTTGTATTTTGCAATTAGATTAGAGAACCCAAAAGACGTCGCAATAAAACATGAACAACACAACCTAAACCGGCAACAACAACAACAAAAACAACAACAGCAACAACGCGAAACAAGAAAAACAAAAACATTAAATGCCGATTAAAAGTAATTTAGATAAAAACACACCGAAAGCAGCAAGAACAAGCAAAACAACAATGAAATTAGCAGTGTTTCTTGTTCTGCCTTCAAAATGTATTGGGGTATCCACAAATGGGCAATGCACTTGGCCAAGACCACTTTTCATTTAATAATTGATATATGTACAAATGTTGTTTAAGTTGAAATGGAAATTGGAAAATGGGAAAATTAACAACAATAACTAAGAACTCTAACATTTAAGTGGACTATTTCCATTTCCATGATATGCCATTTAGTTGAAAAAAATATAGTAAGGAAAAGATATATAATTATTGTAAGTTTTTAATTGTTAACAATAAAGTCCCTAACAAACTATACAGAATTGTTTTTTCTTCAATGCGGTTTTAAGGCCTTTTTAGAGATTTATTGCTAATTATTGTTTTTGTTCTGAACTTAAATTCAGTAGCAACTTCTTATTAATATTAATTTCAGTCTGTTATTAACAGCTAATAACATTACCATATGATTTAGTCGACTAAAACATTTTACCGCATTAAACATAGATTTTTTTTACACAAGAAATATGTAGTTGAAAAAGGTAAAATAATTTAAAATGTATTTTGCGCATGTCTAAAAATCTTTATTTTTATACAAATTTTCTTTAAGATATGGTTTTCTTTTTTCATAAATAGACTACATACATTTATGAAAGTCTAATTAAATATGTTCAGCATTTGCAATTAGCGTTTTTAAGGGAAACATGCTTCGTTGCAGTTTGTCTATAGGAAATTATCTTTAGCCAGGACTAGAAACCAGCCATTGGAGTTTGGTTTGTGGTTGGAATTGTGTTTGGGGTTTGGTGTTCAGTGTTCAGTGTTTGGTGTTTGGTCTTCCATGTTCGGGACCAGCAAGAGTCTAGAGTCAAGAGTCGAGCAGACTGATAATGGGCGCCAGACTCGCAGACTCGCAGACTCGAGGCGACCGACGCGCTTAACTGATTTAGTTAATTGTATTGTTTTTCAATTAAAGTTCGTATTAATTGAGCAAACAGCGACGGCCGAGCCAGCAGATACACTCAGTTTGGCCTGGCGTGACCCGTAGTTCCACTGCGGCGATAAGATAAAACCGTGCAAAGGCAAAGGCAAAGGCAAAGGCAAAATCCGTGGGCAAACAGCGATACCAAAAACTGGGCAGAAACCGAGCTCCAGAGTACAGAAATACAGAAATACAGAAAGAGCTGAGGGCTAAAGTAGCGCCGTTTATGTTTGCACATTGATAAGCGCGATGTGAAAACATAAAAAAATATTTATGCGCCTATTTATGGCCATCCCTCTGTCCCCACATCTCCATATTTCCCATATTCCCCCTATATACGTGTATATCTGTAGCCGTTGGTTGCTCCTATCCGTATCTGTGCATATTTGCAGCCGTTTGTGGAAACACTTAATTTGCTTATTTACTGCACAAATATTAACACTCCAGCTCAAGAGCCAGAACAAGTTGATCTCAGACTGGTGGAGAAAGACCAGTTGGCAATCTGAATGTGATTAATCTCGGATTAACGTCACGGTTTTGCAATTTCAAAAAACAAACGATTAAAATTATTATAGTATTCTGCTATTAATAATTGGTACGCTTTTAAATTCGTTAAATAGCAAAGAGATGGGAAATGGTATTCTGTATTTTGTTGTGATTTATTATAAAATATTTAGTATATTTTGATCCATCTGGATAATTAATATCAATAAGATGCAAAGCTATATTTTCCAATTTTCTATTCTTCCTGCGAGAATAAGCCTTTTATATAATCCAATTAACTAGAAAAAATAAGTTTAAAAATTCCAGCACCGTAATAAACATTCCATTTTTATTTTGTTCATATCAAAGAGAATTAATTAAAAGAAATATATCCATCCTGTCAAAATTTCACAAAGTTAATGTGCATTTTTATTAGTCATTGTATATTTATTAAGGCATTATACAATCGGTTGATAAAACATCTGTGAAAAAAATGAACTTTTAAAATTCCAATTGTATTCGTTTAAATTAAAATCGAATCGCAAATTCTTAATTCCAAAATCTGGTAATTTTCTAAATTTAGCAAAATGCGTGTTAATACTGTGTGACAAATCGATTTTGATGGCCTGAGAAGTTTCTAAATAAAAAGATAATTTAAGACACCAGCCAGCAAATTCGAAATGGCTCGTAAAAGTATAAAAGTTTGACAATTTGTGGGTGCAAGTCACCTATGCTCAGACTTAAACTGGTTGGATATTTGATAACTCGATTGTTCGATGGGATTGAGGAGGGAAAGGTCTGCAATCGAGTGTGTGATTGCAGGGCAGTTTGTTTGGGCTCTGCTATAATAACAATAAAAGTGGCTCCGAATTCGAAATCAATTAACGCAGAGTGCTACTGGGCATGACAAGAGCGTCAATATTTGCCCAAAATAATGACTGACAAATAAACAGAATGAAAATGACACTCACACGCAATCCATTTTGGATTGGGCCTTGGCCCATGGAATTGACCCGTCCGTCTGGTCAGCGGAAACGAAACCAAAACAAGACCCTGCCACGCCCACAAATTTTCAGTATTTGCTTAACCAACTCGTCGGATGTCACAAATGTGTCAATAGCCAAAAAGGAAAGTTACGCGTTCATATTGAACACTTTGCCGCAGTGAGTTTCCCTCCGCATCGGAGTCTATTCAATGATTTTTGTTTATCTGCCAAGTTTTTCTTTTCGGGGGACAAACATAAGCAAAGTTTTCCAAGAAGTTTCCGTAACTTTTCTCTGTTTACCGCCGAGTGACATGCTAATGTGGTCAGCCGACACTGATAGCAAGGCCTTGGCTTGGTCAACATCTATTTACCATTTGAATGGAGGGGTTGCAGTGTCCACTGACTGCATTGTCCGTGGTGTTGGCCAATATTGAATACATGAATTTCGAAATTAGTGTCGCAAGAACATGGTTGACATGTTTATTCTGACCCGAGACTTTGCCCAAGAAGAAAAATAAATACGAACTTGTATTCTGTGTGTGTGTGTGCTTATACTCCTCTAAATTATTCATTTTATGCTGAGTAACGTAGCGTATAAAGCCATTGCTGAAATTATGTAACTTTAATTTTAGTTTTTTTTTATTTTGGGGTCGATTTTCCGTCATTTTAATGATGTAACCCCTTTCCAAATTTTCGAAAAACGGCTTTGCAGAAAAGTGGTCCAAAACCTGCACTTCTAAGTCCATAACTTTTCTTACAGACATCTGATTTTAAAGTGGCATACCTCAAAATGATTGTGGTCTAATTCTCTAAAGATCTGCGTTTCCAATTTTTTTTGTATTTTGGGGTCGATTTTCCATCATTTTAATGATGTTACCCCTTTCCAAATTTTCGAAAAACGGCTTTGCAGAAAAGTGGTCCAAAACCTGCACTTCTTAGCCCATAACTTTTCTTACAGACATCTGATTTCAAAGTGGCATACCTCAAAATGATTGTAGTTTAATTCTCTAAAGATCTGCGTTTCCAGTTTTTTTTGTATTTTGGGGTCGATTTTCCGTCATTTTAATGATGTTACCCCTTTCCAAATTTTCGAAAAACGGCTTTGCAGAAAAGTGGTCCAAAACCTGCAATTCTAAGCCCATAACTTTTCTTACAGACATCTGATTTCAAAGTGGCATACCTCAAAATGATTGTGGTCTAATTCTCTAAAGATCTGCGTTTCCAATTTTTTTTGTATTTTGGGGTCGATTTTCCGTCATTTTAATGATGTTATCCCTTTCCAAATTTTCGAAAAACGGCTTTGCAGAAAAGTGGTCCAAAACCTGCACTTCTTAGCCCATAACTTTTCTTACAGACATCTGATTTCAAAGTGGCATACCTCAAAATGATTGTAGTTTAATTCTCTAAAGATCTGCGTTTCCAGTTTTTTTTGTATTTTGGGGTCGATTTTCCGTCATTTTAATGATGTTACCCCTTTCCAAATTTTCGAAAAACGGCTTTGCAGAAAAGTGGTCCAAAACCTGCAATTCTAAGCCCATAACTTTTCTTACAGACATCTGATTTCAAAGTGGCATACCTCAAAATGATTGTGGTCTAATTCTCTAAAGATCTGCGTTTCCAGTTTTTTTTTTTTTAATTTGGGGTCGATTTTCCGTCATTTGATGATGTTACCCCTTTCCAAATTTTCGAAAAACGGCTTTGCAGAAAAGTGGTCCAAAACCTGCACTTCTAAGCCCATAACTTTTCTTACAGACATCTGATTTCAAAGTGGCATACCTCAAAATGATGGTGGTCTAATACTCTAAAGATCTGCGTTTCCAGTTTTTTTTGTATTTTGGGGTCGATTTTCCGTCATTTTAATGATGTTACCCCTTTCCAAATTTTCGTAAAACGGCTTTGCAGAAAAGTGGTCCAAAACCTGCAATTCTAAGCCCATAACTTTTCTTACAGACATCTGATTTCAAAGTGGCATACCTCAAAATGATTGTGGTCTAATTCTCTAAAGATCTGCGTTTCCAGTTTTTTTTTTTTAATTTGGGGTCGATTTTCCGTCATTTGATGATGTTACCCCTTTCCAAATTTTCGAAAAACGGCTTTGCAGAAAAGTGGTCCAAAACCTGCACTTCAAAGCCCATAAATTTTCTTACAGACATCTGATTTCAAAGTGGCATACCTCAAAATGATTGTAGTTTAATTCTCTAAAGATCTGCGTTTCCAGTTTTTTTTGTATTTTGGGGTCGATTTTCCGTCATTTTAATGATGTTACCCCTTTCCAAATTGTCGTAAAACGGCTTTGCAGAAAAGTGGTCCAAAACCTGCAATTCTAAGCCCATAACTTTTCTTACAGACATCTGATTTCAAAGTGGCATACCTCAAAATGATTGTGGTCTAATTCTCTAAAGATCTGCGTTTCCAGTTTTTTTTTTTTAATTTGGGGTCGATTTTCCGTCATTTGATGATGTTACCCCTTTCCAAATTTTCGAAAAACGGCTTTGCAGAAAAGTGGTCCAAAACCTGCACTTCTAAGCCCATAACTTTTCTTACAGACATCTGATTTCAAAGTGGCATACCTCAAAATGATTGTGGTCTAATTCTCTAAAGATCTGCGTTTCCAGTTTTTTTTGTATTTTGGGGTCGATTTTCCGTCATTTTAATGATTTACCCCTTTCCAAATTTTCGAAAAACGGCTTTGCAGAAAAGTGGTCCAAAACCTGCACTTCTAAGCCCATAACTTTTCTTACAGACATCTGATTTCAAAGTGGCATACCTCAAAATGATTGTGGTCTAATGCTCTAAAGATCTGCGTGTTCAGTTTTTTTTTTTTAATTTGGGGTCGATTTTCCGTCATTTGATGATGTTACCCCTTTCCAAATTTTCGAAAAACGGCTTTGCAGAAAAGTGGTCCAAAACCTGCAATTCTAAGCCCATAACTTTTCTTACAGACATCTGATTTCAAAGTGGCATACCTCAAAATGATTGTGGTCTAATTCTCTAAAGATCTGCGTTTCCAGTTTTTTTTTTTTAATTTGGGGTCGATTTTCCGTCATTTGATGATGTTACCCCTTTCCAAATTTTCGAAAAACGGCTTTGCAGAAAAGTGGTCCAAAACCTGCACTTCTAAGCCCATAACTTTTCTTACAGACATCTGATTTCAAAGTGGCATACCTCAAAATGATTGTGGTCTAATTCTCTAAAGATCTGCGTTTCCAGTTTTTTTTTTTTAATTTGGGGTCGATTTTCCGTCATTTGATGATGTTACCCCTTTCCAAATTTTCGAAAAACGGCTTTGCAGAAATGTGGCCTAAAACCTGCACTTCTTAGCCCATAACTTTTCTTACAGACATCTGATTTCAAAGTGGCATACCTCAAAACGATTGTGGTCTAATTCTCTAAAGATCTGCGTTTCCAGTTTTTTTTTTATTTTGGGGTCGATTTTCCGTCATTTTAATAATGTTACCCCTTTCCAAATTTTCGAAAAACGGCTTTGCAGAAAAGTGGTCCAAAACCTGCACTTCTAAGCCCATAACTTTTCTTACAGACATCTGATTTCAAAGTGGCATACCTCAAAATGATTGTGGTCTAATTCTCTAAAGATCTGCGTTTCCATTTTTTTTTGTATTTTGGGGTCGATTTTCCGTCCCTTTCCAAATTTTCGAAAAACGGCTTTGCCGAAAACTGACCACAAACCTATACTTCTCAGCTCATAACTTTTCTTACAGTCATCCGATTTTATAATGGCATTTATCAAAATGATTGTGGTTTAATTGTCTAAAAATCTGTATAGTCATCCTGGTTTGTATTTTTGGGTAGATTATTTAGTCATTTTTATGAGCTAACCCCTTTCCTAATTTTCGAAAAATGGCTTTGCAGAAAAGTGTCCAAAAACTGCACTTCTAACCCTATTTATTTTCCTACAGATATCCGATTTTAAGTGGCATGCTTTTAAACGATTTCGGGTTGATTCTCCAAAATTCTTTAAATCTTGATCTGAAATTAGGTTTCGATTTTTTCTAAATTAAAAAAAAATGCCTTTACAGAAATGTTTCCAGAAACTGCACTTTTAAACTCATAAATCCGATTTCAAAGTTGCATACTTCGAATAAAAATACACCCCACATAACTCAACCACAGGAAGCAAACTTTCCAACATAAAAGACCCCGAAAATTTGTCTTTTTTAGTAATATATGTAAGGAATTTGATTCCCTCCATATATATTTATATTTATTTGAGTGTTCCCGTTGGCCGTGGGCCTCGTGTGGCATATTGATAAAGAAAATAGGAGGCGGGACGGAAGGAACTCCGATATTAATGGAATTTCTAAATCAACGGATTTGCATTCCATTCCGCAGCAGTGAGGTCGACAGCCCAGGAGCGCAATTCATTCATTCGGGATTAGCTGGAGCGGTCTCTCACTTGCCGGGGATGTGTGCGCGTTCAACGAGCCTCATCATAAATCTTTGGGCATTTTTACTATGCAAGGACCGAAACTGTATTTTAGCCAAAAGAAATTAGAAAAACTCCCGGCCAGGGACTGAGTTATTGCTTACCTGCTGCCAGGATCCTGCTTCCTGTGTCGGTCTCGGTGTCGGTGTCCTAGTCAAATTCATTCATAAATTTTAACACCGCTTTAAGTTGAGCTGTCAGGCTCACCGAAGGTGCGAAAGAGAAGGGGACTAAAGCGGCACTCGGCCGGGCCATAAAAATGTCGCATTATTTTATGCCGGCACACGTGCGAGTTCTGCGAAGGACACTTCCGGCATTAGAGACCCCAGTCTCAAGGATACCAAGGACGAAAATTCGGGAACGGAAGACTGCGGCCTAAGTGACTCGACTGCTTTGTGGCCAGCTCCTTTGTCCCGGGAATTTGCATAGAATATGGACAAGGTCTCTCCTTGAGGAATCTGAGACACTGAAACATTCTTACCTGCTCAATGGATTGTGCAATCGAAACTGGAGCAATTAACCTCCCTGCTAATGAGTCGACCAAAGCGAAGGTTAATATTATGCCATGGATTTAGTTGTCAGAAAATCTACTTTGGGCTATTGTCCAGTATACGATTTCGATGGAAGGGATTCTGTTTTTATGATTGTTTACAGGAAACACGGACGTTAAAATCAAATTATAATAAATTTTTCTATTTTTGAAATAGCTATTTGCCTTTTATTTGATTTTATACTTCTATGGTTTGTACTAGCTAAAATCAGTTTGTATTTTGACTATGATCCCTTATCCCAAGATCTGATATAAAACGACAAATCATATGAAAGTAGATCTATTCGATGATTTTATTAATATATTTTTTGTCGCTTTTTATAAATTATTTTTATATTAAATTTAACTTGTGGTCTTGTGACTCTAAAAATTAACGTTAGGTAAATTATATATTAATATTATTATGTTATTAAATTTAATAAATATTAGAATATATACCTTTAATTAAAAATCCTACAAAAAATACAATATTTCAAATATGTTAGTAATTGAAATCTTATATTTAAAAATAATATAATTTGAGAACGCTGACAGAAAAGCGATTTACACAAGCTTCAGCAGCAATAACTGATGGGTTTTTATTGCCTAATGCTTCCTTTGGATATTGAAGGATAGACAGACTTTGACATGTTTCAGGTCACTGCATTTCCAGCTGCAAAATATCACTCAAAAAATATTCCATTTCGCCTGTCAATCATGCAGCGCTTTGATTGCCATGCAATATAGCAAATATTTCTGCGTATGCAACAAATTTGCGCACAATTCGCATTTCGCTTTTGATTGATAACGGCACGCAGACCGAAAAAAGATACATAGATACATGCCCGGCATGCAAATATTGCCACCCCCACCCCCCTCAAAAGAAATCTGCAAAATTGAATCATTTCACAGTGACAGCAAAATATGAAATCAGAAATGGAATTACAAAAACTGGCAATACACCACCCAGCCACCTGCAGTTGGAACGGAAACGCGGGCAAATTGAATTGTGTCACCCTCGGAGAAAATCACCCAGCCCTTCTGCCTCACGCCCCTCGGGCATCGTCTGTCAGTGAGTTCTTGAGGTGAAAATGCAATTATTTATTAGCAGAAAAAAGCGAACCTAACCCAAGCACACTGGAAAAATTAACCAGATAAAGGCCAATAAAAAGTTGATTCTAGGGAATAAAATATCCAACACGGGGTAGAATGTCTAGTGCTCTTCAATATGTAACCAATTTTATGATACTATCTTACACCTGACTATCGCTAAATAACCTCCTCCTTTCCAAAATTACTTTAAAATTATTTAGTTTTGAAAAAGATTGAAATAAGATACTATATTAAATTTACAAGTTAAAATAATAGAAAGTAAATAAATAATACAGAATATATAATACTAATAGTACTATAATGCTTTTGTATTCTTTTTTTATTTCGTTAAATTAATTAAATATATGAAAAAAGAAAAACTGGTAATTGACAAATTATTTCACCTTTGTTAATTTACATAAAGAGTTTTCGAGTTTATAAGTGTGTTTTAAAGCAACATTTAAACATATTTAAGTACCATAAGGTTGTATAAAACTCATATGCAGAAAATAACTGCTGTGGAAACACATTTAAGTATTTATTTTCCGTGCAGCCACCATCCATTTCCAACCGTTGTGTGTGGAAAAGCGGAGCGAATCCGGATCCGAATCCGTCCGTGTACATGACGCCAATCAAAACATGACGCACGGCCCACAGAGGGCGCTACCGTGGCCCAACGCACGTAACGATTTGGTCGCTCTGCGGGAAGCCAACGGGGCGGATGGGTGATAGCTGACACGGGCACGTATGTAGAATTAGTTTACGAATTGCTGCAGGATACGTGGCCCAACATTTTACAGCAAACATTCCCCCCACACCCTTCAAAAAAAAAGGGCCTGCACGAAATGAAGGACTGGAGGTGGGTGAACCCCACGTGGACCCAAATGGCACAGTGGGTAACTTGTCAAATAAAGAACTTATCGAAGTTATTTTTGAATTTTCGTATTCAAAGCCATCCGGGGTGGGCTCAAACCCAAGGAGATGGCGATATGAATCTTGGCCATGTTTGATTTCTCAGTTGGGGGAGTGTTTTTGACTGCCAATATTTATCAAGATAGAAATGGGATAACATACTGACCATAAAAAGGGGAGGATTCTTAAAGACATGCTTTAGGAAACCTTTGATTAAACTCAATTTATAAAATAGACTTTGCCTTCTTCTAGTGGCAAGACCAAAAAATAGACAAGTGTGCAAAAATAATAGAAATAACATTATGAAAACTGCAGTTTGATTTTAAGCCCCATTTTAAGATGACCAGATGTTCGAAACCATATATGTTATAACAGGTATTCATTGTGCAGATAAAAATAATAATCATATGCGGAATAAATTGTGAAAATTTCCACTGTGGCAAGACCGAAAAATAGACAAGTGTGCAAAAATGGGAAGACAGCCACATCATAGTTGCTTGGCAGTCGGGGGAATTGGCTGGGATTTTGGTGGCATGGCATGGAGCTTTAAAGAGGGGTTTCGAACGGGAAATTAGGGGGGGCAGGGGGGTGTTTTACGGTGGGAGGGTGGTAGGGTGGAGGTGGAAAAACGGAGCGCCCCGAGAAGTGAGCAATTTGGAGCGCTTGTAACGCCGCGTCTGTCGACAAGCAACGCAACCTGAGGCACACAAATTTTGGCAGCTCTATTAAGCGATGCCGCTCCGGATCCATATCCGGAAAACCCTCATGCCCCCTCCCCCCCCGCCGGCACCGAAAAACGGGGAAAAACCCTTGCCCACCTTTAGCCCAAAACTTTTTTTTTGTTTGCCTCTCTCACAGTTCGTTGATTTTCTGGAGGAAAAGGGGTAAAGGAACTTTACCAAGAAAACTTGGCCATGTGTATGTGTGCGGATTTTGAAATGAATATGCATGGCCAGGGAGGGGCGTGGCTGGTTAGGGGGCGGGAAAAAACTCTTAGCAAAAGTAAATTTAAAAGTTTTTATGCGCTACTGTCGGCATGTCCGCCTTGGAGATATGTATACATATATATGTACATATATGAGTGGAGTGCGCACTTTTAGACAAGTTTTCTAGTTCTTTCCCGTTACAAAGTCCCCCTGAAACCTCTTTTTCGATTCCGTAAAATGTGCGATAATTCACATAAGCATTCTTATCATGTGTGTGTGTGTGTAAGTGTGTTTGTGTGGGGGCGAGTGGGCGTGGAAAATGATTTGAGAGTGTGTGTGCTAAGTGCGTGTGTATGCGTACTTCCTGCGGAAAGAAATCACCTACCGAGCATTTAGGCAAGCGAAGTTTTCCCGGCTCACGTTCCACTCGAAAGCCATTACACCGGCCCCATGCAAAAATATTAGTATCCGCAAAATATGCAACTATTTCCCAAGCTTACATCTCTAATGAGATAAAACCACAATTGCTAAAATACAATTACGAAAACAAAAAAAACAAAATACAATGTTTTTAATGAATCAAAAAAATGTTTACTAAAAAATTCAATTTTTATCTTGATATCGAATAACTTCTTAAATTTGTTATCTTACTTTTTTGATGATTTCTATATTTTTTTTATTTTACTTGACGCATGGAGTTACTACAGAAAAATGTTATCAATCAACAAAAAATAATAATTACACAACTACAAAATTTATAATTACAGGGAATTCTAAAGTGGCCAAGCTTTAATTGGTCCCCTGACAATGGGTTTTAAAAATCTCTGGGAACCCAAATAACTAAGCGATAATTTAACTTACAAAGAAATCATGAAATTTCTTGGAACAAATACCATTTGCTTTATCAAAGCTATTTTTTAAAAGCTATTTTAAATATTATTCATGTTTGGAATATAAAGAAAGATTCCAAAAATTGGTGAACGTAATTAGTCTTAAGATTCTTCTAAGCTTTATTTAAGATTTATACTTATTTAAATGTGTGATGAAAATTTGCATAAAGCAATCCGATTTAATTTGTTAGAAATTCCCAATAGTTGAAATTCCTTTTGAGGAATCCGTTGGAGCTAACAAATCGCCAACATTTTTTCCCAAGGTAAGGATATAACACTCCTGCGTCCTGGTTTCGGGCACCTGGATTATTACTAACATTTTCGCACGTACGCATCCGAAAACCATTTAAATAACGCTCCATCATCTAACCCACCCACGGCTGTGTGGAAACTTTTACACGGCAGCGCTGTTGCTCCGGGCTGCTGCGCTTCATGGACTCCTGGATGGGTTTTCCCATCCCAGCTTTTCCATCCCTTTTTTCCGACCTGGCTGGCGTTGATAAATGCACGGAGCATAAAAGTTTGAACAAACTACTTGAGTTTTTAGGCAAATTTTCGCCTCGAACTAGAACGTAAAACGTAGCCAACTACTTTCCACTTTACCTGGCGGCGTGCCACGCCCCCCGTTGCCGCACCGCCCCACCCCGTCACGCCCCCTTACAAATCGCTGGGCCCATTAGAGGCTTGGCAAAAACGCCGCTAAATGCGACGTGAATTATTTAAGGCACGTGTGTTGTGCAGAATGCGGCAAATTCGACAGTGAAATGCATTTATTATTGAAGATATTGTCGGAGTCTGCGTGGGGAAGAGAGGGGAGGGGAAGGGAAGGCGGTATCCTTTTGGCCAATTATGTGGGTTGCTTTGGGGGCGGACGGGAGGCGGGTTACATTTTGATAAACGTTTTACAGTTTGAGAACTTTTCTTCTCTGGACTGGCACGTGATTGGAATTACGCGTGTTCCGCCCTTGGCCCTCAGCCAGAAATTTACACAAATCCACAAAACGTTGCGATGGATGGGGGGAAAAGCAGAGCTTTATTGGATGAGTCGGTCGGTGTGGCAGTGTGAGTACAGTGTGGAACATGTTTGCCATTTTGGCAATCGACAAATGTTGCACACACTGTGAGAATTAGCATAATTTAGTTTTCGCGCTCGGGGCGTTCTCGAATCTCAAATCCGCCGCATCGCATCACGATTATCGGAATTGATTGAGTGCAAAGCACTTCAGGTGGAATAAATCTTGTTCCATTCAGATATTACAATCGAATTCTTGTGGAAATTGATATTGGTGATATATATACCCGGTAATCCAAACAGAATGGTATCAATTACAGTATCGAATTCAAGACTTTTATTTCAATATAAAATAATTTATCAAATTGTGACTCAAGATGTTTGAAAGATTAACCTTTTTAATTTCTAGGAAAGACAAAATAATTCAGTTTCTGTATGTCCCAGTTTTTTATACATATGTATGTAATTGTTTTATTTTTCCCAAATCATTAAAAACTTTAATTTCATATCTCTAAGTGATGTTTTATTTAGAGTGTTTTAATTTCAGAGTAGTAGAAAAAGGAATTACAAAATGGTTTTACTATAGATGTGGGCATGGGGTGTAGGCTAATGGTTTTACATCTGACGATTATTTCAAGGACGTATATGTCCCTAATTTGTTGAAATCCAACTGAGAAAAAACATAAAGGGAACGAATTATTCTCTTAAAAGCTGGCTTGAATTATAATAAACATATTTGACATCCAAAAAACTAATGTTTTTGAAAGCTTTATATTGTTGTCCCATAGTTTCAATATAATTCAATGCTCGAAAGTAAATAATTATGGAGAAATCATGTATCTCGTTTCCTTAAGTTTTTTCTCAGGTGTACCTAGGGCTTTGCTGTTCCTAATTTCTCAGTCTTCAGTTGGCAGCCGGCTCGCCTGCGCCGTGGACGTGAAGGATCATCTCAAAGGGGTCCCACTCGAGATCGGACTCATGCTTGACCCGCCGGCGAATGGCTTGTGGGTGGTGGGGGTGGTGCATGGCCAGCGGCGGCTGGTGTCCTTCGTGGTGGTGCTGCACCAATCCGATGGGCATGTCCTGGGCGTGCTCCACTAGCCCAGAGGGGGGCGGCGGTGGACGGTAATGGTGCAAGTGCTGCGACGAGTGGAGCTGCGGCTGCTGTTGGTGCTGCTGTTCGCTGACGATCTCCTGGATCTGTTCGCGTGTCTGTTCCCGCTCGTCCACCTTCTTGAGCAGGATGTCGCGCATGAACGACATTCGATCGAAGTGCTCCCACGTTGATCGGAATCCCTGGTGGGAGTATTGGGCGTGGCGCTCCTTCTGCAGTTCGTCCACATACCGCTGCTTGATGATCGACCAGCGAGTCTGCATGAGAGCTGCAAGAAATCGAATATTTGGAAAAGTTATGGGAAAAAGCCTTTAAAACTTTGTTATCACTTCAAAAATCTTTAATTAACCCAACTTGCAAATATAAAATTGATCTTATTTAATATCAAATGAAATGTATTGTATCGATCAAAGAATATATATTCTTGTAAAATAGGGATCTACTTACTTGGTGTCAGTCCCATCTCGATGGCCGCCTCCTTCCAAACCGCCGACGTTCGACTCTGGCCCTGTCCCTTTTCGCTCCTCTGACGTCCCGCCCAAAGTGAAGGACGCGTTTTGATGGCATCGATGATACGTCCGCGCATACTATTATGCAATGAACTGGGGCGGCCCAATTTTCGTGGGGGCGTGGCCACTGTCTCCAACGTTACTGCAGCTGGTGGAGGTACCAATCCCGTAAAAGCAGTATAGGTCATTCCGTGGCCTTGCCCATGGATCGGCTGGGCGATGAGATGTGGCAGTTGAGGGGCGGTGGGCGTGACAGCGGACTGCAGCCAGCTGAAACTGCCGCTGGGACGCCCGCGTCCATGGGAGGCGCTGGGCAAAGGTGGTGGCGGTGCTGACGCAACGGGTTCCTCCCCAGCGGTCGGCATCTCAGGGGCAGTGGGGGGATCATCGGCGGAGGCGCCACCGCCACCACTCGACTGGGCACCCACGATCTTTGCCACCGTTATGTTGTACATAAAGGACATCGGCTCGAAGTGCTCCCACTTGGTGTTGAAGCGATCCTTATGCAGGATCTGTCGGTGGACCAAATTGTGGTAGTGGTACTTCATCTGGCTCCAAATCGATTGCAGCTTAACTGATCATAAACATTTGCAAGTCATAATTAATGTTAGGGAAAGTAATTGACAATGATAAATTAACCAGTCTGACTAATATGTAACAAATTTATTGAACTAAGCTTTCATTTTAAATTTAAATATGGTAAAGATAATGAGGGAGCTTTTATTTTAGTAAGGTTTTAAAATAATTTTGGATTCAAAATCTCAATCAATATTGTATTTTAGTTTGACTAAACAATAAATAGGCGATTTTTATCATGATATTCTTATATGCCAAAGCTAGTCTTTTCATTCATTATTATTTTACAATCTAGTGGCGTGTCTATGACTATGTTTGTATGTATATATGTACATATATTGAGCCACCCAATTGTATTTATCAAAGTACATTACACCAGTCAATTATTTCTATTGCGAAAGCTTCAATTTGCATTATATAGTGGTGTAAGCTCTTCTATTATTCCAATCGGACTGAGACCTCCGATTCCTTGCCGAAGCGCCCTTTACTTATTTTTAGACCAAGCACAGTGACGTGAGCAAGAAAAAGTCAAGGTTTAAATTTAGGGGGATAATACGATTAGTTAGAAATTTTATTTTAAAACAAATCGAATTGACATAATTTCAAAATTGTTTAAATTGTGGACTATACCGTGCGATAGCTAAATGTTCAAAGTTTTAAGACTGAAACTATAAATAATAATTTAAATTATAAACACCAAAAAAATACATATATAAAAATTCATCGGTGGATTCAGAACCATGGCTTTTTATATCCTAGCCTATCAACCCATTTTAAATGATATAACATCAATATGTTTTTCTGTATAGAAAGATTATTTTTTAAACATTTGAATTATTGAAAACCTTAGGATAAAATAAATTAAAAAAGAGGGATGTTAAGTTTAGATAAGTTTAAGATCCCCCTTAACAAATTATGACTCCGCCACTGAGTGGGCACCAAAAGAGAACGCGAAAGGAGAGCGCGAAAGCCAGCAACAAATCAGTACCGGTTGCGACTGGGAGAATGGGGCAGTGCCGCAGAGTATAAGAGGGGTTTAATGGACTGGCATCCTTGTCGCACTCACCTGTCGGCACATGACCGCCGAACTGCTCAGCGATCTCCGTCCACATAGGCGATGTGACACTGCGGCACATGTGCAGCTTGTTGTTGGAATCCCAGATCTCCGGATATTTCTTGATCGCCTTTAAAAGCTGGGCGCGATTTACGAAAGGATCCTCCTTGGGCATGGTCACACTGGCACTGGACTGGCCACACTGGCACTGGATACCGGGTCGATTTTTTTAAAAGGCAACGACGAGAACAACGCCGGCGGAGCACAACTGCGTCCTTTGACATCAATTATCGGCGAATAACTGAAAGTAGAGTTTGCAAAAATATGCGAATTGAAAATGAAAAGGCACAGCGATTGAGGAAAATAGAGAAAACGATGACGGCGACGACGACGCCAGCTTTTCGATGTTGTTGTTGTTGCTGCCTCGATGCCGAAGAGATTGGAAAGGCAGCGAAAGCGTACACGAGATGAGATACACAAAATGCAGGCGAGAAGAGAGAACAGGGAGAATGTGCAAAAAAATAAAGAAAGAAGACAACAACAAAAAAGAGGCAGCAGCGACGTCAGTTTTACATACAAAAGTCTCCCGCGCTTGTAGGTGTATGAGTAATGTGAGTGTGTAAGATGGCAGGGCGAAAAAGCAAAACAGACAAAAGCAACAAAAGCAACCAGACCAAAGAGGAGACAGACAAAAAGCAACAACACACCGCCGCAGCAGCGAAGCTCAGAGCTGCAAAAAACCAAAAAAACAACTGAGAAGAAAAGCACGGAAAGAAGAAGAAGAAGGAGGAAAAAAGCAGCGGGCAGGCAGCCCAAAAGAAAGGCAACGATAAACAAGCTCCCTCTCTTTCGTTCGGGGTCTCACTCTCTCGCTCTAACTTGGAGCCAACGAAAAAGAGTTTGTCGTAGGGGGGAGGGGTGGGGGAGCATTAGAAGCAACGAAAAGCGAAACAAAAGAGCAGCCAAGAGTGCAGAGCAAAATGCAGGTCCGCAAAACGGAGAGCAGAGAAATCCACGATGACCGAAGTCGAGTGGCAGTAAAGGTGGTCAAAGGGGGGTATGTAGGGGCGAAAATGAATTGGAGAGGGAGGCGGGGACCCGGAGTCCGAAGCCCGGCTGTCTAAACCGGAGACCCAGCAACAACTACTACAACCAGGGCAAACAACAACTGCAGCACGAACACGCAACAAAGTGACGAAGTAACCGACGGACAGTGGGACCCGATTGAGCTGGCACTGTGGGACCGACGGTGAATGGGGGGCCCAGTTATGCACATTCGGCAGTAATGTCACATCTGGCTTTGATTTTAAGATGCAGCTTGCAATAATTTTTCAAAATTTTCCTTGGATGATATGGAATCAATATTTTACAATTTTGGGGATGACTTCAAAGCTCCAAATATGTTTATATTCATTTATATTCTCCATTTAAGGCATACTAAAATATATATCTGTTAAAAAAAACGTTTTAAGGTCGGCTAATTGTATTTTAAAGTTTATCACTCATTCGCACTGTTGCCTTTGTCGTATGAGTAATTTTTTTTCGCAACGCCCAAAACAAAAAATAAAATTTTTGTTTCAATACATATGTGGGAGTTTTATCACAAGAACTATTAATCCAAGTGTATTTACAGTATTAGTCCCCTCCGTTTCTATGTACAATGATTTTATGATATTCAAAAGTTTTCCTGAATGCTTTCGTTATTAGGACGTGTATACAATAAAATTGCTTCCAGATTTGATCAAAGGATTATATAAAATATAATATTTTACCATTTATGTAGTACATTTTATGTTTTTGCAAAATATTCCGTCAAATATTAAGCCCCTTAAAGTATGCTTTATACTGTCCAACATAGAACTCGGCCTTTTGAAAAGTTAAGTTTTTTGGTTTTGCGATTTTTTTCGATTTGTTTCCAAGCTTAGCTGTTTTTATGCAAAAACCGTCAGCACTGATGGGTGGGTCGCTCGGTCGTTTGGTCGGTTCGTCGTTGGCCGTTTTGGGTGCTGTGCGTGTGTTTGTGCGAGTGTACGTGCAATGAACCCGCAACTACAACTGCACACAATTGCATCACGCACACTCGCACACCCGCCCACACACGCACACCAAATGCAGTGGTGTTGGTATTGCTCTTCGTAGGCGCAGCGTTCATTTACTCAGTGCCCCAGACCCCGATGCCGAGCACCGACCCACAGCGCACCTCCCCCACCAACCACCTACCTCCTCCCACCGCCCACCTCATGCTTTGCCACACCACTTACCCCCCAACACCCCCCTTCCCCACCATTAGATATCTACATTCAGCGGGCGAGAACGAGACTGCAAAACAAACAAGATTCGGCATAAATCAGAGGTGGTCAACTATTTACATAGTGGGGTGTTTGCGTTCGGGAGCGGATTTGTGTTACTTAAAATAAACCAAAGAGCGCCCATTACAACGTTTTCAAAATGTACAAATAAAACCGAGAGAAAGTTCGAATTTAGTGTTTACAACGCTTTTTTGGATCATTGCACCAATGTTGATTAAAGAGTTACTGACCTATCGCAAAAACTTTATTTCTACTTAGTATGTATGTATCGTACAAATTGTTGATCTGGAAATAACTTTTGATTATTTTATCAACACAGTTTGGAATAAAGAATACTTTATAATGTACACAGACTTAACGAATATTAAAGTCATTATATTTTGAAATCAAAATTTTACGATAAAACTAAAAGCAAAGAACATAAATTATTTCTGTTAATGGGGTACACATTGATATTAATTTAAGTACCAAATGTTTATACACAACTTGTTTTAAGACATCAATTAGATGGCTTCGCTATCATACCAACAAACCCCCACACAGCGATTAATTCGGAGTCATAAAAAAATTGAAATGGCTCACATAGTGGATAAAACCGACAATAGCGGCCATCGAACGACTACGAAGATGAAAGTCACTCAAGAATCAATTCGATTAGTGCCAATTGGCCAGTATATGATGTGACTGTACGAAATGGGCCCTATTTGCTGGCATAATTTAGCAATGAATTGGGGTCGGATGGGGGATGGGCTACTTATCCGTGCCCCCGCTTAATTATTCAACGACAACGGCAATTGTCAATGGCGACTCTATCAATCCGAGATGGCCACTCCACTGTGCCACATCTCCGTGCATTTGTAATGCGGCTGTTAATGTTTTTAATGCCCCCCGTTTTATTGGCTACTGTTGCGAGCTATCTCGGTGGCCCTGGATCCGTAAATATATCTGTGAGATGCGTAACTATGAGCTTCCCCCACCGAGCCGCATAATGAACGCACACGCACTTTCTTATCGGCCAAAAAAAAAAAAGGGAGAGGGTCGGCGTCTTTAATTTTTATGGCAGCATAAATGGTCCACCGTAATTTGCTAGATTAGAATTAATTTGAGTCGCAGTTGGGCAGTCGGGGAAGAAGTACTTGAGGGTACAGTGAAGCCTGCTCTTCATTGAACCATTCGAGGAATAATGTTACAAAAACAGAAATATTTTTAGTGTAGACATTGTCTTAGATGATTTTTTACTACTCGCTTTTGCTTATTTTAGAAAACAATTAGAATTTAATGCACAAAATTTTGAAATTAAAAAAATATATTTAAATTGACAACACTTGCCTACTAAATAAGTATACGCACCGCTGACATGTATATACATTTAATGGATTTTCTCAGTTTTAATAATGTTCTTTGAAATAAACATCTTCAAGTTAAAAATTAAAAGTTCAACATATTTTTAAGTGTATAATATTTTTTAAAGGATGAAAATAGTTAAAGTTAATTGAGTAGTGAGTAAAGTTTTTTTTAAATATGTACTCCTAACTTAACATACATATAACAGATCTTATTTCATAACTGTTAATACTTTCATTCTTATAACTATAATCTCACGAGCTGCCATAATTATTATATTTCTAAATTAAAACGAACAAAACGTAAGTTACTACTATTTATTCAACAATTTCTGTATATTTTATTTTTCCTCAACTACTTTGCAAGTACCACTGTGTCCATAATTCTGTGTACTGCCAATGCCTGTGGACAAACTTCGACAGTAAAAAGTAATGTATCTGGGGATGGATTCGGCCCGGGTCGGCAGCACATCAACTGCAGGCAGATAGAGGAGCTGCTAGTCCCAGGTTCCAGATTGAGGTCCAGACCCGGCAACACAGGCTCCACATCAATTGTCGTTCTGCGGATCGGCAGGGACCATGGAGCTATCTGCTGTCTGTTGCCTTTGTTGGGTTTTTATTTTCATTTATGCTTTTTAAGTGCTTCATTAAAATCGCGTACGGCGACGGGGAGTGTGGTGCGGGGAGACCTTTGTCAGCGTCATCATCGTGGCACACACAGGCAACAACAAAAAGTATCTTTCGGATACATGTCCAAAAAGCAACGAAAGAAAGCAACATGGCACAAAAAAAAAAAACGCCAGCGACGACGGTGAAAATAAATAAAAAGAATTAAATCCAAACATGTTTTTACTCAGTCCACTTCGTGGCTCTGTGCCTAAAAAAACAACAACAAATCAGTGAAAAAAATCAAAGCGAATTAACTTTAACTGAGGAATACATTGTATGGTTTTCGATTTAAAATCTTAACGATCATTATACCCTTGCAGAGGGTATTATAATTTTGGTCAAAAGTGTGCAACGCAGAGAAGGAGACATCTCCGACCCTATAAAGTATATATATTCTTGATGAGGATCACCTCCTGAGTTGATATAGCCATGTCCGTCTGTCCGTCTGTCCGTCTGTCTGTCCGTCTCTCTGTTTCTACGCAAACTAGTCTCTCAGTTTTAAAGATATCGAACTGAAACTTTGCACACACCCTTCTTTCCTTTGCACGCAGTATATATGTCGGAACGGCCGGGATCGGCCGACTATATCCTATGGCTGCCATATAACTGATTGATCGGAAATGCCATAACTTTGGTATTTGTAAAGTTAGGAAGTTGGGATTTTTTATGAGTATTAAGAATGCATCATATGAGTAATTTTGGAGAATATAATTTACAGAGTATTCTGCAAGGGTATATCAACTTCGGCTCCGCCCGAAGTTAGCTTTCCTTTCTTGTTTCTTGTTCAAATACTTAAAAATTCAGGGGATAAGAAGATTTGTCTTTCAATTCGAGAATACTTCCATAAAACACGATTTTCGTTTTTGGATTTTTGTTTAACTATGCTTCTAACCAAAATTTAAAGCAAATAAAATTTAAAATTTTACTTTTCTTGCAAGAATATTTTATTTAAATACCAATATTGTATTGTATTAATTAAAGAATCGTTTTGTTACAAGTTTAAATTCCTTTAGAGTACTTTTTTTTTTAAAGTAATTAAAAAATATTTATTTAAATACTTTGTACCTAAAAATCTGATGATATAATAGTACATGTAGCTATATTTTGTTTTCTGTGCAGAGTTCGCGCTCATGCTAAAACTTCAACTCGAATCGCAGCTCCAACTCCGGTTTCAAGCCTATGTCCCCTGCATCTGTATCTGTATCTCTGGGTGACAGTGTGTGTTGTATCTTCGACTGCGTGGCAATAAGTGTGCCCCGTTCACGGGGCAATGCAAAAAAAAAAGCCAAAAACAAAAACAAAACAGAAAACAGCATTAACCATCTTGTTGTTGTTTTTTAAGGTGCGCATATAAAGAGGCCTTAACAGCCAGCCATCCGACCAGTCTTCGGTTCGTTTCCCCATCGTCGGTGAATCACAGTGGATTAGGTCGACGAAGTGCACTGTCAAAAATATACATGCAGCGGATTATGCTTACATGATATGTGGGTGGTGGAATAAAATCCAACTACAATAATGGCTTTAAAGAAAGGAGAAATAAAATGGGAAAGACATTTCTAGTCTTAAAAGCATGGAAGAGTATTCTTTAAGATTGAAGAACTTAATCTATCTTTTACTTGGTTTTTATTTCATTCATTTTAAAGATCTCTGCAAAAGATATATATCTATATATAATTAAGTTAAGTAAAAAATCAAGATTAGCTCAACATAAACCCTTTCTATGGATTTAAGACTAAAGCCCTTAGAAGAGAACTAAAAATAATTATATTCCATGGAAAATTCAGATTAGGGGTCGACTCTTTCTGAATTATTTATGAGTGTTAAGCCCTGAAATTCGCCCACAGTGCAATGGCACCGATTGCCAACGTCAGAGATAACAACAGCAACTCCAACTCCAACTACAACTACAACAGCGACAGCAGAAACAGCAGAGGATCGCATTTAAGGCGCAGCATCGCATCCAAGAGGCGAATCCATCCGCACTGTGGGACGCGGAGCGGGTGAAGTGGTGTGGAGTGGAATGAGTTCGCAACTCCTTTTCATCCTCATGCCATGTGCAAATCACATACAGTAGCAAAAAATTTCGACAGTTATTTACGATTAGCACAAAAGATACGAGACATGACATGCGCTGAACGGAGCTGTGGACTGGGGTTTGGAAATGGGTATGGGGCATGGGGCATGGAGTATGGGGCTTGGGGCATGGAGATCTTTGGATGGGGGACTAAAACTGGGGACAGATCGGACAGACATGAACCTGGAACCCAGCTTCAGATACAGCCACAGCTCCGGCCTACACTCCCCATCTGTGCCGGCTACTGTTCCAGCGGATACGTGTTGACTCAGCGGGTGTCGGGCCAAAGATCTCCGCTCTTCAGGTATACTCTTCGTACGTATATATGCACTCTACAAGATACAGATTCAGCCAGAACAATAGCAACCAAAACTCGACGAGATCTGATAACTTAGCTTAAACCGACCAAAGATTAAACATGCTCTTGTCATAGGAAAAAAAAAAAATTTGTATGGCCACTAGATAAAATATAGAACCAAAATCATTTATTGTATTAAATTATAAACCATATAATCTTTATTTAATTTATACTTATTATTATATTATAATTATTATTATGTTTAGCATTTCCGTATATATTACATATTAATCCTTAAATTTTTTTTATTTTAATGTTAATTGACCAAAAAAAAATTTTTTTTTTTTATTCAAACACTTTTAAAATATACTAAACTTACTTCTGTAAATTCTTGCACAAAAGTGTATATGGTATCTATTTCATTGTAATTTTGGAAAGGTCCTATACTCTTGTCCGCAGCTGTAGATGCACACACAATCGCTGATGGAAAAAAGAACACACATGCGGGACAATGGCGATGGGGCACATTTGTTAGCCGGCTCGGCTTGCCTTTCTCCACTGCCAAGAGCTGACCTATTAAATGGGTAAACTACTTTATGTATCGCCCCATGAAGATCATTCTCTCTTGTATCTATTCACTGTTCTAAAATGGGCCATAAAACGTGAACTTCAATGGTACAACTTTATGCGATGTGATGCTGCGATCACCAGTTATAGAGCTCGAAATTGCAGGGCCCTATTCTATTAATAGATCGTAGTCGTGCATCTGAATTTAAACACTTCTGAAGACCAGCGGTGATTTTCATAATTATAATTATAAAACACGCATTTATTTTTATGACAGGGACCAAAAGTTAGTTTCTAGAAATAGTTTAATCCCTATAGGTAAATAAGTTAGCTTTAATAATATCATTATTAAAAACAAGATTTTAATTTAAATAATATGACAGAAATTCCAAAAATAATGGTTATTTTTTCACTTAATTTTGAAAGCATCAAAACTAAAATTAATGCTTTAAATATGGATCTAAAAATATAAGTTTAATGCTTTTTAAACTTAATAATGCAAACCTAGACTAGTTCATACATTTATGAATTATTATTATTGTTGTTGATTATACGTTATAAAATGCTAAACAATACATTTTTATATACTGGTTATAAAACTAAAAACCGCGTATTAATAATTTTACTTTAATTTGAAAAGTTTAAGCTGCAGTGGACGTGAAAATGCAACCCAGATCGGGTAGCACTAATTGCGACTGCCGGACGTTTTATGGGATTTCATTAGGCGCGCCTCCAGCCGCAGTCATTAGACCACTTGGCCACTTTCCATCCGGAAGGTTCCGGAGTGGAGGCCAAATTTATGGTCCTCCTCCGCCCTCCGGATGGCCATTTGCAGAAACTCAAACCTGGGAGCTCCTGTCCGGCTGTCGGGCTGCTGAATAATTTAGCTGCGATAATAAGCGGCTGTAGTCCAGTGTCCACCGTTGGCCAGGATAGCATTTTGCCATAGAAAAGTCTCGCAAAAAAAAAGGAAAAATAATAAAAAAAAACAATTTATCGAGTCGTGCGTCCTGTTGCGTGCCATGCAATTTAATTGCGGTTTTCGGGGGCGTGGCAGGGACGCCTCCTCCCATAGCAACACATCCCCTTTGCGTGCATTTGAATGCACTTTATCATTCGCCTCTGGCCCCGTGTTTTATTATTTATATTTACTATAATTTTCCCGAACGACCGGCAATAAAAACACAATATAAGCAGCAAAAGCACAGTAGCGGAAAACGAGAATTGGGGGCAGGGCAAATAGAAGCGCAATAATTATAATTAAATACATTTTTACGTGCCATTTTACCGTTTGGTGGTTTTTTCTTATGCAAATAAATAATTGCGTACACCTTTTCCGTGGCGAGTTTAAAACTAAAAGCCCAGCGAAAAGAAATAATAAAAATGGTAAAAAAATCAGCAAAAAAAAAACGGAGGCAATTAATAAAAGTTGGCTACCGGACTGAGAAATGAAAAGCAGAATCTATGAATAAATCAAGGGGCTTTTGCAATCTTAAATTCAAGCGTGTTTATTACGATTCTGTCGGTGGATTTTCAAAGAGATTTATTTGAATATGGCAGAGCATATAGTTCATTCTTAATTGTTACAATTATCTGCAATTATACTTTATTTAATGCAACGATAACCAAGAAATAAAAATTTATTTATTAGTAAATCATAAAAAGGGAAGTTTTCAGTTTTAAATAATCTTAATTAGCATCTTAAAGTATTTACTTTAAGATGCTAATTAAGATCATATAAAACTATTGTAAAATGTGTAAAAGAAATTGATGGTGGAACTCATTTATAAGCCATGAAGAATTACTATTTTATATTATTTTTGAAAAAATGTGTAATTCATTTGGTATGAAAAAATGTCAATATTCTAGAGAACAACCAAAAAATAAAAGTTGTCCCACCTTTACTACACACTTTTGAAACATTTTTGTGCCGACATATTTGATATGAAATTTGATTAATTTCGTCACCTGATGGAACTTTTTGATAACCCATTCAAATTAAAATGATTGATACTTAAATTGCTTTAATGAGTCATTAAATACAAATTACACCTAATCGGTGACATTCGCCCCATGTTTTTCTTTCCCCGGGTACCTATTTTCCGTCTTGTTTTCGTGGATGAGTGAGTATACATATTTAGTTTTTCTCATGCAGGGAAACGCTCAGTCATTCTGCTCTTTCCATATTTTCCTCTTCGTGTTATTTTATTTAGGTTTCTTTTTTGGTTTTTGTTTGAAAAACAGAATTGCGTGCCGATGCAAGAAGGCACAACACGCATAATGGATAAATGCGAACAACAACAACGGCAAAATGAACAAGAAATAAATTCTAATTGCGTGCTTTTGGCATAAAATCAAAATTCGTTATAAAAATGCGAAAAGTGAAGGAGCAAGGCAAGTCGAAAACAATCACACAAAACACCAACAAAAGGGCAAAAATTGCCTGCCAAATATGCCCAGAATGAAGTCAAACAAAAAACTAAAACCAAAACAAATTTTAAATTGTGAGCTATAAACGAAGCATTTCTACTCTTTTTGGGAAAAATATTTAAAAACTAACACATTTTTTTTTAAATGTATGTAAACAATTATAAGTCTTAAGCCTTAGTTTTTATTATAACATACTTTGTAATTCAATCTTATTAAGATAATTAACTTTGTTTTATTCAAATACTATTTTATATCTCATATAAAAAGAAGTAATACAATTTTCTCTGACCATAGAAACTTGGAAATTATAGTAAATTTAAAAACATTTGTAGTCGATTATAAATCATAAGTATTTGTTGCTTAAAGCTTATATTTAAATTCTAGTTAAATTTACTTGCAATGATGGAGAATGACCGCCTAATATTTATTTAGTTTGGACTCGGTTATAAAAATAAGAATTGAGAAAATTGTATATATATTTGTAAAATAAATTGAAAATTTTAATTTTCAGTTCTCTATAGGATATAAAGCCATGGTCTTTCGGTTATCCCTCTCTATAAGGGTATTCTGAAAAAATCAGTTTTAATAAACGTGTCAGGCAACAAAGAGAGGCAACGGTAGCGGCTATATATACACACTTTATATGTATATATGCCCCAACATGTGTGTGTGTGTGCGTGCATGCAACGCATTAATTATGAATTTAATTCACCCAGGCTTTTGGTTGTGTGGAAAAGGGGGTCGGTGCGGGGGAGGGGCAGGGGGACACGCAGGCAAGTGGCAAAGTCAACAAATGTGCAACGGACACAATTTTCTCAATGCACAAACACGAGGCCAGCCCGCGGCCAAATGTTTTCGCTCCTTCTCCATATATTTTAACCCCCTTCGCCGCCCCTTAACCCGTTGGTGGCCACAAGCTCCACTGATGTCTTCGGTGCCTTTGGCACTTTTTTGTAATTTTTCATTGGAAATATCGCGCTACGCAGTTGATTGCAGCATTTAATTAAAGCAACAGCAACAGAAGGAGCAGCAGCAGCAGCAGCAACAACAATGTTGCACAGCAACATTTTAATATATTTTAACGATGGTCCTTCATTTTTGTTTCCTCTTAAAGACACAGAGATATAACATTAATATCACTATTTCAAATATTAAATTTAGAAACATTTATACATTATTCAATCCTAGAAATGTTTTTCATTTCCATTACACATATAAGAATAACTTCATATTTAAGGTTATTTAAAGTAATAGCCTACGATTTTAAGGATAACACAGTGAAATTTATTTTTGTATCATATTTAAATATTTACTATAATAGAAAATCAACCATTCCATATTTTTTCTTAAAAGGGATATGCGCTTAAAAATATTATTAAATAAATTATACAATTTTCACATGTTTTCTGTCAAAAAAGTAAATGCAAATTATATAAATTTGTTTGCTTTCTTTAAACTGATCATAATTGAAACTAAAAACATAATATTTTAATAGTTTAAATAGTATATTTTATATTTTCAATAACACCCATTGCTTTCAAAAATTATGTCAATTTTTGTCCGTGTATAAGCAAGAAAAGCATCAAAAATTGCAATACAATAAAAACAACAGCAACAAAGTCAGAGGCAAAAAATAAAATAAAATCAAGGCGAAAAGCAGCAGAAGCAACATCCTGAGGCAACAACAAAGCATAACAACATGTTGCCGAGATATTTATGCGCAACACTTGACAGATTTATTTATGTGAGGTTATGTTAGTGTGTTGATTTTACTCGGCTGCAGATATACGAACATATATATATATATATATATATATGTTTGTGTTCCATGCTCAATCATTCTGGAAATCGGATGAAACAAAGGGCGGGGGTAGATGCCTCAAAGAGATGTCGAAAATGTTCGGTTTTAATTTCTACACTCATATATCAAATTTGCCAGATATATATGTATACACGCTTCTGTAGAACTAATGAACAAACACTGTCTTTTAAAACTGAAAAATCAATCATTTTTTGGGCATGAGGTATGGAATACATATTCTTTTTATAAAAAAGGCTACAAAAAAAAACACATCAAAAAGATTTGTATTTGTGAGATACATTTAATATACTTTTATCACTTAATTTAATATATTCAGATACAAAAATGTTGATATGGTCAAATTGATTATTAATAAATAATATAATAAAATCTTTTAAAACCATAGTCTTAGTTTTCCTTTGTAAACTTTGTTCTTTTAATCTAAAAATTCTTTTCCTAACCATCACATGTCGAAAAGATTAGCCCCATTTTCCATATTTCTAGCACTCGATTCGGTGGATAAATCCAACATCGATGGGGCTGGTGCATCTCGGGGGCTGGGGCCATAAATCAATTTACATTTTCTGGGACTCTTCTTCTTTTTGGCAAGTTAAATTTTAATTAAAATAGAATGGAATCGAATGGAATGGAATGAAATGGAAGCGACCACAGCCGAAATGTGCCCCAGATCGATGCGTGGATAGCGACAATTTCTCAGAGACTTTTCAGTTTCGAAAATAGCTGAAATATCTGCTCTAGTCCGTGCATCGTTCGTCCGATTCGGATACAACATAATTATATTGGAAGCTGGCCCATAAATCAAAGGCATAGTGTCGGCACAGCCACTGCAACTGCAACTCGGGACAAGAAATGGAACTGGGAATGGGTGAAAGAATTGAATGGTACACTTAAAAAAATATAATCCAATTAATGAATCAGGACAATACTACTGAAAATCGGTTTAAAAATGTGGGTGTAATTTTATTTTATTGTATAATTTGGTAGTTCCATTATGAATTAAAGTAACAAAATAAAAATCTAGGTGTTTTAAATTTAGAAAAAATTATATATCGCCAAAAACATATAACTCTCTTAAAATGTAATGTACTTCTAAATAAAATTATTGGTTAGCTACTCTTGACTAAAGTTATTTTAAAATACTAGTTAAAATAAAAATGTAGCCCCAAGAACCTAAACTAATTTCCAATTACTAGCTAAGCCAGAGGTTTCCCTACATTTTTTGAGTGTAAAATTCGTGCCAATGGAAAGGGAAATGTTTGTGTGGGCGGAGCGGCTGAAGAAAGAACCTCTCCAACATTTGGCAGCATGTGGCAAGTACGCGAACGCAAACGCAAACGCTTCGCTGCAACTTGTAGCTGCAGATGAAACTGAAGATGATTTATGCTGCATTTGTCTGTCTGTCGGCAGCATGTGCTGCATTCACCCAAATTCATTTTAACCAAGCCAAATAAATTGAAACAATATTTATTTTCGATTCGCTGCCAACATATTTATTACAGCCAGATAATAAAAGCAAACGGCATTCACTAATGAATTAAAATAAAACCAACAAGCTGGGGCCTGAAAATTAATTGAAAAATTTTTGGAATGGAATTCCCGTTTATACAATTTTAAAATTTTTGCATTCTTTACATTGATTATAATGCGAGCAGTTTCATACAAAAGTATTTAAAGTTTAAAAGCAAGATGTTATCTTAATATTTCATTTCTAATTAATTTATTTGTAATTAATAATGTATATTATTTAAAAATATTTTTTTGTTAAATTTTAATGTTTGACAGAAAAAATTATTAAGTTAGTAATTAAGAGAAAGAGTATTTTTACAACGTTTTTATATAATTGATCCTAAGTTGGGTTATGTTATTGCAATCTGAAGCCTGTTTTCTCGATATCTTTACTTTTATACTAATTTAGAGGGTAGAAATGATTCAACCAGAATGTTTTAAATGTACTTTACGTGCAAACCTACATTTTTTTTTTTGGAAATATAGTTCTTTTCGGTTGGAGTTCCATTTAGTTTCTTATCTCTCGAAAGGTCGCCAATAGAGTTCGCATTTAATGGCACACAAATCAAATGTTTCGGCGTTTGCCAATGGAAACTACTGAAGTCGGACAGAGAACAAAGCGAGTGGTTGTCTTGAGTTTGTCAAATGATCTGTGGACGGCGGCCCCAAAGATTTCGAGTACAAATTGGATGCCGACGGGGGTGGGGGGAGGTCAGCGAAGGTCAGCGGTGTCGTAAACCGAAATTTGTTATTTATACGCAAGCGTTGACACAGAAATCGGGGCAAGTGCCATAAATTATCGCACAATATTAACATAGAGCCACGTAACGAGTGCCACATCTCGTGCACTTTATGTTCTAGTATTGGATTACATAACACCGGCCAACTTGAGTTATGATTTCAGCGATACGAGGCCGAAATTTCATCTCGGTCATAGAGTTGTAATATTTCATATTTTATTGGGATGAAATATTGTTGCATCATCAGCGCCGGGGGATGTCTGTCAGAAACTGGAGACCACAACCATTTCCCGATGAGTTATACTCCTTGTGATGCCTTTTTAGGGTCACCCATATGCTTATTGACCGACAATTTATGCAGCGATAAGAAACTGTGGTCTCTCATTTGCATTTTGCTGATGGCATCTCTTTAACTAAGCCGGGGTAAAAGTCTGAAAGTCCTTACCAGTACATTTTTCTTGGTTGAAAGAAATTTATGAAAAAAAAAACACTAGAAAACTTTGCTATTGAATATTCTGCATAATAAAATATACTAGTAAGAGAGAAAAAAGAGCTGCAGAAAGTTAGTTAATAAACTCATATTAAACAGACTATGCCAAAAAGAGTAGTGACCTTTTTATACCCGTTACTCGTAGAGTAAAAGGGTATATTGTATTCGTGCAAAAGTATGTAACAGCTAGAAGGAAGCGTTTCCGACCCTATAAAGTATATATATTCTTGATCAGGATCACTAGCCGAGTCGATCTAGCCATGTCCGTCTGTCCGTCTGTCCGTCTGTCTGTCTGTCCGTCTGTCTGTCTGTCCGTATGAACGCTGAGATCTCGGAAACTATAAAAGCTAGAAGATTGGCATTTTGCATGTAGATTTTAGAAGTTCCTACGCAGCGCAAGTTTGTTTCAAAATGGTGCCACGCCCCCTTTAACGCCCACAATCGCTTATATACGATTTTAAAAATTTAAATATTTCGGAAAAGTAAAAATGCAGTTTTATTGTGTTTATCAATACCTATCGAAATGTAGAAGAAATTTTTCAAATCGGACCATTCGTTAAAAAGTTATGCGTGATCAAAGTTTCTATCTCCATCTCCCTCGCACTCCCTTTACCTGAGTAACGGGTATCTGATAGTCGGGGCACCCGACTATAGCGTTCTCTCTTGTTTTAATTTGAATGATTATAAAATATAGTGCTTATTGGAATGCATTATCTTTCTGGAAAACATTATTAAATAAAATATAAATTTATAAGTTGCTTTAATGAAAACTGTTAATACCTATTGTTCAAATAAATAAAAAAAAGGGAGGCTTTTGGTACTGGGCTTATAAGCCATTAAAGATGTTCATAAAGTTGGACATACCGAAGGTGAAAATAATTTCCAACGTGACTGTACATTAATCACAGCATTTAATGTATTCCACTGCACCTTTCCACCACCAAAACTGAAAAGTGGCATTTCCCTTGGCCATAAACTGATATCAAAAAAACACATCCATCGTTACGGGCATAAATGTCGCCAAGAACATACTGTAATCAATGAAAAGGAGATTAAAGTTATTGCCATGACCGATTCTCAAAGCAAATGCTCAACCAAAAAAAAACTAAAGGAGAAGGACTTGCGAAGCTTTTGTTTGGATGTCAGGGCGGGGATTACGGATTACAGCCGGTTGCCATGGTCATAAACATTTTTATTACGCCAATGTATGCCCATTCAAATCTGAGCGGAATTGATCCATCCGATTCTCACGTTGTAAAAAAAAAGAAAGAAAGGAGAACTTTGTTCTTTTGAAAACCGAACTTACAGCTGCTGGCCAGAAAAAGCCGATTCCGGTGGCATGTGGTGTAAATTTCACAAAGCCGGAAATAAATCTTAGTTATGCCTCTTCCGAAATCCCTCAACAATGAAACTCAAAAACTATAAATTGCGTCATAATTTTGCGCTGGCAAACAACAAAAGGGGGAAATCGGCGTTGGAAAATTGTGAAAATCTTTTTGGGGGTTCAGTTCAGGTTGTGAAAAACTGTAAACTAAACGATCAGGGTGTTATTATTGCATGGACACACCCATTTATCCCATACCCATACCCTCCATCCCCTCCCCCTGAAGTACCACGACTTTTATCATGCAAATGATAATGCCTTTCGCCGATCTTCGGCTAAAGATGCATGCCTGGGAAAGTGCTTTATTAAATATCTTTAAATCAGCGAGCCAACAGTTTATTGTTACGCAAATTTGGTTTTCACCTCCTTTAGAATTCACGCATTGACAAAAGGTAATTGTAAACTTGTTGCCTTTTGTTCTTTCGGCAGCCGAGAAGGAGTCCCAGAAATTGCAATCTATCAATAAAGTTGTCGGGTAGGTTCTTCGCGATGACAATGGGTGCAGGGGAAAACAACAAACAAACAGAACCCGGTTCGGACAAGGATTTTCCCGGGGGTTTCCACTCAACTTTTCCTCCACACAACTCGAAGTTTTCTTTGAACGACAATTTCCATTGTCTTCGCTGCGGTTTCCAGTTTTCCTTTTTGGTCTCACATTACAGATCCGGGAATTATTCCCCTTCCTTCGATTCGATTCGATATTTGGGATCCTCCTTTCGAGGGTCCCCCTGCAGTTATTAATTACGCATCAAAAGATACCGATCTGCAATTTGTTTCTGGAGAGGCCTCCCCGTTGAACTTTGATTTGTTGGTCTGCCTTTAATAGCTTCTATCTTCGATCTTGCCCCGATGCAGATCCATTTGCATATTATGAAATTATGTAAATGGCCCCCAAAAACACAAGTTTAGAGGCAAAACAGAAGTCGGCATCACCGCCCAAATTGTATGAGAATTAATTATGGCAATTAGATCTTATCCGTTGCGGTGGGTCCCATGATCCCCCCTTCCCCTCCCCCTTTCCCACCTTGTCGGCGGTGGATTATACAAATTTTAATTAAAAATTAGTTGGCTTTTTACTTTACGCTCATCAATTAGTTGCCGGCCATCAACTAATGATCTTTGTGGCGTCTGCGGCAAAAAAACTACAAAGGAACGGATATAAAATTATTAAAATGGGAAAATCAATCGGAATTGGTCATGGCATCCATTTCCCATGGCGATTTGTCTGCTCTGGATTCATTATATTATTTTAAATATCATTTCCTTAAGACCTTTTTAAATATAGGAGTTCACATTTCTTTATTGGTATTTAATTATATGTTTTCCATTTCCCATGGTGTAACTATGGTATCCGAAACCAATTAATTTGGAGAAGGAAAATGGGGATAGGATTGAATTTGATTTGGAATTTGATTCCAGAAGTGGGGAACTTAGGGATTTCTTAAAAGAATAATAATATATTACATATTTTCTTATGATTAAGCTGCCTGCCAATATTTTATTAATATTATACCTTGAAAACATTGTAGAAAAGTACGGCTTTTCTAGAATATTTATGTCAATTATAATTACACTGCACTGCAACTGATCATCTTACGAGTTCCGAGATAGGTATTACACCGAATCAAGGCAAATTAAATAAAATTCCCCTTGCAATCCACCATTATTTAATTAAACCATATCATAGACGTTAACAAAGTGAATTGTTCTTTCGGTTTTTCCAGGGCATTTGGTAAACTCCCAACTCGAGAGATTTAAGTGCTGATCATACCGCCAGTGGAGCATTTTCGGAATGCTGCGGAAAACAAAAGGCCAAGCCAGGAGGGAAAAACGCCAAGAATGAATCTCATTTCCCGTGGCATCGGCGGTCTGGGAAGTGGCCAACTGAGGGCCTCAAACTTGGCTAAATGGGAACTTCGCACCGTGCCACTTACAGAAAATATGTGGTAATTATGCTGCCAGTTACAGACAAACAAACAGAACCACCGCCAGACGATGGAGCCGGAGTTCGGTGGACAGAACACAATGTTGTAAATTGTGCAGTTGTCGAGTGGATTCTATTAATTGTTCGGTTAAACGTGAATTTTCACCGGAACCGCCGTCAAGTTTTTCATACACTGGCAGAGAAAGGGATTGCAGCCAAGTCGGCACTCTGGCTTTGTCATCGAGTTGGTAATACCCTTGTTATAAAACTTAAAAAACAGCTAAGCCATTAGGCATTGTGAAGAAATACTATGATAGTAAACATTAGTCAGTTTAGCCCCATTGTTTAATCTACAATCAAAATAAAACTTTAGGTTGTGCTTTTAAATTACTTTCACATAACTTATTAGTAAAAAATATTAAAAAATAAAGATTAAACTTAAAAACTTACTTCCAAAAGCTTTTGAAAATATTATGTTTAATTTAATGTGCATTCATCATTTTTTAGAACCCCATAAAATAAGGTTGTAAATTTATTTGAATAAACAAAATGAAGTTTGCAATTGTTTATGTAGTATCAAACTTATAGACCATTTTTATTAGTTTATCAAGAGGTATGCTTTCGTTTGAACCCTTTCCTATTGTTTTCCTGCTTGTTTTTGATCTTTATTGTGGCATTTTGTTATGAAATGAGTGGAAGGCAGCGGAGCGAACCGAACCGCACCGGCAAGAACTCAGCTGCTCGAACCACATACCAAGATACCCATCCCAGTCCCGATTCCCTTCATCCCGATCCCCGCTCCCGATCCGCTCCCCTGTTCCTGTGTCCAACTCCAGCTCCATTTCGACACGGACAAAAAATAATAGACACTTTAGTTCATAAAGTCAAGTGTATGTCACAGATTTCCTTATAAACTTTAAATCATTTTTGAATTAGGTATTTAAAATGCAGATGGTATAATTTAACATGTTTTTGTCGAAGTCTACTAATTAACATTTTAGTTAGAATTCTCAAGTCTATTTTTGGGTTTATTTTTATTAGTAAGTATAAGTAAGGATAAGTAAGATTATTAGTATGTGGTAGATATAGATAAATATATATAGATATGGTATTGAAACAAGTTTAAAGCGTTTTACAGATTTTGTAAGAGAAATCTTTATTAAATTAAGACCATTTTCTTGTTTAAGTTTATCTCCAAACTTTAACATAATCAACCAGGTTCTACTAAACAAAGAAGATCCATATTTTGAGCACCATTTAACTAATGTTTTTTTGCCACAAAAGCATCTGTATATCAGCCACAATAATAGGTAATAGGAGAATAGCTTTGAACACCCCTTTTCTCCCAGTGCAAGCTCTCAGCTGTTGTCGTTGTCGGTGTCAGTCGGTCGCTTGTTCGCTTGGCTGGTTGGTTACTATATAGTCTGTCGATCGGTCGGACTGTCGTCGGTTGTTGTTGTGTTGCGGGTTTCCGGTATTATGCCCATTTACAAAGGCTGCGAGAAAGGCAGCAACAACTTGAGAAGTTCTAAGGTTACAAAAAACCGACAGCAGCAAGAAAGCAAACAATAATGACAGCGACAGCAAAACGCTGATGGGACAATGACAATGCACACTGGGCACAAACCCTGGGGAATGGCCCGAACTTGGCTCGCCAAAAAGAGTTGCGAAAAGGATCGGATCAGTTTATTTTATTTGTAAAGGACTTACTTGAGAACTTTCAACTTTCTATCACCATCAAGGTAACATATTACAAAACCGTTTTTTGATCCCTACTTAAGTTTTGTTTAAAAAAAAGCTAGAAAATAATAAGTTGAAAGTTTAACCCGTTCATTAATTTATTTAATTTTCCTGAAACTAATAATGTTTTGTTTTAGGCATACCTATCTAAAAAATTAAGAAATTATTTAAGCAAGTACATGATAGTTCTTTGAAAAACTTTAACTAAGTTTGCAAAAGTATATTTTATTTAAATTTGGTTATACTTTTTTGGTAAGTCTAGTAAATATTGTATGCTATTCTATGCCATAGTGTTGTTTATTCGTTATATAAATAAAAGAATTTCCAGGTAATTCATTTGGAATTAAATGTTTTCGAAGTTTTTTCGATCGTGTTGTAAAATTCGGTGTCTTTGAGTGAGGATTGACCATATCTCAAGACATATTCCTCCAATTAGTTCCTTTATTTACGATCGGCTTGATCCACGGCTTTTCACTGGCCAAGATCACAGTGCGGCTGGATGGCCAAAAAGAAGAAGTAAAGGGAAATAAATAACAAGAGGCCAACCACAGTGACTGAGACACTGACGACACCCGACAACGTCAGCTGAGTGAGACAGGCGACCGACCAGCAGCTTTAATTGTGCCAAAACATTCTACGTAAGTACCCGTAGGTAGTTCTTTGAGCAGCCCGTCCGCCGGCAACAGCTGATTGCGAGGGGCGTACCGAGGGGGGGCATGGAGCGGAATAAAAGGGTCTGGGGTCTGGGGTCTACTGTCAATGTCATCATCAGAACCAAAACCAAAACGAGAACCAAAAGCGGTAGCAGCCACTCCGGTAGCAGCCGCTGACGTTGGCAAACTATGCTGGCTCTTGGGTTACTTGGGATCAGTGCTGTTACAATAGCCATTTTCAAGACAAACTTGGCTATTTTTATAGACCAAAAAGGGATCAAATTTATAATCTAATAAAAGTATGGATGTACAGAAAAAATCAGATACATAAGAAACAAAACTTGGCTTAAAAAAAGGTTTTGTAAATCAAATATTAAACATAGCATTTTCCATGATATTTTTAGAATTAAAAATAATAATTTATAAATTATTTTAATAGTTTTTTTAATAAATATGTTAAATAATGTAGTTCTAAATAACGTTTAAAGTGGTCATCATGTTAAACCTAAGTAAAGCCTTATGCTTATAGGCACCTTAAGCTCTTACACTTTCTTATATACATTATGATCAAAAACTTAATATTTCTTTAATACTGGTGGTTTAAAAACTGTTAAGGTTTCGTACCTGCCGATATTTATGATATAGAAATAAGATATTTTCATATTTGGAATGCCTGTTTTAGTTGATTCTGGGTTGCCAGCACTATTTGGGTTACCTTTTTGAAGGTAAGGGAGTACGCATGAAATCGAGGGAAGCCATGAGGGAAGGCGGAGTGGAGATGCCGCTGTCTTCTCGGTCGCTGCTGGTACTTAAGTTTATGATATGAAGTGCCACGGCGGCCCCTGTCCCTTCGCATTCCCCCTCCCCGACTTCACCCCGGACTCAACCTTCACATTGTTGTGCAACAAAAGCGTTGAGAACTTGTTAAAAAATGAGTGGAATTTCGCGCTGCATTGCACTTGGGGGCACCACCAGCGAAAGGGTCTTGGAAGTGGATGTTGATGTGGATGTGGATGTGAGCGAATCATGCGGGCCAGGATGCCAGCTGAGGCCCTGCAATGGATGGGTGCACTGAAAAAAGATATATCAATACACAAGGTTCGATTTTATCAGAGTCAACATGTAACCAAATCATAAATTTGTTATTTATATTGTTTAAAATGGTTGTGCTTGGTTAAAGTTCCCCATTACGCTAAAGCTATGTTTGGTAACTTTACTTTTAACAAGACTAAAAAACCATTTTTTACATTTAATTTTAAGTAAGCTTTACTCAAACTTTAATATTTTGTTCAAATTTAAATTAGATTTAATTACGATTTTATGAGAAAAACCTCTATCCAATGGACTATGTTTTTTCATATAATCCGATGTCTTTTTATAAGTTTATAGTTTTTGGCTCTGATCTGTTTTCCTTTCTCTGTGTGTCTTTCGCTTGGATGTGGTTATCCCCCGATCCCGACCCTTTATCCAATCCCCATATAGAACAGCCTTTGTCATTGTTGTTGCAGCGGCTTAAGAACCTAAAAAGGGTTGCACCCCAGCCTGATGATACGACCACAACAGCGACCACGACCCATATAATAAGCTTGATAAAATCAACGCGCTTGTTCAGGCGCAGTAAGACAAAAAAAAAACAGCAATAAAAACAAGTAAGCTAGAAACAATTACTAGGACCATATAATACCCATCAATCATGAAGTATATGAACATAGAGAGGAGAAATAAAAATGTAATAATTTTATTTAATTCAAGAAACAAGCATATAAAAATATTGTGAGATCAGTGCAAAATTATTACTTTATTTTATTAAAAATACAAAAATTAAATAATAATCAAGGTAATCTTTTCTATTCTAATATTTTCAAAACAAACTTTACAGTCTAATTAAATTAATTGATAAAATACATTTTTTTTAATATGGATAAGAACTTAAAACTTAGCAGGTATTTTAAGATTAATCAATGAAGTTATCAACAGAATAGAATTATTTTGCTGGGGACTTAAAAAACAAACACTTCGTGACTGAATGACAATGCCTCATTTATTTAAAGGAGTTCAAAGAAAAATATTACCCGTATTATTTTAGGCAAATCTCGAGTACAGGGTAAGGATAAAGGGAGAAGAATAAAAATGTTTTTCATTGCATAGGGGAATTAGCCATAGCCAGGGGCACAGGCCCTTGGAAATTCTGGGATTTGGATAAGGGGGAAGTCAGGACAGGACTCAGTTGTCTGTCGGGCCATGAAAAACAATTTGGAATTTAATCTGTTCCAAAGGAACAGTGTGCACTGCGCACCGCAATCGCGTAATGCCAATCGCGAATTGCGAATCGCGAATCGCAATCGCAATCGGCATCGACGTTAGCCGCCTGTTTTGTTACCAGTTTTGTTGGCTCTTTTGTTTACTTGTTGTTTCGCTTTTATTTTTGGGTGGATCAGCCGGGGCTTATGTGCAGCCAACTTGAAGTTGAAGTGCAGGCAACTTGCAGCGGGATTAGTGTCACAGGAAAGTCGAGAGAGCGCTAATAAGATGGCAGTTCCGCTCCACAGCGACTTGGCCGGATTTGCCGACGAACTTTTATCATTGGTTGGCCCAAAAGTAGGCGAAAGTTTGAAGGATTTGCGCAATTTCCTATAATTGAAGCAAGCCGGCGGAATCACATCATCTCGTCCTTGATGTTGTCAAAGCATTCTGTGGCTTCCTCTTGCGGCAAACTCCATCGATGGCTCGCCCTCCTAAGGATTCTTCTCGAAAAACTGCCAGAGTGGCAACTTTAATTGGATCCACGTGAATGGGCCGTAAAAGGAGAGTCTCTTGTCAAGAACAAAATAGAAAGTTCACCATCAACTAAGATCAGCCAGATTGATAAGCCTTAAAGTTGAGTTGTCTTGTCTGCCATTAATTCAATAGAATATAATGGGACATAAAAAATTGATGGGGAGCTCTTAGTTTTTATGGTATGGCCAACACGAAAGTTTGCATTTAAGTTGCCTTCGCTAATAATTTTTAAGTAAACTTTTTTAAGTAATGAGTTCTAGAGCAGCTTAGATGGGAAAATTTGGATAGAAGATTAAGTTAGCAATTTAATGTGTTTATAGAGTTTGACTACTTAATAAGGATTAATGTGAGGTAAAGAAAATAATTGGTTATATTAAAAGCAAGGTACCAACCCAGTTAAATGGATTGAAAAATTATTAAAATGAATTGAAATTTATAAAAATTAAATTTACTATATTTCGATTACGATGCTTCTTTAAGAAAAGTAATAGGCATAGAAGGGCAGTCTTTGGAAACTTTTCTGCAAAACCATTTTCGTCATAAAAATGACGAAAATTTGACCCAAAAGTAGAAACAAAGATTTAAACACAGATTTTTAGAGAATTAAGCCATAATTATTTAAAAGTAATCTTCTTTGAAATAGGATTTCTGAAAGAAAAGTTATATCAAATTTTACTTTTTAATATGTTTTGTTTTACTTTTTCAAATACTTTCATTTTCATTTTCAAATTCTTTTCTAGATTTTAAAATTTGAAGAAATTACAGATTAAATTATTAAGTATTTACTATTTTTAAATTTATTGAGTGAGGTTATATAAAAAGGAATATCCAAAAATTCACCTCTCGATGACCCATTTTGGCCATAAAATTCACAACCCACTCAACTGGGTAAATCTCGACCATATGTTTAGCCCTTTGGACTTGGTCATCGGATCCACTGGCCGTCAGCTGTCCGGGGCCCAGTAACTTGTTCTGCAAAGTGGCAAGTATCCGAAGATACGGGGCATGCATCCATCCATCCATCCATCCATCTAGTAACATGGCAAACACTCTTTTGTCTTGTGTACTTTTCGTGGTATGTTAATTTTGAAGAATGCCAGCGGTTGGGGTGTCTCCATTTCTGTTTCTGTGTTGCCAAGTGAAAAGAGCAGAGTGAAAAAAAAGCAGAAGAGGCAACGCACGCATAATATATTGTATTTTGGCCATGCCCGTGACCATGTCCAGGGTCGTATCTTGTGACTCGTATCTGTATCTGTATCTGTATCTTGCGGATCTCTCCCTCACACCCGCAGTTTGTCAGGCAGCTTCAGTCGTTCGTATATCCGTTCGTAGTCGTTAGCTTCTGGTATTTTATGCTGTCCATCGTCTCTTCCTTTGCTTTTGCCTTTGCCTTTGCTTTTGCCCGAAAACACCTTGCCCTTTTCCCCTCCATTTACTCGACTTGTCTGTCGCTTGGACGGCTTCTGTTGTTAAGTTGGCATTAATGTGTAGTCGTTTGTAGTTAATTCGTTGCTGTCTCTTACGCTCCCCGATCCACTGACCCCGCAACCTCCGGAACCCCCAACCCCAAACCCTCAACTCTCTTTTTTACCCTCAAAGCTCCCCGGGATGTCTGCACTGAATGACTTTAAATGTATCTGTCCGCTGCAAAGTACCGAAAAAATATATTACACTTTACATGAACCGAAAAAAAACTGTATAAAGAACAAACGAAAGACGACAAAAAACGCACCCAGATATACACACAAACTCTTAGCTGAAAGCTGAAAGAAATAGAAAGCAAGGGGAATTTTTTGTTAACACACTTAAATTAAGAAATACCCTTAAAATCTGTATGAAAATATCAGTGATTGGAAATGATTTGTAATCAAGTTCAATTGAATAAGCGGAAAATTATTTAAACACTGAAATTATGTAAATGTGGCAGGATTGGCAGGTAATAGGTAAATCTATTATATTATTCCACAATACAATTAATATAAAAAGCTAATGATTTTCATAGTGAATACCGCTTTAGTACTTTTTTTATTAATTTAATCTAAATAACTATTTAATGCTTTATATAAAAATACAAAGATCAACGTTTAGATTACAAATAATAAAATAAAGTGGCTTTTGAGTTACATTATGTAAAAGTAAATTAATATAAAATGCTAAAATTTAAATACAACTTCAACATTAATAATTTTCAAATTATCTACCGTTTTGGTATAATTGTCTAACAATACCAAAATAAATTACTATTTAAAAATACCCCCAATTATTACAATATCAGAATAACTATAACTATCCCAATAACGATTTTATATGTATAATGGGCGGATAAGTTCATTTCAGAAAATCTAAATTGAATAAAGTCTACAAAACTAGTAACGCTTAATAGATGACATGTCTGTAACACATTACACAAATGCATTTTGCCTAGTCCCTTTGGGATCCCCGATTCATGGCGATTCACAAATGCCCACGATATCTCAAGGGTATATCTCTGACAAAAAAAAAAAAATAAGAACGATTTGCGACTCAAAGTGAAATTAAATGAAAACAGAAAAAAGCATTTCCTCGACCGGGGTGATTTGGTATGGTCGCTGGCTTGTCCACCAGCTGAGACTCATTATATATCCCATATATATCGCTGGCCAACTATCATTTCCACTTCCCATTCGTCCTCGTTCAGTTGACTAAGTGTACACAAATTAGAGCAGGTTTATCTGATAACAGTCGTCGGAAACTCTCCCCTCGCACACTGACTGCAATCTATTGACGGACATTTAGCATTGTTTTTTTCTTTTTTTAGTCTTTCTTAGTCGGGGGTAGATGTTTTTCGCGTCTTTCTTTCGTTTTCGTGTTTTTTGGTGGTTTTTTTTCTTTCGCCCCAAACATTTTAGTTGAGCTTGGATTGCGTTAATTTGGTAAATGTTTTGACGTTCTTGCAATTAAAAAGGCACAGGGTGACTGGCGTACACACAGCCAAACGGACAAACGGACAAACCGACAGACAAACGGACAGACAAACGGACAAACGGACAGGGGCCCTTCCGTTTGGTTTACTTTGTTGAACCCGTGACACCGGGCGTCTGTTTTACTAATTAAAAGCAATGTTCCAGAAATGTGTTTACCTGCTGCTAATGAGTATCCACAATGAATTGCTGTCGTAGATAGTCAGTTCCTCCAACTTTATCCATGGGTTGCCGTTGCCGTTGCCCCTCGGGTTCATTTCCTATCCACCGAATGTTTCGCGCCCTGCTGCCGCATTGCGGATTCCTTTCTATAGAAATGGTGTATAAAAATATATATATGTGTGTGTGTGGTCAAGGAGCGGAACAGCGACAGGACACGTTTTTGCTGGCTTTGCTTAAGCGTTAAGATAAGGGCCAACACCAAGGGAAACGGGTTTTTTACTCGCTAAAAATAGCAGTTACATTATGCAACTTACATTGTAAACGAAGGCTGATCCACTACGGATCATTCCAGGTGGCTTTTAAACCGAATTAACTTGCCAGTTAATTTAATTGTTTTTGTGGTTTTCGTTTTTGCATTTTCGAGCTCGTGCAGAAGGTGTGGTAATTTTCACATTATTGTGGGAATTCATTATTTGATAATGGAGTAATTTACACAACCAAGTGACCATATAAGACAGCTAAAAAATGAATGCGGGTAAATAAAACTATATTTGCATCACGAAACTATTACTAATTTTGCAATAAAAGGGGTGCTCGCGTTTCAATGGTATAATAAAAAGAAATAAAAATGTTCTTAAATGAGATGTTTACAGCTGTCAAAACACATAATCGAATAAATTGTTGATAGCACAGAAATTTGTTGAAAATAAAAATACCTACGAATATTAAGTTTCTTTTATTTAAATGTATTTTTTATAAGACCATTTAATTGTGCAATTTATGAAGTAAATTTTATATTACAATGGTTTTTCCTTGTATCCTAAATTAATATGTAGATCCTTGTAAGCTTGAACATTAAATCCAAGGAAATGTTTTCCCACACAAGCATCATGGAAAGTTGTATTGCAATTGGGTTGTCAAAACTAAAAGCATACGTACATCTCAAGGGCCATAACCCTGATATCTTATTGCCCCCGAAGATTATCTGTTACCTATCCAATTGAATTGTTCAATCCAACGATTGCAGGTTCTCAAGGCGAACAGTAAAATATTTATCCAGCAGCAGCTGTTCGAGTGCCAAAGTTGTCATGGGGAAAAAGTGCATAAATATAAAAACGAAGGACAGAAACTAAAGAAACGCTTCTTCCACTCAGGTTGGCATCTTCATATTGGTTTTCCTCCTGGCGGTTGATTTTCAGTTTTTGTTTTCTTGGCTCAGTGCGTTTGAGTTGCTGGCGCTGCAGTTTCGGGTGCCAGTTGTGGTATCTGAAAGATACAAAATATGTTCAGCAATTTACCTTTTTCAAGTTTATTGCATCGCGTGTGCTTCTGGTGTGTGTGTGGCACAGTGGCAGTTGTGGCATAGTGGCAGTGGCAGTAGTTGTGGCAGTGGCCAGTGCCTCAGAAATCAATGTGTGTAACGAAAGGCAGCCGAAAATAAATGTTCTGTGAAGGAATTTCGACGGTTTTTGCTGCCATTGCCATTTCCATTTCCATTCCCATTTCCCTTAGCAATGCCAAACCATTTACTCCGGTCCCGGTTTCTGTTTTGGTCTCGGTTTCGGCCTTATTTGTTTGCCAGCTTGTGTTTATACCTTTCGACTTATTTAATGCCTTCACTTCAAATGGGAAACAGAACCTAACCGGACCGGCAAAAGGCAACGGGGGACAGACAATGGAAACGCTTTTCTTTTGTTTTGTTTATTGATTTAAGTTTATTGCATGCACTTCAAGAAAACACCTGAGACCATATCATTAAAATGGTCAAATGACAAAATCAAGACTTTAATTAAAAACGTTTAATATGATTTATGTCTGCTTGTGATAGTTTTAAATGTAACATTTTTAATTCCAGGAAAAAATGAATGAATGAAAACTGCTAAATATCTGTTTTATATATGTTAAAGAATATTTTTAAATAAGTCTCTATAAATATTAACAAAATTTCCCAAAGCTTTGCAGCCTATTTAAACATAACCTTTTTTCACCATAACTGGGAATGTCGATTCTTTTTCAACCCAAGGCATTTAATTTCCATTTTTAAGCCATTAAGGTACCTGCACTGTGTAAACATAGTTTTGCTAATTCCCGCAAGTTCCGTAAGAGGTTGGCTTAATGTGTTAGATCTTTTTAAATAGATCTTGTTCAACCTCCATTTAACCAAAAAAAAAAAGCCCAGATGATGTCAGATAGCCAGTACATCTGTTTTCGGCTGCGGTTTCCACGAAATACTGTAGCTGACCCAGGGAAATGTCAAGCTTTGAAGCTTACCGCTGTGAAAGAACCGCCCAGCGGACATTTCTCACAGTGTACGCATGAACGGACATCTACAGGAAATAGGTGTAAGTTTTCCTCTTCTTGTTTTCGTTGTTTTCTCTGTGTGTGTATTTTTTTTTTTTTTTTGCCAACATTTCGTTATACATAATGCGTTTGTTTTGTCTGCCGGACAGCGATGGGTGGCGGGGGGTGGGTGAGGGTTGCATAGGGGCCAGAGGGTGAGGGGCGGGGCCAGGGGTCAGTCAAGGGGGCGGGGCAGTTGCAGTTGCAGTTGCAATTCATGCAAGAACGACAGCAACAACACAACCGAGAAGCAGAACGGACCCGAATGCGAATACTAAAATGGTAATGGAATCATATGTTATGGGGGGCGGTAAAACGAAAAGAAAGCACACAGAAAACAAATAATTACTAACCGTGATCAAGTAATAAATGGTTGAATATTAAACCATGGGAAACACACCAAAAGAATTGGGATTCCTTTGGGCCATAAAATGTAATATTTCCTGGATAAATTAGCCAACCATTATTAAATTAGCAACTTCCCTTATATACCTTCAAGTAAAATTATAGATCACACAGAAATAAAAATTAATATAAAATAAATAAAGATACTTTTAAAAATGTTTACTTGGCTTTATATATATTATATATGTTTTTTAAAATCAAGAATATCTACATACATAAAAAATGCAACAAATGGCTGAAAAACATTTTCAAATTGAAGTTTATTTATTTTGTAAGTAAAATATATTGTTCAAAAGAATGTAATGCAAACACAAATAAGCCATGTCAAAAATATGCACTCAATTTAAAAAAAATAAGAAAAAATTGTTGCTGTGCAGCAAGAGCAACAGAAAAAATGCAGCAGCAACATTAAAACACAACAGCAACAATCAGCGAACAAGCGGACAAATAACAGCTTGGGAAATTCTGTGAAAGCAACAGCAACAATAGCCCCAAATGGCGAATGCATAAAAGTATAAACAATTGACAGATTCATAAATATGCAATTTACTTCACTTTTTATTTCGCTTGCTGCATTTCCTGTTACGGTTTGTGTTTGTGTTTCGGTTTCTGTTTCTGTTTCTGTTTCGATGTTGCTGTTGCTGTTTGTGTTGCCGTGTGCTCGGTGTTGTGTGTTCTGTGTTTTGGTGGGCACTAAAATTACCCAACGGCAACCAAATGGCAACACATGCCCATAAATTAGCATTTAGAAAAAAAGGAGGAAAACCGAAATAAAAATGGAAACGACCGACCGACAGCAGCAGCAGCAGCAGCAACAACAAAGCGAAATGCAAAGAGAAATGTAATTCATGCCCAACAACAACAGCAACAACAGCAACCAGTGTAAGCAAATGGACCGAAAGGCAGAGGAACAATCAGGAAACTTGGGGCACAGTGGGTTGAGATTTACCCAGAATCAAGAACAACACTTATTTTTATAACATTTCAATGGAAGAACTTACAGATATCCAGATGTTTCTCAAATGGTTAATGTAGAAAACTAAACGTATATTTAATGGATAATGTAGAACACTAAACATATCTTCAATTCAAATATGAGTATTAACAAAACCAAATATTATAATTGGAAATCAGTTTTACAAAGGTCATTTCATTGAACTAGAATTTATAATATAAATAATTATTTACCTACTAATTCTGATTATTTTATAACCAAGCAAATTGATGCAGTTTAACTGGTAATTTGAATGACTTATTAATATATATATTAAAAAATAAGTGTATATATATTTTTATTTTATTTGTTTTGACGGCAATTTGTTGAAACTTTCCATAGTATTTCATACCACTGAGTAGCACATCCACCGGCACACAGAGAGAAAAAGCTTATGTAGATTTAAGCTTAATTCGATTTGGTTTCGCTGCCTTTTTGTCTTCGCATTGAAGTAAAAAACCAAAAATAAATTGGACTTATGCAGCAGGGGCAACAACAGCAGAAAGTTGGCCAATTTGCGGCAAGTTTACGTTGCCGGTGCGGCTCCGTTTCGGCCAGAGAGATAAGTCGGGTCAACAACAACAAGGGCCAAACTGCTGTGCGGTTTAACATGGCCAATTTGACTACGATTTCGGGTTTCGGTATTGGGATTGAGATTTTCGGGGGACCAAGGACGAAACGTGGGACGAAGGACGCAGGACGGGTGGATCCTGGTCCGGATAATACTCGGGTATAATTTAGCTTACTAAATGGCCTTCTAAGTGCGATAAAAGGACTTTTTATTAAAATTTCAAATGGCTGTCCAGAAGGCAAAAAGGGGGCGGCAGGCTTGCCAATTGACTTTTATTAAGAGCCCCATTCCGTCGCATTGCCGGGCTATTTATTATGTCAAAGTTGGAAGCGGTTTTTAGTTTACAACGATTGCCTGTGTATATGCTGTCCGATTTGCGGCGATTGCTTGTGCCGACGTATTAGTTGGGATTAGGATGGTGTTCTACGGGCAGCTTGCGAGACAAAAGGTGGAATACATAGGGCTGCTTTATGAGGGTTTTCCCCCAAGCAAAAGATATGACAAGGAATCAATAAGGTCATCTCCTTAAATTTCCATTGAATTAATGACTTTATTTTGGGACTTAAACTGGGAACTTTATAGGAAACGGTTCAATGCTAGATATTTATTACAATACCACTTATACCTACTACAATGTTACATTAAAAATTTAAGTAAACAAAATATTATATTGTACATATAATACATATAATACATATAATACATACATATAATACATACATATAGTCTTTAACTTAAAGTCACCCAGATTTTAGATGCTTTATGATTGGCAAGATTTTTTTATATGTAAAGTTAGATTTATATATTTAAAAATTAACTCAGTTTTGAATTAGTCATCTATTACTATTATTATTATAGATTATTTTATAGATAACTTATATTTAGATATTTATTACAATACCACTTATCCCTACTACAATGTTACATTAAGGATTTAAGTAAACAAAAAAGTATATTGTAGATTAAAGATTAATAGATCACGCTGATTTTAGATGCTTTATGAATTGCATTATGTGTTGTAAAGTTAGATTTATATACTTAAAAATTAAAACAGTTTTTTATTAGTCATCTCTTACTACTATTATTATAAAATAAATAAATAAATTATTTTGTATGTATATAATATTTTATAATTATAATATTTTATAATTATGTATTTGTGTTTATTTTTTCCAGTGTTTTGCTCGTCCAATTGGTATTCCATCAGGGCGTGCCATCATGCATTGTCATTACCCGACTCGGGGCCTTCACCTCGCCCGCGCCAAATCCCAGCGAAATAACCAAATTTAATAATAGCGTGAAAAAGCGTTCACCTCTTTCATATGCAATCAGAGTCGGAGAGACAGAGCCGGCAGACAAAAAACGGTAGAGCTGCAAAAAGTAAACTAAATTCTGAATAATGATGGCCACGCGGAACTGAACTGGAACTCGAACTCCAACTGGAGCCCCATCCCCTTCCTCAGCCCAATTCCAATCCCAAGCCCAAACCCAAACCCAAAACCCAGATCCAAACTCCGGTTCTCTACGCTTTCTGATTACGCCGCGTAATGGTGGGAGTGGGAATGGGAATGGCAATGGATTCGGAATGGAAATCGACATGGAAATGGGCTTGGAGGTGGGAAAGGAAGTGGGTGAAATTTCGCCAGCTGAATGCTGAATGCAAATCGTAATTTTGGGGCTTAACGTTTGATGGGTTTTTAATAAATGTGCAAAGGCAGAAAACGGTTCCACTTGGAAATCGCAGTGATTTGTAAGCCTGTAATTTAGTGATTGACTGCTCACTGGGGGCAAAACAAAGCTGATTATAATAATATATTTGGAAATGTTTAAATTATATTCAAAAACTGTTTATTGTAATATTAATTTAGGGGTTAATAAATTGTATATTAAAAATGTAATTTATATATTTTACATATTTTTAAAATCAATTAAAATAAATCCATCCAATGAATAAAATAGATAATAAAATAAATTGATAATAATAATAATATAAATTATATATGTTCCGAAGAATAGAACCAAGCTATACAAAATTTGTTATTGCTTTATGTGATTTTGATAGCAATAAATAACTTATTAATAATATAATTAGTCGCAATTGGTAAATAAATCAAATTTTAAGTAGTAATAGACTGCAAACCTAAGTAATTGTTATTCAATATAAATAATAAACAATAATGCCAATCATAATTCACTGCTGGCCATTTGATGGGAGTTTAATAAATTCGCCTGAGTCATAATAAATGCTCCATTTGGAAATTACCGAAATTTGTCAGCTAATCCAATGTGGGATTGACTTCTAACTTGAACCGAAACTCTGTAACTCCAACGGAAGCTGGCTAATAAGGGGATTCCTCGACTCTCGGATTGTCTGTCTATGAATCATGCGCAGCTTTGACATTTATGGCCTCAATTTATTTGATAAATTTCACACGCACGTTATCAATTGGCTCGACAGTGGCTCCCCTCGGTGGTGGCAATAAATTTTGACGGATTAGTTCGCTTATGAGTGGCATCGGCAAAAGGACGAAAGGACGAAAGGACTCGAAGGACTCGCTATCCAAACAGACGAGTGGGCGAAACTATTCAGCATGGAATAAACTGTAATAATGGCCATTATTATTTATTTTTATTTCCATCCCCGCTGTGTGTTGCTGTGTGTGTGGCGTATCAATTTTCATAAAATATCGATGCCTGGTTATTGATAACCGTGGCTAAAGTCATATTATTTCCCGGTGCCCGATTTCGCTGCGGACCGGATTCGGTGTGAAAACCCCTCCGATTGATAAATTTCCACATTTCGAGCCTGTTCAATCCGTGCATTTGTCAATTTCGGCCTTAGATTCCCCAGATTTCGATACCGGGGGAAGTCATCTATGCGATGATTCCAGGCGCAAATGAGATGGCCATAAAGATTACAAAACAGGGGTGGCAGACTTGAAAAGTTTTTGGAGAAATTCGATGGGCGGCTCAGGATTGTCAAATCGATTATATTGCCCACAGTTGCACATTTTTAAAAGACTGCTCATCTCAGAAAATAAATAACCAATAATCAATTCATAATATTTGCATATTTCTACTTCAACAATTTTAATGTTTCAGTATTAAAGAATAGATTTATAAAGATAAGAATTATATCCCTATTTTTATTATGAGATAAAATGTTGGTGTATGAAATGAACAATACAAGTCTTCTATTAATGTTTCATTTCTCTAGAATGAAAAACATAATAATAATAAAAATCGACTGACTTAAAAATATAGTATAATCCTAGAAGTAAAATCCATACCGATTATTAACACTTGGAATATTGAAAGGGAAACAACGTAAACACATTGCTAAACCGCCTAATGAACATTTTCCAGTTGACCATAAGCTGCATTTAAGCAAATCATGATAATTGCTCCACTCGAGACAATTTGCCGAAGCCAATTGATTAATTAATAAGGTGCTCAAGCTTATTTGAAGCCCGGAATAGAACTGGGTACTGGGTTTTTGGGGTGTGACAGCAGCACCAGCTCTCCAGATTTCGGGCTACCTACATAATTTAAAGCTAATTAATTTTCCTGGCGCAGCTCATTCGAAATACATCAATCAAACCCCAGTCGAGCTAATTGCATTTACCTGATGACGGTTTTCATTTTGGTACCGCCCCTTCTTTGGCTTTCCCGTCAATTGGTGACAAATTATTCACGCTGTCATGTGGAACACTTTTCGTGTGTTTTGTGTGCTCTGCACTGGTTTTTGAATTTGGCTTTGGATCGACTGCTTTTGGGGCTTTTGGGGTAGTTTGTTTCCCTCAAAATAAATAAACAGAGGTGAATGAAAACGCTGATTAGGTATTATAATTAGTGGTTTGTTCTGTTTAATATTTTCCGTTTATTTGAATGGGTTCAATTACCGAAAATAATCAAGAAATTACAATTTTTGTTCTGGCTTGTGTTTGTTGGAAATTAAGCATTTAATGAATTTGGGGGTATTCATGTTGACTTTTAATTCAACACGTATAATTATGTTTGGATAAACTTAAAATGACTTATGAATTTAAATTGGAATTATCATTTTTAGAAGGAGTAGTCAATGATTTAAGGTGTGTAAAGGAAATAATTTCTTTATTTTTTCTTTTAACCCTTTTTAAAATTAACAATTAAATTACCAAATAAAATTAATTCTACATATTTTTCATTATGAGTTTGTTTGTTAACTTGTATGCTGCTCAAACGTAAGTTTTATACATCTGTATGCATCTTATTCCCACTATCCAATTATTAATTTCAATGTGCTGCCCTTTGGTGACCCACAAAGAAGACACAGTAAAGTAAGTCCCAGTGCCATCAAGATGGGCTAAAGATAGGGCTTGTGAACGTGTTCGTCTGGCCCCTCAATATGAGAATTATGGGGACACGTTGTTATCGCCAAAATCCGATGCCTAATCCTCGAAATTAATTACCTTCGCTGCACCTTTTGCCCCCTGCCACCTACGTTTCATTCAGCGTTTTCCTATGAAATTAAGCGAAAAGAAAAGAAAATTCCGTGTAGCTAAAGGCGATCCTAGTGCCCAGATACGAGTAGCTCTCCAGACACCAGACTTATGCCCATGCACGTTCCATGGTGAGAGCATCAAGATATCGTTGAAAAAAAGACTGGAGGCGGAGGCCACTTGACGCTTCCTTCGTGAACACAATGTACTTGCACTGATAAAAATAAAATACAATTTTAAAGTACTAGTAAAATTTAAGTATATATGGTCGAAGCCTAGAATTCTTTTAAGAACATTTTTTTGCTCCGCAATTAATTGTATGTGATTTTATAATATCATATTATGGTTAATATTTTTGTATATATTATATTTTTCAGCTCCTGAAATATAATAAACAGATGTTAAGCCAGATAAAATATAATAGAATACCAAAAGCAAGTTTCAAACTCAGCCTTATTTCACTGTTTGCATCATAACACTTGACATCTAAATTTAAGGTACTTTGAAATAAATACACTTTACTTTAAAAAACCTTTTTATATTACCCTACACTATACAAAAAAATTTCTTCAAATAAATAAGAAAAAATACACGTTTAAGGCGATTTTAAATATAAAAATAGAAACTTAATTTTGTTAAAACAATAATGTAACTAAACTCAACCAAGAAATGAATAACAAAATCTTTAAAGAACCTTGCTAATGATTTAATGAAAGTACAAAATCGGAAAGTATGCAAACATATGCAAACAAACAAGTCTTTACCATTGCTTGAATTAATAATTAATACATAAATTCTTTTAAAATAATTAAGCTAATAATGTCCTGGTTATATGCTTGATTTAAAGGATGTGGTAATTCTTCTCAGTGTGAATGGTTGGGGTTACAGATGACCCAGCCATCGTCAACATCATCGTCATGTAAATTTTTGAAATATAATTGGCCTAATATTTTAGCCTGTCTGTTTCTAATGCCCGGTCCCAGACACGTACTACGAATGTGTGGTTCGGGGCCCCTGGGCCACTCGCAATCGGTTACTTGGCCCCAAACCACAAGCCCCAAACCCCAAACCCCAAAACTCCACTCGTACTCGCACTCATGCTGCAGGCCATGATTTTTATCAGTTTACCTTAGTTTGTGTTTGGCCAACGCACCCAATTTTCCACGGAATATGGGTGTAGCCCGTTGCCTGTTGCCTAATGTGGAAACCTCCTTCCATCCTCCGGTTTCTGCCCAACCCAACAACCCAACAAGCCAAGACCAAACTAACAAACAGCAAACAGAAAACGACACAATCCGTGCATTAGCCAAACTCAAACGTAAACTCGAACTCAACTCGATGCCATTTGTTTGCTGAACTTTTGATATTTTCCAACCAAATCCGAGAGTTGTCAGTTGGGATCCACGAACCTTGGCATTTGCCTAGTCGATTTTCGATACAAATCTGAGGCTCTGGGCAGGTGCTCCAAGGAGATCACGGCCTGAGAACACACGAATTATGAATTGACAGTATCCACAAGATACAAATTGATAACTTATTAAAGCAAACTAATAACTACGGAAGATCTGGCTGATTGGACTAACTCTTGTGGACTGGCAAACTATATATAAACGGAGTTTAATAACTAAGTAAACAAACTAATAACTAAGTGACAAAAATCAATAACTTATCAAGATCTTATTATAATGAGTATGGCCCTCAGAATATATAAATAATCCCCATTAAACACAAACAATTTAAAGAAAATTAGGTTATTTCCAGATTTAGTAACAAAACATTGTTTGTAATTTTCTTATTTAAGTTAGTTAAGCAGTACCAAAACCTTGAAGGCTAAAAACGAAGATATTAATTAATGCTAACCATTCTTAAATATAAATATATTATTTTAACAGAACTATGATAAAAGTTAATTATTTAGAATAATAAACAAAGATCTATTCACAAGTTTGACTGTTTTGTGCTTAAAAGTTTAAAAATAAGTTGCTAATTGATATATTTTGGACTTCAAGCTTACCATATCTTTGCTAAAAACAAGAACCAGAAAAATCTAGATTTGGAATAATTAAACAAATTGGTATAATTTACAAGCTAATTTTAGCTTAACAAAAATTGAACATAGTAAACCAAAATTGGCTTTGCTTTATTATTCAGTAAACTCAAACAGCTCAAAATAATAATAACAAACGCAAACACGAACGTATTACCTCAAAAATATTTGTTTTTTCTTGGCTGCTTAATTTTTGAAGATGTCCAAGACTTCCCGGAGTTTCAAGTTGCCTCCAGTTGGCTCCTCGTCCGTGTCCTCCATTTCCGGAAGTGAATCTGGTCGAAGTTTGGAGGGAATGTTGCACGTGACACGGGTGCAAACATCAGAGGGGGATTCCCCGGACTTATACTTCCCGAAGGATGTGCCCAAGGAGTCCAAGACCGATCTACCCAAGAGGATAAGTACTCTCGATCTCGAGGAGATGGTACCAACAAGTCCACCATTTGTGGCCTTGATCAGCAATTTGCCAATGGAGTGTACTGAAACCGAGCTGAACAAGGTTTTCACCAACTTTTCGATTCGTTCTTTAACTATTCCCAAGAAGGGAAAACGACCCAAGGGATTTGCCTATGCGGAAATGTATTCCCGGGAGGAGCTGATTCGGCTGCTGCAAATGGAAAAGCCCAAGTGCCGCGGTCGCTGTCTCATGATAAAATTAAGTCCGGATACTGCAATCGTAAAGAAACATTCCCCCCGAAATGGAGGAGGTGATGCTCATTTTACACCACGTTCAAGCAGCGAAGTCGATTTGAATTCGGAACATTATTCAGCCAGTGTCAGTGATCTCAGTAATATTGATTCGCCAAACAGTCCAAATAATTCACCACGTTGGCCGGGCAGCGAATCGTCCTTTGTCGGCAGGGACAATCCCATCAGCCGGAAACCAAGTAGCACGGAGGAACTGGAACGCCGGATGGAACTTCGTCTCCAAAAACTGGCCGAATTCGAGAATGCTCAATCGGAAAGAGTCCAGAACGGGAACATGGATGATCAGGATTCCTTCAGCATGTCCTGGAGCGATGTCCTCAGCGATGCCAGAAACAGCGAGGGAATATAGTTTTGTTTTCCAAGATTTATGTTCTCTCTTTTAAACAGGGATTTTAGTCCCATTCAATTTGTTTCCCAAATAAGAACGCAATCCAAAAAGAAGCAGGTTATATCAAATATCAATTTAAAAAAAATTCATCAAAATGATACCATAACTTCTTCAATAAATAAAATTTAAATTACCCTGCTTAAAAATGCTGTTAAACCGATTTAATATTGTTACCTTCCAAGCAATTATTATTTTTTATATGGCTCAGCAGCATCATAGACAGCTAAATAAACATATTTGTCTGACTGTCTATTAAGTAAGTATTAAGTAATTAAAACAATATTTTGATTTATTTTCCATTGAGAAGCTGCAGTGGGATCCCCACAAGAATTATGGTCCCAAAATGAGCTAATTAACAAAGCTGAAATGCTGTTAATGACCAGTCAAAGCTCTTTTCCCCCTTGGCAACAGCTGCAGGTTTCCGTAAACCGAAAACCGAAAATCAAATAGCCAAATAACCAAAAAAACCGAAATTAAAAGAAAACAATTTGTCAACAATATTGACTAAAAGCTGTCAACTGAATTAATTTAAACTGATTTATTAATGTGGCGACAGTTGGGCGATCGAGCCGAACCGCTGACGTCCAAAGCGATGGTGACTCCGATTTTGGCCCTACCGCACCACCCTCAGTCGCCCAAAAGCCGGCCTCTTTGGGCCAACAAACAAAGAGCCAAAAACAATCCGGTAAGCATACGCTAATTGACCAACTAATTAGCGCATTTAATGGCTGCGATTTATGTATGTATATGTATGTATGTACTTTGGGTATGTATGGATGAAACACGGTCAGCGAAACAAGAAAGGCAGACTTGCTAATGAAATTAACGTAGCGTGGTTAATAGTTTTGCCAAATTTGGAAAATTGTTTTCATCAACTCGGTCGGCTTCCAGTTCTGCTCTTCGCGTCATCTTTCTCATGCATTATCTTTATTTCTTTATATCTCTGTTAATTCCCCCTGCATTTAATGAGTCGGCCCTTGAAAGCACGACTTTTGCCAGCGGAAAATTACTCATAGCCCCAGACACTATGGCGATGACTAAAGCGGCTCCATAAAAAAACCCACATTGATTGACGCAGAATGGAAAATTCGGAGCTTCCGAATAGATATGGAATTTAGACCACTAATTAATATGGGAAAACTTTTTCATTAGCTAAGATATGGTTCATTTTTTAATGGGATTGCTGGATTTGTTTAAATTTTTTAATGCACGGAGATTATTGGGTCCCTCCTACACATATTTGTGTAAATTAATCTGTATTTAGATATATTTGCATGTACTGGGTTACATAAGGTTTTAATTAAATAAAAATTAAATATATTTACATACCTTGCTCCTTTTTATTTCAACTTACGCGAGATATATATGATTCTAGCTGTTTTGTAACTTCAATTTATCGACTAATTGCTTGGAGCTCTTCAATTAGACTGGCTGTTCTTTTAACAATTCGGCTGGTTGCACATAAAATGTTCGTCAATGGGTTTCTCATTTTCTCCCTTTTCTCCCCTTCTGTCCTTTATTCTCTCCCCTTTCTCCTTTCTCCATTCCCCTCTCGACCTCTGCCTCTTCTCATTAACTCAACGGTGCGGGCAGCCCTCTTGAATTTGGTCAGAAACGTGGCCGGATCCGCATTGCCTGTTAGTTTTATTTTTACACTGAAAAAATATTTAAAACAAAAGAAAGGGGCTTGTTTCACACACAATGCTTGGTATCAGTGGGGCCATCAAAAATCTCCAAAAATTATCAAATCATATTCTTAATGAACTAAGAAACAATTCCATAAAATATAAAACCGTATAATATTCATAACTTTAAAAATGATATAGTAAAAACTTAGATTTGGCGTTGAAGAAGCGTTTTACATGTTAATATATTACCAAATCTTAAATAAATTGGGAATATTTTAGACAACATAAAGTTATGTAGAGTTCAAATGGTAATGAGTAATTACAGACATGTAATCTTTGTTCAACTGCGAGCAATATATTGCCGAAAATGTATGTCAATTGATGAACGGAAGGGCATCGTATAAAATACTAATGAACAAACATTTATTTTTATATATTTAATTAAATTAATTATATAAAACAGTATATTAAAGTAAATTGTCAAAAAAATAAACACATGAAGAAGATGTTTAATAGTAAAGAAAACCTTTTCCATTTATCATTTTTATTCTGTGTTTTTTTCTGTGTGCATTCAAGTCCCAGGCCAGAAGCCAGGAGCCATGTCCGGAATGTGGAATGTTCTGGCCATTGCCGTTGCCAATTTCCGGAAAATGGCAATGGGCATCACGAGCAGCAGCAGTAGAGCCGGCCGTTGGGCGTAAATTAAAATTAAATTCAAATGGAAAAGTGTCGTCGCCGCGACCTGGACTCAGAGTCGCACACGGACTCAGACTCGGAGTTGGAGTTGGAGTGGAAGCCTGGAGTCCTGGGCATTGGCCATTGCCCATTGCCCATTGGCCATTTACCATTGGCACGTCTGTCGGTTTATGCAACATTTTAGCAATTATATTCGCGTCGGGCGACATTACAACGGCAATTACACGCAGGAGCCGCAGAACATGCCCGTGGGCGGATGGATGGCAAGTGGATGGAAGGTGGATGGTGGGTGGAGGGGAGAGGAGAGGAGTGGAGTGGAGCATTCTGGGATCCCGGCATACGGCATTGGGCATTCCGGCGTCCCTGTCATCGTCACGTGGAGCGGCAACGTGATCAACTGACGCACGGCTCTGATGGACGACAGTTGCCGCCGCAGAGGGTCCTGTCACCGGCAGACTGGCTGAATGTCTGGCTGAATGGGCCACCGGCCGGTTGACTGACTCGGATGTCAGGACATGAAGTGCAGGGCAAAAATTGTTCAACTTAATAAGTGAAATGACGACAAAGAGATGTCCTTCTCGTTTCGCGAAATCGGGTGCAGTCTTTTTTTTAAAACGATAGCAGTGCCCAAAAAGAATGAAACGTGGGTTGGATTTCTTTATTTTTTTCATTAAATGTATTATGTTATATTTGTATATACACAGTTCTGTAATCATTTAAGAAATGAGACCTTCTCAACAGATACATTTTATATAATGAACAAAAAGAAATGTTAATAAATATTCTTCTTACAGATATATTTTTCCTAAAAATATATTATTTTTAACTCAGCAATTAAAGTAAAAAAATTCCTTATAATTAATAAAAGTTTCAGTATTTCAAGTAAAGTAATATATAAATTAATCCTTAAAACATATATTATTTATGAAAATTAAAATTGATATCCAATGAGAACCTTAACTATTGGTTTGTTTTATTTATTAAAAGAAGTTAACGTTTTCCAATTAAGCTAATATTTGTATATATATATGATTTCAACGAAATTCAATTAAATAATTAATTAAACGAAATCCTACAGGATGGCAGAGTATACGAATGAAGAAGTTTTAAAAATGCGAAATTGGCCTGGCTGTGTGGGTGTTGCTCTAGGCGGTTTGGGTAAATGAAATAAAATAAATGTATGAAAGCAATAACCGACCGACATTACATAAAAATCTACTTGGCCAGGACACATAATTTGTGTGTGTGCGACGTGGGCCTATTTAGATGGCTGTGCGTGTGTGCATGTGTGTGGAATATGGCCGACACTTCCGTTCGACATGTTGCACATGTTGCTCCCGTTTCCGCTCCGCCCAACTCAACACAATTCGGCACAACTCACCTCGCTTAACCACCTACAACTACGCCCACTTTCCACTGAGAGAAATTGAGTATTTACAGTTGGTTTATTTATTTTTCTACATAATTATAATTATTAAAAAATTACTAATATTTATAACATCATTAACATTAATAAATCAATTAATTTTGCCAATGTCTTGTGAATATATAACATTAGTTTTTAAGCGATTTTGTTTAATCCAAAGAAATTGTTTGAAAACTAAGGAAAATCTTTTAAATTGTTTCAAAAAAATAATCTCCTCGTATTTAAGGGGTAAAAAAATAATACCAGTTAAAAATTCCGAAAAATCAAATTTAAATTGAAAAACAAGTTTTTAAAGCTTTAGTATCTTTTTATTTTTAATGCTATATCAGCTTTGAAATAAAATGTATACAACTTTTAAACATATTTTTAGAAAATATTTTTCTGGGAAAAAGTATGAATGAATTTTCTCCCTGTGTACCCCGACCGACTCACATTAAATACAATATACCGGAGTCGCCATATATTGTTGCTGTCGTTGTGATGTTCCTGTAGTTGTTATTGTTGGTCACGCATGGTGTTCCTGTCGCTTGCTGTTTTTATTGCCCGGGCTTCCTGCCGTTCGCTTGTTTCATAATTAATATCCTTTCACACATTATTATAACGGAAATGAGTGGGGATATTTTTATTTTATTCCCGCACACACATGCACACATACTTTTTCCATCTTTTTTTGCAAATACTCGTGTGTGTGTGTGTGCCTGTGTGTGCTTGTGTGTGTATGGGTCCTGCGGTTGGGCAGCAGGAGCTTGTTAAGCATTTTATGCGTTTGGTTTTTCATAAATTTTATTCCGACACAACCCAAACAAGAAGTGTGTAATTAAAAGCTCATGAAAAGTGATTAAAAAGTGAGTTGCGGCAACGTTCGGTGTCGTTTATTAAATGTTTTCGCCTCCTCCCCAAAAAGTTGTCAAAACAATGTTTGCAAACTGAGCTATAAAAAATGAAAAATAAAATATTACAATTTTCAGCCAGCTGATGCTGAGGTCAGCAAGTCGAACTACACTTTAAGGTTCTTTTTTTGGAATATTCCCAAATAAGTGTAATCTATAAAATTCTAAAATTAATGTGAAGCTTTTATCTTAACCAGATCATCTATATCATTAAAACTAATTTACATTTTCGCGCTGAACTAATGAGAATAAGTCAATGCCATCTTGTAAAGCCATCTATTCGATTTTCTCATGGATATCAAACGGGTTTTTCCCAATTTCCGTCAATCAAGAAAACAAGCAAAGCATTTTAACGCGAATTGGGTCTTAACAAATGGCTACCAATCAGCTAACAGGTTTGAATAGAATTTGAATTTACAAGGGCGGTTGATTCTTATTACGAAGAGAATGGGTAAATGTAACATTGAACAAATTTAGAAAAGAAGTCAGCGTCGGTAAGCTGATGTTCATTTTATGCTGGTCAAGAAAATACACATATGAAGTATTTTATTTTGATTTTATTTGTTTTTTGATGAAAAAAAAATTATAAAAAATTCACAGAGGATATGTTTACTAACGAATTATCGAAAGTATAAATATATACTTTATAGAATCGGTAGCCTTTCTACTGCCTTTAATTAATCGATTATCATATGTTTTTAGTTTAACACACTATATTATAAATGTAGCCATTCTGCTGACGCTATTTAATCGATTATCATATGGTTTTTGGTGTATAAAACTATATTTTAAATGTCCTTATGTCCTTAAAACTTGACCCGTTCAAGTGACTTATCTGCTTTCCCCTTCCTTTTACCACAACCGCAACATTTCCTAGAGTTTCCGAGCATTCTAGGCTGAGTCATATCCTTGGGACCTGTGACGCATTTCGGTGGGTGAAGAGGCTCTTGGTGGCCGGTATTTAAGGATTAGCATTTAAGAACGTATTTATGGTATGCATAAAGATATTTAAAGTGTCCTGCTGTTGGCAGGCTTTTCGGGCGATAACCGGCTTACACGCATGTCCCAGCCAAGGATGACGCATGACTTAATGCCACGGATTTTGGGGGGGGGGGCAGGATGGGGAGTCGGACCCCGGGCTGTGGACTCCGTCCTCCGAACTCCGGACTGCGCACTCCGGTCTTCGGTCTCCGGTCTACGGACTCCGGTTTCCGGATACGGGGCCTGTGACAGAACTATCGCACATGCAGGCGCACGAAACGGAACGCATGAGTGGCATTCCCGCGTCATTTCCATACGCGACCACTTTGCCCGATTCGCGTGTTGCGTGCAATTTGCGTGTAATTCTTGAAAATTCTGGAGGAGGTGGTTAAGGAAGAAGGGGGAGGGGGAGTGCGGGGTAAGGGGATTGTGTTTTTCAACTGCAGCAGTGTCCTTTCGCCGTGCGTGTGTGTGTGTCATCGCTACGCGCGGCACATAAATCATAAGCAACAACGCACACTGCGTCGCTGCAAACAAACAGAGCCAAGAGGAAAAGCAAAAAAAAGGAGTTGCTGAACTTGTTATTAATATCCGACTGGAAAATACTCTTTAAGCGGATTTTATAGTTTTTTAAATAGACAAAAAAAAATAATAGTCTTAAATATTGAACTTATTTATGTTTCAACACTTGATTTTCTTTTTTTGTCTGTTTTTAAATTTTATAGTTTTATTTGGTTGTACATACATAAAAAATGTAATATAAAAATATTTGTTACAAGTAAACAAAATGTACAGCCTAACTTAAAACCCAAAAACATATATACATATAATAAGTAATTATAAACATCTTTAAACAAACATAGTCGAATGCTAGCCTATGCCTTTTATGTTAGCTTTAGTCTTATCAAATATTCTATCATTTATAGTAAATAATAGATTTGGTTACTTTAGTAGTAAGAAAAAAGTTAACTACTTTATTAAATTATCAAACATTTTATTCAGCATTTTAAAAATATATTTAGAAACAAATAAATATTCCCAAAAAAAAAAAATCATTCCCTTTGAGTATACCCCTTTTTGCTAAACGAACAAAGGGTATGGAAAAAGGACGCCAAAGTGAATTGCGTAATTTATGCTGCGCAGGACGCGCAAGGAAGTGGCTGAGTGAAGGGGCGGGGTGGCAGGGCAGGAAGGAAGGAAGCGAACACGGACGCACCGTGCCAGGGATGACTGTACTGCCTGTAGAGCTTGCAGTTTTCCAACCAAATGAAACTTCCCTCGGGAAAATGGCTATTCGAAGTTTCAACTGCGACGCAATAAGGAAAACTGCGATTGTCTTTCCATCCAAAGCAACCCTCCTCCAGAAACAGAGTCCCATCGCTTTGTACTTCCCCCTGTAATCCAGCTTTGAATTCAATCAAAGGAGGGTGAAAAACCCAAGGAAACTGCGCAGTGCGTAAAGGAAACTCCATCCTGAAGCCTTTAGCGAAAAGTTGCCGTGGAAATCCTGAGAAGTTACATATGTTGTGGCTGATTTCAAGAGCTGATCTTTATCACGAAGCCTCTAAAACAACAACCAGTTTCGCAGAAACCTTCGGGTTTTCAGGGAGGTTTATTAAAGTAATTTATGATAAGATAAGATTCCATCAATCTGCTTTAAAGTTTGGCATCAACAAATACTAACGAAAATATTAGGTAAAATGATAAAGAAAGTTCTAAGCAAAATAATAAACCCAAGGAAGTTAAGCTTTAAATGTTTTATATGTAAATTTGATTTTTAATGTTGTATGCCTTTTTATTAAAACCTTTTTAAATAGAATTTGCTCCAGTACCGCTTAATTTTTTTGTTCTTAAAGATATTTCGTACATTATTAGTTTAATACACATCGAGAACGATACATATAATTTTATAAATTAAAATTGGTAAGCGTAAGTATTGGAATAAAAGGACCAATCGGATAGCCAATTTTAACAAAATATAAAACAGTCATTATTTGGGCTGTGAGTAGTAACTAAAGTAGACCTTAAAAAATATTTTTCAAGAAAACTATTGGAAGTTATGGTAAAATGTAGGAGTGTCCGTTCCTCGTTGAATTTGTTATACAATTACAAATCGATTGGCATTCACAGGTGAACAATTTTAATTTAATTTTCCCACAAAGATATACAAAATGAAAAAATCAGTAAAAATAAATATTTTTATTCAATTTAACCGGAAATTGGTAGTTTAGGTCTTCCTCTATACACAACAGTCGTTCTTTTCGTTGTGCGACGAATTTCGAGAAAGTTAAAAATTAAATGCAATTTGATAAACATAATATAACAAGTTCTGTTAGTAGAGCACGCAAACACAACACATCACACCACACTTTATTGAAAGCTGCACTAAAATTATTCAAAAAATACATGCAAAGAAAAATTAAAAATCCCATTAAATAAGTGCCTTAGCCTCTACATATTTAGTTACCTACTTGTTTCCCATCACATATTCTCGCCCCGTCCAGTCCAATCCAATCCAATCCACCACGGTTGCGTTTTATTTTCACATTTTGCCGGGGTCGGGCTGACACACACAATAGTGACAGGTCGGTCAGTGGAAAATATGAATACCACTTGAGCATGTTAACCCCGAAAGGCGTTTATAAAACTGTCCAAGGCTATTAATATCAAAATTCAGCACACAGAGCAACCGCCTCGGGCGGCAACTGCGCAGTGTTTTGGTTTCGGTCGCAACGGAGTCGGGCGAACAAAAATTGAACAGGACACTGACATGGACACCCAACTAGCGAGGTCCTGGACAGCCTATCAAGCGCAACGGACGGAGGAAAACGGACAAATGGACAAACTGACGGACAAACGGACGGACAGACGAACGGGCAGACGGACGGACAGACGAACTCACGGACGGACAGCCCGAGAGAGTGTGGCATGTTTGGTGTCCATGAGGCGGAAATGAAAGCGCCTGGCAACAGGGCGTATGATGGGGACTCTGGTCAGTGGTCGGAGGATTATCAACAGGCAAACACTCACACTCACTCAAACGCCCAGATACCTAATAAAAACACAAAGGCCACAGGATTCCTATTTCAACTATTGGATACCCGCTTTCGAACTTTTGCTCTTCGCATCCAATTTTTTTAAATGAGAAAAAATATAAATAAACCTGTTTGTGCTTATCAGGATATCCCATTTACATGGTTTTATTTTTTTTTAGAATTCTTGAAAGAAATATTACAGGTTTTAAATGACAATCACTTAAATCAAAACATGTATTTTTTAAGAAAATGAACACATGATTATTTGTTAACTTAGGAGTATACAAAATAAATCACAACTAAGAAAGTAAACAAACCAGACTTTTGTTATTAAGTTTTTATTAGTAGACTAATAACTAATAATATACAAAATAAGAGTAGAATAAAATAGTATTTGTAAGCAAGCCATGAAAACATCATTTGTATAAATTTATTGTACTCAAGCTTTTTACCACAGCTCCGTCAATTTGATATAACTCGTATGTACGCGGTATGAGTATATCCTTGGTCAACACGGCCACCGGCTGAGGGTAACTCCATGATGTCGGGCGGAAGGCTTTTGTTGGATGAAGCTAAATGCCGGGCCCCTGTTGCCATGTGTCCATTGTTATTTATGATTAAAAGCGCAAGGACTTGCCGGTGGGCGTCCGCCATTGCGCCCCCACTTATTTACATGCGACTTTCTTCCATCCCAAAGCCCATTTGTGTATGCTAAACATAACGCTGCATGTGTCCATACATGTCCATCACTTAATCACGCCATTACACACACACACCGCCAACCTTTTTACTCGGACTCCTTTCTCAGATCGCGATGGAAAAACTGGCAAATCTGGGATAAAAAATATTGGACATTCTGGTTGCCCTACGATTTTGATTTTATTATGCACAATACAACATTTTAAAGCATAAACGACTTTACATTTTTAATACTTACAAGGATTAATAAATATATATTTATACATTTTGATACATTTAATATTAAACATGTAATTAAATGGAAGAATATTTGAATCTTTGTTTATATATCGAGTAAATACTTAAATTAATTCCTTATTTTAAATTTACTTGATGAAGAAAGTAATTACACCAATAAATTATTATTAGATGTAATAGAGTTAGTACTTAAGCCTATTATAAAATAATTAACAGAAAAACATACTTAACAAAAATAAAAAATATTAAAAAACCGAAGAGTATCGACTGCTTCGGACATGATTCATCTTTGAAACTAAAAATGTGTACTTTTGTGTATGCGAGTTCATCCTTTGTTAGTGAATCCTTTCTGTTTGTACATTTCCACCTCTGCACGTTTTTAGAAAATCTTTGGGATCTTAACTTAACCCAGCCTGTCAGCCAACGCTGAGTCCTTTTTCTCGCCCGCTCACTGAATAATATGCAAATGGGTTAATTTTTATTTATTTTCTTTGGGCATTCCTTTTGCATTTCCAGCGGCTCCGTCGGATGATTCACTTTATATGGCAGGGTCCGCATCAACAGAATTTATGATGCAATCGCCTTACGCATTCCGGTTTTAGGAACAGGACTTGGCAGGTATCCTGCCGCGAATCCTTGGCTTCAAGATTTCACATTATTATGATCTCTTGCTTCGGCTCCTTTGGTCCTTGTGAGTGTTTTTTTTTATTATACCCGGTGTTTTTGGAGTTAAGAAGGTATGTTGAGCTAGTGGAAAGCAGCATAAATAAAGGGGTTTGGATTTAATACAATACCATAGTTGTATTTTTCAGGTCTAACAGGGTATCATCAATTTCCGACTATATTTTAAGACCTGTGCTTATTAATGTTGGAAAATAAATTAAGGATCAGGGTAGTTAGTACCAGGTATCTCCAGGTCGTGACCTTCGACTGCAGAGCTCTTCCTTGCTTCGTTTTTTTGCAGCAGCAGCAGCAGTTGCCAGGCGGCATCTGGATTGTCCTGCATGTCCTTCCGCCATTAAGGGTGGTTGTTCCGCCACAGGCGGTTAGTTAGGCTTTGTTCCCTGCCCGCCGCCTGGACAAAGCATTTTATTTGAGCTTTTTATTTTGCTCAATTCCCTTTTTTTATGCGCCGCATTCCCAGTGCCAACTCCTTTTTCCCAGTGTCTTTGTGCGAGTGTGTGGCCTTTGTCCTTTGTTTGCGAAATGTGTGTCAGTGCGTCAGTCGGTTGCCAGGCACTTGGTTCGACTATTTCCGGTTTCAATATGCGCACTGCCTTTGCCATTGTCCTTGCCGAATGGTACAGTAGGTACAAGTCCTTCAGCCCCGCTTCCCTCTCCACTTCCACTTCCACTTCCAGTTCCATTTCCAGTTTTATTATCCCTTTCATTGGCACAAATTAGAAGTGGTCCTGCCTGTTGGCTACATGTTATTAACTTTTGCTATGCCTTGTCGACTTGTCGACAAAAAGGTGTCAGCGTTGCGGGGTCCTGATTTACGACCACAATATATACATCGCACTATGGTGCGGGCATAAATGAATACATTGAACAAGGATCGCTCCTCGTCACATCCTTGCCTCCACCCATCAAATTGACAGCTGGGGAATGAGTCCCTGCGATGACTTCAATCCTGAAAATACCAGAGTGTAATGAGCTGGAAAACTACGTTGGCTGTACTGCGGCACAATATGAATAAAAGGTAATACTTTCCGGATAACAAAAAGCTGGAAAACAAAAGACATTACCGATGGGGCGAGATCCTATTTTTGTGCTTCTGGAAATCATCAAACCAGTTGGGGTAATGAAACTTAAGATGTTTTAGAAACTTGACGAATAAGACTTGGAACAAATTTATCTTTGTCATTTAACGGGTTTTATTCCTTGCAAGAAAAAACATATATGTAAGACTTCTCTTTAGACAAAATGTACTTTACGTTTTTATTAGGAAATGGGCCAACATATATACAAATTATTTAATATTATTTTAATTTTTTTTATTCTCCGACATGATTGACCACTTTCCCATATTGTTTTCTCATGATCTATTTATACAGAAGATTACTCAGATAAATTAAAATTACTCGGAAATCAGAGTTACCAATCGATAAAGCCGAATCAAGCGATGATAATACCCGCTTTCTTCGTGTCAATTCAAGCTGATCAGAGATGGAGAAAGAGAACGAGCAAAATCAGAATCGAAAATCACCCAACTAGACAAGATCACTTAATCAGCTGGGGTCCAAAACGATTGGAAATAGTGGAGAGCGTTAGATGGAGCCTCGAAATTGGAGCACATCGATCCAACGATCCATCGATCCAACGATCCAACGATCCGACAATCCGATATTTATGCGAGACCGATTTCATGCACGACAGCCTGCGATCGATGAAAAGAAACCATTGAGCTGGGGATCTGGGGTTGGGGATCGGGGATCGGGGATTGGGGATCGGGGATTGGGGATCGGGGATCGGAGTTGATTGCCTCGACTGCTCCACTGTCCGACTATCCGACTGCCCTCAGCTCTCCATCTGATCCCTCCGATGGTCGGGCAATTGCCAGCATGCCATCAATTAAAGTAATTTAAAGGAATCAGCCACGACGGCAACAGCACAGCACAGCAGCAGCAGCAACATTGTATATAATGCGCGAAACGGCTAAAGATCCACTGTCCGTAACTAGATCCATAAGCTGAAAATCAATCAGGCGGAAAGTCAGACCGAGTCAGGCCGAGAAAACAACAAAATAACAGAGCACAGTGCGGTACGGTGCGGTAGAGGCCCATTAGAAGACAAGCGATGGCATGGCCCAAGGCGAAAACTACATTGAGCAGACAACAATCGAGAATAACAGCAACGAAACTTCAAATTGGATGAACTAGAAAGAAAAAACAGTAGCCACGAAATCGATTGAAGAGCTAAAGACTTGGCGATTGGAGCGCTCGAGTTTGGGCTCCATTTCGATGACGGGTGACGAAGATGTTGTTGATGATGATGAAGGGCGATGACAATGCACAGTGGTTAATATTACCCAGGGAAAGGATTAAATATATAAGACACACTAATAAAATAGGGAGGATTATACATTTTCGATTTTATTTATAACTCTTTGACTAAAGAGCCTTCATATCGGTTTTTTTTTGTGTAGCAATAGATTTTTCTAGTTTTATTGAGTATTTACCAATTTTTAGGCACCTTAAACATAATCAAATACAAAACTTTTTTAATATAGAGCCATCCCCTATCATTAGACAATTATTAAGCCAAAATAACGATTTCTTTTTGTGACAATGTTCTTTATAGACTGTTTATTTCAGCAACTCACATTAAAATGTTGTTATAAAAACTACAATTAGACTTAAATATTTTTTGAGCTTTAATTAAGATAATTTGTTGTATTGCTTTTAAAGACATGCAGTATTTTTCTTCGTCAAATAAATGTTTTATTATGTATTGCAATAATCAATTTCTCAATATTTAGTTCTTATTCTTTTTTAACGTACTTTCTTTAATAAAAAATCAAAGTAATCTTAAGGTAAAATAAATACCTTATATTTAAACAAATATCTGTTTTCATTTTATTTAAAAGTTTACTTATCTCTTGAAATATAGTGTCCACTGTGCACGATGACGAAGACTTTGCTGCAAGGCATTTACTTAACAATAGCTGCACCGCCAGAGAAAAACAAGACCAAAAGTCATTATGAACAAACAGTAGCCGAAAGAAAGAGTCGGGCCAGAAAAGCGGTTGTGGCAGTGGTTGTTTGGTTGGGTCTCTGTTTTTGAGTCTTGAGTCTGAGGTCTCGAGACCTGACTACGAATCAATAGGCAGACACGATTAGAGTGGATAAGCGTGTCTGTCGGCTATAAAAGTGTAATATCTGTAACTCATTAATGACAGTAATTTTGGGCAACAGCCGATAGCCGGGCATATACTCAGATACAACACTGTAAGTCTGTTCGGCTCAGCTGGACCCGAAATTATTATGCTAAACTCCGAGTGTAAATCCGTGGGCAGCAAAACAACACAAAGCCAGCCAAAAGCGACTTAAAGGGGATACAGCTCTCGCTCGACTCCGACTGGTTCCAATCAACTGCCACTTAACTAAATGACTCTGCGTCTTGCCATTCGAAGCGAAGGTGAAGACGAATTCGAATTCGGAAACTGAAGACCCAGACCTAAAACCCAAACCCAAAAGAACTTGTCGCGGTGTGAGTGCTCACCGATTTTATCACGAATGACTGATGAATATGCCATTAAAGATATACGAGTGCCAGTATGAGTGCGAGTACGAGTCCAAGTAAGAGTGCCATGCCAAAAGGCAGCTCTCGATGCCCGATTCTTCAGACACCGGCAGATAAATGACCAGCTGACCGCAATAAAACTGATGTGTTATTGGTTCTTGGTAGGTTTCTGTTCCGTAATTGCGGACCCCGTAGGGTTCTTCGACGGCACAGGGCTGGAAATCTGTTCAATCTGTTAGAGGAACTCGTCCCGACTTGTGATTGTGCCGTTTTCTAATTGAGGTTGTTTGCTTATGAACGACCTCAGGGAAATACAGTAGAAACTATCCTAAAAGGACTGCAATCACCATCTAAAAATAAAATAAATTAAATGGAAGGATTTTTAACGAGGTAATAAAACTAGTTTTTGTCATTTGGTTTTAACTTTCTGGCAACCGTTTCGTTACTTTTCTAAAGACTAAATACGAATAGTCTAATTATAAATAGTTGGAAAAGTGCAAGTTCCTTTTGCTTACAAACAATTTTGCTTACAAATGAAAAAACAAACCCTTAATAGCTGAAAATGTCTTTCCTAATGCTGGTGAAAAAGGTATATATAATGTATGGATAAAATACTAATTTATAAGACTTAACGTTAATTTGATTACCTGCATTTTGTAAATACCTTAAAAAGTATATTTTTGATGTGCAAACTTTCATTTTAATTAAATAAATTTACTTATTTTTATTAATTTTGTAAGAATGAATTATAAAGTTTTCTAAATCCATTTTTTGGATTATATATTTATAGTTTAATTTATTTGAATGATTAATTTTAAAGCCAAGCTAACCGACGATTTTGGGAGTAGGGCATCGCATCTGCATCCGAATCCGCTCGTAAATCACTCGAAAAGTGAACTTAATATCGGGGCAACCGCTGGCGAGCCTCACCCTTTGGTCAGTTTATGATTTCCACACTAATCACAGCCGATTTCGATGGGGCTCCTATAAGACATACAGATATATGGATGCACTATTGAGGAGGAGACTGGGTGTGGAACAACTGGCTACCGTGTTTTGCGGTGCACCGCGATTGTCTATCAGCTTTTCTTCGGTTTGGGCCAACGCCTCCATTTACGAGCTACCCCGCCCCAAAATCCAAGAGTTGGGTTTTATTGTCTTTGCCTTTTTGGGACCCGGGGCCCTCAAAAGTTAGAGTGTGCCATTAATTGTTTCGGGCTCGCTGTTCGGACAGAGGCAACTTTCCAAAAATTTTGGTTAGTTTTTTCTTTGATAAATGCCCAGCTCTGAAATATTAATTACACTTGTGCTCGGGTGTTGAATTTGCTTGGCGGCCATTTCCCGAAAATTTATTGAAAACAAACACAAGACGCGACTCTCCCTTTTTCATGAGATTTATGCCATTGTTTTTGTGTTTAAGGTATAGTCGCAGCGAAGTTGGGTTGTAAAAGTGGAGTTATCCATTAACTTTGACGCCAGTTAGCAGAGTTTTTCCGCCAGATGACAGTTGATACATTGCCCCCAACTGGCAAAACACTAATTAACAATTTTTCATAGCTTAAGATAGTTTTAGATAGAGCATAAGTTACTGCCCAATAAAATTGTAATTTAATCTTGCTTAAGTTAACTTTCTAGTTGGAGTGCTTTGTAATATAGAATCTATCATAAAAAAAACAAGTCAGTTAAATCCAATCGATTTCAATTTATCTTTCTTCAAATCCCATTATCAAGTCCAAACCAAAGCACTCCATAATCGTTGACATCATCTCATGACTAACTCTCTCGTTTGTGTTTTTAGATCAAATCCAATTCCCCAAGTTCGAAGACAGACCAATAATGACTTAACTTATGCAATAAACGCACAAAGCAGCAGCTCATGAATCATTTATCAGTCATCGGTTATCAGTATAGTTCAAGTTTCGAATTGAGGCCTTGAGTTAAAAAGTAATTTTACTGCTCTGTCAGCTTCACGTTTCCACCACTCCCATTGGGCCATCCTAATCAATTCGGGAGGTTGGGGGCCAAGTTAATAAAATTTCATTCATTTTGTGGCAGATTGGTGGAAGATACAGTTCGAGAAATCCCCAACGCACATTATTCCAAATGGTGCGAGCGAAAATGGGACATAAAGAAGTTTCTATGTGTTTCTCTCAGTGCTCTAGTTGGCAGCATACAAAATGTTTATTAATGCTAATGAATGTCTCTCGGCCAGCTGCTGTCCTCTCATCTCATCATTCCCATCCATTTCCGTACACTGAGATTTTTTTGTTTAGTTCACTGCTAAGAAAAACGAAATAGATGATTTAATTTATTGATTTTCCAAGTGTCAATAGTCTTAATTAATCATTTAACATGTAAAGTAAAAGAGTGTGAAATTTATTTTTAATTATGGTCTTACATATTTATAAATGTAAATAAGGTAGTATATCATTAAAATAATATAATATATATATGCCATATAATAATATATAATAATATTAATAAAATAATAATGTAAGAATGGAAATTATGCCAAAAGTAATGATGTTAAAAATGAAATGTTTATGGTTTTCTGATTTTTAAAGACATATAATAAAATATAACCAACGTATGACCTCGAGTAATTCAATAACACTACATAATATTGATGTTTAAAAAAATAAAGTTCTGCTCAAATAAAAGTTTTTTAAAGTCTATGTTTTATGCTTCTAAATAAAGCTAGCATTACCTCTAGTAAACAACTAATTTCCCAATTTCTTGAATATATTTTGCAGTGTATCTGTTGCTGTGTCTATATCTGTCCTTGTTTCTGTGCACTCGCATTTCGTTCATTTGGCTGGCTTCGTCAATCAAAAGTTTCATAAGCTTCAATGATGAAAGCACTCCGTTGGGGGCCGTTGTCCACTGCCAATGATGCTGGTCCTGCCCCCTGTTGCCAAGGTCCTTGGTCCTTGGTCCTTGGTCCTTGCATTGGTCAATTACTAGAACAGGCTTCGAGGGAAATGGACGGTGGCAGGGGCATCATCGAGTATGCAGCCAAGTGTAAATGAGCAAAATATCACACTGAATCGCAGAAAATATGCCTCGAGCTGCAAATGAATTGATCTGCCGATGTTTCCTTGGGGTTGAAATATATAATCCCGAATTATGGGTACTTCAATCGAATGCAAAATAACGTTTTCAATTTGAACGCCTGCCGCACAACTCTTGACTGCTGACTAATTCAGACGCTCCCCTCATTGTTTTCCTGCTTGCCCCCACATTTGCCACACTTTCCACGTTTTCCGTGTTTAATTATAAGTTCAATGCAGAATGTTGCCGCCTCCAACCCAAACTCTGGCTGGGATTCAGCTCCTGTCTGTCAGTCAGGCAGTCAGCCTGTCCTGGAAAAAGAACGTCCGCCTCCAGGGAAATTTACGCAAACTGCCGTTCTTAAACACTGGGTCGAAACTTGCTAAAAAATTGACAGAAAATCGAAAGTGTGAATTGCCATCTGTCACATGACTTAGTAAATAAATTATATATAATAAATAATGTAACTATTTAAATCTATAAAAAATATTTTAAAAGTTTATAAAGAAATTCATCTAAAACTCCATACTTTTTCCTTTAAATATTACTCCATTTTATTTTAATAAATAATTTATTTATATAAGCTTTTTTCAAATTCACAAAATATTTGAATTCTGATTTTTGTTATAAATTTTTATACATTTTATTATACATTTTTTGTCCAAATTATTTTGAGCATTTTTAAATAAAAACCCAACACCCTTTTGATTTTTGCTTTTTCGAATAAAGATAGACACACTGCCACTTAGATGTCCCAGTGCCCACCTCCTCATCTTTCTGGCACCACCATCTTACCACATCCTTTGAAGCTTTTTGAAGCTCATTTCGAGCGAGGAGGAAATATGAGGAGTAGCCGAGGATGTGGGGCAGAGGAGAGGCTGCCACGTTGACTGGCAAGTGTTTCGCCTAAATTGAATATTGATTATGAAAATAATAAGCAAAAATTGCGTAACTTTCCGCCTGGGCCTGACAACAGCAGCAGGGGCAGAAAAAGAGGTGGAAGAAATTTTGGGGAGGAACAATGGAAGCATACGCCAGCTTCCGACTTCTTTTGGTAGGGGTGAGGGGAGAGGGGGGTGTGGGACGCGGGGCGGTGCTCAAGTGTCCATTGATTGACTGCCAACATGGCGTATACGTAATAAGAGCGTTTTTGTTTTTTCTTGGTGGGGTGGGCGGTGCTAATCAAAGAGTGTTAATTTACCCAAAGGACTTGCCCGGAACAACACTTTCTATACAGAGAAAGAAATAATGCGCGATTATCGGAAAACCATAATAATCAAAGAAGTTTGATATTAATTTGTAGCCATTTATATTCAGCATGTTTGAATTCTTTTTTTGCGGGGTAAAGGGTTTTTCCTTGTAACTTTTAATTAATTATTTTTCTGACAGCAAAAAGTTAATTCTATTTTAAAATCCAATTTTTTATGGTTTACTTTTTTAAGTCCCGCAAAAAGTCCACAATAAACATCATAATCTATTAAGTAGTTATGTTGTGTAGCCAGTAAAAAACCTATTTTTTAGATGTAAATGGGATTATAAATATACAAAAAAATGGTAATATTTTTTCTCAATGTATTATTTTACCCCCACCACATGGTCGCCTCATTATTGTACTTATTCGGCTTTGTATTCGTGTTGGACGAATCTCATTTCGGGGCGTGCCAAATTGACGTTTCGTCTCCGGCATAATTTCGTGATGAAAAACTAATTTGAGCCCGACTCCTGTTTTGCACCCCACCCACATTGCCTTTTTCGCAGAAGAGGCGACAGCTGCTTAAAGTCCCGCGTCCCGCTCCTTGGGTCGGTTATTAATAAATTAAGCAATTAAATGCGCCGGACGCTTTGTTTGTTTAATGAAAATCTAATAAATCGCTTCCGTGTCCGAGGAACTATTGTACTACGGCCAAACGAATGCGATCTGGCCCAGTCACGTGCGTAGTGCATAACTCTCGGCCCCGATTTGTCGACACCCGATGGCCTCTTTTACCGCCTGGGACACTTAACTTTGATGTTATGGCCCCGGACATCTGTGGCCCCAAGTTGATATGCAAATAGCTAATTAGCAGTGGAGAACTGGGGGGGTGGGGGGTGTACAGGTGCGTCGGGCAAGGGGAGATTTTAATGAGTTATCTAGCTGGGGTGTACAGCAGATGGTTCCTTTATCGATTTTAGATTATGCTTTCAGTTCCACTTAAAAAGGATTTACGAGTTATTACCCACAACTTCATATTCATTGTCTTGAATGGATTTAAAATGTGTAAGTGTACCTCATTCATTAGTGCTACTTATAAAGCATTTACAACTTATTAGCTATAACTTTGCATTTATTTTGGAAAAGGATTTCAAAAAGCATAATAGTTTTTCAACAGACTTTCTTTTATGTTTTCCTGAACTACTATTAAATAATATTTTTAAAATTTAATTTAAAACAACGCTGATTAATTGAATTTTTCAACAACCTTTTTGTCTTATCTTTATTTCAAAACCTAATCTTAAATGTATTAAAAGTTGCAGCCTGCCAAATGTTTTTAAATCAATAATTTTGCAACCAAGTTGATCAAGTTATAAATTTCTTAAAATTAATTAAGAAACTTTTACAGACTTTTCCTTGGCCAAGTTGACAAATTGATATTAACAACCATCGACGGCTCTCGTCAAATATTTTACGAGGATGTCTCGCTGTATCCAACTTTTTATGGGTCGTGCAATGCTAATGGGCTTATGTGGGTGCTAAAGGCGACTCATCCCGGTTAATAGGCCATCCGAATAAGGATAATTAGATGACTGGTCCCGGGTCTGGTCCTTGCCCTAAAACAGCTTAATCGTCTTGAGTTTAACTCGACAAATAACCCGAGGCCAAATGCCATAAAGCTTGCGCGTTGTTCAACGTTCGGTGTCGTATTTCGTCTTTCGTCATGTTATTTATATTTTTTACAACATTTAAATTGCTCCGAGCTAATTTCGAAATTGCCGACGTGGCAACCTAAAAATCCAGCTGCGGGGGATGAGTTCGTCGTAAAAATCTCCTCATACGAAATTTCTAAGTAATTTAAGGGGGAAATCGGGGGAATCGAGAAGAAAGTCAATAAAACTTTAAAATAATTTATACTCACTTAAAGCGTTGGAAACTCTAGAAGATTTGAGAAAGGGAACTAAAATTTTCAAAGTCTCAATTACCAGGGAAATATATGGAAAATGTGGGGGGGAAGGGGTGGATTCATAGGAGCGAGAGAAGTGAAAAGCAGGCGATTTTAATGAGCGCGCCGCAGGGGAACAATTAAAAAAGCGTAACGTGATCAAAATTTCAAATGTCTTTTTTGGTCCTTGACGTCTCTGTCGCCTCTTAGGCTTTTTTGGCCATGAAATTAGGCAAAGTGCTGTGGCAAAAAAGGAAAATACGGAACCCATAAAAAGAGAAAAACTGCTCCGAACATCAAGTTCGTAAAATTTTAATGAGTTTCATTTGGTTTTTCTCGGCATTTAATGCCTCTCGCCCTCGCCAGTTTTTCACGGCTTTCCTTCGCTCCTTCTGTGAAATGATGCGAAAAAATGTTAATGTAAATTTATATACGAATATAATGCGTTGAACAAGAAATAAATGCGCTTATAAATAAATAAATTAAGTCGGAACCCAGCTCTATTTCAAGGCGTTTTTCACTCTTACTGAAAATATCTAATTTTATGAGAAGTTGCCTTATGACATAATTTTTATTTATAAAAGTTTTAAAAATATACAAATTAGTTACAATGAATGAATATTTGTGATAACATGGAACATTGAATATTAAATGTAAAAAATTAAATGGTATTTATTTTTGATTAATTTATTAAATAAATCAGTTTTAACCCCTTAATTTTTATAAACTGAAAAGTCGTATTATCTAGTTGATCTACTTTATTAAGGGAATATTACGAATCGAATCGCAGTTAACACTCTTTTAAGCTGCCTGACTACTTTCCACCCCCTCGGGCAATTAGAGGTTAAGGGGTTATGTAGTAATTTGTTGTACGTGGATAATGAAAGTCGAGTAGCATCAAGGGGCGTGACAACGCCCTCGTCAAATGTCAAGTGCATAATTAGCATCCGACTTGTGCTGGAAAATTCCGAAATGTCGGTGCGAATGGAACGACTCCAAGTGGAAAAGGCAGCAGGGAATGGTCAAAAGTGTTGTGTTGATGTCACCAAATACAATGGGAATATGGGACAATGGACCGATGGGAGCTGGGGATCCGTATTCGTCGGACCTTTTGACCAGAGCTGCCAACACACAATGAAAGAGGGTTCGGGTTAGGGTTTGGGTTCACGTTCGAGTCCGAGTCCGAGTCCCAATACGAAAACGAAAACGACAAATAGACCAAAAACTCTGGCCAAAATGAACAGCAACAACGACCAGCGACATAGACAAAAGGTTAATTACAACAATGGCAACGGCAACAATAACAATGGCAATCATGAAATGATCAAATTAATAAAGAGCAGCAAACAATCGAGAAACGGACAGGAGTCGCAATGCCAAAGGGGGTGATTAGAGCACTGAAAAGCGGAGGGGAAAAGAGTATGGGAAAATTGCAGTGGAAAATTACAGCACAAAATGGAAACAAATGTTCGCAAAGTTGGCTTTAGAGATGGTATTTATTTACATTTAAGTCATAAAATCAACTAGCGTTAAGGGATTTAATTTTACAAATAGTATTATTTAAACAAAACTCTGTGGGGAAAAAAATATTTTATTTATTTTCTATTAATGGTTGACAATGAAGTATGACAGATTTTCTGAACTGAACTCGTTCATTACTTAATTGTATTTTTAAAGCCACATTTGTCAATCTGAAAATAACATTTAAAAGTAATAATAATTTTCCATAAAACTATACGCTATAGATGATAAATCAATAAATAAAATCGTACTCAAATTTTATTAATTTAATTAATTTTTTAATTAATATAAAAATAAGTACTTAAGAATTATGTATATTTAATATCTTGCATTAAATGTATTTTTTTTATTAGCGGTATCAGTTAAAGACAATCATTAAATTTAAGCCATACAAATTTACTCACACAAAATAGCAGGAAATTATATTAGTTCCCATCCCTAAATGTCGACGACTTCGTGGAAATGGAAACAACCATAAATGTAATTTATTTGCGTGTAATAAACCACAAAACAAAACTCCAGTCTCTGAGTGGCAGTCGCATCCCCAACCCACAGATACACCACATCATATACCATATACCATCCTATCATATCCCATCCCATCCACCCCGTTTCAATTTCGGACAGCTGCTCTATTCGTAGCCTGCAGCTCGGCCCCGGAAAATGCGGTAGTCGAGTGGAAAAAATAATAACAAAAACATTTGATTGTGAAAATTAAAAAGATGATTTCTCACACGCGCTGCCTGTCGTTGGCAGCGGCGTCATCATCATGAAAATCATCATCATCATCGCTGATGGGTTCGGGGATGACTGCAGCAAATGCTGATGATAATGGCAGTGGCACAGTGGGATTGTAGAATATATGCATTTTATATTGTATGCAAAAACACTTGAAACTAAAAGCTATCCATTTAATGTCAAGTCTCCATAGTTATTTATTTTCACCTGAATATGAAATATTAGTTTATTATAATAAAACATTAACACAAATCATCTTTTAGAATAAAGGTATTAAGGAGGGGTTAATAGATACGGGTTTTTTAATAGTTGTGAACATTATTGATAAAATGTAGGAAAATGGTTTTTAGGTTATACATGATTTTATTTAATCACACTTTTATACATTTATTTCCTTATTAAAAAAAGATAGATGGTTGAAAGGTAATTGCAATAAATGCAAAACCACATATTATTCTTCGTAGACTTTACATATTTATTAAGCTTGCAAAACGAAATTCCACTTTTAAAGTTACCTTTTATACGAACATTCTACTTGTTAGAAGAAAGCAAGTGTCCTTAAATGTAAAATTTAATTGGTAAATGAATTTAAAAAGATTTCAAATACTTCCCATATTTTCAATGTCATTTTATTAGAAGGATAGGTTTTATTCACAGTAAATTTTTTTTAAATAAACCGGAAACCATACAACTATGTTTTTCTGAGAAACCCCTCGAATTTTGCAAACATTTTCGCACATCATACTCCACGGTAATTGCGATCCGATCCGAGTGGTCTTTGTGCAGCAGCCGGGGCAAAAGCAAAAGCAAACGCAAACATGCAGGGAGCGGTGGATGTGATGCCGACGACGTTGCATGTTGACAGATAAACACAAACAACATTTGGGATGAATAGGTAACGGCCGTGGCAACGGCAACGGTAACGGCAATCCCGGCGAGCACCCCATTAATGCTTATTACACAACAACACAACACAACGGCAGTCGTCCGTGTCCGTGCCCGTTTGCTCGTGATTGCGTGCCGGTCCCGGAATCCGGGATGTTTCTGCCGGGGATCTCTCGCGAGTGGGTAGTCCAGGTACCGGGAGTCCTTGCCCGCTCCTTTCCCGCTCCTTTCCTGCTCCTTTCCCCCTCCTTTCCCCGCACCTTCCCCCCTCCTTTCCCGCTCCTTGGGCGCTTCAAGTGTCGAGAGCGTGTCGAGCGAGTTCTTGTTTACCGCTGTTGCAATTGTTTTCGCCGTCATTATTATCGCTGCGTTGCGTTGTTATGCCATGCCATACCATACTATGTACTCCGTACTCCCCTCACATATTGCCATCGCCATCAGGGGCCGGTCCTTCGCGTGGTCCTCATCCTCATCCTCATCCTCCAACTCGAACTCGTCCTCATATTCATCGCCGTTCCCCCACTCGTCATCCTCGTCCTGTTGAGCGCTCAAGTGCTGTGGCAAATTCGTTTTGAACGCCACTCCAGGCGCCCGTCCGGATACGTGAGGGCATCCCACTGCACTCGGAAAAAATAAAAGTTTCATTACAACTAATGTCCTTAATATTGGAAAGTATCCAATGATTGCATCGAAAAGAGCCACTTGAATTTGCTTGGCAATCCCCATTTATAAATTTGAAGTCTTTTCCTTATTTACAGTTTATTTTCTTTTACAAAATTTAATTTACAATTTAAAGAGTTCATCTTATGAAACATAAATTTTTATTTATGGTTATTTTCTTTTAAAAAAATGAATTTACAATTTAAAGACTTCATCTTACGAAACATAAATTCTTATTCAAAGTTTATTTTCTTTTAAGACACATCTCCGTCAATACATTAAATTGGAGTATGCTACATAGATTGATTTTAGCACAGTGAAAATTAATATTAATATGAAATCATGAGACGGGCATGGGTTTTCGTTGTATCAAATTACTTTTACCAAATTTCAAATCATAAAAGAACCTCAAATAAAATAAAAAGTAAGTTTAACCGTACCTAATCTTACGTATTTTAACAAATCATTAACATTTTCTTATACATTCGGGAGTTAAAGAAATGTATTGCTATTTCTTGAAACCATTAAAATATCTCTTTTGCATTACTTCTGTTGATCAAAGAATTTTTGATGAGATAATTTATTTGGGCTTACTTTACTTATTTATGGTTTTTAAATATAAAAATAATGAAAAGACATGCGCGTAATTATTTTTTCGAGTGCACTCCCCCACCCCTCATCACTCCGGTCCACCCTGCATTGTTCGGCTTGCATGTTGATTACACTTACTCCTGCTAGTATGCGCCCTGGCCCACACAAGCTGGCGAACTATGCGCTTTCAAGCACTTAAGAACAGAGTAGAGTTGCAGGGAAGGTGATCCACGGGGTTTTTGCTGGGGGAAATCCAGGGGCCTTGAGCGAAACGTGGAAATGGCAATGCAATTTGTCCCGTGTAGACTCGTGTCCTTCGGTTGCAGTTGCCTGCACTCGAGTCCTTATCTTATGGGATTACATTAAAATGTCTTCGGGACGCTTGCTGAAGAATCTGAATTGGTGGGCGTAGGTGGGCGTGGGTGGGCGTGGGTGGGCGTGGATGGAGCATGTTCCTCGTCAATCTTCATTTGGCCCCACAACTGTTTACCGACAACACCGCATCTTGTATTTCAATTCGAGCAATGGCCAGCTGGGATTAGAGCTGACAATGCTGGCCAAGTTAGCAGTTGGCATAATACGTATTCGTTTAAAAGGCTTCCATCAATCTGGATCGAGTTACTCGGGTATTTTGAATATTTTGCTTAAATATATTACACCTGATTCAGAAAAATAGCAATATTTCTTTCATTCGAATTTAAAGGTTAACATTAAATTTACCGTTTCAGTGGTAATGTCAATTTATTAAAAATGTACTCTTTACAGCCTAATGATATATATTATTTGTATATAAAATGTTTTATATTACTGTTTAATGATATATGTTATTTGTATTTTAAATGTTTTATATTACTGTTTAATGATATATATTATTTGTATTCTAAATGTAATTTATATATTACTTATAATTTAAATTTTTTGTACTTATTTTGTATGGCTATAAAATACATATTTAGTCGGTTTAACATCAGTTGTATTATATTTCAAATATAATTTTCCATTGCAAAACAGTTCAATTAGTTAATACCATTTCGATATAATATTTATATCAAGTAGGTAGCCACTTTTTTATTTTTATTTTAAAGGTTTCTATAAATTTGTTATAATATAAATTGGTTGTACTTATTTTGTATGGCTATAAAATACATATTTAGTCGGTTTAACATCAGTTGTATTGTATTTCAAATAGAATATTCCTGTTCAGTATTTACATTGGAAAACAGTTAATTAGTTAATACCATTTGGATTTAATATTTATATCAAGTAGGTAGCAACATTTTTAATATATTACAAAGCAATAATGTTCTTAATTTGGTATTTATAATTAATTTCTTTTTTTCCGTAGAGAGTCCTATCTCCTTCCCCACAACACAATAATCCACTAGTTCAATATTACCTGCCCCAACCTGGACATTCAGCTCCTAATTGGATACTTACCCTCACACAACGGAACATAATTACTTTGGTGGAGAGGCAAAGGTTGCCTGCAACTAATGTCAACTCAAATGAGCCGAACTCGAGAAGGAAATGAAAGTAAAAACGCTTTCGATTAGCTCTCGTTTGGAGGGCCCCCATAAAGGTGCACCCATGTATTATGTGGTGCCTTCGTTTTGGGCAATTAAATGCAAAGAAGGCCGGGGCGCAGCCCGAAAAAAGGTGTCACTCGAGTGCTCCGGGTCATTTCGCTGCCACAATGGACACTCTTTTGGGCGGAAAGAGGGGCAGGGAATGCCAAATTGGATCAGGCTAATGCTCAGCAACTGTCATGTGCAGTTAGGCCAACATAGCATAAAATACACACTGCCACACCGAAAAAAACTACACCGAAAACCGTTTTGAAATAGGAATATCTACCCCTTGTGTAGTATTAAATGGTTAAATGGTTTTAACCTTCAGAAGTCAAGATTATAAATAGATGTGTACATTTTTTCACAGACAGAAATGATATAAAATCATGTTGAACTTATTTAAACTTTATTAAAAATATAAAATGGATAAGTTCTAAGTAATAGAGTGTTCATAATTGGAAAAGTCTTGTATTGATAACGAATTTTAATGCGTTATTAAATTAAAATTTTATATAGAACTATTCAAAAATGAGTTAAGGGATATATTTGTTCTCAGTGTGATTAGACACACGTTGTGAATGCGCTTATTTTTCTCAGTGTAATTACACACACACTGTGTATGACACTTGACGCTAAAAGTTAACGCACGCGACGCCATTAGGCGCAACTTGGCCTGCACCGGCAAAGCACCTCACCTCACTGCCCCGCCCCCTTTTCGCTCCCCGCCCCCCATCCAATTCCATTTCCATCAGGCGAGCAATACGACAACAACGGCAATGAAAGCAAACCGAAAGAGCCAAACAACTTTGAACATTTTCGACAAACATGTCACACATTCATATGCGCAACGCAACGCCCCCGCCCCCTTTACCGATAGAAATAAGGGGCGCGGCACAGTGGGTACTAAAAAATAAAATTTATTTATTTAATAGTGTACTATTAAGATGGATTACAAATAATTTATTAATAATTATTTGGGTACCAGCTTTTTAATCCTTTTTATTCTTAACTAATTAAAGTAAGAAAATAAAATATAGAAATTCAAGGCAAAGGAGTTTATTGATGGCATACATTTGTTTATTGATTAATAGTATATTCAAGCTTCTTTTTCATTTTTTTCCATCCTTTTGATTCTAAGCCTGAAAAAAGGTATCTTATTCCATTTTGCCCCACTGCCTGGGCACTTGACACCACCGCACCACATGAACGTGAGCACTATTCGACCTGGCAACAAGCTATCGCTATCGAGTCCAGCCAGTTGATCCACTGAGCATTTTAAATTGTAAACTTCTTAAAAATAATCAATATAATAAATATATATATTCAATATAAAATATCAATTTTTAAGACTTAAAGTTCTGAGTTTAAAAAATATATAAGCTTGGAAAATATTTAATGGAATGGAAGGGTAATATTGGAACTTTAATTAAAACTTCAGTCACAGGGAAATGTAATATTATATTAATATTATCACACATTTCGCTATTTTAACCGGTTGTTCGTTATATTTTAAAATAATTAATATATTTAACTGTGTACCTTGTTCGGCAGTGTCGCCACAACATCGATCGAAATCGAATCGCACAACCTGGTTGCTGTTGTTGTTATTGTTGTTGTTGGTCGGGGGCCCTTCAATCAGCTGTCAAATGAAAATGTCAAAATATCAAAAGTGAAAAAGGCAAAGTAAAGTAAACTTAGGCCCGGGGTCTCGAGCCCATTATTGTGTTTCTACCTCGTCTTCTATGCTGCCAGCCTTTTAAGAGGTCTCCTGTTCTCGTCTTGTTGTTTTTGAGTGTCCATATGTGAATATGCGCTTGTGTATATATTTTTTCTTTTTCTTTTTTTTTTTTTTTCGTTTTGAGTGTTTGGCATCGGATGGTCCGCCGATTCGTTAGTTTCGTTTGTCGTCATGCAATCAGTCAGTCATCCAATCGGCGCGTCATTCCGTCAATCCGACAGTCAGTCAGTTCGTCAGTCGCCTCAAAGTGGCCCTAAAATGGGAAAGAAGCCTACTACAGTGAAACTACAGTCAATGATTTTCACAACAGAAAAATGATATCTATTATTTTACAAGCTTTATATAATTTTTTTTGCATATTTTAAGTTGAAAAAATATTACCCATTTAAAAGGTGTTCTCAAATAATAATACAAAAATTGGTAAACAAAATGTTACCAAAGAAAAATACATCATCTTCTTAAGGAACAATAATATATTTATTTTATTTCCGAAATTTTCTTAAACTGATTTAATGAATTTAAATTTAAATATTCATTTTGTTGAATAATACATACATGTCTAATTAAGTTGGTTTTCACTGTATATATAAAAAGCAAACCTCAAAATGTATGCAGGCCGTAGAAAGAAAAATCAACAGATAGAAACAACAGACACTTCGTGCCTACATATATGTACATAGGTACACATACTCGGGTCTTTGTATACCTTAAATATATACTTGAGGCTGATACCTTCGCATTGAGGGTAACAAGTTGACGGGTCTCTGTGGCGAAAGGTGTTTGCCATTACACGGCTAGATAAACACATTCGAACAATTCGAGTCATCGAGCTAGAGTTCCTGGCTCAGAAGGACAAACAGGCACAAAGACACAAAGACACAAAGGCCCAAACTGCCGAATCCTAATTGGGTTTTACGACTCATAAACAAAAGCACACAGGGGAACTGGTTATAACTGATTTTAGTCCGGAAAATTATAAGAGTTACTGGTGCCTATAGATATATCTATATTTGTATATATAGAAAGACTTTAATACGATGTCTTTATTTTGTTTTTAAGCGGAAATTGTTATATTATATTTAATGCATTCAAGAGATCAATTCTTAATATAGGCAAGCTTTTAAAATACTTGTCTCTGTTAGCTTAAAAATAAGAAAAATAGAATGCCAATGTTAAATGGCCATCAAAATCAAAAATTCGTTAAAATGAAATCTAATATGTTATAATTAAACATATATTTTGAGTATTACTTTGAGAAAACAATATAAAAAAATGAAATTAAATTAGCTTAAAAATATGAAAAATGGTTTCGAAGTTTGAAGGTGCCATCAAAATCAAAAACTCGTTAAAATTAAATCTAATATGTTATAATTAAACATATATTTTGAGTATTACTTTGAGAAAACAAAATTAAATTAATAGAAAATACTAAACTGATTTCTGAGACTATTATTACACATTTTAAGCCTTATAGATAGCGAAATGGCACCTTCGAGCCAATTAAAAGTTCATGAAAAGGTGAAAATCGTGGAAATTTCGGTGATGGATGACGTTTGACATTTGACCCCGCCCATTGGCGAGAACATGACCGTGACAATAATCGCATTTCAGGCGGCTTCCTTACGATTCGGCACACCTCAGCACCATTCGTCGCGAATGAATAGAGTCGAAGAAACTCACGGCCCAAACGAACGAAACGGCCATAAAAATGGCCCATGCGATATGAGATTGTGCGGTTTGTGTGTTGGACACACCATTTATGGCTTGTCGCTGCCCCATTGTACTATCAATATTTGTGGCTCCTCTTCGGTTTATTATTTTTGGCTTTGTGCATGGCATTACCTCCGTTTTACATATTCGGCGTGTGGGTGTTGCGCTGCTCGTGCTCTTAACGGGTTTCTCTGGCTTTAACGGTTACGGCCGCTCTTTTACGACTATTTTTATTGCTTTTATTAATGCCCGAATCTTCCATTTTTGGGCGGTGCGATCTTTTGTCTGTGCCGGTGTTACCTTCAACTCGAGTTGAATGTGAAGTAATCATCGACAGCAACTTGAATGGTATCAGCAATTTGTATCTCAGCGTGGCGAACATCTCATCTCATGCATAGATACGAATATATAATCGTATTTTTTACACCCTAAACTTTGTTCGATTTTAAAAAAGAAAACTCTTTGGATTGAAAACCGGTTTTTCATAATAAATAACATTTGAAGAAGTGACAGAATTTATGAAATTTAATGAATAAATTAGTAAGAAAGATTATAAAATGCAGACCTAATAACTTGTAATATCTAATAAAATGAATACATATTTTAAGTCATTAAAAATTAAAGTTACCTCTTTTATACATTTTATTCTTACTTATAATTTAAAATCTAAAATTTAAGTCAGTTCATACTAATAACTTAAGCGATTGTATAGAAATAAGCTCATAAAACTCAAGCTCACCAACATTTGCTATTAACGAGCTTCATTTCAGTTCGAGTAATATTTCAATCAAATTCGCGTCGCCGCTCCAAATTACAACATAATTTTCACATCTTTTTGCCTTTTACAATTTCCGCATTACAAATTAATTTCTGCGACCCGGCTCCGCCCCCCAAAAAAAAACGCTGGAATATTAAAAAATTGAAATCTGTTTAATGTGTTTACTCGACCAGCGCAGGGGAAAATTTCATTAAAAGGGAAAGCCCAACCGGAGGATGCGGAATAGGATGTTGATGTGGGCGGGGCGGGTCGGTTCGGAAAATGTGGCGACTCATGGCGCAATCGTCAATTATGGCCAACAAGGAAAGCGGAAAAAATATTGTGTTCGATAATCAAACCGAAAATGTGCACAGCTTGAGTCAAAATAAGGAAAGGGGGGAAAGGGGACCGGCAACAACAAAAAAAAACTGGGCAACAAAAGGCGCAGAAAGCGTAGAAAAATCGACGAGGGGCAGGACTTTTGAGCAGCAGGATATGCGTACATTCGGCTTCCCCTTTTGGTATATAATACCCAGTATTTAAAATATGCAAGGGTATATAGTGTTAATGGTAAACTGGATACAAAATATATAAGTATCTAACTGTCATTTATAATGATATATGAGTTTCAATTAGTCTTCGATTTAATAATAATAGAAAGTCACAGTTCGTATCTAATAAAAGTATACCAAATTTTTTCAATTGGGGTAGTAGTGTCCAATTAAATAAATTTATATTTAAAAATATATAATAGTTATATAATTCACAATAAAAATATTTCAAATGGTAGAAAATTGCATTATTTCATATTGATTTTCTACAGTTTTAAGGGAATACGTTTGAGTTATTTTAATCATATATATTTTACTGGAAGCCTGAGGTATCTTACGGTCGACTCACAGGATTTTATAGTTTTTTCGGGTATTTTCCCAATTTTTTTTTTGTACATTTTTTTGGCAATTTGCCACCCGCCGCACGCGTCTACGTCGACGTTGACTCAGTCGTTGGCAGGCCCATAATTAAATTACACATATTTTAGTTTGGTGCGTGTGTGCATGTGTGCAGGCCTGCTGACTTGCTTTTCCCATTGTGCGTCCTGTTTGCCGTTCCGGACTCCAGGACTGCCCCGCCCCCTCTTCCGCCCATTTGGGCATGACTTAGACATCCGGAGAAACCGAAAACTTGGCCGTGAGTGTGAAATTAAATATCGCCCTGCGCAGCGTTCGTAAATGTAAAGTATGTAATCACCAAAATGTTGCTTGTGTTATTTAAGTAATTACAATTTAATTTGAAAAAAGGTACTTTATGGTTTATGTATATATAAAGAAATCTAAGGTGCAAAATCAGGGTCGAATCATTTTAAAAAGTAAAGTGTTGATATGCTTTCTTTACTTTTTAAAAGGATTTTAATTTGATTTTGTAACTGAAACTTCATGTCTTACAGCTTATATTTCTCTTTGCACCTTTTTTTTAATTTTCTCGATACTTTTTAAATTTTTTACCTTTGCCAATTCAGGACTTCTTAGCTGCCTGTTCATATCAGAAATCATAAAACAGGATCTGTCCCACTAACTTGTATATAACCTGTCGTATATGAAGTTTTTCATATTCATCATGTCCCATTTGTAACCCTAAATATTTATTATACAAAAAAGCCCTTATTTTGGTTTGAATAATTTTTCTTATGACTTGCTAATTTATTTCATTTCTGCCCTTCGGACAGTCTGAAGTGGACCCACAGTAATCTCTCAAAATGAGCGATGCAATGGGTTAAGGGCAGCTGCCGACTGCGAAATGAGATGAAATCGAATCGCTGACGGCTCACTCGACCGCAGCTGGAAATCGAAATGGAAATGTGACCTTGAATGCGGTGTAGCCCTATATATTATATATGTATGTACACATGGACAGGAGCGGCAGGACTCGGATTACGAATGCGCTGCGCGTGACTTCCAGTTAAGTCCTAATTATGTCAGTAACTCATACGAGATTGCAAAGGATTTCTTGGAGGACGGGAGGATGGGAGGGTAAGAGGGGGACCAACTGGGGAGGGGGTATTGCTGCGTGCCTGACACGTTCGCCGCACGGCGGTGACGCAATTTCCAAAAGATTTGCAACCCAAATACACAAAGGTGGCCCGATGTCCTTCGCTGCAGGATGTGCTATGTGCTATGTGCTATTGCCATTGCTTTTGCTATTGCTATATGCCATCAGGGGTTGATGCGCCACCCCTCCGAAGCCATCTGAAAATATCTGAAAAACAACTGCGGCAGCCGGCTCTCGTCACTCACTCGCTGCCCAAAACAGATTTGAAACTGAAAGAAAGCTTTGGTAAATGTTTGAAAATATTTAAAAATTTTGAAGTAATAATTTTAATATAATTTAATATATATACTTAAAATATATCATTACATTTTTATATAAATGATGATAAGCTTGATACATTAATAGTTTCTATGCAGTTTGAAAATATTTAAAAATTTTGAAGTAATAATTTTAATAGAATTTGATTAGAATATATCATTACATTTTTATATAAATGATGATAAGTTTGATACATTAGTAGTTTCTATGCAAGAACAGCTTCTATTAATTCGACTCCAAGCCAATTATCGTTTTAATTTTTTTTATAAAATAATTATATTAAAGTGTAATCTACTATTGATTTTGTGCAATTTATGATTTTTATTATACAATCTGATTTATTTTGTAGAACACATAAAAAGTGTAACTCTTTTAATTAGTCCGAATTAAAGCTTATATTTTATTGATTTAAAATTTTTTTCAGCTATTTTTCTCTATAATTTCTTAGTTTCTCACTGTGTAGCTATTATAATGATGCGATTCCAGCGGGCGTCGGTGGGCGAACAACCCCCGTGTGAGCTGGGCCTTCACTCATTCATCCATCCATTGTGGCATTCAGTCAGTGAGTCAGTGGGAACCCGGCCAGCCCACTCACCCAGTTATGAGTGTCCTGTGCCTTTCGTACTTTCGTCCTTTCGTCCTGCCTGGCAACAAGCGAAAAATTCCAATTCGTGGCATAGGTATAGGTAAAACGTAGTGGAGTGAAACAAAATAAAATTGGTGGTGCGTCCGATGCTCTGATCCCGAGATGCATCCCCCAAAATCGACATTGTTTCAACCCCCGACACGATGATTCACAGCGGTTGCAAATGCCGTGGAAAATTCCACGCGTCCTTAAATAAGTACATATGTATATAATCGGTAACCTTCAAATGCGCACATAGGTATCACAGCATTTCAACATTTCTAATTTTCATGTATTAATTCATTTGGATTTGCATTTTTTATTGCTCAGGGCTCTGAAATATTTATAAATGCCGGTAAGTCACTTTATTTATTTGCACCAAAAATACATTTACGCTTTGTGTTGAAGGCCAATTTATAAACAATATAAAAATAAATGTTTAGGTTAAATATATTTCATTTTTGGTTAATGAAAATTTGTATTACATATTTTAAATTTAAATCAAACCTGACAAAAAATGGCGAGTAACTAACTTTGATAAATTTTCTGTGCCATTATGCCATGCCCTAATAATTCCCCACTATTAAATACTATTTGATAAAACTTTAGTCTATCAAACTTTATATTTGTTGCCAGTTTTAGTTTCTAAAATTGTTAGTACATATAGAAAGCTAGTGCTTGTTAACTATTGAAGACCCAGCCTTAATGGTCAATAATTTTGAGAGGACTTACAAGACTTACCTGCGATTGTCCTTCGCACATAAGACTGATTTCAAAACCAGGACGGTGGCACCGTCTCCACTCAAGTAATTTCTGTTACCATAATCATCTTAATAATTTCACAACTCATGTCTTTATTACATTTTTCCACTCTTCCCCGCTTTTCGGCACCGCCACCGCAATATTATTTTCCAGCTCTCAGAGGAATTTTTTAATTTCAACAGAGCAAAGTATCTTATGGCGAGGAAGCAGAGGCTTTAGTACAAAAATACAACAAAAAAAAATGGAAAAGGGAAATTGTATCTTCATGCGTGTGCCCCGAGACGCATTTTCATTCCCTAAGTAGACGCATTTTATCAAAGACTTTCCATCTCGCGTCTTCTTGCCACGTAGTAATTTAACCCCTCAGTGCTTTTCGTGAAAAATTTGGCTGTAATAAAGCGAGAACCCTTCGCCTCCCAGCAGGTGACCCATCTTTCTAAGCCATCAATGTTGAAAGAGCAGCTTAGCTAATTTGGAGGAGGACCCTCAATCAGGCGGAAAGATCGAAGCACGGGGCGGTACAATGTAATATCCCCTAATCCTTGCAAGGCAACAAATCAAGTCCTCTGTAATCCGTTGGGGGTATACCTTGATTGAAGTCTTTTCTTAAAGTCCTTTCTTCCTAGGTTTCGGTTCATTCGCTTCTCACTGAAGCAACGAGAACTTTCATTATGAACGCGTATTGAACTCATTTTCCTTTCAAATTCAAGAAAAGAAAATTTCATCATTTAAGAAACATAGCTTGAATAATACGCAGCTGAAAATCTTTAGAGCTGAGTTCACAAAAAATATTAAAAATATTTATATTTAATAATTATTAGCATTTATACTTTCAAATATAATTATCTTTACATTAAAATACAATACAATCATTTATTTTCTAATTAATCATAGCTTGAATAATACGCAGCTGAAAACCTTTAGAGTTCACAAAAAATATTAAAAATATTTATATTTAATAATTATTAGCATTGATACTTTGAAATATAATTATCTTTATTTAATATACATTAAAATACAATACAATCATTTATTTTCTAATTAATAGTTGGCAATGTATTTTCAAATTTAATCATTCTACTTCGATTTCTTGTTAATGCTTTTCTATTAATTTATTTTTCAGTTATTCACAGATTATTCACCGTTTCAAACATATTTGCCTTGTCATTTTTGTTTGTGTTCTACGTCTTCCAGATCTTTTGTTGATTTATTATTCCATCAGTTCTCAAATACTTGTCGTTGCGCTTGGAAAATTTAAGTTATTCGAGTGTTTAACTTCCCCATATAATATTATTTCCAACATACTTTTTCTGTCACATTTATTTGTGTCCTAAGTATTATGGACAAAAACGGAATGATCTTCCCCTAAAACAAATTTCCTTTCCTGCTGCGCCGGAGATTTAAATATAGAACGGCCTTCCAGCAAAACCAAGAACAGGTTCCGTGGTGCACCCACACACATGTTTACAGGCCGAACTAATTTTAGGTCCCATCCCAAAACCATTTCCCATCCGTCGGAAACATTTGAAGGTCTCCATCCAGTGCAGCTGCATGAAATCTTTAATTGGATGGCGTTGAGGCCGATTGCCTCAATTTGGAGTCCACTTTCACAGGGAATCTGAAAAGGGTTGAATGGGATCCAGCCACGATTCCCACGCACCTTCATGTCCAGACTCAATGGATGAAGAATATGAGCAATTATAGTGGGGTTCCACAAAGAAATATAGACAACAATATAAGAGTCCTCTTTTGTTAAAATTTGTACAAATTTCAATGTATTAATTTTTGTTGAAAACTACTGTCCCAAAAAATAAGTTTTTTGAATGAAAAAAAATATTTTAACTATTGTCTGGTAAACATTAAAACATACTTTGTTCGATTTTCATTGAGTTTTCATTGAGTTTTCACTATGGGTGAAGGGTTCATTATAAAAAAGAATTTTCGAATTGCCTTAAAATTTCCTCTAAATTAAAAATGATCTTCATGGTTGGACTGAACAGAATAGACGCAAGGTAAAAAAATAAAAAGGAGACACTTCAAACGTTTTCATTGTTCAATACTTTGTTTATAATGTTTTACAAAATTTAATATAGACTTAAAACGTGACAAACAAACAAGGTTTGTCCAGTGAACTATATTATCTTGGCAAACAAACGATTCATAATATATGGACAATAACATTCATCACCATAAGATTGAATTTGTAAAATGGAAAACCAAACCAAACTGCTTTACCCTGTAACAGAAAATATAGAGGCGATGTGACCTGTTACAAACACAGCAAGCAAATAAATATTAATATTTAAAGATATATTATAAGTCTTTTTGTTATAAAAAAAAAACTTTTAAAAAAATACCCCTGCAATATTGACATTTAAGTATTAATGGATCGATCGATTATAGAGCTATTAATGTGTTGTATTGGAAGTAAGAGGGTATTCCCAGTTTCGTTCCGCGAATAAAGCAGTTCTCTTTTTGTGTAGCAATCTCGTCGCATCTACTTGTTGAGATAGCCCGCTGATCGGTGATAATCCGGGTGGTGAATAGCAGCAGCTGGCAGTTTTCGTTGATCTGTGAGCGAGTGAGTGTCCAAATCGATGCATGCGATTGAAGTGTCCGCCGGAGAGGCCCCCCGCCCCTCCTCTTACCTGCCCTGCGTGACCTTTGCCCCCGGCCAGAATGCATCCGGAATGGGTGAGCAACGGATTGGACCGCTTGTGGCCGAACGGACGGCTCAAAGGCGATTCTTCTACGGACTCGAGGTGATGGCCAGTGGACCAGGAGGAAGACCCACCTGCCTGGACTTCAACCACTTCCTGCCGCTCCTGCCCACCTTCGTGAGCGTCGTTTGGTTGGGTCAGCGGTACTGGGACGTGGAGCCCATTGGTCAGGTGGAGAGCCTTCAGCTGGCCCAGCACCTGGCCACCCACATCCCCGTGCTGCCACACCTCTCCGCCTATCGATTGGAAAAGGAGCGACTCGATCAGTTCCTGGCCCTCAACTTCAGCAGCCTGCTGGCCGTTCGAGGGGATCAGGTGCACGAGGGCCAGGAATTCGGCTTCAGTCAGCCCATGGTCGAGCAATCAAGGAGCCAGCGAGGCGGTAATTTATATATTTTTTAATTAAATTACTAATATGATAATAATTATGATTGAGAATTTGCAAACTCACTCAGCGATCCGCGCTTCTTTTTGTATATATATTCATGACCCACATAATCGCCAACAAAAGGTTAAGTTCAGCTTCAGCTTTTGTTTATTTTGAATTGTTGTCAACAACTAGTTCTAGCAACGCACAGTGGGTCGTTTTATAAAGCACTTTGAAAAAAACATGAACTTTAACCTACTTAATTTATCTAGTTGATCTTGGGTCCAATAAATAATTCATTAATAAACAATATGACTGTTGATTTTAACAATATATTGATGTTAGAATTGTAAATTAATTTGTTTATTTTCAAACTCTTTAAAATCATTTAGAAAGTTTTGTTTGGTACAGACAAATTTATTCATATTTTCAACATTAAATTGTTAGAACTAACAGGGAAATTGTTTATAAATGGCTTATGGTAACTGAATTCAATGCAAATAATTAAAAACCTTTTAAGATTAATTTATTTTTTCTTAACACAGAAAAGATTTCAATCTGCGTGCCTGGATACCCAGAAGGATACACTAGCTTAGGCGACGTACCTCAGAATTCAGCTAGGAACATGGAGTACCTGAAAGCAAAGGTGGGTTATTTTGAGTCAATCTGCCAAATAAATAACTAAAAATCACTTAAAATGCAACCAAGTTAAGTAATCAAAAATACTTATAATATATTCAAACAATATTTTCATTTTTTAGAAACCGAATTAAGGAAGAACATAAAACTACAAAATAATATGAATCTATAAACAATATTTCAAATTTATTTGTAGGTGGCGGCTGGAGCGGATTGTATTATCACCCAAATATGCTACCGCCCCGAGGTCATTGTGCAGTTTGTCAAGGATTGTAGGGCAGCTGGGCTCACTGTTCCAATTGTTGTGGGACTGATGACCCATGAATCCTTTCGAACTTACTCGGTGATGGAGAAAATAGCTGGTGTTCATCTACCGACCGAGTTGCGACAGGAGCTCGATCAACTAAGGAGTCATCATAAGGGGAATCCGAAAACTGAGCCCAATCCGATAAGTAGGTATTTTGTCAACCTGACCGTCCGAATCGTTCGCCATATCCTGGATGCTGATTTGGGCATTTGGGGCTTCCACTTCTTCACACTTAATCATTTCAAGCCAGTGCAAGCGGTGCTTAAAGAACTCAGGGACTTGGATATACTAAAAGATCCCGAAGAGGAGGAAAAATAACATGAAACTAAAATTGATAGAGTACTTTGAAATTTAATTTTTAGAAGTTTTTAGTTTGGATCGTAAAAATCAGGGTTATGTTGAGAAATGTAGAATTTTTTCTGTGTAACACAATTTTTTTTTATAAATACATTTGCTGTGCTGCTTTATATATTTATATCTAATTTATTAAATTCGCATGTCGTTCAGAATTCATAATTTTTGAATGGACAGCACATAGAGGGTGGCGTTTATGAAGAACCCTGCGGTTTTTGCAGCTCCAAAAAGTGCGTGCAACCCCTTTTTTGCTTGACCATTGATAAGCTGCAGTTGGACAAAAACCTCTGATGTGACTGACATGCCTAATGACCGGGGTTCGAGGTCTGCAGCTGGTCGAAAATCGAAGGGTGATGAATGGATCTCGGAACCCTTTGCCCGTCCTTTGCATATTTGCGAATTTGGCAGCTCTAGTGCGTCATCAACGTCAGTCACTGTCACAGGCACTTCAAATCGCAAGCCAAGAAATGCGTAGATATTTGCTGATGGTTCTCATCCGGAATAATAGAACTGTTGCGTCATCGCACCTTCCTTCGGGACTTGCCATCCGAGGGTTGACGCCCCTCCCAAAGACGCATTGAAAGGTCCTTTCACAAAAACAGCATTTGACATTTGTAACTTGCGGTTGATCGGCCATGGAGAAGGGATAAGTGCCAACCTCTACACTTCAAGAAAAAACGATAAGGATACAGAAATATTCCATGTTTAATTGCGCTTTAAATGACAAAATAATCATCCGAAAGCATTTAAAGAACTAAGAATTTGACCAGTAATGATTTAATAATTATAAAACATTTTTAAAACTAAGATAACAATGTTGAAAATATTATCATACTCCAAGTAATTTGGTTTAAAACAATATGGAATTAAAATAAATTAAATAAAATAAACTTTGTAATTAGAATTAAATCTTTAAAGGTGAGATTTAATTTAATTTTCAGTAAAATTTTGACATTCTTACTATTTTAAGCGACTTCATAATTGATTTATTCAAACCTTTTTATATAAGATATTGTTTTTGGCCGTATAATTTCTCTCTGTGCACTTCCAAGGGGTTGACTTTCACCACGGGCCCCCAGATGACACAGATGGAATCGGGGCTAAAAGGTTTCGCTGCCACCGCTTCAAATCCGACGCCTGCTTCTTATTTTCGCTTATTTTCGCAGCTGTCGCCTGGGCCTGAAAAATGATTTGCGAATGCGAATTTCCTTCCTTTTCTTCCGGATTTGGCTTGAGCTTGTTGACGCAGGGGCTGGAGTGGCTTGCAGCTACGCTTTGCAATTATTTATCGGCAATTAAGCCAAACAAATGACGCCGTTAGGATGGACAATGTGCACATTGCGCATACGCCATGTCTGTCAGTCAACATAACTCTTGGGATTTTCGGTTCGTTTTTGTCGGCTTTGTGTGTGATTTAAATCTTGCTGGTGCTTTAAAAATCAAACAAAAGAAAGTTTGAAGAGGACTTACCATTAAATAATGTCGGTATATGTTATATACATTGTACGGAATCTCTAACTTTTTTACGAGTAAAACTAATTAATTCATATATTTTTAAGGCAGTTCTTAGATATAATTGCTCTTAAAATCGTGGATGTTTGTTTGGAGAATACTTATTTAAGAAAATTCTTTAAGTGCCTTAAATTTAATTTTTGTTACATTTTTTCTTAAAGTCGGAAGTCTTTTTTTTATAAACAACTAAATTAAACAAAAAAAAATAAAGGCATAAATTTTGCTTAGTTTTCAAACTTTTTTTCACTATTCATTTACTAAAAGTATCTTTCATATTGACTTATGTGCATAAGTGTTCGCCGCGCTTGCAACTGACCCACTGTTTGCGGCGGACACAAATGTATCTGGGGAATACGTTCGGATCGATCGGAGAAATGCAATTTGTGCGGCTCATTTGTTTGCCTTTTCTTGGCCACCTTTTGTTTAGCTGTTTCTTTGCCATGCGTCGTTTAATTTTATTTAAAAACAAATAAACGTAAAATGGGGAAATCTACGATAAATAAAACCAAACAGCGGGCCTACAAATCGGTGTGTGCTGCCAGCCAAAGAAAATCAAAAGATCAACAGCAAAGGCAGTAAAAAAAGTTGGCCAGCAATAAAAACGATAAAGTAGAGATAAATTATTTCGAGTATAGATACCCCATATTCAATGCACCTACACTTGCTTGATTTCGTATTTAAATTAAGTATATGTAATTTTGACTTACTATATATTATTAATTATTATTACATTTACTTAGTTATTAATTATTATAAATAGATATGTTTAAACCGATCTAGAAATATATATGCATGTATATACCATTTAAAAAAGTTTAGAAGAGAGAGAGAGAAAAGAACATAAAGAAAAAAAAAAGCGCAGAGCCACGTTCACGTTTCTCTGCCGCAGTCGCAGTCAACAGAAGCAGAGGCAAAAGCAGCGATCAGCTGGCAGATCACAGCTGAGCTACTCTCTTTTTTTTTTTCTCACTCTCATTCGTCTCTTTGCTGTAATAGTCTCTCTTCCTAAAACTCAAGAGCGATGCAAAAGACTTAAGAGTAAGTTGAGTGCCTAATGATTGAAAAGAGTCACAGAGTGCGCGAACAGAAAGATCAGATGAAGGCGAATGCTGTTATTCAGCATTTAAGAGAATGTAGCATATTATACTCATGCTTAAAGAATATTAAATATTAAAATACTTTTTTGCAAACAGTTAAAAGAAAGAAATTAAGGTTTATCAATGTTTGAGCTCTGAAAATTAAGAGCGACAGCGATCTCTTGAGTGATCGCCTGATCGGATCGGATAAAGGTGCTCAAGAGACGTTGAAAACACAGAGAATGTGGGATGCAGAGAGTCTTAATATCTCTTATAAACCTGCTGAAGATCACTCAAGAGAAGAGTTAAGAGGTTGGGAAAAAATGCACTTGTGTCCGACAAGAACATACATTACAAATCTAGTAAAAAATTTTCAAGATACTTAATGAAAATAACATAAATGGAAATACTTTGTATATAAATACATTCCTTCTAATACCAGCTGTTCTTCTAATCCTTTCTAGTTCCTTTATTTTATTGTTTTGGTGGTAATATTGTTTGTAAACGATTTGTTTAGTCCGAAGTCACTGTAATCGTAGTTATTTAAGTATAATAATTCTCAGGAAAACTCTAGATCTTTATACAAAACATACTCACCATTTGAAATAAATTTATTAACTTTGAATTTTAACAACTACTTAAAAATTACCACATAAATGGACATTTCTTTGCCGATTATGAAAGTTTTTAAAATTAATTGGGGAACTATAAAGCAATGAATTAGTGAAAGATAATTGCGTTAAGAAAAACGTTAAATAGGAAATCAGATTATGCTTCGAAAACAATATTATTAAGTTTCAGTGTATCGCAGCCATGGTCTTGAACGGTTTTGCTCTAGAGGCGCTGTCTTTGCTGCCACAAAACATCGGCAACATTGCTAATTTGCGACCTGCCCCACCGCAATTTGCATACACCGCGTGCGTGTTCGTGTGCGCACTAAATTCGCATTCGTAGATACAGATACATTTGCAGATACACGAACTGAACGCGTGCAAAGGCGAAATTGGCCAAAGCTCATTCGAAATTTACGACAAATTGTAACAATTTTTTAATTAAATTGCATCAAGACCGAAGTAAGAAAAGTGCCACCACACACGAACAAAAAGAAGCGAGGCTATGAATAAATGGTTTTATATGTGGGATTTAAAGTTAATATCAGTTTCCATGCGTGAAACTCAGTAATAAATTTTAAATTATAACATGAATGCAGTGAACTTGATTAAAAGACTTTTAGTTTTTTAAAGTATTCATTTTTTTTATCAAGAATAATATTTAATTGCTTAAGAAAAAAGGTTCTTAACCATTTTATAACAGTTGTTACTGAGTTTGATTTTTCAAGTCAAAGAATCTTCAAAAAATTGAGAGACACATGTAACACATTAACAAGATAGATACATAAGTATTTATATTCACGTACATATGTACCGGCACTTGTCCGGCACAAAAGTGTGGATATTCTGGGGGTAATATTTACCTTCTGGGGAACGAACACACGCTCACATGTTCCGTTTGGTGGTATAATTTATGGCCAGACTCGAGAGCGATCAAAAATAAAATGATTATTTTCAGAAGGAAGCAACAGAAATAATAAAATCGAAGCGCTACGCAAATTATAAACAAACGTCAACGAAGAGTCAGCTACGAAAACATCAACAAGCTACGTAAGCAGCCCCAACCAGATCCTGTTATACCAATTAGGACATACCCTGGAATAGAAAAGGTAAACTTTTCTCTTAACACTTTAGCAAGACTTTTTTTATTACCCCTCAAAAGGCAACCAGAACTTAATATACATATTTCTAAGACAATTAAAGTAGCTGTCCATTCCGTTGATTTTGTCCTTTTTTAAACAGTTATGATTTTAAGTCTATTTATTGTTAAGAACAAGACTTCACATAAGCTATTTGAACAAAATGCTTTAGTTTAAAGACTATAAATTTATTGCACAAGTTAAGAAATTTTGCCAAGCTAATTATTATGGAAATATTTCTGCCATATATATATATATATATTTTAAAGCATATGCTGTACAACTTTTTTACTATCACCCTTTAATTGATTCCTTGATAATTAAACTGAAACATTCCCTTCCTAAAAGTAAAAAAATTTAGTAGTATTTCAATGGTCTAAAATACATTTTTAGGAATTAAATATTTTTATTAGATCTATTCTAGCCCTATATACCCCGAATGTACATTTTTTTGGGGACCCAGAGCCGGATTGCAGTGTTGCCTTTTGATCTTTTTTCTCTGCACTGCTCTGTTGCATTTCCCAGATACTCAGATACTCAGATACTTGTGTGTGCACACCAGCACCGGGGCAGAGTGTGTGTGGCCTGTCGACACTGGGTTTTTAGAAAAGATGCGGCACGATGCGAAGGACGGAAAAATTGGCAAACATAAACCGCAGGCGGCAGGCCAAATCGGAAGCTGCACTGAAATCGAAATGAGTGAGGAGGAAATCTCGAGCGAACTGAAAAATCGTAAATTGAATTTGGCATTCGGAGCGTCCATTTGCTTTTCACACAATCTCTGACGCAATTCGCACCCATATTGCCATATAGCTTTCGCTTTGGATTAAATCTTCAGACTACAGCTGTTTTTAACAATAGAATTTTAATGAACTCGTACCAAATTAAAGAAAATAATAAAAAGGAAATGCACATTCATTTTGTTCTTAACTTGTATAATTGCAATTGACTCAAAGGCAAATTTTTATAAAATTATTTTTTATATGCTTTATTTTCATGATATTATATGTTATTATAATTCTCACAAATCAGCTGTATTTAATGATGACTATACAAATTATAGTTAATAAGGCTTAACAGGCTTTTGTTATTTTTAGTTGCATTTGGCATGGTATATATTTTTAGTGCCTTATAATTTGTGTCATATGTTTTTGTCTGGTATAAACAGATGTTAGACTGTATATATTTAGAGTCTAGCGTATTGAAAAATGTATAATATGATATTTTGTATTTTACAAAGGGAAACTGCAAGCAAAAAATACCGCTTAATGCTCAATGTCGCAATGGGAATCGCCCATTATAACAATTTAATTTTATTTCATTTTGCCGCCTTTGCGCGTTTACGTAAGTCCCACGATTTTTGCCGCAATAACAAAAAACATTGAAAGGTGGACCCTAGAGATGTAACAAAAATCATAACTCATAAAAAACCATTTTTAAAAATGTTATATATATTTTATAAATAATTAACAGAATGTTAAATATTAAGTGGGGCTCAACTAAATATTTGCATTCACATCATAATCTATACATTAATTAATTAATTATAGAGAACTTAAAAGATAAATTGTTGTTAACCGGAAGTTCTTTGGTTCAAATACGATTAAATGGTAAATTTTTAACAAAAGCTTTTAATAGTTTAACTAAAAAACAATATGTAAAATACTGTGTTTAAGAAAATATAGGTTTTACAGGCTCTAAAATCATTCTCTCTTTTTTATACTGAATATTCTTTATACGAAAGCTAAAGCGTATGAAAACTTAAATGGGTTTGAAGCCATGCACATCTCTAGGACCATCAGAAAAGGGGATTGGTTGGGCGAAGGAGGGGCAAACGACTTTTCCGCCGCCTTTTTGCCTGCAATTACACGGCCAACGGCTAACTGCAAATAGTGCTAGAGGAAAATACAAAAAAGGCAGCAACAAAAGCTAAAATAAAATCGCGCCAGACAAGCTGACGGCAGCGTGTGATTTTGTACACGATGCGGTTGAACTGCCATGCATAGGCGTAGCAATTGGGGTTTGAAAAAAGAACATTATCATTATTGCCAAAACGGTGAAAAATTAATTATCACCACAGCTGCACTAAAATAAATAAAAATATTTTAATTAAATTTTTAGTTATGAAAGCTTGAGAGAAATGCATTTTACGTGCGCCCGTTGATGACATGGATTGGAGTAGTGTAATAAAGTAAAACTACTACATGTGGTTGTCAACTGGTAAATGCTCTTAAAGAAACATATTTAGGTATTTGATAATGCAAATTCGTTGAATATTAACTACTCAACAGATACTGTTTTAAAAGAATTTCTGTCTTGCTAAAAACTTTTGAGGATAGATATGAAAGTACAATTAAACAAATTCTCTTTATATTAAATTATTTTCTTTGAATGAATATACTGTTTCGGAATAATATGAAACGTAACTATTAGTTTATAAATGTTGTATATTAATGATATCTTTTCTTTGATTAAAAAGAAAATGCTCTAGAGAGCAATCAAAAACAAATATAATCAATAAATATTGGTATGTATATATAAATAGCAACGTTGATTTTTCATTAAATTACCTTTTTCGTAATATTTCCAATAATGCATCCAAACATTCAATTAGTATATAAAACAGTTTAGAGTATTCTAACTTCGGTTTGATTGATATGAAAACGCTCCACAGAGCGATCAGATCGAGATCCATGCAATTTCAGTCCAGATCGGGGCACTTTTCACAACATCGCATGATTGATGATTAGTCATCGACCGGTTTCTCCATTGTCTGTCGCCCAGCAACAGCACGCGAGTTGAAGGTTCGCCGGATAATTATCGAAGCCACAGTATTGACCAGGCCAGAAAGTACGGTTAGTCACCATCGCCGTCAGCGATTTTAAATCGAAGACCGGCTGGCCACGGTCTACAGTCGAACTTTTGCTAATATTATTATTCAAATTTGAAGTTAAAAATGATGAGGGTTTAAGAAAATCGATTTGTGAAGAGCACTGCTATTTGTCATAAATAAAAGTTAACTTGTTAACTTGACTAACAAAGGGTTCTCTTAATATAAACACTTTAATGGCAGCTGGATAATTGGGATTGGAAATATACCAAAGTTAAAACTACACCAAAAAAAAACATTAAAAGATAAATATAAAATATTAATGTATGTATGAATAGTAAGTATAAAGTTTTTTATTTATATACCAAAGTTAAAACTACACCAAAAAAAAACTTCAATTGATTAATTTACAATATTGATGTACGTATGAATAGTAAGTATTAGAGGCGCCCACGTTGTGATAATTGGGAGTGACGTCTGGACAATTTTCACCGATCCTTCCTTCCTTTGGATTTTTTTGACGTAGCCGCCGATTTATTAACCGCACGTGTCGTTGTTCGATTTATAGTAGTTATACGTCACGGCTTTTCGATGACGATATTGGGGCGACGTGTCTTATTACAGTACGACCTACGTGACCTCTGAACCTACGTGTGGCTTGTCCACGATCAAATTACTAATTTTTATAATTCTACCTCATGCAAATGATTTTACATAAAAAACACCTATAACGCATTACAAATTCTTAATCAGATGAATGAAATCCATTAGATCCCCACTACTTTATATGGCTTTGTTAAGAAATCTTACTCAAACTTTTTCACAGCTAACGAGAATATCGAAAAACATAATGACTTTGAAGATATATATCACTCTGTAATATAATGGTAAGGAATACCCCTTATGGGACTCAAAAAAAATGAAGTATACAGAAAGTGAACAACAAATTTATTTAATTAGCTAAGTTATCCAGGCCCAAAAAGAAGTTTCATAAGAAAAATAAGTAACCGAAGGCACAATACAATTACTTGAACAATTACTGGCCAATCGATACATATGTTAGGTCCATTAATTAGATTAATTTGCCAAGAAGCTACAAATAATGAACACAAACAAAAGATACACACGGCGAAAAAAATAACATTTTTTAAAAAATATATTTTTAAAAATAAAAAAAATGTAAGTTAGTAAATTAGTTATTTATGCAATTAATAAAATGTCTATTAAAGCCTCCATTATTTTCGCATATCCAATGTTACTCCAAAGGCACTCCAAAAACTAGATACATTTTGTGTCCAAAGAATTGTTCAATTTTTCGAGTAAGAATACTAGGAAATCCATTTATGTTTTAGCTTAAGGTTAGACAATTAAATGTAATTTTTTTTCACACACTTTCGCAATGTAAATACTTTTTTGGTATAACACCACCTTAAAACACATTTTCTCCCCTCTATTGTTGTGGGGTGATGCCGTTGACCTTGCGTGATATGCCCCAATGATCTTCAAACGTGCAGTTCCAGAGAATTGATCAAACAATTCAACAGCTGTTCGCGTGTGCTAATCGAAATTTAACAGCTTGTCAACAATCCGGCTTGTGTTCAGCCCCATATGATTTTAAGGTTTATAACCTTTCCAAAAAGCTGTAGCTTAAATCAACGTTTGCAGATAGAATTTGCCTTTGTTGCTCTTTATCCTGAAGCAACGACCCCATTTCCAGGTTTACATATGTACATTTCGAGGTTTTTCACCGCTTAACAAAATATACTATTTGTTAAGACAACAATTTAATTATTTATTATACATCTTGTCTTTATTTTTCTTCAAATAAATATTAGTTTTAATTACACTGGTAATAAGAATACAAATAAACTACATCATCTTTTATCCACATTCGTTTACAACCTTATTAAATCAGATTTAATGCATTTCAAATTACAATTCCAACCAAATTAGTTCTGCTAATGCATGCCTTTTATTTTCTGCCTGCAATCTATTAAAAATACAATAATAAAATATTTATATAATATAAGCAATAATTTAGGTATTTGCCAATTATGAATGAAGTAATATATACATTAAAAAGGAAATTGTATGCGACTTTATTTAGAAATCTCAAACGAGTGAATGACAGGAATGGGCCATTACCCATCTGCCTCTACAGCAAACAATAGAAAACTGTCCCTTTTTCATGAATGAGATTCGAATGTTGGTGTTCACTTTCGAAATATTAGCACAAGTGGTGTCCTGAAATTTTCCGAATTCAGAGCTCATGTTCTGGACAAACCGGAACCTCCCGCTGAAAGGATTGAGTTAAACAAAGGCTCAGTTTTCCAAAATCAGCTGGCAGCTGAAAATTCCGCACGTGACTATAATAAAATTGTGATCTGAATAAGTTAGAATCCATATGGATTCTGCCTTTTGGCAGCTGGTTTCTTAAAGATCACAGAATATGCAAGCAAAATAATGAGCTCAGCTCGATTTCCGTTTCCAACTGATTTTCATAAATTAGATGTCATTGATTCCAAATGTTTTTTTTTGGGCGGCTTGCATACTTACTTGCATACTTAAATATTATAGACTCAACATTGTTTGGTTTTATTTTAAAACTTTACCGCATCAACCAATTTACAGGAATGCAGTGCCAATTCAAAAAATATTTCAATATGCCTAAGTTTAATTTTGAAGTAGCTCACAATTAAAAAAATTATATAAACATTCATTGTGTTATTTTGTTTTCTAAATGTTTAAGAATAGTTAAAAGTTACTTCCTAGATTATAAAATGAAGAGGGACTATTATCTTTTTACAAAAAATTGGCAAAATATTTTACGTATATTATAATAATAATAAGAAAATTATAAACACTTATCAAGAATTAGTAAAGGTAAAGGTACATACAAATGCAATCCAATAAAGTGTCAGCTCAAATGATTAGTAAATGATGTTAAGCCGTTTTTTATTTACAAACAAAAAAAAATATATAAAACTAAAGCAAAACTAGTTTCTATCCTAATCTATCCAGGTGTGTGTGGTGATTGAAAGGCCCTTCAATCGCTCCACCTGTAATCGACGTTGGTTCGCACCCAGAGAACGAGATTGACGTGCTCGCCAAAAAGATAGTAAACGAAGCCGAGGACCATGATCAAAGCGAAGAAGGCGACGCGCAGGTACCAGTCGATTCCTCCCAGGAAGGGATACACCCAGATGCCGGTCCTGAACCAGACGTAGTGAATCCACACCAGGTATCCTACCATGAAGGCAGCCAGTCCGGCGAATCCCCGACTTCGATGCGGGTATCTGTGGCGAGTGATGCCCAATTCGATGAGGGCGTAGACCACGACGAAGGTGTGCATGGCGTGGTTCAGCCAACTTGGGTAAACCAAATCCAGTAAACCGGGATATATGGCCTCGCGATCGATCACATATAGAGTCCAGAAGGTGAAACTCACCGTTAGGGAGAGGGGCACCACAAAGGTGGCCAAGATGTAGTCACGCAGGCTCCTCAAAGATCGCATTCGGAGGAGGTCATAGGTCAGCGCCAAGGCATAGTAGCCGAACTGCACCAGGCCACCCAGAAAGGTCATGTACTTGAACTTGCCACCCATCGGTGGCTCCAGTCGCAGGGTCACCGCCAATTGTGGCAACTGGGCAAACCGATAGTCGTAGTAAATGGCGTAGCCCAGGTGAAGAACGGCGGAAAAGTGCAGCAGCAGGCGCGCCCCGTTCGACCAGTTGCGTCGCTCCATTTCCGGGTGGATACTGATCCACATCGTCGATCGACCATGCCGCTATGATAATCAGGTAAAAAATCAATTCGTTACGAGGAAAAAACAATAATCTAAACGCTTTCATTGGAGATGGTAATAGCCAGTAATGGAAAACATACCATACTTAGCAGCGTACCAAGTCAAAATGGAAAAACAAAATCGTATTTTAATCACAACGTTTAACTTTTAATGAATCAAATTGTTGGCCCAAAAAGTGATTAGGTCCTTGCATTGGGTTGCCTCTAGAAACATTGTAGAGACGAGTTCTTGGTCGGTATATATTTATTCGGTCAATATCTATCGACACACAGAAAAGTTTCCAATCGAACCATAAATTTCTGAATTAGTTATTAAGAACTGAAGTTTAAATAACGTCATTAACATCATTAGCAGATAAATATATCTCACCGCCAGAGGGCGCCGCATCCCGAATTTATTCCACGCCAATAATATTGTAAGTGGCGCCATCTGTTGTGGGCATATTATTACATTTGGAATTGGTTAGAGGATATATGATTTGATGGCCAAGAATATGACCAAAACATTAAAAATAAATATTTCCAACAAACTATACAAGATTTTAATAAATTCTATTAAACATTTTATAACAACACAAACGACAAATAAAAATTATTATTCCTAATAATACAGTAACTAAAACTTACAGATGGGTTTGTTTTTGCCGAAACTTAATGTATCAGTTTCATTGTTAGTTTAATTTTCGACCCAATGATAAAGGATAATGTAGTGAATATTGATTCCTATTGAAAATGGCTGTTTGCGGAGGAAATAACAGGGGTGCGACCTTTGGAACAGCTGATTCGACCGGTCAGAGCTACTCCAATTTCAAAACCAGATGTTGCGATGGAAAGGGAAGGTCCACAAACCGCAGGCAATCAAATGGCTGTGTGTTCCGTAAATATTTGTTTGTTTTCCTTTGTCGGCAGTGCAGATCTCAGTGATAATTAGCCAGGCCCATCACCACCATATGTCCAAGGTAGACACTTCCCTGAATAGTTATATTACCTTTCGCTTAATTCGATTCAGCCATCTGACGGCCATGGCGATGTTTCCACAAAAATTTAGGAAATATAATAAATAATATATTTTCTTTCAATAAATATCCTAAGGCATAAAATCCTTTTAAATTGCTAAAATATTTATTTATTAAAAAAATTTAAGTTCCTAGCCCTTTTTTCAGTTTAAATCGTATTTAATTAATTCCGCACACTTATAGATAAAATCTCGGCCTAAAATAAGTCGACATTTATATGATTAGTGAGTCTTTGTCGTACGAATTCGAATCTTAATGATAAATAGTGGCCACTGGTCAGTGACTATTTATAAATTCAATTTAACCGTCTGTCAAGAGTGATAACAAAGTGGAGCTAAAAAACGAAAGGAGTCGCGAAAATGTAAAGCCATGACGTCCGTTGTCTGTGGAACATATGTACATGTGTATATGAAGAAGTCTGATGTATGCCGGGGTAATTATGATCTGCACAGCTCAGACTAATTGGAGCAATGTTGTTAATTTTTTAAAGCCGCCGTCGGACACGTTTCGCTACGGTCATTGCGACAGAGATATTCAAATAAAGGCAGACGAATCTGCCCGATATTTTCGCACTTGTAATGGGGGATACAATATTTGACAGTCAAACATATCAATTTTTGTGGGGCGAGCGGTTCCAGGTGGGTTAAGCACTTGTAAAAACTCTGGAGGAGTGAAATCACACTGCCAATAACCTCTTGAGCTTTTGCTAAGAGTCGATTAAACTGCCTAAGAGAACAGAGTCGAGGTATTTGTGAGCCAAGCAAGCTTCACTCAAGAGAGCGATGGGTAACTGGGGTTTGCTTGCCATATATTTTGCACTCTTCTCCAGTCGTAGATTTGAGTTTAAATTACTTTTACTTAAGTTTACTACAAAGTTTAGGTATTTGTTTCAATTTAAATTTTTTTAGAAAAACAATTTAGCAGCCATTTTCAACACAAAAGTGTTCAGTCAGGTCAAAAGTAACTGAACTAAAATTGTAAAAAATGTTTTCAGTGCTGTAAATTATTTATAATATATATGTAAATTATTTTAATTTTTAATAAATAAGGGTATTATGAGGAAAGTTTTAATTTTGCCCCCCTTTTTTGCTCAAAATTTGAGTGGCTTTATTAGCAAGAAATAATGTGACTTAAAGATTGTATTTTTTGATTACAATATACCATACGTTTTATAAAGTATTTTATATATGTAGTTCTTTAAGTTAAGCCTAATAAAAGAGGTGTAGCGTGTCCATAATTAATATGAAAGGCTCCTTGGATACTGGTTGAAAACAATAAATGCAAAACTTCCATGAAATGTAAGTGAAATTTTCAAAGCCACCAAAATATATACATATATACTTTCTACCTCTAAAAACCGAATTCTAGGATCAAATTTTACCTTGTCCCCTTTTGGTTGCTAAGAATTTTCTCTAATGACTTAAACGCGGTAACCACTAAAACATTTACAGCGCATATGGTCCTGTTGTTTACCTTCACCACATCTCCGCCAGAACCAGGGTAAAAACCACGACACCCCACAGCATTGCAACCCATTTTCCATTCCCTTCAGCACTTAAACGTAAATAGTCGCATTTTTGCGCAAATTTTCCCCAAAACCGCAAGTAGAAAACTCATTAAGCGCAAAGTGTTTGGCGGCAAAGTAGGCTGGAAAATGGTAAGATTGGTATGCCATCAAAAGTGGAACCAACTTTGTATGATCCACTTGTATGGCCATTTACCATTACTTGTGGAGGCTTATATATAAGCCTAATATATTATATAAAAGTTGAAACTTTAGAGAAAGGGTGGTAAAGGGAAATAAACTTTTTTATACAGCCAGGTTGTTAATTTTGTATTATTATTATTTTCTGAAATATATTATATTATATAAATGATGCCTTCTAGTCTTAACAAGATGTTAATAATAGGATAATATTTTTAGTTAACAACATATGCTCTTAAATAATATGTTCTTTTAAAATAAAATGTACTTGCGATTAAAGGAAATAATACATTTTAAGACATACATATACAAAATTAAAAGTTTTAATTTATTTAAAGTTATAGAAATTATACACATCTGTTTATGAAACCATCATCACTAAGAAAATAAATGCAATTAATATCGAATATGTTTATTTCCAATTTTATAATCATCAATATAATATTCCAAATCTAAAATTTTAGAAAATGATATAAAAATGTTACTTCTCCTTTTAACCTGGCCTCTTTTTTTCTAACTCAGCTCACGATTTTTGTGTTGTGTGTATTTGGCAAATTTGTGTCTTTTATAATATTTGGATTGTGTGAACCTGTGTTTGCTTTTCAGTTGTGTGATGTTGGGTTTTGATTGGGAAGGGGAACCTTTCAAGATGGTGGGATTTGCGGACTACATAGACACGTGCGTTGCCAAATAAATCCGCCGTAAGCCCCTTTTCGTTGTTTCTTTATTTTTCCAGCGAGTTTAACCTATCCCTTTTTTAGCTCACATACTTAAATTTCGGCCTGAAATATTTGAATTTTGGTTTTATTTTCCTTCGCACATGTCGCCTAATTTCGCAGTCAGGATACATGCAAATTGTGTGCATACATAAGGTGACGCATGTAAGTCCTTTATATTTAATAGGCTTTTGGTTTATTATATTCTTGCCATTGATTTAAAACATTAAATTGTATTATTGATTTACTACAAAAATGTTTTAATAACAAAGAGAATGGTAAGCATATTAAGCAATTATTTTGCTTAAAATATAGATATACAAACTAAATTCCTAATTGTTAGCTTCCATCTTTTGTTTTAAGAATTCAACGAAACTAGTTAATGTGACCGATATATATATGCTAATATTAAAACCAAGTTCATTTTTAAAATTGTACATATGTATATTTGCAATAAATATTTATATTTTTGTCGAACTTTAACTAGGTTATTTATTTTACTTCCTTCAGTCGTTTAATAACGTTTTGATGATGCAAGCGAAATTGACATCGAGCTTAAATTACCAACTAACTTGGAACTTAAAACTCATCGTCGCCCAAGGAGCTTTTCAGTAGCCATCAAGGACCTGGCCAAGAACCGGGTGCAGGATGCAGCTCGCAAAGGTCAGCCCAAGGACAAACATCTAGCGAGATGCACAAAAATCCAGCATTCCTATTAAAATCGATTTTTAGTGCCACACGCAGTGATGCCAAAAACAAGAAGGGAAAACGCACAAGAGTGAGGAAAAGCCGACAAAAGGAAAAATACGAAATGTGGATGATATACTGATATTTTCTAGCTATTTTATAGAAATTATACAAGCTAGCCTTGCAATCGCATTTCTGGTTTATCATAAAAGGAGAGTTATCATTGGGTATTTTATGATTTAAGGATTGATATTGATTATACCATGTCTTCTAGTTTTTATTACTATTGATTTTTTTGTTTTAAACTTATCTCTCTTCCAGATACAAATTTGTCTATTCCTATTCTATAATTTTCGCCAGCTTTTTCGCAACTGGCAGTGGGCAACACTGGGCGAATGGGGCGCGGCAAGAGTATTTGCATTAAATTATGCGACGAGCTGCGGAAATGTTTGGCATCAAATGGAGGAGGGCCGAAGAAACGGGGGCAGATGAAGGAAAAATCCGAGATGAAGGCAGTGCTGCGCACCGTTAAGTGCGGCGGAAGCAATTTCACTCTTCAGCACAGGGAAAACCGAAAAAAGGGAAATACAAGTAAAGGCAGCCACGACATCGCAAAAACAAAACAAAAATGTAATAGAAATCCTTCAAACATCTGCGAACCGCTCACTTCACATCGCTGTAAGAACACCCCCACAAAATAAAAAAAAAGCAAGCATCCTTTGCTCCTGTATTTGAATACATAGGTAAGTACGTGTGTGTGTGTGTGCTCGCATTTGTAATTGTTTCCTTTTTTGCTTTACGAGTTTTTCATGTCTCGCACAATGTGTCACCGACCCCCTCCTCAAAATCATCCATCGTTTCACTAATAAAAATACATTTCCTCTTTAAACTAAAAACTCATATTTGATTTCAGCCATAAGAGTTCTCTGTTTATTTAAATCAACTGGAAAATATTACATTGTCTTCTTATTTAGACTTTAAGTTAAATGTTCTTTTATTTTCTGGAGATCTATTTATTTTAGAAATATTTATAGTCATGTCATATTAGTTATGCTAATGAAAAGCCATTTTTTTGTCCGAGTTTTGAGTTTCCCTTTAATTATCCTACTGTTCAAATGCTGATTAATAAAGGTTTTTAAAAGAGTTTTTTTCAGTGTAGTACATCTGGCAAAAGACGCCCACCACTGCACTTTAATCACCGTCATTAAGGCGGCAGGTTGGGCGCAATTTTCGTATTCATTCCATTTTACCCCACCATTTTCCAGCTTTTGGTATACAGTCCTTAAAAAACTTGGGATGCCTACAATGAATTTTCGGACCTATTTTAAAAATTTTACAACACCTATGTTATTTTAATAATACAAAACTTAAACTACTCCTAAACGTAATGATTGGCTTTACAAAAAAATCTTTACTTAAATGGTATATTTTTGTTACGATTATGTATGCCATATAAACAAATAAATGTACAATTGAGTAAATATCAAATTAAATTATGAAAACCTTTAATAATACAATTAACATAATAATTACCTGATTGATTGAAATGTTTGCATATAAATGGATATTAAGAAATTTGAGAAGTAATCATCGACAAAATAATGATGTCAGTACTGCAGGTACCTTTTTCCTTTAAACACAGAGTATGGAATATGAGTAAGTACTGAAGTTTTGCCACGAGAGGGGCAACTTTTAAGGGGCTCTGTCGAAATAATTATGTTCATTTGAAGGGCCAAGCTGTTCGTCATGTCCGTTGGCCATTACACCCTTTTTTTCGGTTGCCATCGGCAAGTAATACTCGCTTGATGACCGACTTTCCGTCCGCTTAGTTCCGGCTGGCATTAAAACAAATCGACATTTCGCCGGGAGTAAACTTTATGGGGCCATCGGTGGATATTGTCCTATCGTCCCATCAGGACACTTGGGTTTTTTGGACGGTTTCTAGAGAGCGCCAGCGGCGACAGCATTTTTCTTTTCGCTTATTAACATAATGACCAAGGAGATGAAAGGGACATAAGGCCAAATGGCCGGCAAAAAGGCAGTCGACCAGGAACTAGGAAAACCAGAGCAAAGCGAGTGCTTCTCGGGCAATATATCTACTCATTATGCTAATAAGTTCACACAAAACCAAGGCTGGAAAAACGAAATTTTTCAATGGCCAGTGAACACGAATCTCTGTGAATCTGGGCACTGAAATGTCGACTCAAGAATTTGAAGCTACATTTTCTACACCAACAGAAAGGGGATAATGCAAAGGGAATTGAATAAAAATTGACTTACTGACTTATGAATTTTTGTAATACCTTTTAAGGGTATAAAAACTGCTGCATGTGGAAACTAGCTGGTCTTCTCGTTTATATGTACATACATCTGGCTGTCGAATGGAGCAGCTGATCTTTGGCTCCCGATCTGCGTTCCACATGTTTTCACTTATAGCACAATTATTTCCACATCCCTCTTTAAAGCGGCAGCTGGAAACACATTTGCATTTGATTCTGTGCGGAGTCTGTTTATTGGATAGAAGCCTTGCATGATAAATTGTACTAAACGTTGTGACTTGAATTAAGCAGCAATGCGTTACGCTATTAGGCAGCATACACTACAAAAAAATATATTTAATTTGATTTTATCAAAGTATTAAGTCACGTCTAAAACAGAGGTAATAATAATAAAAGTCTTTAGCATATAGCCTTTTCATTTATTTTTTTTTTATATTAATAAAATATGATGCCTAAACATATAATACTTTTAGAAAATAATCTTAAAAATGTTTACATTTTTATTTTTATTTTCTTATTTGATAAAATAATTTTCTTAGTGTTCTCTTTATAATGAGGAACACATTAAAAATGTTTTATTCATTGCCTTCAACTTGATTTTGGCTATCCATACTCTACTTTCTCCCTATCGAATAATTTTGAAAACAACAAGTGTCTGAGGGGGAATTATACTCCCCTAAGTATAATTTCAACCTCCCCTAAGACCCCACTTTTCTATTTCCCCTACAATATGGAATGCACTTCAGTGCATCATTATACAAGATCATTGTTCGAACTCCATTGAGTGATATTCATTTCCAGATCACTAAAAGTCATTTCACACGAGTATAGAATACCCCTACAAAGTTATCAAATCACGATGAAATTTTAATGGGTTTTCGTTAGATAAGTTGTAAGAGAACAACTAATTATAAAATAATAGTGTAATAGTGTATTATGTCCATTAAGAGATTCAATAATTTTAAAATAAAATAGTTTATTTTTTAAGATTTTGAATTTGTAAATTAGTAGTTCGAGTAAAATTACCCACTAGTAATAATCAACAAAATAAAAACAATTTTCTAAATTAAGAATTATAATAACTTATTCAATCAATCATTCAATAAATCAAAACATTTAAAAATAAAATAGTTTATTTTTAATGATTTCGAACTTGTAATTTGGAATGTCTAGGTCGCGTAAAACTACCCAACAGTAATAATCAACAAAATAAAAACAATTTTCTAAAGTAAGAATTATAATAACTTATTCCTAAGATCTTTGGTATTAATACTATGTTAACCATGGTGTATTGTGTCCATCTAAGGGACTCCAAAATTGTTTAATTCATAAGTTTATTTTTAATGATATCTGAAATGATTTTGAATTTGTAATTTCGCCTTATTGCAAAAAAGGTAAAGGGGCCCAAAACGTGCAAAACGAATGGCAAATGATCAAGAGTCGTAGGTGCTTTTGCTGCGGACTGGGATTAACTTGCCATGAATTTCAATTAGGCAAAGGGGTTCTAAATGGGCCAGTGGTTGAAGGGCTCTGGAATCCCATTACGCAGGCAGAAAAACAGCGGATTCTATGGGGTGCTCCGCTGCCAAGTTTCTTCCCAGCTTTGCTCGGTGGGACAAAGAGCAGAAAGAACAAACAAGTCCAGCGGTACTACTCGAAATAATAAACCATGGCAGATAAAGACATCTGGTTGCAGGGGAGGGGGGAGGGGCGGTGAGGAGCGGAGCGGTACGGAAAATAGGAGGCACAACAAAAACAATAACCAAATACTTTAAGCCCAAGAACAACCAAACAGGGCATCCAGTTTTTCTAGCCCAACCTTTTTTTTTTTTGTTTTTTAAATCAAAACAAACCAGCGTGGAATGAAGAAATCCAAGCTAAACGTAAACAACGCAACGGACGGGCGGTGAAAAAAAATAAAAATAAAAAAAATAAAAATAGAGGGGAGTGGCCGGGGAGTACGGGCGGAATTGAGTGTGTGTAACTCCAGTAGTGGGCCTCACAAAAAGAAGAAAAAAAAAAACAACCTCCGACAACCAGTTTGGCCAGTTTCGGCCTCTTCGCCTGCAATTTGTAGCTCTTTGCCTTGTTTTTCGGCTCAGCACAATAGCCCACAAGCCGCAGATCTGCATCTCCAAGCGAAATGTCCCATAAAAAAGTTGCTAGTTTTAAGAAATATGACGATTAAGTCTATTAATTTGTATACAATTTATGGACTTTCTGAAATACATATCTTTTAAATGTGTTTAATAAATAGCTTCAATTAAATGTGGTTTATTTAACACAAAAGTCTGAAATAATATAAACTTTTCGTTAGTTTATTAAATAATGACCATAACTACTGTCGTTTATATTAAAGATCCAAAAAAATAATTTTAGTTTATATTTTGCATATTTCCATTACAATCTAAAGGTGGTTTTATTTATACTCTATGATTTTCTGGTGCATAACTTTAAGACTGCTTAAATTCAATTAATTATTCAATCATTTTTGCCTGAACCTATTTAAGAGTTTTATTTATTATCTTAATTATTGAATTTTGTATTATCTAGTCTCAACTTCTTTAAATTTAAAACACAATTATGATTCAAGACCTAAAGACCAATGACTTAAGTAACAGTACATTTCTAATGAAGATAGTTTAAGAAGTAATTATAGTTTTAGAGTCAGCCGAATATCCAGTAAGAAAACAAACTGGAATATAATGGAAAAGTTTTGATGACTTGCAAGTTAAGAATAAGTATGTTACCGTCACGTTTTCTGATTCTGCGAAATAGAGTTTACAATTTTTGGAAAATTAGAAAACCCGACCAACCCAAAAGTATACCTAGGTATTTAACGAAATTGTTAGTTAATATTCCCAAATATATTTAATAAATAGCATAAAAGTATACAAAAGCAAGGTTTGCTTTAACCAGAATAAAGGGTCTAAAGCCAATGTGGATTGTAAAAATCTGTATTAAGTATTACTTAGACCAGCAACTTTTCACTGGCAAAAACCTCTCCGCTTTGCCAACAATTATATCAGCTGACTCAGCAGCTGACTGACGAACCAGACCAGGCCAAAGTTAAAGCCAAAGCCCATCTTCAACCTCAACTTCAACTTGGGACTGTGCTGTCAAAATCATATGGCAAGACCCGAGCCCACCTGAATGTCTCTTCATCTGTTCGCCTTCGTGATGGCACTTTGGCTTATTTAAAAGGTATAAAATCGAGTTGATTTTGGATTAAGAACTTATAACTTTTGTGTTTTAAGAAGAGTTTAGATTAAAAACTTATTACATTTGTGTCTATTTAGATTTATTGCATCGGTAATTGCGGATTACTGATTAAGAGAGTTATGGATTAATGATTAAAACATAAGAATGGTCATTTATAATCTACATTTTAAGAAATTTATGCGAAATGAGACACATTGGAAAATGATCCAATTTAAAATTGATATTTAATAAATAATCCTGGAGTATTAAAATTATATGTGATATGATTCAAACAATTAAGGGCTTACTTGTTAAATACAATTTGAATAAAAACTAATATTTATTAAAACTTATTTCTTGTTGATATATTTTTCAGATGGAAAATTCAGTTTACCATCTTTTCTCAGTATATAAGGAAATTATTAAAATTAATATTGGTTTAATATATAGCTACTCGTGTTTCTGTAATTTCGCCAGCACTGGACGGCGGTAAAAGTCGGTTTCTAGGGCCAACTAACTCTTTCCCTGCCCAAGAGCTTTCCCCCCGTGTCATGTCATGTAGAGAGCATAATGGCACCCAAACTGCGATGGAGTGGGGAGGGGTAGGGGGATGGGGAGGGGCGGGAGCTCGGAGTAATTACCGGTGAACCCAAGCGGACCGCAGCAGCAGAGCTCCAAGTGATCTCCGCCTGACAGCTGACGCTCGTACCCAGAGCGTTGACTGATTTATGAAGACACTTTTGCAAGTCGCCCAACTTGATTTTCATAAACCGTTACGGCACTGAGTTTTTGCATGTCTATCAGTCATATTCACATGGTATCCCAAGTTTTAATATACCCTTACAACAATAAAGTCAATTATAATCAATCAAATCGCGCCGATAATAATTCAGGTTTTCTCAAACTTTAGTGGCGAAATTTCAGCTAAATTAATAGAAAAAAAATTATTATTCTGTTGCCGATTTTTATACCCTTCAATCTTTTTTTTATAGGAAGTTATTAATATATAATATATATTTTATATATTTTTTTGATCTTTTTTTTTCTTCTCCTATAAAAAACTAAAATCTTAGGAACATTAAAATCAAGAATCATTAAGTGATCCACTCAGTTTAAATTTCCTTCAGACTTTTTCCTTTTCCAGCAATCAAAAAATGTCCCTATATAAAAGAATATATCTTATTGATTGTAAGTTCATTAACATGGTTGTTCTTCTGAAAGTCAAGCTAAAGAGTATCCCAAAGTGAATACATTTGCTGTCCGATTTCTAAATTTCTGTCTATTGCCGGTGTACGAATACTTACTGAAGTGTCTCGTACGGTTTGAGCCATGTTTGTTGCCAGGCAGCAAATAGCTGGCTGGCTGTTTGGCTGTTTGGCTGTTTGGCTGCCTGTCCCCAGCTTTGTCTTTGTCTTGTCTTGGGCCAACTTATGTTTTTGGCCCGGTCTGGTTGGTCTGCTCCGCTGGCTTTGGCTCTGTTCGACTGGGTTTTGTTTGGTAACCATGATCGCCAGATCTTCTGGGCGATTCAAACGAACAGAGATGGCCCAGTTGCCGGCTGTTGGCTGGGTTTAATTTTGAGTTTGAGTGCGGGGTTAATCGCCAGCGTAATGGTAATGATCGTGTTTGCTGCTCCAAATCAGCTGATTGCCTATGTCTGATAATGATGAGTAAGCGCTTTCAATCCACTGCCTTTGCTTTGAATTTGTGCCTTAAAAGTTGTTCTTAGCTCCGCGATTGCTGGTATAGATTATAGACTGTATAATGCCCATATATCAAAGGTGGCAGTAAAAATAAAAGAAAAAGAAATGCGAAATTAAGGCTTAACTTCATGTAGGCAAAACTATTGTACTCAAGTTTTGGAAAAGTTTAAAGTACGCATATTAGAAACTATTGCTAATCCGATTGTGAGATTTTTTCTTTGGAAATAAATGTTATAAAAATATCTGCGACTAATCAATCAAAACTAACCCAAAATACAGTACTTGTAAATGTGTCAAACAAAATTCAAATAGTAATACACTAAATACAAACAACATTATACAAATTAAGAAGCTGCATACAAAACTCATTCGATAACTATATATTAAAATTCCAAGAGTGATAAATACGGAGGTTAAACTATAACAGCAATGCCACATTTTGACTTGAATGGACTTCCGTATCGTCGGCGGTTTCTCTACCAGCGGAATCTCGATTTGGGTCACCACCTCGCCGGTGACTTTGCCGAGGAGGATGAGGAGGATGAGGATCCTCGGCTGAGGGGCATCCTGCGGAGCACCAGTTGCCGGCGACATCGTGAACGACTGCGTTCCAGTCGGCAGTCGAACATCATCCAAGGACTTTCCATCGCAGGGGCAGTGATTGTGGTCGTTATCCTGCTGCTCCTCCTGGGAATCGAGATGACCACCGTGGATGTACCTAAACAGCAGGAAGAAGGACTCTGGAGTGGAGCCCTCAGACTGCTGGGTTTGGAGCAGGAAGAGGATCAGCTGGCAGCAAATTTATACCTGCAAACAAATGTGAGCATCAACATTATTTGGTTAAAAACCTTTATGGCTCTTTACTTTTTCGTCAGTCTATACAAAACCAAATGAACATAAGCTTTAACCTCCAAAGCGTAGCTCAGACATCTATTTATATCTTTTATAAAAAGGCAGTCGCAAAGTCGCAAAAGAAAGTCGCTTTTGAATGGAACAAAAAAAGTCTTAGGGGAACCATATTTGTTAAGGCAGATTTTAAATTAGGTGAAGTAATGTATCTTTCTTGAAATTTTTTTTTGTAATACGTCGATTGGATTATTATTCATTTTTAACTTTCAGTAAAGGCTACGAGAGAATGTTCATTTAGATTGATTTCAATTATTGTTTATTTATGACCAGGTCTTGTACACCTAGTTGTTTGCTCATGTTATAGTTTTTTAAAGATGTAAATAGTTGAATGTATAAGAGGAAAGTTAAAGAAATAATAATAAATTAATTTAATTTTTATTTGCTTACATTAATGAAAATGTAGTTTTTTAAGAGATTTCGGTGCGCATATTTCTAATTGACCTTAAGTATTGGAAAATTAACTTTTTCCGTTACTTTTTCAAGTTTAAGCACACTGAAATCTTTTAGAAAAGAAAAAAGAAAAACTTTTATTTTATTTTTAAATCATTTTTTCTTGTTAATATTTTTAGTTTTTCTTCATTCAAATTAATACTTAAATTTTTTTTATGAAATAATATCGAAACTTATTTGTATAGAAATGACTTTGCTGGTGCTTTGAATTACTTTAAATAAAGTTTGTTTCCCCGCAGGCTGGGTTCTGCAGTCCGCAGGCCCTGGACTTGCGGCGGATCTTCCGGCACTTGAGCAGAGTGGTGCTCAACCAGGAGCAGGCGCTGGCCAGGATGGAGCGGGCACTGAGCGGTACAGGGCGGTTCCGATCGGTGGCACTGCTGGGACCGCCGGGGGTGGGGAAAACGCTGACGGCCAACGCCCTGCGACAATGTTTTCCCTGGCCGGGAAATGCCCATTCGTACTCCTGGCGCACTCGAGTTCCGGATGAGGCGAGGAAATTCCGACTGGTAAGGCAGTTCGCCGACGGACTATCAAATTGCGGGGTCAATCTGCTGATCATCGACAATCTGGAGACCTGCGATCACGGACTGGTGCCCATCTACAATCGAATGATTCTCGAGCGGGAAGGTGATCTCAACCGGAATCAAACGGTCCTGGTCGTCTACGTTTTCAATCTGGAATCGGATCTGTACTGGGAGCAGTTTGAGTTGCTGCAGGAACTGCCAGAGGAGACCACAATTGTGAACTTTCGGTTCTTCAATCACGATGATCTGCTGGATTGTCTGGGCAGTGAGTTAAAAAGGGAGCAGCGAATTCTCAGCAAGGAGAAGGAATCCCTGGTACTCGAGGAGGCCACGAAGAATGTCCAAGTCTCTGGATGCAAAAGCCTGCGACTGCTAATCCTGCAAAATGGAGTCAAACCATAAAAAAAAGTAATCAGACATGTCAATGTTTTAAAAAGAGGCATTAGTTTCGTTTAATTGTCATAGATTTTATGGTCGTCTAATTGCTTTTATGTAAATAATTTAAATTTTATCAATTATAAGATGTAAATTTGGCAGTAACTATAAGTAAAGGAACAAATTAAAAATCATGTCTTGTATCTTATTAATATAAATGGGAATTACGAAATCTAATTTACTAACTAGTAGAGATTTTATTTAAAAATCTAATAAATATTAATTTAGACATGGGTTAGAATCGTGCATCTTTCTTACAAGACTTGCCTGCAAATTTTGAATTATGCGTCTCTGAAATGCAATGCAGATAATTATTTAAGCGTGAGACACACACAAGATGCATAAATAAAAGTACTGCACCCATTTATCAAAACAAAAACTAGGAGAAAAATGCAAAGCAAACAAGCACCAAATTGCATTGCTGTAAAGCATGTTTTTTGTTTGCTTTTTTAAAGCATTAAACAATTTTTTTCTGTTTGGCGAGCGAAACTTCTAGGCCGTCGAACGATGTCGCTGCCTTCAATTTGCAAGTTTGAGTCCACTTATTTTCAGTATCAAGTGAACCTTAAACATATAAATAATTATTAAAAAAATATATATATATCTACTTTATAAATATACAAACTTAGTTGAATTTAATTTTCTTTATTCAGTACAATTATTCAAACATATCTATATTTTAAATTCACTAGACTAAATATTAATATTTTTGTTACCTTTTAAAATCGAACTTATTAAATATTTTTAAAATCAATTGAAGCTTGGATTGAATTTTTGTCAATTGTTGACTTTAGGGGGTTGCAAAGTCGGCTATATCTTAGTAACCACTTCTGCAATGCAAAACGCACACGTTTTCGGCGCCGTGCGTTTCGCCTTTGCATCCGAAAGATACTTTGATGCGAGTGCTAAAGTGTGAGTGCGGTAGCAAGAGCCAACAACCGCATCGAGGCCAGGGTGCACAGAAAAAAATCTTTATTGAATTATTCATTTATCGCTGCATCTAATTAAATTATCCATTGATAAGTCCTAAACTTAAGCTAAAAAAGTCTGTAAACAATAATTAAGATGTAATGTTTTAAAGTGCACTTAGACTGATCATTTCTAATTCTCATTAAATTTTATAAGAATAAACTTTATTGACATTCTATTTCTGTACTCTATTCTATTATTCAGAGAATACACTTATCATTTATTAAAATTTTATTATTTCTTAATCTATTATGTTATAATCAAAATAATAAGTGTAAACTTAGTAAATAAGATTTAATTTGAACTTACAATTTTATTGACTTTTGTTAATTTAAATGATGATGAAAGGGAATGCTTAGAAGATGTGAATTTATCTCAATCAACATTTGTGAATACTAAACATTTTTTCTGAGTGCAGTGCAACGTCAAACGAAACGCAGCCAGCGGCTTTTGTAGTTCATGAACGGCCAGCGAACTCGGCGTTCAGCGTTATAATCAAATAAGATTCGACTGCTCAACAGTTCGTGGCAGTTCGATGGGGGGAAAAAACAGGTAAGGGGACATGAAAACCGGGGGGAGGGGCATCTGATATATTTTGTTTTTCCTTTTGCTGTCACGTAAGCAGCCATTTCAACGAAGTGGTTTCAGTTTTCGTTGCAGTTGCATAATCCTCCGATTGATTTTGTTTTTGGCTATGCGGAAGATAGACGACTTAGAAACTGCTTGGGAAACAGCGAAGGACAATGTCAGGATTGGAGTTTTATTCAAGAATCATTCATTTTAAATATATTCAGAAAGAAAGCCAACTTCGACCCAAAAAAAAAAAAAAATGTAAATGCAAAAATTTTGGAGAACTAAACTAAACTGTCTGTAAGAAAAGTTATGGGCTGAGCAGTGGAGTTTTTTGGTCAATTTTCGGCAAAGCGATTTTATGAAAATTTGGAAAGGGGTTAGCTCATAAAAATGACTAAAAATCGACCCAAAAATACAAACCAAAATGAGTATACAGATTTTTAGAGAAATAAATTACAATCATTTAGAGGTATGCCCCTATGAAATCGGATGTCTGTAAGAAAAGTTATGGGGTTAGAAGTGCAGGTACTTGGTCACCTTTCAACAAAGCCATTTTTGGAAAATTTGGAAAGGGGCAACATCATTAAAATGACGGAAAATCGACCCCAAAATACAAAAAAAACTGGAAACGCAGATCTTTAGAGAATTAGACCACAATCATTTTGAGGTATGCCACTTTGAAATCAGATGTCTGTAAGAAAAGTTATGGGCTAAGAAGTGCAGGTTTTGAACCACATTTCTGCAAAGCCGTTTTTCGAAAATTTGGAAAGGGGTAACATCATTAAAATGACGGAAAATCGACCCCAAAATAAAAAAAAAACTGGAAACACAGATGTTTAGAGAATTTAACCACAATCATTTTGAGGTATGAATCGGATATCTGGAAAAAATGTTATATACTTAAAAGTGAAGTTTTTGAAGACTTTTCTGCAAACCATTGTTCGAAAAGACACAAAAATTACAAAAACGACTCCAGACACTGATTTTAGAAAATTAAACCACAATTATTTATAGGTATGCCACTTTCCAATCGGATGTCTATAAGAAAAGTTATGGGCCCAGAAGTACAGGTTTTTTGCCACATTTCTGCAAGGCCATTTTTCGAAAATTTGAAAATGACAAAAAATCGACCTAAAATTACAAACCAAGGTGAAACACACAGATTTTTTGAGAATAAACCCACAATTATTTTGAGGTAGGACACTTTAAAATCAGATGTCAGTAAGAAAAGTTATGAGCTTGGAAGTGCAGGTTTTAGGTGACTTTTCGGCAAAGCCATTTTTCGAAAATTTGGAATTTAAAATAACGAAAAATCTTCCCCAAAATACAAATCAAGATGAAAACACAGGTTTTTAGAGGATTAAACCACAATCATTTAGAAATATGCCAGTTGTTTATCGGACATCTGTAAGAAAAGTTACGGGCCTAAAAGTGCAGGTTTTAGGTGACTTTTCTGCGAAAGCCGTTTTTCGAAAATTTGGAAATTGTCATTAAAATGACGGAAAATCGACCCAAAAATACAAACCAAGATAAGTATACAGAGTTTTAGAGAATTAAACCACAATCATTTAGAGGTATGCCACATTGAAATCGGATGTCTGTAAGAAAAGTTATGGGCTTAGAGGTGCAGGTTTTAGGTGACTTTTCGGCAAAGCCATTTTTCGAAAATTTGGAAAGGGTTTAGCTCATAAAAATGACTAAAAATCAACCCAAAAATACAAAACAAGATGAGTATACAGATTTTTAGAGAATAAAACCATAATCATTTAGATATACGACAATATGAAATCGGATGTCTGTAAGAAAAGTTATGGACTTAGAAGTTCACTGTTTTGGTCACTTTTAATTTTTTGATATTTTAAATCGGATTTCTGTATGAACGAAGTGCAGTTTTAACCTGCTTGATAGAATTTATCCGCACTTAACGAGACCTGTTGAAAATACAACATCGAATTGTTATAATATTACTTCCCTACATTTTTAATTACCATTTATAATGGGTGGCGAAAGTGACTTCTCATAAATTGGTCAGTGTGAGGACTCAGTAGTTCAAATACTGCTGACCGGTTGTTGCACTAAAGTGCAACCTGATAATATTGCTTCGGTCACAAAAAAAAAAACCTAGAGACGACGCGAAAGCGCTCTGAGTGCTGCAAATGAATCGCAACTCAAATAAATTAAAGAAATGCAACAAGCCGACATTGTTAGCCTTCGACTATGAGTTTGAGTTGGCTTCAATTGCAGCCAAGTTGCATGAGGAGACAAAATAAATTAAAGAAAAGCCGACGACGGAGACAGAGCCGTCGACTAAGATTGGGATTGAGTCTATTGGACTGCACTTTCAAAAAGTGGACAGAAACTTTTTTACGAATCAATAAAAACAAATGGTTGTTCAAGTAAGAAATGGTCCATGTTAAAACAAAATAGTAAAGGTTACCAAGTACTGGAATATAAAAATAAGTTTTTAAAAGTTTTAAATTAAAACGTCTTATTAAAATAAAGACTAATAGATTGTACGGGTTCCATGTTTATAAATAAATTTAAATAAAAAAAAATTAAAATAAATATTATTAAAGATTTATACTATGAAATGTGTTTTGTAAATTCCAAACTTTCCCAAGCTTGTTATACTGTGTTATATTATAAACTAAATTAATTAAATTTCAAAACTAAATATCTTATGTTATTGTTAACTTAAAAATTATGTTTTTTTCTGAGTGTAGTATAGATACCCGGGCAAACAGGACTTCGACGGCGACAACATGAAACGCCAATCGCCAATTGCACAGCAAATACAACTGACCTGGCCAGTCGAGACTAGACCGGGCCAAAAGCGGTCAGGTAAGTGGAGTATTGGAGTATGGAGTGTGGATGGGCTCCAATCAGCGGGCACCGGAGAAACGTTCTCGGCTGGGCTGGGAAAACTAGGGGAAGGGAAAGCTGTCGCTCTCTGCATCCGTATCCATGAGATACCCAGGCTATTTAGTCGCACAAAATGTTTCTAATCTGTGCCGCCGTTGACGCTGCCGATAAATACATCCCGTGCTGCTGCCTGTTCGCATTCCCAATTGTACGCTGTAAAAAAAATAGTTACTAATCATAGGATTTTTAGGATAAAATAAAATTTCAAATGCCCTATTTACTATATTAAAAATGTATCAATTTGGGAGGGAACCTTAAAAATAGATTTCTGTAAAAAATGAATTTAGTTCTTTGAAGGTTAAGCTTGATAGTATTGCTGATTTATTATATTTTAAATTTATTTTTTGAATGATTTGCTCTTGGATAAATGTCGAATCTTTGCCCAATTTTAGTATAAATTATTCTCTGTGCAGATCCAATCCTATTCCCATTCCCAGTCCCAGTCCCATTTCCATTGCCATTCTCATTCTCATCACATCGCAGCACCGTCTTCGTCTCCGTTCGTGTTGGCTAGATTAAATTTCAATTAACACTGTAGATACTCGTACGCGTACACGCACAAATGTGGCAGCCAGCAGCCAGAGTATCAGTTTTTCAATTAGATTTCGCATTAATTAAACGAACACAGCGAAGCAGAAGACGTTCGTTCAGTTTGAGCCAGAATTACGATGGCAAAATAATGGGATGAGGTAGCCAAGCATCTGGAATCCAAATTAGTTGCATGCTTTTTTACGCTTTGTCTGGCCATTGAAAGCAATATAAGTCTCTCCTATTCGTTATAAAATTTTTTTTTATGCTTGCTTTTTAGTGTTACGCGTGAACCAAATAGCAAATAAGCCTGGTCTTAAAAATAAGTAAACCTTTATTTTTTGTATGTATGGGACATACAGATCTGAATCTTTAGTTCCAGTTACTTAAATCCTTAAATAAAAATGGATAAATTAACCCAAAGATTGCATGCAACATTTACTTCAACGTCAAGCGAGTTGACAGCCCTGATGATTACATGTATTTGCTTACTGGCATAAAAGCACGCACATGTAGCATAAATTATATACTATGTGCATAATACTTATCGACTGCCAACAGTGCTGCCCTATTGTAGAGGTCAAAACCTACTAGAGTGGTTAAAAATAATACCAAGTTAAATAAACTATTGTTATTGGATAGAATGAAAAATTAGAAAAAATAAAACAGGAACTACCTAGGAATTTTTATTATAAGTATTATTATTTCTGTTTAGTTCTGATTTTCCTGTGATACAATTTTGTCGTACTATTCAAAAGGGAGTTGATGGTATAGAAGTTTCATCATGATAAAGTATACTCATATATTCCACAAAAATGCCTAGAAATATGGTTTAAAGCAGCACTGCAAGGTGGCAAGATATAAAGACCCGGAACGAAAAAGTGGAAAGGACGTAAAAGCGAAAATCATTAAATTAACATGACAAATGACAAAGGGCTGATAAGACATCCCTGTATGCATGCACAGCACCACCATTTTTATATTTTAATGGACATTGGGCGGTGGGCGGTGGGTGCAGCGCCGTTGAATGGCAGTCAACACAATAATAAATCCGTAAATATAACGACCAAGGATACTTTGGTAATTGGTCGAGCTTATGCTTAACGGCGGTTTAATTTATGCCGGAGTGCCCGTCCAAACCGAACCGAACCGAACCGAACCTCCGATGGCCACACAACCGCCGGACCTTCTGCCGCCCATTAACCACTCGGCAAGTACACACGGGTCTAGCTATAAAATGTCGCGGTCGCCGTCACTTGTTTACGATTATGACTGCCTTCTATATACACCATGTGCATTCGTGTGTGTACGAGCGGCTATGCTACGTGTATGCGCTAAATTTTAACGGGTATGTGTATTAAAATACCGGCTTGGTCACCCACTCAACTACCTAACTGTGGGCAAAAAAGAGATTTCTAATCGAAAGCTCAGGACCAATGAAACACCTTATCTTTTGCTCTCAAATCTATTACATCTGGTAGTACAGGTAATATTTACAAAATTTAAATTTTGATGCCAACTTATATGTTACAGAAATCAAATCAGTAGAATTGAATATTGTGTTCACTTACTAAGGAGTCTAAAAGAATGAAGTACGAACACGAAAGGAATCCTTCCGATTTCCTAATTTAAAATATATTGTAGCATACTTTTAGGCACCATTCTAAGTGATTTCGAAACCGTAGTGGTTTTTGTATTAAGTCCATGAATTTTAAGTTAAAAATTTATTAGTTATTCATTATTTTATATCGACAATAAAACTTTCAAGGCAGTTTCCAAAAAAAAAGTTCTCTTACTATAATTGACTAGAAGAATGTAATCAATCTATAAGTTGCCTTTTCACATAAAGATTTCAAATTATATAAAAAATGTAATCGTGCTTCAAGTTCAAAATTATACTCCTTCCCATTTGGTTTGGTTTATATAATTTTAGAATAAAGTTTGGTTCGACACCCACTGTGAGTCCTTGGGGAAGAGCTGGTGATGCCAATGGCGGAGCGGAAACGGAAGTTGGAACACATTTTGTTGTTTTGGTGCTTGGTGGGCACTCGTCTTTTTATTACAATATTTGCCGGCGTAGTTGCCGTTGCGCTTTTTATGAATGCTTTGCATATCGTAAAATTAAATGAACGAAAAATGTTTACGTATTTTCGGACTCTTTTATTACACTGTTTTTTGGGGAATGTCGTGGGGTTGCACATTCTATTATCGCATTCCGGGTTTTTCCCGCTAATTTGAATATGGCGATAAGCAGAGTAACAAGCTCGGCGGGTTGGAATCTAGCATCGCCCAGACATGTCCGCATTGGAATCAATTAAAAGTCACCATCCCCGAGGAAAGCACATTAACCCATCCAACCGTGCTGTCGCCAATCCAAAATCCCCGTTGCGCCACTTCACCCTGGCCATTGTTTTCCTCTGAGTGGCAGCAATTAACCAAGAGTCGATTGCTTTATTACCTTGGCTGCAAACAACGGGCATCCTTCCCAGAGATGGGAAAGATCCTGCTGGATTTATACGAAAATAAACTGCAGGACTCATGGCTTAAGCCCAATTAAGGCGACATTTTAAAGTCTGATGATATAGAAATTTATTACGACTTAATACATAGAAATTACAAAATAAATACCTTTTCACATTATTAATTATTAATGACTTGAAGTACCTAATAATTTTATGCAAAATATTCCCAAAAAAATAATTAATACAAATCTTACTTTAAATTCAATCCGAATTTTATATATTTAAATGTAGTTCAAAGGATCAAACCCACTAATCCCCCATGGACCGCGCAATAATTTAATGTTATTATTAGTTGACAAATTCATATTATTGTTGGTTAATTTATTGCGGCTTAAATGCATTGTTTAAAGTACATTGTTAAAATGTAGATAGTACAGTGAAACAATTCGCAGTTCATTGTTCCCATCACTAAGCCATTCCCCTTGACAGGTAGAGTGATAGATAGATACTTTGTAAGTGCGCTTAGTAGTTTCGTGTTCATACATAAATTATGTTAATACCATCAAACGAGAGTAACTAGCCATAAAAGCACCAAATAAAGCCCTGCAGAGCGAGCAGTTAGTGGACACCAGCCATCAGGTGAGGTGATGACGGGCAGGAAGGCTAACAGGAGGATGAGGAGGATGGGGAGGATGCGGAGGAGCAGGACGAACTGGATGGGCAAACGCATCGTTTTATGGGGTCGTTAAAAGGTCCAGGGACATAAAACCCATGAAGGAAATTAAGTTCTGCGAGGTGGACAAAGTGAATTTCTGATGGTCACTTCAAGCTGAAGACCTCTGTGAACCACTGGCATCTGTTGTCCAAAGTTGCTAACTTTCCAGTCCCTCTTTAAATTATTTGATTGCCAATTATTGATACACAAAGGAATAAATTCACAATTTATTTGTTTTTAACAAGTAATCCTTAAGTAATTGGGTTTAGATGTTGAATCTGTGCATTGCTCTCTGCCATGAATAATGATTAATTGTTTTTAATGCTTTTTTTCTTGAAGCGGTTAGACTGTTCATAAGATTATGAACTGAATGATTAAAAGCTGTAATAGTTTAAATGGAAAACCATGCTTAGCTTTTATAATTGTCACTATTACTATTGACTTGATAGGAAAAATGTTATATTAAAAATGTAATTAGGGGAGTAAACTTTATCTAATTTAAAATATTTTTTAAATAATGGTATAACATTTTGATTATCTAGCGTTACTTGAACTCTAATATTACTTCTCACTACCATAAAATAAAAACTTTAGCTAACAAATGATATGTTTTCCTCAGTGAAAGTCTTTTTTCAATTGCAAATTAGCCAGTTTTTGGAGAAGGTCGATGATTGATATCCTTGTTAGAGGAAAGCATATTAAAGCCTGAAAAATAGTACTTTAATGCTTTTAAATGGCTTTCCTTTCGCAGTTCAGACGCTCTGGCACTTTTTTGTTTTGATTTTTCTTTTGCTCAACTCTTCGGCGGTACCTTCATCAATCATTTCTCGCGAAGGCAAACTCTGTCAGGTCCTGGGCTCTGTGTCCCGAGTCCTGGATCCCGGGTCCTGGTTCCGTTTGGGTTTCGGTCGCGCCTGCAGTGGATTAGGCTAGGACTATGACATCGCCGACAGTCGACGTCATCCTATCCCTTCCGGGTTAACAAATGAATTTCGCGCGTTGGCTGCTTGCGACTTGAAAGGATTTGAACGCACTGAAACTCAAACGAATTGAACGGAAATATAAAAACAAAAATTTATATATATATATATAAAAAGGTGGGAGGCAACTTAAAGATACCCTGTACTTACTATAATTAAGGTTGTTCTTAAATCAAATATGATCCTACATTCCTTCAAATTCAAATGTGTTCTTACAGAATTAGTTTCCAATTAATTTTAAAATACTTAAATGTGTTTATATAGCTCTTAGTGTAGAAATAACCAACTAGATCGATTTGCTTTTTTTTTATAATGTCGAAAAGGATTTTGCGCAAACCGAAATACCCCTTTTCGCAGCAAACACTGGGTATTAAAAGGAAAAATAAGAAGAAATGCGAGTAAAGGGATAACCAATGACTTTTACCCCACGTGTGTTCCACCCTGCGCACCCGTACTCAAGTTCATTTTAGTCGGCGAACTGTGAAAAAGCAGCCAAGCACGAAAATAATAACAAATTCCTGCACAAAGCAGAGTGAACTGAAGTAAAGTGAAATGTTTTTTTATGTAATGAGCGTAATAATCAGAGAAACATGCGAAAGGATCTGCCACGATTTTGTTGATTGATTCCAGCACAACAGCGAAAACCTTATTAAACCTGAACACCCCAAAAAGGTTTTCGTTTTTTTTTCTATCACTCTCTGCCAAATCAAAGCCGAGTTAACCAAGACAATGCGAATGGGGTAAAGGCATTGACGACTGGGTTTTTTTAGACTTGTTATCAGGAGGCGGATTCCAAGCCATGATGGATGAGGGAAAGTAAACAGATTTTGTTTCGCAACCGTTAAAAGTATTTGTCTTGCAAACCCCTCATGAACATGCTTCAATTCCAACGAATGTAAGTTAATTTAATATGGCAAGTTTTTACCTAAATTTAAAGAGTTTTCGTATTCATTTTAACGCATATTATAATATATGGAAAGGTTAATCTGCCCAATGCCTCTGAACCACTTTTGTGCTGCTGCGCCACCGATAAATAAGAATAATGTGCGGAATCCAGCAAAGGAAGCCTCCATAATGACCATGAAAGAACAGTTTATGGTTAAATAAAGGCACAGCGGCCAAACTCCATTTTCTAGACACAGTGTCGGGCGTTACTGTAACGCCCCCATTTCCCTTCGCCAAAACATATATCCACCATCCCACAGCGGGAGACTCTCTTCGGTTATGCAAAGTAATGCAAAATTGCGACGGCGGCCAGCGGCAGCAGCGATTCAAATGCAAGTGGTCCACTTACCCACGATATGCACAGTGGTCGGAAAACTATGGAATTTTCATTAAAAGATAATAAAAAAAATCTATCAAAAATATTTTTAAAAAAATGTAACCTTTGCATAATTGACTTCAACATTTTTTTAGGTAACGTATATAATAAACAATTTTTTAATCAAATTTGTTCAATGCTATTATAAACAATGAAAAAAGAGAAGGATGCTTGACACTGAAATTAATTAAAATAAATCCTATTCTACAAAAAATAGTTGCGCAAACAAAACTAAAAATAATGAACAATCAACAACCACAGTGTTTTTCCAGCTGTGCTCATTTTTTTTTTATTGGCCAAGCTTGATAACGCATATTTTTGGCTTATTTTGCAGCTTACTGCTGCGACAGCAATTTTGCACAACTGGATGTGTGTGTGTTCTTTTCCTGGGATCACCACACATGAAAGGGAAGTTTTAGTTTTCGATTGGCAAATGACGAAATATCCTTACTTTAACTAAGGAGATTTTCTTGAAGAAAAAATACAAGTAAAAAAAATTCTTTAAATAATAAGCTTAAATTAATTTGTATTATTGTGTAACTGATAAACTATGAAAATTAAAATAAAAGGGTTTTTGCAAATAATTAAAAAGATAGTTCCTTAAAATTAAACTTTTTTTCTTTTTCTTGAATCCTATTTGTTATTAAGCAGGGTATTTAGAGTTCCATATAACTTGGCGATTGGCTCTTCACACAATCATTTTTTGTCGCTGCGGTTTGCCCTTCGCTGCCCGTCTGCCGATAATCACGCTATTGCCCCATCAGCCGGAAATGGGCGCTCCGCCATCTTGTGTCTGCGTTACGAACGTGTGTGTGTGTGTGTGTTTGTGAGTGTGTGTGTGTGGGGTTGAGTGTGTGTGAACCCGACGAAATATGCGTGCAAGTGGCATAAAGTGGCAGCCAGACGGGCATCTTTTGGGTCTTTGCCGTGCGGACGGGGTTGCCAATCTGCTGCCAAAGTGCACAGCGTATATTGGATTCGCCAATCATAAACTGAAGCCAACTGCATAATCTATGCACCATTGCAGTCGCACACAGACAGCGAAAAATGGATGGGGGCGTATGGAAATTGGTTTGAACAATTTTCAAAAATTGTTGGGGCTCAAAAAATCACGGCACCGAATGTCCATCAGCATCCGAAATCCTTTTAGCGGAATTGACATCGCGTCACTTCATTTAAATCAGAATTTTTATACCCTTGCAGAGGGTATTATAATTTTGGTCAAAAGTGTGCAACGCAGTGAAGGAGACATCTCCGACCCTATAAAGTATATATATTCTTGATCAGGATCACCTCCTGAGTTCATATAGCCATGTCCGTCTGTCCGTCTGTCTGTCCGTCTGTCTGTTTCTACGCAAACTAGTCTCTCAGTTTTAAAGCTATCGAATTGAAACTTTGCACACACCCTTCTTTCCTTTGCACGCAGTATATATGTCGGAACGGCCGGGATCGGTCGACTATATCCTATAGCTGCCATATAACTGATTGATCGGAAATGCCATAACTTTTGTTGTTTGTTAAGTTAGGAAGCTGGAATTTTCTATGGGTTTTATATTTGGCCAATCAATCCGACCTACCAAACTTCATAAGGATCGGCCGACTATATCCTATAGCTGCCATATAACTGAACGATTGGAAATGCCATAACTTTGGTCTTTTTAAAGTTAGACAGTTGGGATTTTTTATGAGTATTAAGTTGCATCATATGAATAATTTTGGAGAATATAATTTACAGAGTATTCTGCAAGGGTATATCAACTTCGGCTCCGCCCGAAGTTAGCTTTCCTTTCTTGTTTATACTAAAACTGAACTTAATTTAAAGGCGTCAAATTTTAATAGCATTTTCTTTGAAACGAAAATGTATCGAAAATTTGGAATATTTTAAATCGCAAAATTCCAAGATATCTTTAATTTACTAAATAAAATATTTTTACAAATATTGTTCGCAGCTTAAGTAATAGGTAAACAGTATTTTGAGTGATTTTGATATTATTGGCTTACCAACCAATCCTAAAATAAACGAAATTTAAAACTAATAAGCAGTCTGTCGGATATTAAAGCTACGAAAACTGCAAAACAATTGCGTTTTGCATATCTCCGGAGCATTGCCTTCCACTTTTCTACCACTATTTCAGTTTTAGTTTGTCTGTGGCTCGAAATAATAACAATAACTATCTCTTATATCTGCTTAACAGCCAATGCAGTTAAAAAGCAAATGTTTTTCTCAATTGCCACTGCCATTGCCATGACTGTTATTATATTCGCTGCTGTTGTTGCTGATTTTGTTGCCAGTGACTCTGTTGAATCGCTTGTTTTGTTTAATTCTCTGAGGAAGGTTATTATAATGATTTCAAAAGGTTTAATATTTTTCAAAACATGTTTTAAATTTTAAAGGAATATAATAAAAATAAATAATTTAATCAATTACTGTAATCAAACAATTAATGAATTCCCAGAAAGGTTGGGTTTTCAAAATGATCTCCAATGAATGAATAATTAAGAATTAATTCTTAACGCATTTATTATTTATTTTTATTTAGAATGAGTATTAAACAAACCATTTCCAAATTTTTTTTTATTTTCGATATTGAGGGTATTCAAAACTTTGGCATTAAAAGCCAGACGTCTTTTTTACTCTTTGCCAACGACATTGCCTTGCCAAAAACAATTCCCACTGAATTTTTACAGCCGAAATAATTTTTAATTTACATAAATGCCGGTCGCTATTCACAATGTAAGTGTGTGCTGCCGGTTTTTCTTTGGCTTTTGCCGGTTGCATTCAAAATACAGCAACGAATCCGAATCCGGAAGGCAAATGGAAGCGTTTCCCGGACGATCGTCCCCTTTTTTCAATGCCGGAATGTGGGTGAAACACTCAAACAAAATGCAATAAAAAGTTTGTAAGTCTGTTACTCCTTTCTGTTTTAAAAAAAAAAAACTGCCTATTTCACATCCAATATCATATTTCTTATAGGATAACTTATAAAACCAGAAATATACTTTCAATAAGAAAGCAATTAAGTTTTAAAGTTAAGGTTAAAACAATATAAAAAATAAAAACCTTATTAAATCAGCCGATAGCTCTTTTATTTTTAGTATTTGTTTTCATAACATCAATGTCTAATCTTATAACACCATTTCATCATTTTTAGTTGTATTTACAACACAAATAAGTTAAGGTTCCCAAATTTAAAAAGTTATTATTTTGGCCAAAAACAAGATTTGATTTATTATTTCTCTAGAACAAATGTGTTTGATGTTTCTTGTTTGAACTGCTTAACTATTTTTAGATTTTTTTAGGTTTATTAAAGTAAATATTTTTTGAAAGTGCATTTTACTCACAAGTTGGCAGCTGCAAGCTTGCGACACATAATTCTGGTTCATATTCGAATGGCGGCGACGCAGCAGTCCAAAAAGCAAATAAGTTCCTGTGCTCGATGTTTTTATGAGGGAGTTGGCATTTACAGATGCAGCATTCTCGGGGATTCCCTTCGCCAAGCCACGTCAAATGGTTGGACATTTATCGATTTGCCAGAACAGGGATTATTTGCGCTGCCTTGGCGCCGTAATTTCTGGTAATCTGTGCTGCTTCGCACCGAAATTATCTTCATCGCTCATACGCCGCGTGGCCCGGGAAATGCATGAAAATTGTCACTTATATTCGTGGTAATTGTTGTTGCTGCCTGCCTGCTGTCCGAAATGATAAACGACCGAGAAACCTCCCTCTGCTCTGATCCGCTATTCACAACATTTGTCCACCGCCCAACGTCTACATAAATGTATATCTATTAGCATTTATCTTGGTCTCGGAACCCTGACAAGTTTCGCCTGACTCAAGAATTAATCATGTGGCAATTATGCTGTGGCAACAGTTCTTCCCCAGCATCCATTTGCACACACACACCTAAAGCTTTCCTTTGGCCACTTCCTCTTAGGGATTTCTGTGACATCGTCAAATGGTCGCCCAGTGAGAATTTCAACTAAATCATTGTGTCCGAAATTATGCCGTGTCTTTCGGAGGCACAAAACAATATTTGAAGATAAAGCCATCATCATGAAACCTGTACATTTATGGATACAAACTACCAAGTAATGTGTAATAAAATCAGGGTGAACCTTAATGCAGACATAAGCGGTCTATGACTTAACGCTTTAGTTTTGTTTTACAAAGCTTAATAAAAAAGGAACAGACTTATTTTTTAATAAGACATAAAAACATGTAAATGTTTATTTCAGCTGGATGATTATTTAATGCAATTTTATTTAATCCAGATATTAAACATGAGAGTTTATGTTCTTCGTTATCATCACGTACAATCGCATTCCATCTGCAAATAAGTGTTCTGGATATACCTCAATAAATAATACAATTTAGAATTTTTGAAAATTATTATTAATATTATTATGTTACTATTATTAACAAAACAAAACCAGAAGGAATGTTTCAAAAACTTGTTACTTTGTTAACAAAATAAACACAGAACAGAGATGAAGTTACCCACGTTTATCTTAAATTCCTAAAACCTTATAAAATTTGTTTTCGATTTGGAAAGTTTTATGTGTATTGATAGATGTTGATTGAATACATTTAAATCGCTTAAAAACCTTTATTTACTGCTTAAAGAGGCCTTAAATTTTGTGTATAACTTTATATGTATACTGGACAGTAAATGGAAGAGAATGCAATTAAAGACATTTAAATTTCGTAAATTACTTCAAAAGTTTACTGGACAGTAAATGGCACGTTTTCCACATTCCTAGGTATTGATACACGCTCCTGAGGAGCTTCTTCCACCTCCGGTTCGATGGTGGCAATGGAGTCGGTCCTGTCCACATCCGGGAACTCAAACGGCCGGAGCAGGTGCTTCTTGCAGGTGTTTTGCTGATCGGCATTATCCTCGTCATCGGAGGACACCTCACTGCCTACCTTCATTTTAACAGGCAGCTTGAGCGAATCGATGCGCAGATGGCCAAGACAATCGAATCCGACATAGGCCAACTTAAAACTGGCCACCGCATTCGCAAAGTCCACGGCATCGGCCAGTCGTCTTTGCCGCACAAAAGCGGCATAAATAAAGGCAGCTGTAAAGCAATCACTGTCGCCAACGCGATCCACGATCTTCTTGGTCTTATAAGCGGGCAGTTCGAAGTAGTGTCCTCCGGTGGTCATGCAACCCGCACCCAAACTACTCCACGGCACAATCACACAGGGCCTGCGGATCCTGATGTCTCTTGGCATTCGCAGCAGTTGGTTGATTCCCTCGCAGGCTTCCTTCGGCGAATTCCAGCCCCTGGTCTCGGCTATATACTTGGTGACGAACACATAGTCGCACATGCCAATCAAATCGATGACCTCGGCGAAGGCATTAAAGATCTGCAGCGAGACCACAATGCGATCTATTTCCTCTTTGCCGTTATTATGGTCGAGGATCAGTCGAATCATATCGCAGGTTTCCCGTGGACTTCGTGCCTCGAAGTTCACCCAACCGTACTGATCGAGATCCAGTTTCCGGAAATCGGCAGCCGAGACATACGGAAACGCCTTGTCGCAGTAGACCACGGTGCAACGACGAGTCCATCGCTCCTGGACAATAGTGGAGAACGGAGGACTCTCGTCCGTAAAAGTACAGTGGCTAATGTCAATGCCCCGCCTTTCCAAATCATCCAGAATCATACGGTAGGTGGGATTTCGAGAAAGCACGCCGAACAACTCCACATTGGCGCCCAAAAGTCGGAGGACCGTGCTCACGTTCGAGGATCTTCCGCTGCGGTGAAGGTTTCCGTTTTGGGTGCGGGACCGATCGCTCTGGAAGTCCACCTTCTCCATGGTGGTCACGTAGTCCACCTCCGTGCAGCCGACGCAGAGCACGGCCTTCATCACACTGATGGAACACCATTGGGACATCTTGACTCTAGCTGCGATTCCAGTCCTCGATATCGATTCACAATCCTCGTCCCCTCCTCTTCCTTCGATTCCTTAGCCTCAGTTTTAGATTGTCATAATTTTGTTTATAGTTCCGAATAGTTTGACTAACCCTTAAATCATGGTAGTAACGATTGTTTGATTGAATCTGTTTGCGATCCCAAAAGATAATCCTGGTATCTTTCTGTTGAAGAGAAATTGAAAAGTTATTAAATTTTTTTAACACTAACAATATTCTCATGAAATCATTTAAAAGGGTATGAAAGCCAATTAAAAACATTGTGTTTCAAAAATATTATAACCAACCATGACATTATAACATATATTTTGAGTTCATCAATCAATTAAACTTAGAATTATGTGTTCATTTCAGGGTACTAAAACCAATAAAAAATTTCTTTGGGTCCTTAAACAAACTTATAAAACGAATAGATTTGACTCTTTATAAATGCAATTTACGTCAAATCGTTTGAATAGTAGCTAATGCTTTGTAAAATTATGCATTTAATAAAACGGAAGAAATATAAATGTAATGAGTAAAGACTTACTTTGTATTATCAAACATGCCTCTTTTCCAGTTTTAATCTTAGTGAACTATGTATGATTTGAGTAAATAATCATGCTGGGAAATAGTAGGCAAAAGAGCCAGTCTAAATTGCTCCATAAATTCAAAAAGTAATGCTTTGGAAAATTTGTAATTTTAAAATTTAAAATTAAAACAGCAAAGACAGTAATTCGATCAAACCATGGGTGATAGTGACAAGAAATTGAGCTGGGCTGTTGGCAAGAAGACGGTGATGTGTGTGGGCGCCGCGACCATTGACTTGGTCTCGAGCACGAAGACCTTTCCCGAGCCGAATAAGTCGGAGAAGGCCGTCGGAGGATACTGGATACGTGGCGGCAATGCCTCCAACAATTGCACTGTGCTCTCGAATCTGGGGGTCAAGGTGGAGTTCTTCGGAATGCTGAGCAGCGTGCCTATGTTCCAAGTTCTGGTGGATGACCTCAAGGCACGCGGCATCATTGTGGAGAACTGCCCAACCTGTGACCAGCCTGCACCCTTTGCTTCAGTGATACTCTCAAAGTCGACAAAGACGCGAAATATCATATCTTGCAATAATAACTTTCCCCATGTCAATATCAATGATTTCCGTAAACTGGATCTCAGCAAATACGGATGGATTCACATGCGGGCACTTTACTTCGAGAACACCATGGCGATGGTCAAAGAGTTGGCGGCATATAATGCGAATAGGGAGGAGAAGATCGTTTTGTCGGTGGAGTTCGACCACAATCTGGACGATATGTGGCCCCTGATGGACTACTGTGACTATGCCATCTGCTCCAAGCGGTTGGCCCAACCGAATGGCTGGCTTTCCATGGAGAATGCCTGCATGCAGCTGGACGAGCGATTGGGAATGCGATTTGGCCTGAACCTCAAGCGACCGTGCTTAGTAGTTCTGTGGGGCGATCAGGGGGCCGGGTTCATGGACCTCGATGGGCACTACACCCACTCCAAGCCCTACAAACCCAGGCGCATCGTGGACGCCCTGGGAGCAGGTGACACCTTCGTGGGCGCCTTCATCTACGCCCTCTACATCCGGGAGCGATCCCTGGCCGTCGCCGTGGACTTCGGCAATCGCATAGCCAGCTACAAGTGCTCCAAAAATGGCTACGATCACATCGCCAACATTCTACTTCCACCGGTCTTATGATTTCGACAAAACCATTTCATGATGTTTTCCCTATTTCAAGTTTTATACCACAAAAAATAAATGTTTTCCAACAAAAAAAGGATTTTTTTAAACACAAAATAATAGGTTTCACAATATCAAAATTTATTTTTTCTGCCCTACAATTAAAACAGAAACCTGTGCAAAATGTAAGCCAAAAAACTTATAAAAAGTATACAGCTCTAAAATATTTTTCATGTATTTACCTTGGCCAAATCGGAAGTTGGAATCAGTTATAAGAAACATTTGTTTTATTTAGTGACAACATTTAGCAATTTAAAAATATAAGTAACACAAATTTTAAGTGAATTAAAACTGGCAATAATCAATAAATATAAAAAAAGGCAATAATCATCCAATTGGAAGCAATCCTTTTAAATTATTCCCAATTTAAGCGCCTGACTTTAATAATTTACATTATTTCATTTACATTTTATTCCAATTTAAATTTTTCATTTTAACAGGCAGCTTGAGCGAATCGATGCGCAGATGGCCAAGACAATCGAATCCGACATAGGCCAACTTAAAACTGGCCACCGCATTCGCAAAGTCCACGGCATCGGCCAAACGTCTTTGCCGCACAAAAGCGGCATAAATAAAGGCGGCGGTAAAACAATCACTGTCGCCAACGCGATCGACTATCTTCTTGGTCTTATAAGCGGGCAGTTCGAAGTAGTGTCCTCCGGTGGTCATGCAACCCGCACCCAAACTACTCCACGGCACAATCACACAAGGTCGGCGAATCCTGATGTCCCTTGGCATTCGCAGCAGTTGGTTGATTCCCTCGCAGGCTTCCTTCGGCGAATTCCAGCCCCTGGTTTCGGCTATGTACTTGGTGACGAACACGTAGTCGCACATGCCAATCAGATCGATGACCCTCCGCGAAGGCATTAAAGATCTGCAACGAGACCACAATGCGATCTATTTCCTCTTTGCCGTTATTATGATCGAGGATCAGGCGAATCATGTCGCAGGTTTCCCGTGGACTTCGTGCCTCGAAGTTCACCCAACCGTACTGATCGAGATCCAGTTTCCGGAAATCGGCAGCCGTGACATACGGAAACGCCTTGTCGCAATAGACCACGGTGCAACGACGAGTCCATCGCTCCTGGACAATAGTGGAGAATGGAGGACTCTCGTCCGTAAAAGTGCAGTGGCTAATGTCTATGCCACGCCTTTCCAAGTCATCCAGAATCATACGGTAGGTGGGATTTCGAGACAGCACGCCGAACAACTCCACATTGGCGCCCAAAAGTCGGAGGGCCGTGCTCACGTTCGAGGATCTTCCGCTGCGGTGAAGGTTTCCGTTTTGGGTGCGGGACCGATCGCTCTGGAAGTCCACCTTCTCCATGGTGGTCACGTAGTCCACCTCCGTGCAGCCGACGCAGAGCACGGCCTTCATCACACTGATGGAACACCATTGGGACATCTTGACTCTAGCTGCGATTCCAGTCCTCGATATCGATTCACAATCCTCGTCCCCTCCTCTTCCTTCGATTCCTTAGCCTCAGTTTTAGATTGTCATAATTTTGTTTATATTTCCGAATAGTTTGACCAACCCTTAAATCATGGTAGTAACGATTGTTAAATTCTGTTTGCGATCCCAAAAGATAATCCTGGTATCTTTCTGTTGAAAAGAAATTGAATAGTTATTAAATTTTTTTAACTTACACTACCAATATTCTCATGAAATCATTTAAAGCCAATTAAAAACATTGTGTTACAAAATTATTATAACAAACCATGATTTCGAGTTCATCAATCAATTAAACTTCGATTTATGTATTCATTTCAGGGTACTATAACCAATAAAAAAATTCTTTGGGTCCTTTAACAAACTTATAAAACGAATAGATTTGACTGATTATAAATGCAATTTACGTCAAATCGTTTGAATAGTAGCTAATGTTAAATGTTTTGCAAAATTATGCATTTAATAAAACGGAAGAAATATACATAAATGTAATAAATAAAGATTTGCTTTGTATTATCAAAAATGTCTTCTCTCCAGCTTTAATCTTAGTGAACTAAGTATGTTTTGACTTAATAATCATGCTGAAAAATAGTAGATAATAAAGCCAGTCTAAATTGCTCCATCAAATCAAGTAGTAATGCTTTTGAAAGTGTGTAACTTTAAAATTTAAAATTAACACAGCAAAGACAGTAATTCGATCAAACCATGGGTGATAGTGACAAGAAATTGAGCTGGGCTGTTGGCAAGAAGACGGTGATGTGTGTGGGTGCCACGTCCATTGACTTCGTCGCGACCACGAAGACCTTTCCCGAGCCGAATAAATCGGAGAAGGCCGTCGGAGGATACTGGATACGTGGTGGCAATGCCTCCAACAACTGCACGGTGCTCTCGAATCTGGGGGTCAAGGTGGAGTTCTTCGGAATGCTGAGCAGCGTGCCTATGTTCCAAGTTCTGGTGGATGACATAAAGGCACGCGGCATCATTGTGGAGAACTGCCCAACCTGTGACCAACCTGCACCCTTTGCTTCCGTGATACTCACCAAGTCGACAAAGACGCGAAATATCATATCTTGCAATAATAACTTTCCCCATGTCAATATCAATGATTTCCGGAAACTGGATCTCAGCAAATACGGATGGATTCACATGCGGGCACTTTACTTCGAGAACACCATGGCGATGGTCAAAGAGTTGGCGGCATATAATGCGAATAGGGAGGAGAAGATCGTTTTGTCGGTGGAGTTCGACCACAATCTGGACGATATGTGGCCCCTGATGGACTACTGTGACTATGCCATCTGCTCCAAGCAGTTGGCACAGCCGAATGGCTGGCTTTCCATGGAGGATGCCTGCATGCAGCTGGACGAGCGATTGGGGATGCGATTTGGCCTGAACCTCAAGCGACCGTGCTTAGTAGTTCTGTGGGGCGATCAGGGGGCCGGGTTCATGGACCTCGATGGGCACTACACCCACTCCAAGCCCTACAAACCCAGGCGCATCGTGGACGCCCTGGGAGCAGGTGACACCTTCGTGGGCGCCTTCATCTACGCCCTCTACATCCGGGAGCGATCCCTGGCCGTCGCCGTGGACTTCGGCAATCGCATAGCCAGCTACAAGTGCTCCAAAAATGGCTACGATCACATCGCCAACATTCTACTTCCACCGGTCTTATGATTTCGACAAAGCCCCTTCATGATGTTTTCCCTATTTTACTTATTATAACACAAAAAATAAATGTTTTCTAAAAAAAAAAGACTTTTTTTAAATACAAAATAGAATCAAGATTCACGAAATAAAATTTATTTTTGCTGCCCTTAGAAAACAAAATTACCTTAAAATTACCTTTGCCAAATCGGAAGTTGGGATGAGGTATAGAAACATGTTTTATTTATAAACAACATTTATCACTTTAAGAACATAAGTAACACAAATTTTAAGCGAATTACAATTGGCAATAATCAATAAATATAAAAAAAGACAATAATCATGACAACATTACGCACTTTAAAATATAAGTAACACAAATTTTAAGCGAATTAAAATTGGCAATAATCAATAAATATAAAAAAAGGCAATAATCATGCAACTGGAAGCCATCCTTTTAAATTATTCCCAATTTAAACGCCAAGTACTCCCTGACTTTAATAAAATACATTATTTCATTTACATTTTATTCCAATTTAAATTTGATTCTCAGCAATGACCATAATACAGTGAGCGTAAATATATAGCTTATGTACATATATGCAAATGGAATTAAAAATGGGAGGAAAAGAGAAACTGTCGCATGCCCTTAACCCGTTAAAACCGACCATTTATTACGTATGCGCACCGCTGACCAAGGATAATAATTACCTTGCCAGACGCTCGACCAAAGTGTATCGGTCGTAAATTATGGGATATACGAATGCGAATGTATACAAAATTTTCGTTCTACCTTTCCAATTGATTGCAAAACGGACCTGCAATGTCATTTAATTTTCATCGCTGAAAAGGGTTCAAATATTTTCATTTCTTTTTGCGTACCTTTTGTCGTTTACCCTGGGTATTTGAAATATAGCCAGATTATTTAAATAAATGGCAGCCGCTTGGCCACTAAATGGGTCAATAAATATGCGACCAGCAGGTGACCAAACTGTCCCTGTTTCAAACCGATAAATGAGATCTTCGCCAGCAATAGATTATTATTCGCTTGTGTTCGCACAGATTATGCAAATGCGACTTGAGGCGAATCCTTGATTAGAGATTTGCTGTGGCAAGATTTGAAGCAAAATCAATAAGACCCCTGTGATTTTTAAATGTATTATCACAAAGCCGAGGAAGTGCATGGACCGCGAAAAAAAATCAAGCAAACATAATTCATAAATATTCAAATGAAAATCCTCGCACCACTTCAATAGAAAAGTTAAGCCAAATTACGTTTAAAAAATATACATAAAACCTCGTGATTCAAGGAGCCAAGTGGTCAAAATGGGCAACTGGCCGCCGTCAACTTCACTTTTGCCGCTTGATTGAAACTCATTTATCATCGTAAATTAGAAGTAAGGGGGGCTTGGAAGAGATTCATCATACTCCCGCCAGCGAACTGTAATCTGGCTCAGATTGAAAATTAATGAGGTCATCAGACTCTGCATACCCAAATAGCTCTGCCAAGTAACTTGAAGCAGTGCGCGTTCTTCGCTTTTCTTCCTCCAATATTTTACATGTTAGTACTCTTACAGGGGGTATAACACTTTTGTTCAGAAGTTTGCTCAAAACGTGGAAAGAACTAAAAACAAAATAGGACGCACAGCCAATGGAATTGATGTGCAACTGAGGACTTAAACTATCATCTTTAAGTTGATTGGAAAAAATAATTTTTATTGCCGATTTTGGCCCCATTTTTTCATGATTTTTTGCGATAATTTGGCAAAAAAATATTTTTACAGCTGTGAATGTGAATTGATTATAAATTTTATAACGAGTTCAACGAGGTATGACATTCCAACATTTGACCATTATTTCGCAGGGATTTTATCTATAAATCAAAATTTAAGTTGATTACTTACGGTTTTTGGCCTAAAAAAATGTTTTTAATGAGTTTTTGTTCTAACTTTTTACCCCATATAATAGTTTTATATAATTTTTGAACTATTTTTTGGGTTAACTATATAGCTGTCATTTATATAAAAGCAGTGTGCAACCTCATCAATTTTATGTGCAATTGGAAGGGTATTTAAACTGCAGCTTGTCAAAGCCAGCTTACGTTCTCGTTCTATTATAAATGTTTCGCTTTTTGTTGCTATTTAAAAATTCACTTAGCAGGAGGGGCTTAAATTCATCCACCCGTAAGTTAAGTCCCAATCTCGCCGCATATTCATCCCCCACAATATTGAATAAAATTTTCAAATTGTCCTTTTACCCTGACATTCTCCCCCAAAACCAATTTTTAAAAGCTCTTCCAATTGTAATTACCTCAATTACAACCATATTTACTTTTCATCTTAAAACTTAAAAAGCTAAAAAAAATAATAATATGCCTGCATTTCAGCTGAAACAACTTTATTTGGCATTGAACGATTTTGCATTTTAAAATTTCAACATGTTTCCTTCCTCCTTTACAATTTTTAATTTTTCTTATTTTAAAATAATGTTTAAAAGAAAAAATAGATTTGTATTAGCAAACTTGTTTCAAAGAATTTTGAAACACCGCAGAAGAATATACCTCTTCGATCTGAAAAGAGGTCCTTGGACTGTAGTTTTGATATGTATTGCAGGTATTGATTGTGTATTGAAGCTCTGTTCCCGTTTCTATGGCTCTTTTTGTACAGCTTCCGGTTTATTGGGCAATTACGCAGGCAGCGCTCTGATTATGCATCAGCCGGCAATTGTTTTGACATTTAATCAAAGGAAGGACAAAGGGACTCCCGTCGATGGGGAAATTGCGCCGGTGGGGATGCCGATGGGGCAGGAGTTCCATCCCGGAGCTCTGGCATCCGGGTGCTCTGATAAGCTTGACTGGACACTTTGGTAATTGAGTGACTTGTTCGCCGTTGTCCCATGGAATCGCGGTTCAATGTCCCCTTAATGCAACGCTCCTACCAATCCCTCAATATTATTATTTGTTTTCATGGCGGATGGCAGATCAAAGCGCGGTTGGTAGAGGTCGATTTGATACCCTATAGTCTCTGATTAAATGGCTATATAGTATTGGTGATGTTTGCCAATCTTTTAATGATGTCCATTTCAGTCGAAGACAGATTTGTTATGCAAATTCTCGATAATAAGAAAGTATCCTATTGGTCGTAACACTTTTTTATGCGCCAACATGACCGCCACAAAATGCTTTCATTTCCTTTTGAATTTATTTGGCTGCCATTGTGCAAAGCAAAAGACATAACATCAAAAGGAAAAACACAACTACAATACCAGCCACATCCTTCGATTATGTCAAACAAAAAGGCAGCAATTTGGATTTAAAGAGCGACCTTGGGAGCTAGGAGTATGGACATGGGTGTATGGCTTTTGTATGGTCGGTACTTCCAATTTACTTGCCACATTTCCGCCAAAGTCTTGCCCAACTTTTCTCATTTCGGTTGCCGCTGCTCTTGATGCTGTGCTTCATTTCTATTTCAATTGCTACATCAAAAAAACGGACTTCCGCTTCCGGTGGCGCTGCTTGAAGCTTGCAGCCAAAAACTTTTGCATATACCCTGATTTGCGAGAAGTTCCTTGATTGGCGATCCTTACTGCACTTACATATAAAAGACTTAGCTTCAGCTCGCCAAAGTGCTTTTAATTTGAAGACCATCTTTATGTATTTAACATAGGGAAACAAAAAAAAATAGTTTTAATATTTAAAAGCCAAATTACAAAATAATATTCCAAATCGTAGATAAGTCTCAATTGCATAAAAAAGGAGCCGATAAGTTTCATACATTTTACATCATTTACTTTTTAAATTAAACTAATTAAATTATGTAAACCAAGCACAAAGAATTATCCACCAGACTAAAGTGTAAAAGGACACCATGCTTGTTTCAGTATCATCAAGTTTATGAGATGGAATCTCTTTTGGTAATCCATCTTCCACAAAAGGCAGTTCTCGAGAAGTTATACATGGATTCTTTCCGTCGAGGTCTTTAGATAGTAAAATTTGGTAACCAGTTTGAGGTGACCAACCTATGGTTTCTTCTAAAATTTAGAAAATAAACAAAACTTGGACGAATATAAACACTTACCTATTATGTCCAACCCATTCGGAATGAATTCTTCCGAATTACTGGTACCCGGAGGAAATAAGTCTGTTTTCATTGCCGGCAAAACCTGCAGATCCTGTTGACTTAAATAGGGAAATGTCTTACAATCATATCCGGTCTGGGAAATTATGCATTTTTCCGTAGACTCTTTTCTCCAGTCAATGCACAATGAATTATTATTACTCAGTTTGGCGAACGTAGTCAATGGATTTAGTACTAGAAAGATAAGTAAATATTGAAGTATCTTTGGCATGTTGAAAATTAAAAAAAAGTATTACATTTGTTTCAAGGATTGTTTTTGCAGCTAAGCTTCAAACTTTTGTAAGTGATTAATTTTACCCCATTCCAGTATCCCATATCGACCGAAACCATAACACAAATGTTGTTTGCATTGAACCAGACTTATTTATCTGCCATTAATTGGGAACAAGCAGACTGCGGGACTTTGGCAAAACTTTGGCGAATTAAAAGTTCTCTCAGCGGTCAGAAAGTCAACAAGATATCAAATCCTTATTTGCATAGACAGACCCAAGCCCTTTTCGCTGACTGACTGACTGACTAACACCCTGATTCATTTGCTTACAGTCTGATTCACTTGCTTATGTGGTGGTATTGGGCAACGTTGCGTATGCCTAATTAATGCCCCTGGCCCTTGTCGAAAATGCGTCAATTTACCCAATTTGCTTCCTAACTCCTTCCGAATTCCGGTTTCTTTGCTGTCGATTAGGGTCTCACATCAAGGAATTCAGTTCAAGTTTGTAACTTAATATAAATTGTCTTGGCTTGCGGCTATTTGTTTAATTAATTAGTGCTACAGACGAGTTATATTTGGCAAAGTTTATAGTTCGAATAGTTTATTTGTATAGATTTATTTGCTTGTTTAGCTGACAATATAAAAGCTAATAAACCAAAATGGTTATATCAATAGAAAACGTTGATGTATGTAAAGTTTTTAAACAATCGTTTTGCTTTGTTTAATAACCAAAAAAAAAGGTTTTTAAATAGCTGAGGGTGAAGCTAAACATATTTCAACTTAAGGTTTGTCACTTTTTACCTGAATATAAGGTTGATTTCAAATGTTTTCAACTTTGTCTGCAACACTTAAAGAGCCTTGAGGGATTTTCTCTGTGGAATTAGTTCGATATTTACTTGTTTGTTTACAGAGTAGCAGTTCTAAAAGAAATTGTATGTTGAGTCGGGCAATTTCCCTTACTTGATTATGGGTAATCGGGCCCCTGACTCGAAGACCCTCATTTCGATACGCTACCCCTAGAAAATGATGACCCGGGTTCGAATGTGGCGGTGGTTACCTGGGATGTTATTGCAGACAATTGCAGGCTATTGACATTTCAATTGTCTCTTATTATTGCCAGGACCTAGGACATTAAACTGGCGAAGGGAGCGAGAACGACCCTCATTTAAATTTGAAAACAAAATGAAACAATGGAAAAGCACTTTGGTGGGGGTAATACACGCATGCAATGAAAGCAAAAAATTTGCATAATAATAATAGCAATTGCACACGCTTCAGGTATTAAAGACTCATCCTCAACTGGATTTGCAAAGAGGAAAATAACCAACGCAAGAAAGAATGCAAAACAAAAAACGAGGAAAAGAAAAAGCGTAATGTGAAGAATCCAATTTTCACTTAATTTTCTGTGACGCCAGAGTTTTTCTCTCGAGTTTTCCCTAGGGCAAGTCACAGTTTGAATCCGAGTAAACCAACATCCCCTCGACTTCACTCCTCTCGACTTCACTTTGGAAAATAAGAAAATAGTCAAAAATGCTCCGAGCCATTTTCATTCCGTTTGTTATTTTGTCTCAAAGTATCAATTTGTGTATCATTAAAATAATTTGATTTCCATTCGACGGAAAGGAGACCTGACCCGTAGGGCAAGGGGTTTTCGTCTTTGACTCTCACGATCTAATTTTACCCACATTCATCTGACAGGGACCCCAACCTTTAAAATATGTTATCCAAGTGCTCATGAGAACATTATTTTAAGACAAGGCTTTTAAAATGGCAACTCGATTAAGTTAAACTTAATATAATATGTGTTATTTGTTACTCGTAGAAATTTATTATGAAAAAAAAAATAAATAAATAAAAGAGTATGTCTTTTCCAAATAGGTTATAACAGTAAATAACAACAATAAAACTAATTTTCACGAAGGTGTCATTATTCTGGTTTTATCTATTATTTTTTATACGTACTTTGTTCCTTGGAGATTTAAAAAACAATAAGGAAAAAACAAAAATAGGCTTATATTTTTATTTTTGTATTTATAATAGTAATAATTTAGAATGATATGATATGATATGAAACTTACTACCCATTTATTAATAAAGAACAATTAGGAAAGGGAATAATTGAAAAAATATAGCATGCTTTTAAGCTGCACCCAATTTAATTGCTGATTCCTGGGCTAAATACTTAAGTATAATTATATAACTGAATAGTCTATTATTTGGTGGTTTTTCCAATTTCTAATAGTTATTCATACTTAGCTATTTTTTAAACATTTTGAGTAAGTTGGAGAATATTCTTCATCTGCCTAACAATGAAATAACATCATTGGATTCTTTTTGTTTGCCGTCAGATGTTCGTGTTCCTTCTCGACTCGAGACTATATATTTTGAGCCGCTTTCCAAATACAATATCTGGGTGTTCCAGCATGAGTTACAAGAAGGGTGAGACCCGCCAGGAGAGCGACACTCTGGGACCCATGGAGGTGCCCATGGATCGCTACTACGGTGCGCAGACGATGCGGTGCGTCCTCAACTTCCGCATCGGTGGCGAGGAAGAACGAATGCCGGTGAGTATAACTAAAGAAATATGTAAAAAGTGTTATTATATATGTAATATGATTATTTTTAAAAATATAATCAAAAATCGTTAAAAAAAAGACAAGAGCTAAACTAGCTTGAACCATTTTTCTTAACTTAAAAAAATAACTAAAGCTTCAATTGTTTTGTGTAACATTATTAAGTGAGTTCTTTTTGGAAACCTTTTTGTTATGATATATAAGGTATGCTCAGTCTGTTCCCACCTTGAGCAAATTAATATATTATTAAATATTTAAAGAAATTTCTTTGAAAAGGCTATCTTAAATTGTTAAAGGAATTCAAGGGTCAAGTCCGTTGAAGTATTAAACCGTCAGTTTATCCAACATCTTGTTTAATGTTTAAAACAATTTTCTTTAAAGGTCTATATCCACATTCAGATTTATTTAACAGATTTATTTCAGATTTATAGTTTACAATACTATTTATATACGTTTTATAATGTTTATGTACCTGAAATCAGCGCCAGATAATCCAGGGAATGGGCATTCTGAAGAAGGCGGCTGCCGAGACCAACCAGGAGTTCGGATTGGACCCCAAGCTGAGCACGGCGATCTCGAATGCGGCGGACGACGTGATCTCCGGGAGGCTCTACGACGAGGGCCACTTCCCTTTGCCCATCTGGCAGACGGGATCGGGCACCCAGAGCAACATGAACACCAACGAGGTGATCGGCAACCGGGCCATCGAGCTGCTGGGCGGACATGTCGGCTCCAAGGACCCAGTGCATCCCAACGACCATGTGAACAAGTCGCAGAGCTCCAACGACACCTTTCCCTCGGCCATTCACATTGCGGTGGCCACCGCCTTGACCAAGGAACTCCGTCCGGCGGTCACGGCTCTGCGGGATTCGCTACACGCCAAGTCCATTGAGTGGAAGGATGTGATCAAGATCGGACGCACCCACACCCAGGATGCGGTGCCGTTGACTTTGGGCCAGGAGTTCAGCGGCTATGCCCATCAGCTGTGCAACGGTCTGCAGAGGATCGAGGCGGTCCTGCCGCGGGTCTATCAACTGGCTCTTGGTGGCACCGCCGTGGGAACGGGTCTGAATACCCGGCGGGGATTCGCCGAGAAGTGTGTCAAGCGGATTGCCCAGCTCAGCGGACTGCCCTTCGTGGTGGCGCCCAACTTTTTTGAGGCACTGGCCAGTCGGGATGCCATGGTGGAGGTGCATGGAGCCCTCAACGTACTGGCCGTCAGCCTGATGAAGATCACCAACGATATACGATTTTTGGGGTCCGGACCACGTTGCGGACTGGGCGAACTGCTGCTGCCGGAGAACGAGCCGGGCAGCTCCATCATGCCCGGCAAGGTCAATCCCACGCAGTGCGAGGCCATGACCATGATCTGCGCCCAGGTGATGGGCAACCACGTGGCCGTCACCGTCGGCGGAGCCAATGGACACTTCGAGCTGAACGTGTTCAAGCCACTCATCGCATCCAATGTACTGCGCTCGATCAAACTGTTGGGTAAGTGTCTAATATCCTTTGTTTTAAGGCAATCAATACTTTAGCCATTTAGTTAAAATTAAAATTGTAAGTGTATGCAAAGCATTTTACACAGCATCATGTCCTAAAACCATAATAAAGCCTTTTAATAAATAAACCTTTTGTCCAGATAGGACTATCATATTAGTAAATTCCAAAAAAAAAACATTTTAAGTTAATTTTTGCAAAATTCAAATTTAATACTGTACTAAAGTTGCTTACAATTATGTATCACATTTTATTAGAACATGGAAAATATAAAGGCCTACACAATTATTTGTTCCCTTCAAAATGGTTTTATATTTAAAAAATTTTAATAGGTTTCGATCTACACTTCTCCAACAAAATTTGTTCCAATAATTTAAGTTAAGTACATGTATTCAAATACTTCCCTAAAATAAGAATGAAAAAGGTGTGACAAAATATTTTGGAAATGTACTTTTATTTAAATTCCTAAGCACAATCAGTCTAGGGTCAGTTTTTGTAAGAAAACTGTACAACTTGATTATATTTTATTTGGAATGACTTCAAATTATCCTTAAGTTCCCATTTTTGCGGATTTTCAGCGGATGGATGCATCAGCTTCAACAGCAATTGCGTCAAGGGCATTAAGGCCAACAAGGAGAAACTGGCCCAGATGGTTAACGAGTCTCTAATGCTGGTGACTGCCCTCAATCCGCACATCGGCTATGAAAAATCAGCTCTGATCGCCAAAGCGGCGCACAAGAATGGAACCACTCTGAAGGAGGAGGCCCTCAAGATTGGAATTTTGGAGAAGGACTTCAACGAATGGGTTCGCCCAGAAAAAATGCTGGGCCCCTCTTAGGATCCGCCTCAGATCTCCTTTTATTTGTTTCCCATTACCATAAATTTCGTGTTCACTAAAATTTCATAAATTTCGTGTCACTGCAATCAGTTATTTAATATGGAAAATTAAATATTTGATAATCCAAGCCCGACTGAAAGGGGTATTGCTATTTTGCGGGCTTAATAAGCCTAAAGGTAAATTTTAAACTGATAAATCTTATAAAAATGTATGTTTTACACTATTAAAGTTCATTACATTCACTTTCAAGTATAAAATGTTATGACACACACACAGTGGACGGACAAACTAACGAAGAACTTGGGTAAGTAAACATGTTGTCATATCGATGGTATAACGTACTAACGTACTCCATTTTCCATCAAACTCAAACAAAACATAAAGAATGAAATTATGCACACTTGACGACAAAAATCAACATGAACAGACGTCATGCTTATATAACATTACTTCCGCGGTGAATCGAGATGCTCAATCGTCTTTTTATTAGCCAATTTTAGCTATTTATAGAACCCATATAAAAAAGTAAAATAAAAAAAATGTATTATTAAAAAGTTTATGTAGTTAGTATATTAGTTATTAACCATTAACATTTTTACATTGCAAAGTAATTAGACTATCTTGTACCGAAATCAGATAACAACCTATTCAAAATACCTATTAATTTCCTAATAATTTTGTATTTTATGTTTCTGCTCGACTTGGCCTACAATAATCGATTATTTTCACCACTGCGGAAACGAGAGTAGCGCCGACATATTGACAGTGAGCTGACAGTTCGTCAAGGGAAGCAGTTAACACAAAAAAATAGCTGACTGATACTGAAAAACAGGATCCGCGACCACAACCAGGATGTCTTGGCTAAATGACAGAATGACAAACTGACAAAATGACAGACTGACTGATGTCCTGGTTGTGGCGACGTATGGCTTTATGTGGCCACCAATATCAACATGGGCTTATTAACAAGACCCGGAACAAGAGGCTCGAACATTTCTCCTTTTTTCGGGAGGTATATAAAAATTGATTACTGCAGCCCAGCCCAACATAAAACCAGAGCCAAACAGGAGACCAAATACTAGACCGCACCCGAACTGAACCATCGAGACGAAAATGACGTGACAGCAGCCCATTTACTGGCGACAAGTTGGCCATTGGGGTTATGTGGTGCGTAGGAAATTACTAGGTTGCCCTTACCACAGTCACAAAATTATTTTAGCTATCAAAGGGATACGGACAATTATGAAATATATACTTTCTAATAGGATTTTAACTTTGTTAAAATAATCAAAATAATATATGTATTTCTGTGAATTTACAAAGGTTTTAAAGTCTTAAAAAAACGACAAGTTTTTATTCAGTTTTCTAAGATGATTTTTTTTAATGAAACTGGAAATATAATTTTTTTAATACTTCACCTTTTATTAGTTTTAGTGATAAGTGAAAAGCATATATTTCTAAATATTAAAACAAAAATTGTAAGCTTGGTATCAATATGTCTTCAACATAAGCCTTCATGTTACTATTAAAAACATATTTTAGCAGTAGGGCGATGTATTTGGAATATAATATATATTTCTATTATATTACAGAACAACCAACATTTTTATTTATTTTTAAGATTTTTTCTTTTACTTCTCTAATGCCCACAGACTTTCTATGAACATTCCAAACTTCTCTTACCCAATTTTCTGCCTTTGCCAAAGCAATTCAGCTACATCTAGGAACTTTGACAGTTTCTCGCAGTCGCAGCACCTACAAAAACAGGCCAAAAACTAACCGAAAAAGTTGCGTAAACTTCAAGTGCAGGATAAACAGGACGAAGAAGGAAACCACGGTGGCTGAAGTAATACGAAATATAGTATGTAAGTACTCTGAGCCAACACAATTCAATTTAACTTTTTCATTCCTTTTGCCAAGCTCCTTTATTTTCCTTCTTTTTTTTTTTTTGTATATGGAGCTTGCTATCCAGTTGGTTGTTGGTCGGTGAGCAAGTGTGATATGTGGATGTTATGGCAATTTCCACCAGAGTCAGAGTAGAGTCCCATTCAAAATTAAAATGTTCCTTATGCACGAGAGATTTCTGATGGAACGAAACGAAATGAAATGAAAGCTAACGGCCTGGAAGTCAACCAACCTGCGACAGACGACAACGACAATGTTCATAAAGCCGGGAGTCGGGGATCAGGGTATAAATATGTAGGTATTCGCATATGTAATTCCACAAGTGTAGTAAGCCCACTGGTTACTATGGTTGACTATCAACGGGCCACACAGTCAACACAAAAAATGAATTAACGCCTATTAGCCCAAATCATGCGCCAAAGAAATTTAGGTTAATCCTTTTCATTTGACCTTAAATTCTTTAGGGTTTGCTATAAAGATAATGTTTTAAGTTCGATGCCTTTTTCTGCAATTTGGAATATAAAAATGTTATAATTTATATCAAAAATCTAAAAAACTAATTACGACTAACTGACGGCGGATTTGCCAAGTTTGCTGGACTAGCTCCCAACCAAAATCAGAACACGAAATGTAACACTGGGGAAAACATTGCCCATTTTTGGCAGAAGGAGTCCAATTGCAATTGTTGGTGGACCGCAGAGCAACACGAAACTTTAAGCAAATCCACATGTCGGACATGAAAGCCCGAGAATCCGGCCAACATCTTGAGCGAAAAGAATCGGGGAAAGATGGAAGACGTCTTCGTCTTATTTCATTTGCAGGCAGGCGGGCCATAAATCTCCGTAAACAAGCGACTAGTGGGTCGAGTTGGGCGGTCGAGAAAAGGGCACGAAACACGAAATCACATTCGCAAAAAATAATTAATATTTATTACCCGAGAATGAAGTATTATCAAATTGCATAATTGCTGTGTTTCTCATTCGACACGACAGGCGGACAGAAGGACGGGTGGAGACCCCAGAAGGGAGCACTCTCCTCTTCCGACGACCAATTCCTGGGCCAATTCCCCGATCCTGGATGGCCACCCGCTTAGCGCCCTCCACAAATCCCAGCCCAACTCGAGGACCTGCCTGTAAAGTGTCTACAACATATTTCACACTCGCAAAAATGTTTGTGTATTTCGTGTAATTCTGAAAAATAATTAATTAATTTCTGGCGCGTTTTATACATGCCTGTATGTCCAGGTAAAAAGCCAAATAAAAACTATTTTAAATGTCAAAATATCGAGTTATGTGTTTTAGGGTGGGAGAATATTTCGATTTAAATTACATTTTATATAAAACCATTTACAAATTTTAGCATTTAAGGGAAAATAAGAAAGACATTTAATAATCAACAAAATAAATTATATACATAAATACATTTTAAAACACATAAATTAAATAAAACGATTTTAAACCAAATAAATTAAACTTATAAATAAAATAATAAGCCATATAATATGTATATAATATATAATAACAACTTGATATATTTAATGGATACTAGAATAAGTAAATCATATTGTTTTAAAGCATATCCTTTATTATATTGACAAAATAAAAAAATTTCGATTTCCACCGAAACTCCAACCTCTTTTCTTCCAGTGCACGTCTGCGTCTTGGACTTGGTCTGCACTTTTGGTCTTGGTAGTGGAGTGGACCGGCTACTTGCGCGCAAATTGCTACTCTCGTCCACTGCTCGGTCCGAAAAAGTTTTTGATATATGAATTAAGTTTCCTTCGGCCCTTTGTGTGCGTTTGTTTGGCTGAGTTTGCAACGGCTGTGCGGCGTTGAGACATTTTGGATTTACGTTGTAATTACAGGATTTTGGATTTCTTCGTTGGCCAGAGTCAACTGGCAGGCCCCCGGGTCGCTTGAAGGTTATTTATTATGACATGTTATTTAGGTTTCATTTCAAAAACTTGATTGGACACTTTAGACTGCCGTTGCAGCGGAAACATTGCGTGCCCATGTGTTGTTCGCCAAAAGTAAAGCACGGCATTTTGCCCCAGGAACCCAAGAACCCAAGAAGCCGCAGGAATAGTAACGATAATGGGAATCCGGCGAAGAGGACGTAGTACCTCGGGTTTTTCGTGGTTTTCCGGGTGTGAAGTTTCGAGCGGCCCAAAAACACGCGATTCGCCGCGGGGTCAACAGTTAACATCCAACCTGCGTAAAAATATCGTGTAATCCAATAGTAATTTTTATCACAACATCTTTTACTTGGATGCATCTGCTTTTTATACCAATAAATTTGTTAGGTTGACTATTATATTTCCCAGATAGCTTCTATTTAATCTTATTAAAAATGTGGTAAAATTTCACAACACTTTCATTTCTATATAGTTAATCATTTTAGTTGGTATTAAAAATATACTTTCGTTAAAGCCACTGCCAAATGATATAAAATATTCTAACACAAAGACCCCAACTTAATTGATGAGTACCTCTGAAGGGTGGAGAAATCCTTTCAAGTAGAACCTTCATGACAAGACCTATAGAAAAATAAGAAACTGAATGATGTGCATGACTTACGTGTTTTGGGCAAGACAATGTAAGAAAAGATAAGCAAATCCGAACGTGAATTCATTTAAATAATTAAACCATGATTCCAGCGTACACATTTGACCTTAAGAGCCGGCGAGTTAATAGCTTTCAAATTACAGCAACTTGTATGACGGACAGGAATATAAGAATATAAGAAGCGAACAGTTGGAAACAGAACTGAAGAAGAGGAATAATTAAAATGAACGAAATTAATTTGTTCCACTTGAGCCACCCGCCTAACAATGATAAGACGTTTTTACTCCACGTCGATTGTCGGCCATGTCTGACCAGATTGTCTAAGCCATGGCCCAAACCCAAGAATACGACAATGCCAAACCTCTTGATGCCCTCAAATGCCGGTAAAAAAAAACCAATAATCTCTATGTGTACACTTGGAGAAATAACATTGCAATTTTACTAATTACAAATGTGTTTTTTGAACAAATATATAATACATTACAAAAGTCTGTCTAATGGATTATTTAATAAAGTTATAATAAATTATCTTTAACAGTTAGGTTTTCTTTACCTTGTACAATTTAAAAGAACTTTTCCTGACTGATAATATTTTATTGAAAATATATTTATAAATCCATTTCTTTAACATAAGCTTGTGTATTATTGATTAGCATTAATAGAAAATATTTATTGGTCAAGAATAAATTTATGAAATCACCTGTTTTCCCTTAACTTGTAAATTGAATAATTTAATAATATTGCAAATTAATTGCATAAGGGATATAATTATAAATAAAAATTTTTTCGAGTGTAGAAGCGACCAGTCAGCCGTGCGGGCGGTAGGTAACGATGACTCGGAAAAAAACACCGAAAGCGGAGTAACAAACTGAAGCAGAAAGGGGGTTCACCTGCATCTCGAGGAACAATGCATTCTCTCACTTTCACCGCTCACCCCAATCAATGTCATATTAGATTCACGCTTCCATATTTCAGGCTTGTCGACAGATAACCTTTTGACGGTAGCCACCTGTGCTGACCCCTTATCCTGTTACTCGTAAAGTAGCTGAATTATTAGTCTCCTAGATGTCGACCTTATCGATAAGCCATCTCAAGATACTCCTGGAAAAAGGAAAACTCTGTCACGCTAATTGGTGCTCCTATATACCGCACCCATTCTAAAGTAAAAATATTTAAATTAAACTACATTCAAATATAAATTTATTTTGTTAAAAATATTTAAATATTTTAAAAATCAAGAAAAAAAATAATAATATCCCAATTTTCTTTTTCTATTATATTATTTTGTATGCTTACATGCTTAAAAACCATAAGGTTATGTCAATTTTCCGATAAATTGTTCTACCGTTCCTGTAGCATATATATGATATTTCATATAAGTATAGTAGTTCGATGTTCATAAATGTAAACCATATTTATATATTTGTTGAAAATGACTCAGAGCATAAATGTATATGTTAATGAACCAAATAACTGTTTTTTAGAGTAAGAAATAATTTTTTCAATGCAAAGGCACATTTGGACAAATACAATATACCAATTTACGGCCAACTGGTATACAAATATCATCAAAAAATGAAACAGAGTCCAGCCAATCCCAAAATTAAACGACAAGAAGAATAAATACAATAAAATGGTAAAGTAATTTCGCCATGGCCAAAAAATGAAATAGATTTCTTCCGACCAAGTTCTAATTCCGGACCCAGTTTTGTGTGCCAGTAATGCGTCGTTAAACTGCAAAAGTCCGTAAAAAAGCGAACCATAAAGAAATGAGTGAGTAGAGAATGGAACAGTGACTCCAAACGATTTTCGGACACAAATGAACGGGGCGCAGGCGAGTAAATCATTTTACAATGGGCCATGGGCCGCCAACGGCTTTATGGCTCTCATGAAGGACAATCAAGTAATAGCCGGCGATTTTTATGACAACACAGAACTACATAATAAAAGATATATCAGCTACTGTCCGTCCGTCCGTCCATTTGACCAGTTGAAGGCGGCTCCGGGATTCAACAAGCTCCGCCTAATGCCTAAATCGTTACATTTGGCACGCCAATGTCCACGATGCATGTGGACAATCACTCATCCGCCAGTTGGACTCTGGACTTCTCCGAGGTATTTCAATTTTCCATCCCTCTGTTTATTTGTCCGTATATGGAAATTGACACACAACACGCACAACACCCTGTCAGTCCTGTAAAGTTATGCATAAAATAAGACCTCAAAATCACACGCCGTTGTGAATAACATTGGGAAATATTTATCCAAGACCTTGATATTTAAAATGTATTCAAATTCCGAGGGTAGTAGCACGAATTTTTATTAGTGCTGGGGCATTTTTAATAAACATTTTATTTATATTTTTCATCATTATTTTGACTATGAGCTAAGTTAGAACATAAAAGCACATTATAAATTTGATATGAGTATACTTGACTTTTGGATTTTTTCTTAAAACCGCGGGAAATAATAGATGTACTTCGTTGAATTAAACTTTATATAATATACGAAATCGATTGGTTTTCCCAGCTGAAAATGTTGATTAATGGCCAGTTTTTGCAAAATATCATGATGTAATCCCTTATAAACAATCAGAAAAATCAATGAAAAAATATTTTTTACAAATCAACCCGGAATTAATAGCTTATGACCTCAAACTAATGTAGTTCATTTTAAAACAATTTTTGTTTTTTACCTAAGGGGATTTTTTTTTAACTGGGGTATAATGAACAATTTTAGCTGTGAATGCCAATCGATATATGCAAATCCACTGTAAATAAAAGATGGGCTAAAATGGCATAGTTCAGAAAGCCTTTAACGAACAAAGTTCCAATTTTGCTAGATCATTCAAAGAATCGCTTCAATTTGGAATGGACTTTTCAATTTGTCACTTGGTTGGACAGAAGGGCTTTAATGTTCTTGGTTTCGGGGGAAAACCTTTGGCCGACTTGATTGACAGTAATGACATTTTCACGATTCGCCGGGCGGAAAACACTGAAAAGCAGCGCGCTAGCACGACAACGGCAAACCAACAGCCAGCAGTCAATAATAAAAATTGCATGTTGAGAACACATTTGGGATTCCGATTCCGAATCCGATTCCGAAAGTCACACACATCCATTCTGCCACGAGGCGTCTCCATCGCAGCGGAAGCAACAGCGAGTGGAGCGGTTGACACCCCGGACCCGGTGGAATCGGATTCGGGATGGGAACCGGAATGGGAATAGGAATGGGAATGGGAATGGGAATAGGAATCCGGGAACCCTTTTGTGGCCCCCTCAGGGTCGGGGCTTTCCAGTTAATTTATTTTTGGTTAATTCCTTTCGTTAGTTATGTTAGTGCCGCCCGCTTTCCCGGGAAAACCCATGGCCTCTCATTTATTGCACATTGGCAGGAACTTTGTGATTTACTTAACTACAGTGAGCAAAATAATCGGGACAAGGGTACGCTAAAGGTTAATATATGACAGGGGCTTGGTATATACATGGTATTACTTAGGTGGCGGGACATATAAACAATGAACAATAATACAAAGTTACCTTAACTATATTTCAAATGAACATATCTCTTGAATGCATTTAAAAACTTAATTTTACCAATGATCAAGACTAACATCGTTTATTGGAACTAAAAAAAGGCAGTATTATCATTATTGTTTAACAAAATTACTTACTGAGGTGGCGGAACATATAACCAATGAACTATAACTCCAAGTTACCTTGGCTATATTTCAAATAAACCTATTTGTGATATACATTTAAAAACTTAAATTTCCCAATGATCAAGACTAACATCGTTTATTGGAACTAAATAAAGCTATGTTATCATTATTCTTTCTAACAATATGATATATTAACTATTACTTCGGTATTCTGTTCCCCAACTCATCATATAAAATAGATGTTCCAGGAATAGAGAATAAAACTTGTACACTGTCAAATGCCATAAAAAAAAGCAAACAATATAAAATTTACTGGCTCTACCCAACTGGATCCCCCGAAGAAAATCAAATAGGGCTTGAAAAAATAAAATAATATATATATTAGCAATAATTCGAAACATCAATTTTTTTATTGCCGCTCGCAATCATTTAATCATCTCGAGTCATCAGTTCACTCTGGCCAGAAACGCGATGCTGTGGGGCAGGAACTGGGTGACGTAGTGCGTCGGGCGGCGATTGGTGGCATGGTGTGGCATGGTGTGGTGCGGTGTCGAGTGGTGCGGAGTGCGGAGTGCTCTGCCGAAGGAGCCAGGCCCAGGCAGTGGGAATAGCAAGTTTTACCGCGCTTCCCCATCGACCATTTGACACATGTGTCACTTGCAACCGTTCCGCTTGCTAGCAACGGAGCAGTAGTGCTGCCAAATCAGCAGTTTTATAGTCGAATCTAGCTTCTTTGGAGTTGTTGAAAGGATACCACATTAAGAATTTTTTTTTTAAGACTATTGGGTCTGTATACTATTTAGTTCAAAATTATCAAACAACGATTATGACTTCAAGAGCCCATTTTCTGGATGAACATAAGAGTAGTATTTTTTAAGTTACGTGTCAATATACTTGTTTGAATTAATGTTCTACTATATTGTCATCGATTTTACCAATTTAACCACATTTCGTAGGATTCTTACCAATATTATCAATTCTTAATGTTTTTTAGAGCCCTTCTTGAACCAGTGTATTATCTTAGAAATGACATATTCCGAATTCTACGTTTAAAATTATTTGTAACTTACTTTACCTACCTATTAAGAATTATTTATTTATTATTATGGAAAATACTTTGTTTAAAAATTAGTTATTTATATTATATATTTGATTGAACTAAAATAATTTTTTTTGATTTTTTTAAGCAAAAAAAACCAAGACAGCACTGACGAACAAGAATGGGACTCCGAATGGGCCTGTGAGTGCGACTGGAGCTGTCGCTGAGCCTTCGGTTGACAGCTGTCAGTGTCAGTTTACATAATTTATAGATTTCAGCGCATAAAAAAGTCATAAAATTTACAATGTTGCTTTCAACAAAAACACATTCGGGCGATTCTTCTGATGCCTTATTTTTATGAGGCAAGACATCAATTTTCGCACAGCACAGTCTAGCCTGCCTACAGCCACCACTACACACACAAACACACACACACTCACAAACACTACTACACTCGCCCATTTATATTTCTCAATTTTCCATTCTTCGTAGCAGGAGGAAAAGATTGTTTGTATTGCCATTGCCATTGCCATTCGAAATGCTTTTGATTTATTTGTATTTATGTGATTCCTTTCTCATATTCAGCTCCAGCGATAAATTCTCGCACTCAACAAAATACATAAACGATTTATAGTTGCAAAAAGCGGGCCAAACAATAACTAACAAAGCGCAGCGACAGCACCAACAATGGATTCGAAGACCCAAAAGGAGCCCGAAATGGAAGAGAAGAAAGGATTTCGATGCTAAATCCCTCAACGCAGCATAAATCTTAAATGGAAAACCTTTCGCACTTTTAGCTGCTGTAGGTGATTAAACCGTGGCAGGAAATGCTGGAGATTTCATGTGAAAAAATCAAATATGTTGGCATTTTCCCATTGGCATTCTTTGAAATCTAAAAATCAATTATATGTATAATTAAACATAGTTATACAAATGTTAAACAAGTATTTCCTTTTAAAACAGCAGCAAGTGTAACCAATTTTACAGAAGAATAAAAATACGTCAATTATAAATAGAAACAAATCAAAAACTATTGTCTTTATTTCCTTAAATTCGCTTTTTTATAAAATACATATTTTTATATGTTTGAACCGAAAACCTATTCTTATTGTTTCAAAAACTATGTTTCACTAACTTAAATGTTAATAATTAAATTCCTCTTGCCCACTAGTGCAAAATGCAAGTATTTTAAAAGGCAACAAACGAATTTATAAAAAAATGTATAGAGATGGCGGGGAATATACAATAAACGAAATCAAACAATTCATAAAATATATCTACCTGAACAGTCCAGTCGAAAAGTGGACGCATTTGAAAGTATTGGACATTTGAGTATTGTAATCCGTAAGATAGTTTAAGTATTCGCTGTGGACTTACCCCATTTTTGTTTGCAGAAGCGCAGTGAAAATGGCAGAGGGAGTTGCCGAAAAGGATAGGCCGTCCTATTCGTTTTTCTTTGGATCGATGGGAGCGGCATCGGCCATAATTTTCTCGGCCTTGGGAGCAGCTTATGGAACTGCCAAGTCGGGCACCGGAATTGCAGCCATGGCCGTGATGCGACCCGAGCTGATCATGAAGTCGATCATTCCGGTGGTGATGGCCGGCATCATTGCGATCTACGGCCTGGTTGTCTCCGTTTTGATTGCCGGTTCCCTGTCGGACACCTATACCATTCGCAAGGGATATATCCACCTGGCCGCCGGACTTTCCGTTGGATTTTCCGGACTGGCGGCGGGCTTTGCCATCGGGATTGTGGGAGATGCGGGGGTGCGGGGCACCGCCCAGCAGCCACGCCTCTTCGTGGGCATGATCCTGATCCTGATCTTTGCCGAGGTCCTGGGACTTTACGGCCTGATTGTCGCCATTTACCTGTACACCAAGTAAAAACAATCTTTATTGTCTTTAAATGATACCACTTATTTTAAATATGTGGACCAATTATTTATAGTTTGTTACATTTTTATACCCTTGCAAAGGGTAATTTAATTTCAGTCAAAAATTTGCAACGCTGTGAAGGATACATTTCCGACCCTATAATGTATATATATTTTTGACCAGGAGAGTCGATCTAGCCAAGTCCGTCCGTCCGTTTTTACGCAAACTAGTCTCTTATTATACCCGTTACTCGTAGAGTAAAAGGGTATATTGTATTCGTGCAAAAGTATGTAACAGCTAGAAGGAAGCGTTTCCGAGCCTATAAAGTATATATATTCTTGATCAGGGTCACTAGCCGAGTCGATATAGCCATGTCCGTCTGTCCGTCTGTCCGTCTGTCCGTCTGTCCGTCCGTATGAACGCTGAGATCTCGGAAACTATAAAAGCTAGAAGATTGGCATTTTGCATGCAGATTCTAGGAGTTCCTATGCAGCGCAAGTTTATTTCAAAAAGGTGCCACGCCCCCTTTAACGCCCACAATCGCTAATATACGATTTTCAAAATTTTAATATTTCGGAAAAGTAAAAATGCAGTTTTATTGTGTTTATCAATACCTATCGAAATGTAGAAGAAATTTTTCAAATCGGACCATTGGTTAAAAAGTTATGCGTGATCAAAGTTTCTATCTCCATCTCCCTCGCACTCCCTTTACCTGAGTAACGGGTATCTGATAGTCGGGGCACCCGACTATAGCGTTCTCTCTTGTTTTAAAGCTATCTTTCCCAAAAGTTAGGTTTCTATTGTCGGAACGAGCAGAAAATTCGAAAATCGAAGATCAACATTTTTCAACGATTATGACAACTTTTAATAAGCTCACCCACAACTGGACTTCCAGAGTTCATAACTTATCAAACTTAAAACGATTCCAAAGTGGCATACCTCTAAAGACTCGTGATTTGATTCTCTAAAAATCTGCATTCAAATATTTCATTTTAACAATGATCAAAATTTTGACCCATTTTCATGTTAGTTATTTCTAATTTTCCGATGTATTCTAATACAGTGACTCAAAATTGGACTTCTAGAGTCCATAACTTTGCCAAACTTAATCCGATTCCAAAGTGGCATACCTCTAAAGACTCGTGATTTGATTCTCTAAAAATCTGCATTCAAAATTTTTAATTTAGCGTTGATCAAATTTTGGACCCATTTTCATGTTAGTTATTTCTTATTTTCCGACGTATTCTAATACAGTGACTTAAAATTGGACTTCTAGAGTCCATAACTTGGCCAAACTTAATCCGATTCCAAACTGGCATACCTCTAACGACTCGTGATTTGATTCTCTAAAAATCTGCATTCAAAATTTTCAATTTAGCGTTGATCAAATTTTGGACCCATTTTCATGTTAGTTATTTCTTATTTTCCGATGTATTCTAATACAGTGACTCAAAATTGGACTTCTAGAGTCCATAACTTTGCCAAACTTAATCCGATTCCAAACTGGCATACCTCTAACGACTCGTGATTTGATTCTCTAAAAATCTGCATTCAAAATTTTCAATTTAGCGTTGATCAAATTTTGGACCCATTTTATGTTAGTTATTTCTTATTTTCCGATGTATTCTAATACAGTGACTCAAAATTGGACTTCTAGAGTCCATAACTTTGCCAAACTTAATCTGATTCCAAACTCTAAAGACTCGTGATTTGATTCTCTAAAAATCTGCATTCAAAATTTTAAATTTAGCGTTGATCAAATTTTGGACCCATTTTCATGTTAGTTATTTCTTATTTTCCGATGTATTCTAATACAGTTACTCAAAATTTGACTTCTAGAGTCCATAACTTTGCCAAACTTAATCCGATTCCAAACGGGCATACCTCTAAAGACTCGTGATTTGATTCTCTAAAAATCTGCATTCAAAATTTTCAATTTAGCGTTGATCAAATTTTGGACCCATTTTCATGTTAGTTATTTCTTATTTTCCGATGTATTCTAATACAGTGACTCAAAATTGGACTTCTAGAGTCCATAACTTTGCCAAACTTAATCTGATTCCAAACTGGCACACCTCTAAAGACTCGTGATTTGATTCTCTAAAAATCTGCATTCAAAATTTTCAATTTAGCGTTGATCAAATTTTGGACCCATTTTCATGTTAGTAATTTCTTATTTTCCGATGTATTCTAATACAGTGACTCAAAATTGGACTTCTAGAGTCCATAACTTTGCCAAACTTAATCCGATTCCAAACTGGCATACCTCTAACGACTCGTGATTTGATTCTCTAAAAATCTGCATTCAAAATTTTCAATTTAGCGTTGATCAAATTTTGGACCCATTTTCATGTTAGTTATTTCTTATTTTCCGATGTATTCTAATACAGTTACTCAAAATTGGACTTCTAGAGTCCATAACTTTGCCAAACTTAATCTGATTCCAAACTGGCACACCTCTAAAGACTCGTGATTTGATTCTCTAAAAATCTGCATTCAAAATTTTCAATTTAGCGTTGATCAAATTTTGGACCCATTTTCATGTTAGTTATTTCTTATTTTCCGATGTATTCTAATACAGTTACTCAAAATTGGACTTCTAGAGTCCATAACTTTGCCAAACTTAATCCGATTCCAAACTGGCATACCTCTAAAGACTCGTGATTTGATTCTCTAAAAATCTGCATTCAAAATTTTCAATTTAGCGTTGATCAAATTTTGGACCCATTTTCATGTTAGTTATTTCTTATTTTCCGATGTATTCTAATACAGTGACTCAAAATTGGACTTCTAGAGTCCATAACTTTGCCAAACTTAATCTGATTCCAAACTGGCACACCTCTAAAGACTCGTGATTTGATTCTCTAAAAATCTGCATTCAAAATTTTAAATTTAGCGTTGATCAAATTTTGGACCCATTTTCATGTTAGTTATTTCTTATTTTCCGATGTATTCTAATACAGTTACTCAAAATTGGACTTCTATAGTCCATAACTTTGCCAAACTTAATCCGATTCCAAACTGGCATACCTCTAAAGACTCGTGATTTGATTCTCTAAAAATCTGCATTCAAATTTTTCTTTTTACCGTTGATTAAAATTTTGACGCATTTTCATGTTAGTTATATCAACTATTATGACAACTTGTAAAAAGGTGACCCACAACTGGACTTCCAGCTATCTGCTTAAAACTTTTCCAAAAGTTGTCCTTGTATTGCAGGGATTTGGTAATAAATATTATTTTCAAATAGCTCAAATGCCGAATAAGTTATAAGATAACCTTTGAAATTGATCTTTTAACTATGACCTTAGAATTCGAAGTAAATAAAACAGTTCAACAAGTAACAAATTTAGGCAGTGTGTGAAACATAGAATTAAAACAGACCAAAAATAAGTAATGGACTTTTTAAAAGTAGCAGGACTAGAACATTCCGCTTCCCTTGGCAAAAAGCAATCAAGAATCTCGCTCGACAAAAGTCGACTGTGACAAATCTGTGCCAACTTAACAATCACATCACACGAACGCAAAGCTACTGACTAAGTTACAAGCTCCCCCAAGGAAAATGCGGAATATGTATTCAAAATGCAAAGCAGCCGAGTTGGGGCCACAAATAAAAACGCAATGGCGAAGTGGGGGCAATTGAGGCCCCACAAACAATTCCACGTTTTCCCCTCAGCGGTGGCAACAAATTTCCATTTTAAGGAAACGAAACAGCATTGTTGAGGTGTGGGGACTTGCAGAAGTGTCGCCCTTTTAAGCTCGATAGTCGAGTCGGGCTCATATTTTCCAATTTGTTTAATTGAAACAAGTGGAGGGTAGCGGAACGAGCGTTGAAAGTCAATGGGGAAAACCACTCAAAGTGAATAAGCAACCGCAGCTTCGATTTTCAATACCAAGAATGGTTTTTGCTGTCCTTCGGGGCTATAAATTTCGCGTAACCCGTAGAACGCTAAAAACACTTTCATAAATGTGTAAACTTTTTTAGCATAAGGATAAGATTTTGCTTTGAAAATAAAGCTCAAAGAATAAGCTACAAAAAACATCAGCAAGCAATTTAAAATTAGAAAAAGCAGAAAAGTTTTATTTGCAATAAACAACATCTGAAACTGTATTATTGAAAAGCATATCCTTATATGCATGCTTCATTCATACCACAGATATAATCAACACTACGCTAATTTTGAAATCATAAATTTTATTCTAAAAGTTTTTTGTACAGTGTTCTCCCCATTAAAAAAATAAACAAGCAATTATTTCCAAAAAATTTATTCATTTTTGGAAGAATCTCTAAGAGTCTGGTTGAGTTGGGTTTTTTTGCCTTTTGAATTTTCGATTCAAAAGTTAAAACGTTGTAAAAGAAAAACATAAAATTTCAAAAAATAAATAAAAAATAAATAAAATATAGGTTCAATAGCCTTTATAATTTATAAAAATAAATGTATTAAAAATATAAAGATTTTAAAAGCATTAAATATGGACATGAAAAGTCTCATAGGATTTTAAAATATTTCTGTGTTACTCACCAAAAAATATATGAAAGCATTGGGACTTACTTCAATCTCGCATACAAGTAGATTAATAATTGGACTGGGAAGATACGAAAATAAGTCAAGATGGTTACCGCCGCAGAGGAGGAACATTACCCCGACTACGCGGTTTTCATGGGATGCACTGGTGCTGCCTTCGCGATTATATTCACCACTTTGGGTGCTTCGTACGGAACGGCAGTATCCGGGATTGGGATTTCCAGTATGGCTGTGAACCGACCGGATATGATCATGAAGTCCATAATTCCGGTGGTGATGGCCGGCATCATTGCGATATACGGCTTGGTGGTTTCTGTGCTGATTTCCGGTTCGATTGGCGACGAGTACACGGCGGAAATGGGTTATGTCCACCTGGGCGCCGGCTTGAGCGTTGGATTGCCTGGACTCACCGCCGGAATAGCCATCGGAATCGCAGGAGACGCCGGAGTCCGGGGAACCGCCGAACAACCACGTCTTTTCGTCGGCATGATCCTTATCCTGATCTTCGCCGAGGTACTGGCTCTCTACGGTCTCATCGTGGCCATCTACTTGTACACTAAACTTTAACAATCTTTTTTTTTCTTCAAAAAATTTTTCAAATTTTAAACACTGTAAACAAGAATTTTTTGCCAGCGAAAGCATAATAATGGTAATTATTTTGTATCCTGAAGGAGTAAAAATATTATTATTTACTTAAAAGATTTTTTATAATAAGAACAACAATGAATAATATTATATAATCATTAATGATTTATTGCAATAAAAAATAAAAACAGCTAAAATTATCATAAAAGCGTATGCATGATAAACATATACTTCTTATTTCAATTAATTGCTTTATGGCTTCACTTAAATTAATAAAAAAGAAATGAAAATGTCAATGCAAATGGAAATGAGCTTTATTTCAGGTTATTTGGCATCTACGGTTATGTGTTAATTAAATGAAATTCACCTACTTTCCATCAAGCAGCAATCCAATCAACAGGGTAGAATGAAAAGAATATCATTTTTTATCACAAGGTGTTGATATGTAAAAAGGTATGCGGATTGCGTTTCAATTTACATTTCATTCGCAAGCAAATAATACGTTTTGTGTACGCACGTGTGTCATTTTCGGCAATTCTCATCGAACCGAAGTGTGTTTGCATAATAAATATGATAACACAAAATATCGATTCGATTTAACCGCAAATCCCTTGAGCCCCCAACATCGAAAGTAATAAACGAAAATTTGCAATTTACTTACGGATTCGGAGGATTTATGGTTCACCTTCCTGCAGATAATTGTTTTCACTTCCTCTGCCATTCAATGAACTTTTAATGTTGAAATAACAGTAAATGCGTGAGTGGGTGGTTGGGTGGTCTTAAGTCCCAAAAACGGAAGCAGTACCGCCCACTCTCAAGGCCCCGCCCCCTTTTTCCCAACGCCCAACTGACAAAGTGCTTAGCGAAATGGGTTTATTAAGTGCAAACACTTTGCACAAATGGCTGACAAACATAAATAAATATGTATTTTGGGAAGTAATGGGCGGGTGGGATTGAATGCCTCCTCAGGAATTAAATCCAAAGAATGCCTTGGCCATCATCAAATATCATCATTGTGCCATTTATGTTACAAGAAACCGAACATCATTTTCAAATAATTACATTATTATTTATTCACCTCTATTTCGACAATTAAAGTAGTCCTAAAACACAAACATTTAATAAATATTAAATAGAATTTCATTTATTTGAGTAATGGTCGAGGAAATCAAATCATTCTTATACAAATGCTGTACGACCTCCACAGAAATCAAATATAAATCAAGAAGCGGTTTGTCAAATCCGCAGACTTACCCAAAACTTGTGCTGTCATACATCAAACGTACATCAATATGAGGGACTTATGTTTTGAGGAAAATGAAGAAACCATTTGTAAGCTGGTGCTGGTTATGCTCGAGGACCGCCAATTTATTATGGCCGAAAATGTGGTTTCCATTAAAGCCACACACACATCAATTGTGGTCAACGGGGCAGGACAGAGGCCATTCGACTTTAATTTTAATGTTCCTGACAGATTTTCCCATTTGCCTCCCATTTGGAATCTTTATTCATTCATTCATTCAAGCAAACACTCATTGAATAACTTGCTCGTTGTCAGCCGTTTTGCTATGCCATTACCATTATGATCAGCTTTATATGATTTCGGGGTCTTAATGTAGCTTATATGGAATAATGGAATAGTTGAAAAGTCTGGCCTGCTGAAAAAGAAATTGAGAATTTTAACAATAGAATTTAATCTTTTATTACAAACATCCCTAAAAATGACTTTTATTAATAATAAAACATCTTGTAAGATAGATATGTTTGAATACCAAGCTTCTTTTTAAATTCATATGTATTTTCTTACCAGGATTTTTTGCAAAGAGTAACTATGATGCGACTTCTTAGAGACATTTGCCCCCAATGGACTAATTTCATTTTCGTATTTCTGTGGCTGAGTATCCAATGATTTGGAAACAATTTATATATTGTGTATATGGTTGGGGCTTGGAACTGGGGATGGTTATATTATGCTGTGCGACAAGGACATTTATTTCTTGCTGATTTCATTTTCGGATTCCGACCGACCCCAACCGCTGCTCTCAATAAATACGAAATAAACACTAAATGTGTAGTTGGTTGCCTTCGCTTTTCCGCCCTTCTCTTTCTGTGTTTTTTTCTATATATATATATATATATTTTTTTTTTTTTTTGCTGATTGAAGCTTTTCCTGTTGGCAACACCTCAGAGGACTGACTTTTGTCCTTTGCCCGTGGCATGTTTGTCCTTTGCCTTTCCGATTCCACGCCCCCCGCATTCCGTATTCCTTATTCTGAATCCCAAACCCCACTTCCACTTCCATTTCCACACCCATTGCCAATTCCATTCCCCTTCCATTCATCAGCGCGTGCTTGTGTTGTGTTGTTTCCTTTGCATTGAATTATTTTCCTCTGTCTCTTTGGCGTCGCACAATTTTCCCCCCTCTCCAGTTTTCCTCCTGACCTCTGATATCGTCCGACTCGCTTTTCATATCTGCCGCTTTTTTCTGGGCGTGTTGAAGCGATGTGTTAAATATCTGCCAAATGAAATCGCAATGGCAACCAGCAGGTGGGCGTCGAACTTGTTTAAGTTCCGGAAGCCAAACACGAGCCGCATATTTCAGATGTAAATCCAAAACTAAAGGCTAATGCCATGAGACATTTTCTGCATTTCTAGTGATTGAAATACTATATTAATTTATTTGGATTTGTTAAATTTTCTGTACTATATAATTATAGTCTAGTAAATATTGATTTTTAATTGCTTTCCTTTTTATTTTTATAATTGTTAAAACTGTAGCTAAATCGATAAATCTAATTACAGTCTTTAAAAGGTGTAGTATTGTGCCAGAAGTTCATTCTCCAAAAGACGTATTTATTTAATTTCATTTTTGTTTGGTTTTTTTATAACGACAAAACAATTCAAGTATCTTTTGTAAAAGACTTAAAGAATTTTGTTTTGTCCCAGGATTTCACAATGAAAAAGGTCATCAGACTGGTGAAACTCAGCAAAAAGAAAAACGGCAAGGGTGTCACAAATTGAGCAAACCAAAATATTTTCGCTTTTCATGTCAATTCTAGGTTTTTTAAATTTCAAAATCAAGAAAGTCTTATTTTTGCCCAAGCTTTGGCTTTTTTTTAAATTATCAACTTACCTGAATATTTATTTCAGAAAAATCAAAGAATTATGATAGGATTTGGAAAACAAGCCAGATTTTGTAAATGCATTTTGGTAGTTTCAATAAACTATTTAATGATTAACTACAATTAAAGATTGATAAAAATTAATTTGAATAAAATTATATATGTAAAAAGAAGTGCAAGCAGAACGATTGCAGGGCTTTGTAAAACCCTCAAAAAAATATACAAGTTCCATTTTAAGAAACATTTTAATATTTAAAGACTAACCAGCCAAAAAAGTTTTAGAGTTAGTTTTTTTCAACCATGCGATTTAGCTTCTTTTAGTGAAGACCCTTAAACAGTTGAACCACTTGAGAGCAAAATTTGCAGTCAGTGAAGACAGTCAATCCGCGGCACTTCCCTCAAAATCAAATTTATTTGCCAGCCACACAGAAATTATGAGGGAATCGAGAGCGGGATCCACATGTGCGTTTTATTGCATTCAGTATGGGTTCGCATTGCGTGGGTCCTTCGGATAGTGAACCCCGATCCACCCGCCGAGGGAGAGGTCCCTCTATAACTATTAAGGTTGTCAACGCCCCACAATCTCCAACAGACAATGGGTGGATGGCTTTTGTACGTTCGAGTATTTTTATTCATTCTATTCCGTTGGCTTTTTATTTTATTTATTTATTTCGCTCGCCACTTGTCCACCCTCCGACGCATTTGAACAGAAATAAGATTTTTATTTTATGCTCACAGTATGTTGTAAATCTTGTAGCTGCTGCTGATGAAACGAAACGAAATTAAGAATTTTTTTTTTATTTCTCCTTCGCAATTTCAGTAATAAAAGAAATGCCAAACGGGATGACGACGAGGACAGGACGAAGACAGTGGGTTGTGCGTTGGTTTCTAGGCGAGGCGAATGCCTTCCTGCCCATCCCGACATTCATTATGAAATCATTTGGTATTTATTATTTCGTTTATGTGGTTCCATTTGAGATATTGCCTTCATTTGCCGCGTTGTTAGTGGCGACCGTAGAGGAAGCTGCCAGCAGGAATCATCAGAGGATAGGCTTCCGAAATTTCGAAATCTTAAAGATGTGAGTAAAAGGTATTTTAAATAAAAAAAGCCTTAGGAAAAAATTGTGGAATTTGTAAGTACTTAAAATATTTAACTAAGGCTAATTGTTTATTTAAATAAGTATAGATTTTAACCATAAATAAAGTAAATGTCTTTTAAAAATCAAAACCAAGGCTTTCAAGTTGTTTGAATTATCAATAGATCAATCAATTAATTGACTTGGAAAAAATATTGAACTGAACAAAATAAACCTTATTTCTTAAATTACTTATCAATTAATATATAATTACTGATTGAAATTAGTTGATTTAAATTTTAAGAATACCTAACAAACTGTTTGCCAAGTGTACTCCACCTTGAATGAACTACATTCTGATGTTCAAATGCATACTCTCGAATCGGATGTTAATTCAGGAAAACTACGGGGTTATCCTGCATTCACAGGGGAATTCCCCCCTCCCTCTTTTCCCCCATCAATCTTACAAAAGCCCGCATTCCCAGCTCTTAAACCCTTTTCCTCGTCCATTAACCCACATTTTAGGCACCCCACTATGCGCAGGGAGCAGTCTAATTTTTTTGTGTAAACACGAAAGTTCCGAATCCAAGGGTTTGCTCCCATCGCGTCCTTGCTTATCCACCCAGTGGAGCCAACACACCCACCACCGCTCCCTCATCTACCAACTGCTGGGGGGTTGGTGTGTGGGGGGTGGGGACACAGTGCCTCGGTATTGTGTGCGCCTTTGTTGCCGTTGCAGCTTTTGCCACTTTAACGTCCTTCTTCGGGGCGTTTGTTTTCGCAACAGTGGAGCAGAATAAGTGTACGGTTTCCTGCAACGTGGGAGGGATTCGCAGTATTTTGCAGAGATTGCTTTGGATCTGGGCCGCAAAAAGTCCGAAAATCTATTAGTTTCTAATTACCCATTCCAGATTTATTGAGAGCATTGAAAAGAGTCTTGTGAATATTCCCAACCAAATCTTGGTCGGGTTTATTTTTTTAATATTTTTAGCAATTAACAATCAATTCAATCAACATAAAAAAGATGTTTATTTTATGAATATGCCTAAATAAAGTGTATAACATTTAGTTTTATCTACAACGATTTTGTATTATTATACTAAAATATGTAAATAGATTTGTTATTTGTTAAGAACACGAACATGAGTCAAAATAAATTAATATTTTTTAAGTTTATTAAAAATGCAGAGACTTATTAGCATTACATTTTAGCAGAAAACTATTCTAAAAGCACTAATTTTGGGGTTCCTTGAGAATAAGCAATACAAAAACTGTTTATCACTGGTACTGTTAAATACTTTTTATCAAAAATGTATCAAGGTAAGTGTTTACAAATCAGTATAAACATAACACCATACGGGGGTTTTCACATATTACTATTTTGTAGAGTTGTTAATGATGTCTTACTATAATTATAGAAACTCTACTGTGGTTTTATTTTCAAATAAATTTATATTAATTAGTGATATTGGCCGGAATTTCAAGATATGCACCATTATAACCTTTATATATACGATAGGTTGATTTTCCGTGTTTTTCTAGTTGGCCACTGGCATCACTGTTTGTCGGATCCGGGTGTTTGAACGGCGGACAGCTTCGGCTAGCTACTTGTCCGGACTTTGCTTGCTTTCCGTTTTGTTGGCGCTCCCTTTGTTGCTGCCTTACACAATGACTTAAGCTGAAATGTCAATTGGATGTGCATGGCACGACCAGAATCGGGAGCTGGAATGGGAACAGGAGCGGTAGCAGGACTGCGATGAGGACCAGGACCAGGACGAGGACGAGAACGAGGACCAGGGCCAGAAATGAAAATGATGAAAATACACCCCCGGGGAAACGGCTAACGTAACGCTGGAAAAGTGCTTGTGACAGCAGCCTGACCCATTCCGCCGACCAACTCCATCTGGGAACCAAAGCACAGAAAATCCTTTCTTGAGCTAATAGAATTCAAACGCATGAAGGCTTTGAATAGGTTCGTTTTCGAAGGACGACGCATTGACGCTGAGCCCTGGCCATGCCATTTTCCGAGCGGAAAGTGGTCGGAGGTGGAAAAGTGAAAGTACGTGACATTACACTGCCCTGCGAAGGCGAGGGTTTCTCAAAAAGCCGTATCAAATGAAACGGAATTTAACATTTAGCTATGCATTTACACCCAGCTTTAGAATAATTCAAAAGTGAATCAGATTTGATAAATACCATATGATTAGGGTTTAAATACAAAGCATTGAATTGGGGAAACGAAAACAATCAACAAATGTATTTTTTTCGAGAGATTGGGCTGGTTGTCATTGAAGCAATTGCAAAGACGAATTTTAATTTAATCATATTATTAGTTATTGTAAAATAAGTATAAATTAATCCCTTTAATTTGATATCAATTCCAATATTTTCCATTCCGATTTTTAGTTTAAATCAAGTCTTTAGGTTTTCTAAGCTCGTTCAAATGTAATTTCCTTAAAATTGAAGCCCTTTCTTGTATATGGTTATAAGTTTTAAGAGGAACTAATATATGCAATGCAAATGCACATTTAAATGAGTATGATAAAGAATAAGAAATAAATTACATTTTAAATTGTATCCCCAAGATGAAGCCAAACAATTGTTCATAAACATTTGCTTTAAGAATAAAATTTCATGAATGTTTGTAGAGGAATATATTTTAGATTTATGAACCATTCAAACTCTTTAAAATAAAGGTGAAAAATAATGTATTTTTAGAGCCACCCTCGCTCGTTTCGGAAAGATGTCTTTGACGTAGCCAGAGCAGGTCGGAAACTGGAACTGAAGCTGAAGCCAGTCCAGAATGGGAGGACTTCAGTGGAGCCATTCTGTGTATAGTTTGTTTCATAAGTTTTGCAAAAACCATTAACGGCGCTACACAGCTTCCCCGCACAAGGCTTCTTCCCTCAGCTTGCTCGTCTAAATTGAAAAGAAAAAAGTGAAAAGCTGAAAACTTTTAAAAGTTTGAATTCTCAGCGCTTTCTTTCGGACCTCCTGGATACTTGGCGCTGCTCATTTGGTCAGCAACACGCGTTCAGGGGCTTGTCCACTTTTTGACGTGACTCGGACCTTAAGAAAATTGGCAACGAAAAAAAGAAAATGGTATTCGTTTTCTCGTCTCAGCATTTTCTGGTCCAGCTAATGGCTGTGAAAATGACTAAGTGAATTTCCATCAAGGAGAGTGGGATTTTGAATTCTGTGAGGCAGCTGGGTCAAGGCATTAAACAGAAACTAAAGTGGCATGACATTTTAAATTTAACAAGGGGGGATTTTAATTTTTTTTTAGCAAATTTAATTTATTTTAAAGTAATATAATAAAGTTACCAAAGGAAAAGGATTTTTTTAACTGTGTGTATTTAATTTAAATATATTAATATGTTGACTTTGGAGTTGATAAGTTCTACTAAGAATTTAAGATATATAAAGAAAGTAATAGATACATATGTATATATATATATGTATATATTTATTAAATGATGGGCTTAGTTGTCCCTATTTATTTGCGGTCGTCCATAATATTATTACCCAGTCGATAAGAGGGGGTGTCTTGACAACTGTGGGAACCCCGCAAAATGGTACATACATTGCACTTAATTCCCGACCAAGCTAAATAATGAAACGGATTGCGGTTTGGGTTCGCCTTTGTCTCCGTCATGGGGAATGGATAATACGTTATGGAGTGGACGGTCGGTGCTATTTGATTTCTGCATTATTCAGGTAAGGGGCTCAATTAAATGGGCGTTGCAGTAATTTCACTGCATTGTCATTAGATTCTTGCCCTGTTTGAATTTCCAAGTGAATATCGATTCCGTTAGAAGCTAAATAATTGCTAAACTCAATGTAAGAAGTATGTTTAGAGTGGGTAAATATAAAAATATAAGAATAAACAGCATAAAACACTATTTTTATAAACCACTATTTACTAAAATTTCTAAGATGAATCATATATATTCTCTACAATGCTCCTTAAAATTTAAATAACCTTCAAAGTGAACTTATAGGTTTCTTTAGGATATTTTTTCTGTAGGAAACAAATTGTCATTTTATCCTGAAAGTAGTTTATCTAAATAATTGCTGAACTCAGTGTAAGAAGTATTTTAGAGTATATGAATACACAACATAACACAATTTTTATAATTCGAAACTTAGACCGATTATTCCAATAAATTAATTTAAATTAATTTCTAAGATTTTAAGTTGAACCATATATACTCCTTACAATGCTCCTTAAAATTTAAATAACTGGCAAAGCGAACTTAGAAGTTTCTTTGGGATATTTTTCCTGCAGGAAACAAATTGTCATTTTATCCCGAAAGTAGTTTATTTAAATGTCCCAGCTCGTATTCCGAATTATTAAAATAATTTGTAATTCAAAAAGCTTGCAATAAATTTGGCCACCCGCAAACATGTCGCGGCAGAATTGCGGCAAGCTGCGAAACAGCCAAATATAAATAGGTTGTGGGCTGCGACAGGAGGAATAGGGATTCCGTGGGGTTAGTCCTGGCTGCAAAATGGG